>OZ007600.1:275165761-276397308 GCA_963931845.1 Maratus michaelseni | reverse complement strand
GTCCGGGAAAACCTCCACATTTTTCAACACAGGTTGTCAATACACTGGAAGATATTCTTTCTCGTTTTAAAAGTGTGTGTGTGTGGAGGGGGTTGGGTCTATAGCGCATGTTGTATTATTTAGATTTTCTCAGGACCTTTTGGTCCGAATTCAAAATTCGACATATTTAAATGTCAGAAATTAAACCAGCAATAACTATAAGGGTGTCCCCTTAGTCTGAAATCATTTTTGTTTAATAAATATAAAATTATACAAATTCGAGGTTCGTATGCAAAAACTGACCCGAGCGTGCATAGCACGCCTGGTGTACGCTGCCGAAGACAGTGCAACTGCCGATTCTAGGTTTGTTTGAATAGATTTTCGTTTAAAAATGTGAAATCATATAAATTCGAGGGTGCACGCTGTCGAAGGCAGTGGCTTCTCCAACATTAGATTCGTGTGAAAAGAATTTCGCCTAAAAATAATTTCCAATATTCTTTTACGTCTCGAATTTTAAAAAAGGTCTTTTTAAAAAAATGACACTTTATTTTACTCATTTTCAGTACTAAATAAATTCAACCTTACATAATAGATTCTTCAGCTTTAACATGATTTTCGAGATTTTAGACGAGATTTATTGGATATATTGAGTAAATCTCGGATAAAATTCCAGGCATCAGAAGTTGCTTCTTAAAATAGAATCGTACTATAAGTGGGCCTTTACAATGAAGTTTTAAGTGATTGTACAGTCAGCAAAAAGTCAGCATTAATTACTTATAGTAATCAAGTGTTTTTAATGGACTTAGCCATTTTAACATAGTCATGCTTTCTATTTCGGTAAAAAGGGCCAAATTTTAGATTAAATTCTAAGTAATATCATGAAGTTCCATGCATTTGAGAAGCTGAACATTTCATTTTCATGTAATCATGTGACGATAATCTTTTTTTATGAAAAAAAACCCTTTTCCCTCTTAATGATAAAAAATGTTTATTAATTCTTCGTTTAAAATTTGCCTTTTTTTTAAATTAAAAATCGTCCTGGGACAGGGACTATGTGGCATATGCCAAAATCCTACCCTGTCTACGTATTTTATAAACTGTATTGACAAATGCATGTTTAATTTCCACACGAAAAAAAAAACGTGCAAATTTTTTTTTTCTTAATTTTTTGTTCGTAAGATAGTCAATAAATTACTACAGATCAAATGAAGACGCTACTGTTTTTTTTAAAATTCTTATTAATATAGTGAGCAAAAAAGTAAAATGATGTTGTGATATACCGCTTCTAAATCCTTTGGCTACGAAATTATCTTTTATTAGAAATTGCTGCAACTGTAAGTCCTGCTATCGGTCCATGTGATAACTTTGGAACGGGCCACAGGTTGAAGACCCTTAATCTAATTGATCCATGTGAAGGTACTAGTGCTGACTCGAATGATGATGAGATTTCTCATCAAAAAGTAAGTGTGTGGCGAGAGTTAGTCAACAAATATACATAAGCGTTTAAGTAAGTTTTAAAAACTTCCTTGTCTTCAACTGTAAAATTTAAAATAAATACTGAAATAATGTTAGAAGCTACTTAAAGTGGAAATGTGAATTAAAACTTTGCGAATAGAAGTAATTTCTTTTAAACGGGTATAAAAATGCGCGTTTCAAATCAAGGAAGTTGAGATCCAAAAGGTAAAACAAGGGAAAATATCATGCGATCATAACAAATATCATCCGTCCATAAGAACTTGTTAATCCTAATTTTTTTTTTATTTCGCTTTGCTCTTTCAAATTTTGCGCCCTTATGATTTATGCGCCTGGAGCAGTTAGCTCCAATTGCTCCACGGTAGCTACGCCCCTGGCCGTTATCATTATCTTTTCACGCGTGAAGATTTCGTTGTGGTACTCCATTGTGAAATTGGGTAATTTTTTAAATTCAATATTTGAAAAACAGCATCATTAGATTTGAAATTTATATCAAGAGAAATACAATTTTTTACCTTTCTAATGCAGTTTGTCTAACAATTTTGTGACAAATACTTTTCGAGCTATTAATTTTTTAAGCAACTTCAAATGTTTTATTTTCTGAGATTAATCTGTGGCAACGATTATCGAAAATCCCAGTCGTCAGCAACGCAGAGCTTTTTGTTAAAGAGGATACAATATAGTTGAGACAGTAGATTGGTGTTTTTTTAAGTGGCAAATACTTTATTCTGTACGATATTCGAGCTCCATAATAAAATATGTTATCTAGTGACAAGCAGTTGTAATATTTTGAGTTGGGATTTTCTAATACTTCGAACACCACTCCCTTACAGTTCAATGCTTATGACTGCTAGTTCACTATCATAATCTCTATAATAAAACCGTATGTCATGTGACTGTCCTCAACAGTTCCGGGATGCCGCTTCACTGTTTCATATGCCAGGTAGCCATTTTTATTCAAAATTATTTTTTCTAATAAAACTGCATAAAAGTTACATTTTTAGAAAGATCGTTCAAAATAAATTAATATTTGAGAGATGACTTACGTTCAATTATGTATACATTCTGCAATAACTTCAGTTTCAATTAGGTTCGCTGTTCAAATTCTCTATCCATGAAAGTAAACAACAACAAAAAAAAAAGATTCATTCGTTGTGAACGTTTAAAATATTAAACCATGAATTTTTGGACCGCTGCCTGGTGTAAAAAAAAATAATCAGCACCAGTGAGACAGTCAAAGTTTACCATAATTCTGTTCCATACAACTCAACTTCCTTCGGATCTTTTCTTGATGTAAGTTGAACTCCGTGGTTGAACTCATGTAATAATATTTAATGGATCAAATTTCGAAACAAATTGTCAGCTTTTATTTTTCGTGTGTATTAATTAGAAACGATATTTTAATTTTGAAATCAAATGTTTTGATTTATGATAATATTTCTTATTTATCTATTTTCTATTTTAAAGAAAAATGTGAACGTCATGTATTTTAAATTGGAACAGCTGTCACGGACGCACCAGGGTTGGCGGAATTTTTGTTTTGCGCCATTTTGGCGAGAAAATCCCATTTTCAGGTACCTATTAGAGATTACTAAAACAGCATATACTTTTATTTTATTATCAAATAGTTTATTTTATATTAAAAACACATACACAATGATTAATTTATTATAAAGTGGGTTAAGCGGTTTTTGTCAAGAAAGATGAAATACATAACAACAAAAAATATGCGAAATGCCACCACGATCGCAAAAGTTCTTGATTTGTCTATTAGATTTTTCCGGTTTGGCGAAGGATTAAGGAAAAAAATAAATTATGAATAAAAATAATTTGTTACAATGCTTAACATACATTTAAGGGCGACCAAACTAGTCGCCAGTGGCGGCTAGTATGATGATATTCAATTATCGATGAGTTCGGAGTTCAGTACTAAAAAATCATCACATATATGTATGCATACGCATTATACAAAAACATTTGGGTACTTTTTTGTTTAGAGTGCCAATTGAAACAAATCCCCCTATTACCAGGCTAGGTTGTAAAATATCATTAAATGGCTTACAGCTGTAAAGAAACAACATGGGTTTATGCTAGCTAGCATCCTATTGCTTTTTTTTGTTCACATTCCAGAACATTTTTACTTTCATTGATCTTTACAAGAAGAAAATAATAGATTCATGAACATTTGTCTTCCAGTCTTTAAGGATTTATACGTTTTAGAAAGTCAAGAACAGGATTTGACTGTTTTTAGAAAATGTCCATCTGTATGTGATACAATCACTATCTCAAGAACTAATGTACAAAATTTAACTTCTCCATTATCCTGTCAACCACTTTCCATTAAAAAAAAAACTAGTCGGATGTGCCAATCCCAAAACTTTCTTCTATCTCAGTCATGTTAATACTTCAAAATTCGCTATCACATCGCCAATAAAATCAATATTTTTCATCATTCTGTTGTACGTCAGCTGCGTGCGAATGAATGGTCGGGTTACAAGGATGCGAACAACCGATGTATACTAAACTACGAAAAGTCCTTCTGGCCTGAACCGACAGGAACACATAGCCTTCCTATTCCTTGGTTTTATGATTTTAGCTAATTAATTTAATGGAAAACACGAAGGTAAAACGCGTGGAACCTAAATAAAGAAGATTCAATCCCAGTTCTCGTCAACATTGAATTTGAATGAGAATATCGCCAAATTAGTCCTCTACAGCCAAGTTGGCTTCATTTATGGCAACTTATTTTGGTCGCCAAATTTGGCGATATTCCGCCAACTGTCGCCAAGTTTGGCGAGAATTTGACGTTGGCGAATATAAATATATTGTGATAAGCAAATAATAGGATTAATGGTTACAACAATGAAAGAAAATTTGCCGAAACCATGTTAACTAAAGCTCATAAATTAAACCCGTTTATGGATGAATTCTGCTGTCTTCTTTGAAAATGCTAGCCACCCTAAAATTTCAAACTGCTATATCTCAGCCATTTTTTAACATAGAGGCAAAGCAAAAATTGTTCCGGATTCTCCGGATCAAGGCCGAACATTTAACGAAAAATAAGTTTTAGGATTTCTAATTTTTTTGAATTTGCACATCTTTTTTGAATTTGAAATCTTTAAATGGCTATCGCAATGCCCCCTTTCGTCGAAATATCCCCAAATTCTAATAGAACCTGCTTGCCATAGCCAAAAACATAGAAAAAAAATGTGGTTCAATTTGAAGCATAACTTCATACATTTTTCGATGATACAATGAAGACACACAGACGGACAGACAGACATTTTGTAAAAACATGTTTTTCGGAATATCTGACCCCTAAAATGTGTAAATCCGTCGAAAACTGGAAGTCGAAAAAAATTTCGATTACAATACTTTCTTCTATTATAGATAGAAGAAAGTAAAAATTAGGTTCAATTTGAAGCATAACTTCATACACTTTTCGATGGTACAATAGTGAAAATGGAACAAAAATATCGATCACAGCGCCCCCTTTCGTCGAAATATCCCCAACTTCTGATAGAACCTGCTTGTCATAGCCAAAAGCATAGAAAAAAATTAGGTTCAATTTGAAGCATAACTTCATACACTTTTCGATGATACAATGAGGACGGACAGACGGACATTTTGTAAAAACATGTTTTTCGGAATATCTGACCCCTAAAATGTGTAAATCCGTCGAAAACCGGAAGTCGAAAAAAATTTCGATTACAATACTTTCTTCTATTATAGATAAAAGAAAGTAAAAATTAGGTTCAATTTCAAGCATAACTTCATACACTTTTCGATGGTACAATAGTGAAAATGGAACAAAAATATCGATCACAATGCCCCCTTTCGTCGAAATATTCCCAACTTCTGATAGAACCTGCTTGTCATAGCCAAAAGCATAGAAAAAAAATTAGGTTCAATTTGAAGCATAACTTCATACACTTTTCGATGGTACAATAGTGAAAATGGAACAAAAATATCGATAACAGCGCCCCCTTTCGTCGAAATATCTGCAAATTCTAATAGAATCTGCTTGCCATAGCCAAAAACATTGAAAAAAAATTAGGTTCAATTTGAAGCATAACTTCATACACTTTTCGATGGTACAATAGTGAAAATGGAACGAAAATATCGATCACAGCGTCCCCTTTCGGCGAAATATCCCCAAATTCTGATAGAACCTGCTTGTCATAGCCAAAAGCATAGAAAAAAAATTAGGTTCAATTTGAAGCATAACTTCATACACTTTTCGATGGTACAATAGTGAAAATGGAACGAAAATATCGATCACAGCGCCCCCTTTCGTCGAAATATCCCCAAATTCTGATAGAATCTGCTTGCCATAGCCAAAAACATAGAAAAAAAATTAGGTTCAATTTGAAGCATAACTTCATACACTTTTCGATGGTACAATAGTGAAAATGGAACGAAAATATCGATCACAGCGCCCCCTTTCGTCGAAATATCCCCAAATTCTGATAGAATCTGCTTGCCATAGCCAAAAACATTGAAAAAAAATTAGGTTCAATTTGAAGTATAACTTCATACACTTTTCGATGATACAATGAGGACACACAGACGGACAGACGGACGGACGGACAGACAGACATTTTGTAAAAACATGTTTTTTGGGATCTCTGACCCCTGAAACGTGTAAATCCGTCGAAAACCGGAAGTCGAAAAAAATTTCGATTACAATACTTTCTTCTATTATAGATAGAAGAAAGTAAAAAAAAAACTATCACTAAACTGTAACTGCATATAAACAAATGGAAGAATGTTGTCATTAGAATGTAAAAAAATAAAAAAAATAAAGAAATTTGGAAAAGCCCTACACTCCAAAGTGTCAACTATTAGTAAGTTTAAACAACTAGTAAATCTGCAGATCAGGAGCCTCAACGTCAGCTCTGAAAGTCATTGTTTTTTAATCTCACTTTTCATTATTATTTAGCATCTTACAATCCACAATTTAATTTTTAAAAAAATTACATACATATTTATAGACCTTTAAAATACTTTGGAGGATTCAGAAAGTAGAAGCGTTCAATTAAACACGGTTTATGCAATGATATTCTGAAATGCTTATGAAATTCTTATTCTTGTAATTTTTTAGCTAAAAATGCATTTCTCATTTTGATATTCTTTGAAATAAGGTTGCTAAGCAACTCATAAAATAAAGAGGGAAGAAAAAGAAATGCATTTTAAAATTTGTAAAAAATAAGAAAATAAAATGTTTTACACTTCGATGAACAGTTGCAAAACAATTTCCAATAATTTAAACAATTAATTTCTAAATTCTAATATCGGCAAATTTCCAAAGCTATTGCCTATATTTAAGATCTCCCTATCGAAAATTTAGTATCCGTAATTTTACGTTTAAATCCATTATTCAAATAGGCGATTTTCATTTCAGTTAATATTTATTTGTTTACGTTATTTTTCTTAATTATCGCTCTCAGCTGGTCGATAAATGTTTGTGACGCCAGTTGAAACATCTTCTATTGCACGTAACTATGCATCGAAACATTTTTTTCAATGCATTTTCTCTCTTAATATCATGTCACCGCCGTTTAAGGACGTAATTGTTATTTTATTCAATGAAGAAAAACATAATTAATTAAAAAAACAGATAAATGTTGAATTAAAAACCACTTGTTAATATAAAAAACACATGTAACGCTTCTGACGTCGACTGATTGTGACGCCACGATCATCCATTTTGGGTGTTAAGTCCTACAGTCAGGGGATAGTATTTTGTTATGGAAAGTGGTCGACATGATAATGGAAACAAAACTTTAGATTAAGTTAGTCTTTAAATAAATTGTTGTTGGTCAGGTTTCAGTGTAAATTGTCCAACAGGTGGCACTAGTAGGCTGCATTTTAGGTAGATTTCGTAAGAAATACTACATATCACATTCTCACCTAAGTTGGAATTTCTGAAAAATTTTTGCAGATCATGACGCACAGAACTCAAAACCACCCCCATCTATCTACATCACTTTTTTATGGACACAATAACTTCAATAATTCTGCACAAATCTTTTCCAAACTCATACATAAAATCTCGGTCAAGTTCGTTAATGGGCAAAATCGAACCAGGGAGGAAATGGGAGGCTTTTTGTGAAAACAGAAAGTTTATGGATGACAGTTTTTTGATATAATTAAAAATGGCCCCAAGGGGTGAGGTGAAAATAGGGTTTTAAGAAAAAAAAAATTCATAACTTCGTCAAGTCACAAGATATCAAATCCGCTTAAAATTATTATAAATCCTCTTAATATTATCTACTTTTATACTGGCAAGTTTTTTATAGTACCAGCAAAAAAAAAAAAAAAAAAAAAAAAAAAAAAAACCTGCCGGCTCCACCTACAAACACAGGTAGATTTCGAAGTGGGCAGTTCCAACTGCCGCATCATGGCAAAAAGGTAATTTCTTCTGTATTTCTCAATAAACAGGTGCTCCACGGTCTGCGTCTCCGAAATCTACCTGTGCCTGTAGGCCGAGCCGCCAGGGATTTATTTTTAGTATTTACATGATTTTAGTGCCAGTCCTATCTCAATAACTAATGCACAGAATTTCAGCAAACTTAGACTGTGACATAAGTTGGCACTGATTAAGTTTTTGTGCAAATCGTGTAACAGGTGGCATTACTATGCTGCATAATTTAAAAAAATGATGCTTTTTGAAGTAACAAGTTGCATGAGAGAGAAGAAACATCCAACTACTTTAATAGCATGTTGGATTGTTCTTTCTTGAATCCTGTGTCATTTTTACGTGCTTTCTTTTAGCTTACAATTATGTATGTATGTGGCAGTCCAACCGGGTCGCTCATTTTTCACCCACTTCCTGTTCACACTGAGCTTTGAAATTTGGAACATATATACGAGGCAGTTTGTTAAGTCCGTGACTTTGAAATGAAAAAATCAATATACATACAAAAATGCATTTTATTTTTCGACATAATCTCCTTTCATTTCCTCACATACACTTTTTCCAACGATATTCTAACTTTTTTAATCCTTCCAAAAACATAAGATTTCTCAAACTTCTCAAAATAGACATTTGTGGTATTAATGTTCGCAGAATTTGAAGAAAATCTCTTTCCACTAAGCCATTTTTTTAAATTTGGAAAAAAAAAAGTCACTGAGGGCCAAGTTAGGAGAGTAGGGTGGATGAGAGAGCAATTCGTATCGTAATTCAACCAATTTAGCAGCTGCGATTGCAGACGAGTGTGCTGACGCAGTCGTCCAAGGAAAAAGCACCTTTTTTCTTGGACAAATGGGGTAGCTTGTTCTTTCAATTTTGCATTAAAACGGGCTAATAAATCAGCATAATACTGTCGTTTTTCTTTTTTCTAGATAGTTAATGAGGATTATGCCCTTTGAGTCCTAGAAAACTGTGGCCATAATCATTCCGGCCGATGGAACTGCTTTTGCCTTTTTTGGAGCACGTTCATTAGAAGAAGTCTACTGTTTAAACTGTTCTTTTATTTCTGGTGTGTAGTAATGAATCAATGTTTCATCAACTGTAACATAACGGCGCAAAAATTTGCCTGAATTGCACTCGAACCTGTCCAAACATTGCTTTGAAATGATTACACGAGTACGCTTTTGATCCACTGTCAGCAATCGCGGCACCCATCTTGCTGATAGCTTTTTCATGCCCAAATGTTCATGCATAATATTGAATACACGCTCATTTGAAATGGTTACCTTCTTACCTATCTCACGCACTTTCACACGGTGGTCTTTTAACACAATATCATGGATTTTGTTGACCATTTCTCCAGTCGTGATCTCAACTGGACGTCTGGAACGTTCTGCACCTGTTGTGCTCATACGGCCACAACGAAATTTCGTAAACCACTTGTGAACCATACCATGTGATGGAGCAGTCCCTAAAATATTTTTTCAACTTTTCTTCAGTTTCAGTAATTGTTTTTCCGCGCAAAAATTTATCAAAGCACAAAATTCTTTTTTCTCCATACTCAAAACAAACACGTCAATCATTTGCTTTTGAATCCAATAGAACACAATGTATTTAAAATATCATCTGTAAATTGCACGAATGCTGCCGCAGATAACAATAAATTGAATACATAATAATAAGAGTGCGATCAGACCGCCACCTTTTTAAAAGTCACAGAGATATCAAACTGCCCTCGTATGTATTCTTGAAGGCAATACATGACATTGGACATTGATATTTTAAAATTTGATCCCAAAGGAAGGGCAGCATAGGCCCAAAACTTGTATTCTCACCCATAGAAATACTGAAATACTGTTACGATTGTTTAATATTTATTGAAAGAAAAAAAATAGCTCCATTTTAAGGATAAAGAAAAATAAATTGAGCATTTGAATTTTGCTGCTTAATCATAAATATAAAACAAACCCGTGCAGCAAGAGTGTCCCACTTTATCTTTATGGATCATCTTTTTTTATATAATCACTAGGGAGCTCAGCCCCCTACTCGCTAACCCCCCGTGAATTGCAAATTAATTCACATTGAGACCGCTACGCGGTCCCAGCTTGCCCCTTTTTATTTTTCTAGTAATTCTAGCCGGAATAAGTACTACAATAAATCATTTGAACATATGAAATTGACAATTTTTTTAATGTAAAAAAGTAATTGAAACTTCCGTTGAAAACACAACTAAAAATGCATTTAGTTGATGCTACTAACATAATCAGTTTAAAACTTATTGCACCTATAATATTGTACAGCATGGTTTAAATTCATTAAAAAAAAAAAAAAAAAACACTACGTGGTAGGAAGATAGTTTATCATCAATAATTGTTTAAATTTCGTTCGACATTTTACTATTATAATTGATTATAGATTTCTGCAAAAGAAATTATTTTTACTTCAATAAAACAGCAACAGATGGCAGCAGGGGCATTCTAGAAAGTTTATATTTTATTATCTCTGATTTTTTGTGCGAGTGAAATTCGTAAATAAATTCTAAATAAGAGTTGAGAATTAATTTGAAATTAACAATATTACTCATAATTAAAATGAGGAATCATCTCAGACGCAGGCAGAGCTAACACAATCTTGTCTGCTTATTGGTCTGAGCTCTGGAAACTACGGTTGTTGCCAACGATAAGGTAAAAATTCAGCCCTATTTCCGCGCCACGTAAGACAAATATATATATAATCATTGTTGTGGTATTTTATTTTTGTGGCAACACTCATTTGAGGAAAACATTTTCATAAAACATGTTTTAACGAAATGTGAGCGTACTCTGTCAGAAGCCGCTTCAAAATCCTTCCATAGGGTATCTCATTTATCATTCTGTGTTTTGTATTTATTATAAAGGGATGTTGGCAACAGAAATAATGGATAGGATAGTAAAATTGAAGCAACCTGTGAAAAGTTGTGCAAGGATATGCAATAAACGAAAAATATTACGTGAGAAGAATGTGCAACATCTCAACTCTGTTTATATAAAAAAGCACGTGCTAGTATGAAAGCAGATGATATGATACATGATTAGAACAGCATTCAATTCAGTTTTAAGAAAAGGATTAGCATTGGATAAGAGAATGTATGATGTTGTTCTTTTCAATTGTCTAACTATCTGCTGCTGATTTCCTTATTACTTTTGTGTTCACTAAATATTTCATTTGAATAGTCTCTCTCTATCTAATACTGCTTATCTACCCTATATATATATATATATATATATAAAATACTAATGAAACGAATTTATGAAACGATTTTATAAAACAATTCTATGAAACAATTTTATAAAATGACTGATTATATTTCACAGCTATTTCTCCTAGGATATAGAACGCTGTGCGAGCAAATTAACATCAGCAATCCGCATTGATCCGAGGATGTTAAAAATGGTCTTAGAATTTTAAAATTTTAATTAGTTTTCAAGAGATATTATTTTTTTTCTAATTTTAATAACATTTCTATAATGATGGCAACTGCATTACTCCATTTTTGTAGATAAAAGAGGAAAGGGAAAACGATAGGGATTATTAGATTTCTTTTTTTGTCGTCATTTTCAAATTGAAATTATCTGTTATTCGAATAGAGAGTGAAAACAATATTGTGATTGAATTATGTTTTTCAAGAAAATATGAAGAAATAAAACTTATTTTCAAATATTTGATCATCAGGAATCAGTTTATTTTAGAGAGCCAAAAATCGTCTGTCATCTGAAACATTGACGTAAAAGAAAAAAAAAAAAAAAAATCTATCGTAGCTTTTTTCAGTTTCACATTCATCCAAGGAGTTTAAACAAACTAAGTAAAGATACTATTGTCCCCTATTAGGAAATTAATTTAATGAAGAAATCCAGCTCTTCAAAAAATTATTTCTTATAGATCACGATTAAAAATTTTTACTAAGGCGCTTAAAACCGAAATGGTTTAGTGAGAAAAACACAATTTTTTAAGCATTTATTTTAATTCATAAACTGGAAATGTTTTGAAAAAATTCGTCCAAATGACATCATTTATATAAAAGCTTTTGTGGATAAGAAAGAGAAAAAATAAATTAATAGGGATTATTATTTAATGTAATTTTTTCAATCCAGTTGATAAGAATATTTACGGGTTGTTTGTTTGGAGTTTGCATCGGAAATAGTACTGTATTTCACTGGGGGAAAAAACTTTTCAAATAAAATATTTGAAAGACTGTTTCATACACACCCCTTCTTATAAAGAAGCTTATTTTACTGATATTGTTATAGTAATTTTTTTCTGTAATGTTTTAACGGGTTCCATCTAGTAATAATATATTATCTTTGAATCCAGCATAATCAATTGAAGTATTTTGTGGTGAAATTATTACATTATTTAAGTAGTTGACCCACCCGGTGTTGACCAAGCCCATGATAAAACCTTAAATGAACCCCAAATAGCAAATACTGATAATGAGTAATAAAAGTGCTCGTAAGAAAATATTTAAAAAAAAATTGTTGTTTAAACCTTTTGAAATTTTTAATGGTTATAAATATAAAGGTTTTACAGCCTGTGTAAAAATTACTTCAGAAATACTGTTATCTGGTTGTTGTAAAATAAATATGTTTTCTTCTCCAGAAGAGAACCCTTTTCAAATTCTATAGAAGGAGAGAACTCCACCCCTTCCCATTTCCCTTTCCAGCCTTAAAAAAAGTGCAAGTGCATTCCTTCCTTTCCCTTTTCTTCACCCCTCTATCAAACAAAGCAGGTGGAAGAATGCATGCTTCCTCCAGGCAGGAGAAATAAAAATAGAATGAAGGAGTATTTCCTAGGGGTAAGGTTGTGAGCAGTGAAGGGTAATAGGTGAGCTATTCTTTCCCCAACCCTCTTCATTCTTCTTAATTCTATTTCCTACTTTAATAACCCTCCAAAAAAAAGTTTAGGCATGGACAGTAAGGTTGAATTTGCACTGAAAATTTGACTTTCGCTTCTCGCTTTAATATATTAGATAATCCAACATGTGTATATAATGTTAAAACTAATGAATTGTGTAACGTTCTAGAAGTTAATTAAAAAAAATCATTAAAATAACCCAATCAAGCAGGGCGGTCGCTCTGCCAAGCCAAGCTTTAAAAAAAACGCCACACAAACAACGCCAAGAACTGAACTAGACCGCTACTGCTTATTTACAGGAATCAACTTCGCAATGTTAAATCGACAAAACATGCCAGATTAAAATATCAGATATATAATAAACCAAGCGTCGCAGAAATAAAAAACGAAAACTAGAAGAATCTAATGAAGAATTTCTTCAATTTAAGACCAAACTCATCTTCATAAGTGATTTATAAACAGAGATATAGATTTTTTTTAAAAACGTCGAGTTACTTAAAATGATCACTTTTTTCTTCGTCAAACTTTTTTTTTTCAAACAACCTACAGACCTTAATATTCGGCAGAATAAAAAAAGAATTGCATTTTTGGACAAGTAATTACGTAATCTATGTGCTTTTATAAAATTCAGTGTAAAAAAATATTATTTTCTATCCTTAATTAGCAAAAAACTGTTAATTAACTTGGCGATTAAAAAATTATGCCAAAACAGATACAAAACCCGCCAACGACCATGTACCATCTCTATAATAAAACTGTAAGTCATGTGACTGTCCTCAACAGTTCCGGGATGCCGCATCGCTTTTTCATATGCCAAGCGGCCATTTTTATTCAAAATTATTTTTTCGAATAAACTGCATAAAAGTTACATTTTAAGAAAGATCGTTCAAAATAAATTAATATTTGAGAGATGACTTGCGTTCAATTATGTATATATTCTGCAATAACTTCAGTCGAAAGATTCGCAGTTCAAATTCTCTATTCATAAAAGTAAACAAAAAAAAGATTGATTCGTCGTGAACATTTAAAATATTAAATCATGGAGGTAATCATTCGCAAAGCAAGTTCTCCGCGAATGAATTTTTAGACCGCTGCCTCGCGTCAAAAAAATAATTCGCACCAGTGAGACAATCAAAGTTTACCATAATTATGTGCTATACAACTCAACTTTCGGACCTTTTCTTGACGTAAATTGAACTCATGTAATAATATTTAATGAATCAGATTTTTAGCATTTTTAAAATCGCTAATACAGCTTTTATTTATCGCGTGTACAAATTAGAAATGATACTTTGATTTTGAAATCAAATGTTTTGATTTATGATATTATTTCTTATTTATTTATTTATTTTCTCTTTTAAATGAAAAGTGTGAAGTATTTTTAATTTATGTAATATAAGCATTTTAGATTAAAGTTAAGTATTTTAAATGAAATGAGTGACAGGTTTATAATTTAAAATTAAATTAATTGTAGTATGAATGACGGTGATGGGAACGATATTTGGCGAATTATCATCTGCTCCCGGCTAACAAAAATACTCATAATTAAAAAAAAGAATAAAAATAAATAAATGATAGTTTGTTGTAAATAAATATTGATATACATATCAAAAATAATTTATAGAATTAAAATAAAAAATAAAAGTAAATAAACAACAATTTCCATAACAAAGTTTTCGCCAAATTGGTTGGGGAGGGGGGGGGGGGAATCGCGCCAACGTGCGTATGTGACATTTGTGCCCAAAAAATATGCGAAATGCTACCATGATCGCAAAAGTTCATGATTTGTCTATTAGAATCTTCCGATTTGGCGAAGGATTAAGGGAAAATTAAATTATGAATAAATGTAACGTGTTGCAATGTTTAACATACATTTAAGGGAGACCAAACTGGTCGCCAGTGGCGGCTAGTCTCTATAATAAAACCGTAAGTCATGTGACTGTCATCAACAGTTCCGGGATGCCCGTATCGCTTTTTCATATGCCAGGCGGCCATTTTTATTCAAAATTATGTTTCGAATAAAACTGCATAAAAGTTACATTTTTAGAAAGATCGTTCAAAATAAATTAATATTTGAGAGATGACTTACGTTCAATTATGTATATATTCTCCAATAACTTCAGTTGAAATTAGCTTCGCAGTTCAAATTCTCTATCCATGAAAGTAAACAAAAAAAAAAAAAAAAAAAAAAAGATTCATTCGTCGTGAAGGTTTAAAATATTAAACCATTAAACCATGGAGATAATTGTTCGTAAAATAAGTTTTCCGTGAATGATTTTTTAGAGCGCATCCTGGTGTCAAAAAAAAAATAATTCACACCAGAACCTGTGAGACAATTAAAGTTTACCATAATTCCGTTTGATGAAGTGCTTATACAACTCAACTTTCTTCCGAATCTTTTCTTGACGTGAGTTGAATGTAAACAAATACAACTCCTGTAATAATATTTAATGAATCAAATTTTGAAATGATCAATTAATTTGGTATTTATGTATTATACGTGGCAGGAAGAGATATCACCGAAAATTATTGTTAATCGCCAATCATATTTATTATTGTTAATGACTAATCGCGTTCAAGACAGTAATTTAATATACATTTATGAAATACATAATATTATTAAGTACTTTTATGTTATTTGGGCGCAAATCTCGCCAATAGCATTTTTAAAATCGCCAATACCAGCTTTTATTTTTAGCGTGTGCAAATTAGAAGCGATATACTTTGATTTTGAAATCAAATGTTTTGATTTATGATATTATTTCTTATTTTTCTATTTTCTATTTTAAACTAAAAGTGTGAACGGCATGTATTTTAGATTCTAACATCTGTCGCAGACGCACCGGGGTTGGCACGATTTTTGTTTTGCGCCATTTTGGCAAGAAAACCCCATTTTCAGGTACCTGTTAGAGATTGCTAAAACAGCATGATTCTTTTTTATATATATATTATTATGAAATAGTTCATTATATATTAAAAAGCACAAAATTTTATTATAAAACACACACAAAGGTTAATTTATTCAGCCAATAATTATATCGCCAAAATGATATCCAGTGCGTCTGCGACAAATGTACCCAAAAGGGCCCATCATTAAAGGGCCCATCAACGTTAATTGGCAATGGACCCAATTACGGAAAACTACTTAATATGTTTAAGAATCTCCTCATTAGCAAACATATTGCAACTGACAAGCAAACGGGCATGAAGCATAAATACTTAAATGGGATAAGCAGCTTTTGTCAAGAAAAATTAAACACATAACAACAACAACAAAAAAAAGCGAAATGCTACCGTGATTGCAAAAGTTCTTGACTTGTCTGTTAAAATCGTCCGATTTGGAAAAGGATTAAGGAAAAAATTAAATTAGGAATGAAAGTAACGTGTTACAATGCTTAACATACATGTGGCGGCTAGTCTGTATTATAATAGCACAAATCAGTTACAAGTTATAACAACATCAAATTTCATCTGCAAGTCAGCCATTTTCTTCTGAAGATATTTTTAAAAAAAATAAAACTTCATAATTATAAGAACACACATTTTATCAAACAATTAAATATGATTGCAAACTGTGGCAGATGACTGTTTCCAACAAGAATAAGTATGAGAAATTCCCGTCAAGCGTATCGATCTGGGTGGCTCAGTCGCAGAGCGTCGGCACGGTATGCGTAAGGTCCCAGGTTCGAGTCCTGGCCCAGGTCAATTTTTCACTCGTGTTTGTTTAGTGCATTTAATTGTCTGATAAAATGCGTGTTCTTAAAATATTGTAAAATAAAGTAATCAGACGCAGTGTTTATGCTTTAAAAAATATTTTAAATATATAATATACGTTTTTGAAAGATCTTTAAAAATAAATTAGTTTTTGAGGGAAGATGTACCTTCTAAAATGTATACATTAAGAGTTATCGGCATTTAAAATTTCTTTCCAAACGTAAACAAAATTTTTGAAATGAATTAAATATGATTCATTTATTTCTAAAAAAAAAAAAAAAAAAAAAAAAAAAAAAAAAAAAAAAAAAAATCACGGTAAAGGACAGGCATTTCGTTCGCAGGAATATCTTTCACGTCATTTTTCTATAAATTAATGAAATCCAGTTGTTAAATTATTTTTGTTTTAGAAGTGAAGTTTCCATTTAAATTTCTTGTAACAGTACAATGTTTAATTGAATAAAATAATGTAAATCTAAGAAATTGCTAAGAAATTCCAAACATGCACAGGGCAATGCAAAAAAATAAATAAATAAACAATAAATAAATAAATAAATAAATAAATAAATAAATAAATAAATAAATAAAAATCAGCTTTCATAAATTCTAAAAATTGTTCATATATCTCAATTACAATCTAAAGGAGGGTTTATTTTTATATTATTCTACATATAATAGTAATTTCAGCAAATATATTAAATTCCAATGCGATCTGTTTTAAACTTTAAGATAGTTTATAACACATGATAAAAAATTTATAAAAAAGAATGGCGCGTCACAGTTCGGGGAGAGGATGGGGAGGAGCGTGAACAAAATTAGGAAGTATAATAAGGCTTGAAACTTTACGATATTTTATAACACATAACATAAATTTTAAAAATAAAGCTGCGTCAAAAATTATAGGGAGGGGCGGAGCGCATTTTGCCTACACAAGGGGGGGGGGGGGGGGGTGACACTTTTCTAAATTTTAACGATATCCGTCATGTCATATATCGTTACAAAGGACTGTGACCACTTATTCATGTTATGCACCACAGGTGAAACCCCCACATTTTGCGCCCCCCCCCCCGACACTACTCATGTGATATATTGTTCGAAAGGCCTGTGACCGCTTATTCATATTATGTATCTTCGGGGTCCATCCTCCCACTTTCACCCGCCCCCCAAAGGGGGCACTTTTCTAAATTTTGCCGGCACCTCTCATGTGATATATCGTTGGAAAGGTCTGTGAACGCTTAATCAAATTATGCAGGTGGGGCGGGGGGGGGGGGGATATTTTCTGAATTGTGCACATATCCCTCATGTGATACATCGTTGGAAAAGTCTGTGACCGCCTAATCTTATTACGCATCTCCGGTGTTCATCCCCCACTTTGCCCCCCAAACGCGATTAGCTTTCACCACCAGTGGGCGCTTTTCTATCTCGGTTTCTATGGGTCGGATCACGACGGGGTATGGCTCATTCGACTCGACATCTATAGAGCTTTCCGATTTTAGTTCGTTTATTCACCACCAAGGGGCACTTTCCTATCTCTGGTTCTATGGGCTAGATCACGACGGGGTATAGCTCATTCGACTCGACATCTATAGCCTTAACGATTTCAGTGCCCGAGGTTTGTATAGAACAGATTGCGCTACCTGGGGGTGGAAGATAGAACTTGAGCGTGCGCAGCACGACTGCTATACGGTGCCGAATGCAGCCGGGACCCGTGTCGGAAGTTCGTTTGTTTAGATGTTTATACAATTCGATGTGCAAATTAAGGGATTATCTGGTGCCGAAAGCAGCGTGGAACCAGGTCGGAGGTTCGTGGTTTATCTTATTCGAGGTTTTAAAAGGATTGAGGCCCCGGTGTAAATTAGGGGCCCGCTAGCGGGCGAAGCCAGCTAGTGCTAATAATAAAAGAGCGTGATATCACGTTTGATTTCAAATGCAGCGCTGACACGCTATGTACGTATTCCATTTTTATTCATTTAATGGATTAGTCAGTGATATTTTTTAACGGAGGATAGCAAGTATTATAACAAGCCACATTTAGTATGTTGTTTTTAAGAGTGTAATTAATTTAATTGAAAAATCTACTGGTATTTCTAGTTAACCCTTTAAACAATGACTGAAAGTAAAATGTATTTTTAAATTATTTCTCATGTTTAGATTATTTAAATTATGTTCAATATATTTAAAAAAAAGAAATGATATCTACAAAAACAACTTTTCAAAAGTAAAAAAAGGCCAAGCGTAAAAAAAAAAAAAAAAAAAAAAAAAAAAAAAGAAAAAGAAAAAAAAAAGTTGTGGCTAAAAAATGGTGTGATATCAAATTTCCAAGCTATTATATTGCTTATTTAACTTTTTTCCATTAAATAAGTTATCATATATATAAGTCGAGTGCCTACGTATATGTTAATAAAAATCGTTTTCTCCTGTACTAAATAGATCCTAACGAGTTTCTGAAAATTCAATTTTTTTTCAAATTACGCATGATGGGCTTGGCGGCCATCTTTCCATATTTCTAAGCACCCAAATTTCTAAAATAAAAGAGTAATATGTTTGCAATGTAATATGTTTATAAAAATTTCGAACTTCAGATTCTAACTACGGACAGATAAATTAGATAAGACTGATATTTTGATAAATTGATTTTTACTAGTTTGAAATTAATAATTACTCTAAAAAATAAATCATAAGATGAATCTTTAAGATAAGTCATCATTACCTTAAGACACAATTTTCAGAGCATACAAGTCTATAAATGAAACTCTTAAATATTTGCTTAAATAACAATTTTGAACTTCGGACTTTAACTACGGATTTGGGTGGTTAGAATTTTGTGAATAATATGGAAAGATGGCCGCCAAGCCCATCATGCATAATTTGAAAAAAATTGAATTTTCAGAAACTCGTTAGGATGTATTTAGTACAGGAGAAAACGATTTCTATTAACATATACGTAGGCACTCGACTTATATATATGATAACTTATTTAATGGAAAAAAGTTAAATAAGCAATATAATAGCTTGGAAATTTGATATCACACCATTTTTTAGCCACAACTTTTTTTTTTTCTTTTTCTTTTTTTTTTTTTTACGCTTGGCCTTTTTTTACTTTTGAAAAGTTGTTTTTGTAGATTTGCATTTACTCTAAAACATAACAAAATGTAGGATAAAAAAAATGTGTGAGAAATGACTTACTTCGAGTTCGTTCTCGTCAAAGATGCAGAGCAGGTTGTCAGGAATGAGTTCATTTAAGCCTTTCAGGAAATGTTCTATCTCTGGTTTGACGCTGCTCGACAGCCTGTACTGAGCGAGGGCGTTCAGGTACTGGATCTTGTTGTCGTTCGTGACAGGAATGCTGGAGCCGTTCGATATCAACTCAACTTCCTGAAAGGGACAGAGAGACACATTTTAAAATATTTATGTTGGGAATATATTGTTTTAGCAGTAGGTTTAGCTTACCATTTGCTCAAATAATATGTTTACCTTTTCGTCGACACTTTTTTAAAATTTAGTTGTCTCACAGTTGTCAGCGTGAGATAAGTTGTTTTTGCAAGGTGTATAGGTGACGCTAGTGTTCCACAGTTGTGTGGCGCTGTACTACATTTTGACATAGGCTGCTTTGTGATTTGTCCAGATAACTAACTGTTCATTTCATGGTTTATATACAAGTATCTCAGTTCTAGATAATTCTACCTGTGTATAGGTACTTGTTACTTCACCGATTTCAGTGGAGAGATTTGAATAGGTTGCCTCTCCATATTCCGTTCAATGCTCAACGATGTCTTTGTATTGGGAATAACCCGATAATTAGAGAATGTTTAGCTCAAGTTGAGTTCATAGCTTTGAAATGTTTTTATTTAAGTTAAAAGTTTTTTCAATAAACGCAAAGTTAAGATTTTAAACTGTTATGTCATTTTTCACGCATCATCTCTTGGTTTTTTTTTAAAGATTTTTAACTTCTAATATAGGCTAAAAACACATGTTTAGCCACATTATGGAGAACAATTTAAGTGAGAATAAGCTATACAAATTACATATGAGGTGTCATTTTCCAGCGGAGTGAAAAAAGTGTCCAGGCCATGATTTGAACCAGGAATCTTTCGCTTAAGCTGTCAACTGAGCTGTTCTGGATCCATCTGACACACACAATTCACTCAGACAACCTTATTGATACTGACATCTGGACTATCATTTGAAACAGCTCAATGGAATAAATTGCAGGTAATGAAACTATAAGGTTGGATATGTATACTTCATTAATATTTAACACATTTATTGTACTTTTATGTTAGCTGGATGCAGGTAATAAATTGCCAAATAGTGGTTCCTACAGGGGCGATTCTGAGTAAAAATTTTTTTTCTGAAATTCATAACAAATTTTCTGAAAGGTTACAACAAGGGGAAGAAGGAGGAGGGGGAATCAACTCCCGACACTAACTATGTTTTTTTTTTCCGCACCCCTTTTGACGATATTTGTGGTTTTTTTTTTGCAATCCTTTGACAAAATCGGCGATTTCTCTTCGAACGATTGATGAAACTTTTTTTTTTGCCGACCATTTGTCGAAAAACGCTATATATTTTATGTCTGAATTTTCGGATTTATGACCGATTTTTTTTTAATTTTCGGAAAATTCGGAACAGAATCAGCCCTGGGTTCCTATAACCAACATTTTCATTGCATTTAAAATATAAACCTTTTATTCATTTCATTCAATAGACACAACTTTACATATATTATTTGCATTTAAAAAAATACAAATCTTTCATTCATTTAATTTAAAAAACAAATAAATAAATAATAAAATAAAAAAACTAACAATTTTATAAACCAAAAACATTTTGAATATTTCTATCAAGAGTTATTGTGTTACGTACATATGTACAGAGCCTGCACATATGTCTGTGGATATGAATCAAATAGCCTGTGAGCTAAAAAGGAAATGAGTTTCATTTTCACCATTTGTTTTCAAGTAAGAACAAAAGAGGACTTATCACTGCTCTTTGAATTCTCCTCATACTGCAGTAGGACAAAACACAAGTACCCATTTTTGATGTAACTCAAGAACTACTTGCCTAATTTCATTACTTTTTTTTCTTTATTGTGTGCAGAAAAGGTTTCTCGTTAATTTCTCTTCAGGATTTATAAAAATATTACTCACAAAATTTATAATAAATTACAAAAAAAAGAAAAAAAAAATTTTGCAACAATTTTTAATTTATGGTGTATATTTTCAAAATTTTCACATGAAATTAAAAATTGTATTAAAAACATAACTCTGCAGAAAATTTCATATACATATCTTGCAACCAAGTTTAGATATATCCCTTTTAAAGATGACACATTATGAAAATATCCATTCTGAGATAAATGAGCATGAAGTTTTAGTTATGAGATAATACAACCAGGGCCTGATGAATGCACAGGCCAACTAGGCCACGGCCTTGGGCCTATTGGAGAAAAGGCCCCCAAAATGAGTAAAATTATTTAGAAAAAAATTCTCGTAGAAGACATTTTATTTCAATCTTCAATATCTAAGAGACAGATACAGCTATAAATAAATGCCCTGCACTCTTCTGTTCTCTAAAAACAGCTTAAATTGGGAATGCTGTAGACAAAATATTAATAAGACAATAATTAAGATGAAAATAAATTAAAATATTATAGTAACAAACAACAAAAGAAAATTTAGATTAACCTGAGTTTCATGAACATTTTCATAAAATGCACCAAAAAGGATCAGGATCCATAAGCCGTGTTTTTGGCCCATGAAATAAGACTAAAATCTGATATTGTTATACTGAGTTAATTATTTCACTTTTTAATATCGGAAGGTTTATCTTGTACGATTTCAACACTAGTTTTTGCATTTTGTTTGGATTTATAGGACTTACGCAAGCTCAAAGTTCGTATTATTAGTTAATTTTTGATGAAAAATATGCAATTTCTCCTCATTTTATGTCAATTTTTAATATTTTACTAGAAGCACAGCTTTGCAACACTTTTATTTTTACATAGAGTGTACATTTTGATGTATTTTATAATGTATGTAAAGAAGAAAGTGTTGACTGATTGCACTCTTATAAATAATGCAGGTAAAATGAGGAGAAATTGTGTATTTTTCATCAAAAACTAACTAATAATACGAACTTTGAGCTTGTGTAAGTTATATAAAAACGAACAAAATGCAAGATATAGTGTTGAAATCGTACAGGATAAACCTTCTAATATTAAAAAGTGAAATAATTCAGTCGGTATAACAAAATCAAATTTTAGTCTTATTTTATGAGCCAAAAGCATGGCTTATGGATCCTGATCCTTTCCGATTACTCTAAAAAAACATTTCTAGAAACTATTTTGGTTTGCGGGGGGTGGGGTGGGGGGTGGGGCACTGAAAAGCTTCTAGGCCTTGTGTCCTGGGTACAGTAAAAAAATTGTTCTATCTGCTGGTCTAATCATCGTGTAGAAATACACAGTTTGCTTCATTTAATTTACTAGCTAACCCGCCCGACGTTGCCCATGCCCGAGATAATTACAATCTCAGAGAAAGGCGTTAACCTCCTCCCTCCTCATACCCACAAATATAATGAATAATTTGTTCAAGAGAACTACCGTCACGTACATTAAAGCAATCATTAAAAAAATAATTACATTTTTCTGATAATTAGAACATAACGAAGACGCTATGCTAAAATAGCCGGTAGAGGACACCCCTTCCCGACCTCAATTTCAAATCTATATCTTAATGAGTTACCTAAATATTTGTTCATTAGTAAAATTTGGCAATTATTTCCTTTCATTTTCGCAAACTAAATGAGAGGGATCGGCCAGAGAAACAGATCTCTTTGTAGTTCAGTTTTTAATGAAAGCAGATCCCTGTCTGAAACTTTCTCGGATCGTTTTCACTGGCGCCGGCAGATTTTTGCATAAATTAAAAAGAATTACCAACCGAATATTTCAAAAAGCACATAGTCAGATACAGAATATTTTTTTACATAGGCTCAGAAATTTTCAATTTGATATCTCAATTAGTTTTCTTAAAATTCGTTCATTAGTAAAATAATTTCGAATTTGTTCATTTCCACTCGCAAATCCAACACGCCAGTTCGTTTCTTTTGCCATTTTGATTTAAAAGATGACATTTTAGAAGCGATGGTTAATGAGAATCTAATTAATATCTAGGCTAATTATCAAAATATTAAAATTCTGCTCAGGTGCACATGGCCAGACCTTGGACTATCCTCACCTAAATTTCCAGACTTCTAGGTGGGCTAGATTTTGCTAGCCATCACCAACAGACACACATACAGACACACGGACACACACACACAGAGCGAAACTTTCTTTTATTAATATAGATTTAACTTTGTAGTATTTTATTTTTTTTTAAATGCATTTTTTTGAGAATTTTGACACCCAGACCCCCTTAAAAGGGGATTAGATGCAAAAGCAAAAAGAAGAGAGTGAGCTTACTTCCATCAACTGTCCGGATGCATCGTACACTTCTTCGGTGAAGCACAGCCCCATGCTTTCAATGTCATTATCCAGTATATACTTGATCTTGCTCACAAAGAGGTCGGGATCGTCATGCTCAAAATACTGCAATAGTAAAAGAGATGCTGTAAAATCCTTATATATTATTTCTCCTGTCAACATCCCTTTTACTCAGAAAATATGAAACGCAGAACAACGAATGAGATACCATATGAAAGGTTTTAGAACAGGCTTCTGACATAGCCCACTTAACAATTCGTTAAAACATGTTTTTGATTAAAATTTGCTGAAATTAAAAAATTAAATCGGCATTGTTTTCATGAAAGAAATGATAGGTTTTCCTGAAATTATTGTTGCCAAAAAAATAAAATACCACATTATAGGATGCTCATAGCAATTATTATAAAAAACACCGCACGGGTTTATTTTATACTTATGATTAAAAAGCGAAATTGAAATTGAAATGTTTAGATTGATATTTCTAAGTCCCATGGTTTTCTCGAAGCGGATGACGTCATCCGCTAATGCAGTCAAAATACGATTGTTAATTTTTTTTCTCGCGCGTGCCTTTAGCAATCTTGGATCAGTTTTTAGTCTAACTTTGATGGAATAAATTACATGATATTCTGGCTTGACTAACAACTAAATGTTGTTAGCAGATATTTTTATCCTTGCTTTTTCTTTAGAAGTTTAAACCTGCATCTAATAAATATTACATATTGATAAAAAATGATACTTCTCTATTATCCCGTCGACCACTTTTCATAACAAAAAACTATCGCCAAATAAACGGGAGAACGTTGCCATTGGAATATCAAAAAATAAATAAAATATAAGAATTTAAGGACACAATTGTTATTTTAATTAATAAAATAACTACTAAATCTGTAAAACATAATGAAAAATACACGCAAATGTCTAATGTAAAACCACTAGATGACGTAACAAGCACGCATGATTCTGACATCAAGTAAATGGGACTGTATTTTTGGCGTTTAATCTTACAGTTTGGCGGTAGTTTTTTGTTATGAAAAGTGGTCGACGGGATAATAGAGAAAGAAGTACCTAAAAAATATTAGATTTCAGTGCGAAATCTTCGCACGGGCCCTCTGGTCATATATATTATTTCTCCTGTCAACATCCCTTTTTCTCAGAAAATAAGAAACACAGAACGACAAATGAGATGCACTATGAAAGGATTTAGAACAGGCTTCTGACATAGCACACTTAACAATTCATTAAAACATGTTTTTGAATAAAAATTGTAGTTAATTAAAAATTAAATCGGCATTGTTTTCATGAAAGAAATGAAAGGTTTTCCTCAAATTACTGTTGCCACCAAAATAAAATACCACATTACAGGATGCTCAGCAATGATTATAAAAAACACTGCATGGGTTTATTTTATATTTATGATTAAAAAGCGAAGTTGAAATTGAAACGTTTAGACTTATATTTCTATGTCACATGTTTTTCCTGAAGCAGCATCCTCTAATGCAGTTAAAATACGATTGTTAATTTTTTTTCTCGCGCGTGCCTTTTGCAATCTTAGATCTGTTTTTACTCTAACTTTGATGGAATAAATTAGATGATATTCTGGCTTAACTAACAACTAAATGTTGTTTGCAGATATTTTTATCCTCAATTTTTCTTTAGAAGTTTAAACCAGCATCTAATAAATATTACATATTGAAAGAAAATATTAGATTATAGTGCGAAATCTTCACACAGTCCCACTGGTCATATATATTATTTCTCCTGTCAACATCCCTTTTTCTAAGAAAATACGAAACACAGAACGACAAATGAGATAGCGTATGAAAGGTTTTTGAACCGGCTTCTGGTATAGTACACTTACATTTTCCTAAAACATGTTTTTTGATTAAATTTGCTGATAACTAAAAATTAAATCGGAATTGTTTTCATAAATGAAATGAAAGGTTTTACTCAAATGAGCGTTGCCACAAAAATAAAATACCGGATTATGTAACGCTCATAAATGATTATAAAAACATAAATAGCAAGTGTGACATTCCCCGCACGTGTTTATTTTATATTTATAATTAAAAAGCAAAATGGAAATTGCAATGTTTAGAAGAAAAAGACACCATAGATTACCATGTTTTTTTTTCGATGCAATTAAAATACAATTGTTATTATTTTTTTCTCACGCGTGCCTATTTTGTAAGCTTGATGGAATAAATGAGCTGATATTCTGGCTTGAATAATTAATGTTAGGGAACAGATATCACAGACTCACCAGGGTTGGCACAATTTTTTTGTGGTGCTATTTTGGCGAGAAATCCCCATTTTCAAATGCCTGTGAGGCCTAGCTTGCGAAAACATGTTAGTTTTATTTTATAATAAAATTGTATTATAGTTTTATTTTATAATAAAATTGTATTATAATTTTACTTTAAAATACATACATTTATTTTTTTTTTATTACACACAGTGTTATGGCACAGGTATTATTTTTATTACACATATATTTAATGTTATTTATTAATTATTTTTATATTATTTTATTTTTAATTTATTTACATACACATTTTATTTTATCATAAAATACCAAGTTGCCATACAAAGCAAAACTCACCAGGTTACCCCGCCAGGCAAGAAATCGCCATTGTGGCGCCAAAAAGAAACCCCGGTGCGTTTGCGATATCTTTACCAATGTAATTTACGGGTATTTTTATTCTTATTGTGTCTTTAGAAGTTTAAATCTATATGAAAAAAGTCCTTCCAGCCTGTACCGGGAGGAAAAGGTAGCTTTCCTATACCTCCGTTTTAAAATTTTAGCTAATGTTACACGAAAACAGCAAGTTAAAATGCAAAGAAACGTTTACAAAAGATTCCTTAATACTGAATTTGAATAAGAAATTGGCTTCATTTATGAAGACTTATTTGGGTCGCCAAAGTTTGCCGATATTTCACCAAATGTCGCCAATTTTGGCAAGAATTTGGTGCAAACGGATATGAATACATAGTTTTATGTGTATGATTGGGAAAATTATTACAACAATGAAAGAAAATAATTTGCGAGTCATCGCGTTAATGTGCTGTTTTGTTCCAAAATGTCAGCCACCCTAGAATTTCAAACTGCTCTATCTCAGCCATTTTTTAAGATAGAGGTAAACAAAAAATGCTCTGGAATCCTCGTATCAAGGCCTAATACTTAATTAAAAAATAAATTTGAATTTTTAACTTTTTTGTATATTTATTTTAGTTTTAAATCTTTAAGTGGCCGTCCTCTTGAAACAAGATGGCGCACCAAACTGGCCAACGAACTCTGTCGAGACATGGGTGAGCTTAATACACACAATTGGTTTCATCGAAATTGATTTATAAATAAGAGCATTATCGTATGACATAGGTCAGATAAATATATATATGAATGGATATATCTATATATATAAATCAACATTTGAACGGAGGGTGGTTTTGGAATCATGATCGGTGAAAATATATCGAAATTTTCCGGAACTGCTTTCCTCCGAACGGCTGCAATAGGTAGCTTTATACTTTTTTGTGTTGAAAGCTACCTAAAAATACTACAATGCTAAAAAATTTGGATTGCAGTGCTAAATCCTCGCACGAGTCTCACTGGTTAGGTATATATTCAGCGAATCTATACTGTATCTGGCTAGTTTGCCAGATAGTGTGATTATTTGACCTGAAATTATAAGCCCCTATTATGACGCTATTTTATTGTTCATCGAACTTGTTAAACAACAAATTACAACACACTGTAATAATACACTTCAATAAATTGTTAAAAGGTGTCCCATAAAAACTACAAAAATGGTAAACAAGTTGGAAATTGTACATCAAACGTGACAAATGAGGTGCGTTCGTACTATTAACTAGTTGTTATAAATGCTCTGATCTCGGTGCAATAGCAGCGATGCACTCTTACACAAAAAGGCATGAATAAAAAATATATTTTATGGGGTGCAGATTTTTATACTATAGATATTCATTTTATTTTATGAAATTAAGTTTACTTAAGGTTATTTTTCCATTTATAACAAAAAAACATTTTCAGCGCTGAGTTTGTTTTCCCCTGTAAAAACGAATTTTATTGCATTCGGAACCTAGCTAGATCTTTTTTTCGTGCTCGATTTAGTATAGGGGGCAAGTCTTGTTAAAATCTTCTCAGTCGTTTACGATATTATTCATAAACGGGAAAATCCCTTGCTCGTTTAATATATATGAATTTGGCGACAGTAATTGGGTTGATAGGATAACTAACAAGAACCCATTGTATAATAGAGTGTTACGAATATTGTAAATAGTTACTGTTTGTGCTTAAAAATAATGTAAATGGTTCAATTAAGCTCTATTCATAAGCTAATATTAATTGTTGTTGCACTGCAATATTTCAATTGGTTGATTTTTTGCAAGCGAGTCAACGCTATTTGATTTCAATGGGAGTCTATGGAAATTTGGCGAAATACTGGAAATAGCGCCAAGTTGGTGCCACTTTTGCCAGCTAATTTTAGCCGCCAAATTTATATAAATTTATATCGCCCCTTCCCCTTGGTAACCCCCCTGATAGCGTCCATCCTATCTAAATTCTCTACTTTCATGTCAATTCCCCCCAAGAAAATTCAGAAAGCTCTGACCCATCAGATATGTTTCACGGTATCTACGCAGATGTGTTCATGGGTCCATTACTGTTCTTGTTTATATATAGAGAAGGATTAAGTTTCAATAATACACTTTTTCACAAACACAATTCATTACAAATATCCAATACAAGACAATGCAAGTACAGAAAATCATTGCTATTATTTCACCGAAAAAATTAATTACAGTAGAAGATCTTTATAATGCAATTCTATATATAACATACAACTTCTCAGATGTAAACAATGAATTTTACAGTTAAGAAACACCCACATTATAAATTGTTGCTATTCTCTAGAGCAGGAGTTCCCAAACTTTTAGACCGACGTACCACTCAATCAAAGTTCACACCCCTGCGTACCACCAGGTAACAAACGTAAAGCTAATACAGAAAAACCCTGTAAAAAGGGACCTGTCTAAAACTAAATATACCTCCTGTCATATGTTTCCGTCCTATCAGGTTTTATTGTCCTTAAAAATGAATGATTACATTACTAAATGGGTACTTAGATTGACTGCTTTATAATAACATATAATCAAGTAAAAGGTAGTATCATCGTTAAATTTTAATAATGCATACAATATCAAAACACAGTGTTTTGGTATAGGAAAAAAGCCACAATACTTAATGACATATTGGCACACACTGATTCATAGGCTGTTATAGTAGGCTGATTGCACTCATTTGCTTCTATTGCTAATGAAAAGGGTGGACTTGTTTTATCAATCACAGCTTCCTCACGTCTGGCTTAATATTAGGTAGTTTTAGTCATAAGTCAGATTCGATGTTTAGTTTATTCCTGTATTTGTTTTTCATATAAAGGAGGGGAAAAGCACATTCAGCGGAACGGGGCTAATCCCCCCCTTAATTTATATAAATGGGATTTTCATGCAGAATTATTCAGTTTTCCTTCAAATTTTGTTTATAGGTTCACTGTGTTAAGGCGCTTACCTGATTAGTTTTCGGGATTGATTGGTTAAGTATAAAGGGGGGGGGGGAACGAGGGGGGCTAATCCCCCCTTAATTTATATAAATGGGTTTTTCATGCAGAATTATTCCGTTTACCTTCAAATTTTGTTTATAGGTTCACTGTGTTAAGGCGCTTCCCTGATTAGTTTTCGGTATTGATTGGTTAAGTATAAAGGGGGAGAACAGGGGGGGGGGGGGCTAATCCCCCCTTAATTTATATAAATGGGTTTTTCATGCAGAATTATACCATTTGCTTCAAAATTTGTTTATAGGTTCATTGGGTTAAGACGCTTCCCTGATTAGTTTTCGGGATTGATTGGTTAAGTATAAAGGGGGGGGGGAGCTAATCCCCCCCCTCTAATTTAGATAAATGGGTTTTTTATGCAGAATTATCCGATTTTCTTCAAATTTTGTATATATATTCATTGTAATTAGAGACTTCCCTGATTAGTTTAAGGGGTTCATTAGTTAACTATGGGGGGGGGGGGGTTAACGGGGGGATGACCCCCCCTTAATATATTGTTGATTTCTTTATTTTTCTCTTATTTCAGATTCTTTGAAATAAGAGTATAATATACAATTACTGTGAATAGCCTGTGAGCTCAATGCCCTCAGTTTAACTGGGCAGTTTTCTTTTTGTTTGATTTCAGATCACCATTTTAAATAAAAACTCTGTTAAAAACTAATTTATATTTCAGTCAAAAGAATGAATTAATTTATGAATTATGTTTGAAATAAATCTTTTATTTCAACACCTCCGAGAAGCTCTTCTAGTACAAAGACAACAATGGGTTATAAATTTCACTTGTAATTTTATTTTGTTTTAACTTCTCCTACTCACACAAGCTCTTCCTACTTCCAACCTCCAGGCTTTACCTTCAGATAATTTAATTTATACAGTATGCTTAAAAAAAATTATTCCGCTAATTAAAAATACTTCATTCATTAATTTTAAAATCAGGTCTTTATTAAAAAATTCACTTTTTATCCATGTAAATCCAATAATTATGTTTTTAATTCTGGAAAACTGATTGTATCATAAGCGGTGTGTGAGAATTTCAGCAAGTATAGTATAACAAACATTTATTGTAACAAAAAAAAAAAAAAAGAAAGAAAGAAAGAAAAAAGAAAAAGCGTTAACAGATCCAAAATCGCATTCGAAATTTTTTTGAAATTTTCCAAGTTAATAAAGACAAACTGTTTTTGATTCCATAAAAATATGCTGCATTCTGTATTTTATTCCACGTACCAGTATCGGACTTCTGCGTACCAGTAGCCAGAGCTTCGCATACCATAGTTTGGGAACCCCTGCTCTAGAGAACTGAATTTGATACATTATCTCTCTAATTCTAGAGCTTATGACTGAAAAAATTGCTATGATTTGATACAGGTATGTTTGGACAATGCTTATAAAGTAAATTTAACAATGTGTGGAATGATCTATAGCAGGGCTGTCCAACCTTTCAGTAAGCGCGGGTGCATCTCATCTAGTGGCTAACATTGAAGGGCGCCATTATTCTCATAACTAGAAATATAGAACAATATTACCTCACTATAATAGGAGGCAGAGTTATCAGTTTGGCCTCTTTTTATTCACAAATTCCTAATTCCTACCAGAAATTCCGAAAGAACTTTTACTTTAAATTATCCAGTCTGTCATTAAATAAAGAAAAAAATACTATTTGGATTTTTTGGCATGAATTCGGAATTTTTTAATAAAAATGAAGGTCAAACTGGATACACTGGCAGGGGGGTAACTGTATCACACGTCTTATAAGATACACAGACACTTCAGTGTCATCCATAAGGCCACCTACTATGTTGGACTAGGTGTGAAAAATAATTGAAGAAAAAAATAAATCATAGTAAATTAAAAAAATTAAATGTATCTAAGAGAGGCCAATCTCAAAATATTTCGTAGAGAAAGGAGCCAAAAATTTAACGGTGCCTATAGTAAAAAATCATGTGGAACACTAATGATTTTAAAGTGGCACATTTTTATCTTTTGAAAAAACATCTTTTATGAACCATCTCAAGGATTTTTATTTTAAAAACTTCTAGTAACAGGAAACTTTTGCAAGGGCACCAAGGAAACCTACAAAGGACGCCATGGCATCCGCAGGTGCCACGCTGGACAGCCCTGATGCAAAAAGTTATAATCTGTACAACTCCTGGTAATCAAGAATGCAATATAAAGATACTCTAATGTATTTTGGTATGTTTCACACCTATTTGGCCATGTTTTACAAGCTAAATTTAATGATGTGTGAAATGTGATCTATATAACGCATAACCTCGTGTTTTTAGGTTTGCATTATAAAGATCTTCTACTGTATATCGTCTCTTATTAGGAATACGTAACATTTCCGTAATAAGATAAGCACATTTTTATTACAATAGGATTCATTTCCAGTTTGTACTATGAATTTGGAATCACCCTGTATAGATTAAAAAAAAAAACCATCTCCTCCAATACCTTGTAATGAACACTCAGACCGATGAGTTGAGCAAGAAAGGATCTGGAGAACTTTGCCTTCACCAGCTGCCTGTAGGAGCTCCCCAGTGCCGACTCGTAGAGACACTTGCCCACAATCTTGCCCGCAAATTCGTAGTACTTGAGCTTCACGTTGGCAGCTCTCTTGAAGGTCGGACAAGGATGGACCTAACAACAAACAACATGATTAACTGTTTTGGCTTCTCCACTATTGATCATTTTTATCTGAGATTATATATAAAAAATTCAAAACACTTTTTATATAATGCAGAGATATTACTGTAATGACAAGCAGGCAATCTTAGGTTGCCAACTCTATAAATTTTTTATGCATTAAGCCTCTATAAAATATATAACTTACAATTACAATCATTTTAAATGACAATTAACTCTCGACGAAATAACTATAGTAAAGTTAAAGCAAAACTCGAATTAACTGGACGAATAGGTTGTGGAAATCAGGACAAAACTGGGGTAATCGTAACAAGATAAATAAAAAGAAAAGTGCCCCTCTAAACGGATGGCAATGAGCTCACAGGCTAATACTAATTGTATGTTATACTCTTATTTCAAAGAATAATACCCCTAAAAAAATAAAGAAATCGACAATAAGTTAAGGGGAGGGGGATTAGCTCCCGTTTCCCCCACTTTATACTTAACCAATGAACCTCTAAATCTAATTGGGGAAGTGCCTTATCAGAATGAACCTACATACAAAATTTGAAGCAAATCGAATATTTCTATCAAGGGTTATCGTGTTACGTACATACGTACGTTCATACATACAGAAACTGCGGTAAACATTTATCACCCAAATAACAAATGGTAAAACAAATGGTACTTCTCCATTATCCAGTCAAAAAAGCAAAAAAACAAGGTACTTTTCGGCCAGTGATAATTCACCAAAAATTGTTTCGTTTGGCGCTATTTGAATTTTGTTATATGAGACTACTCATATAACTAGTGCAAAACTAAAGCTCCTATAATATTTATATTATTGCACTATATTAATACATCCTATCACTAAGCAGAGAATAATTTGCAACTGAAAGCGTATGCTGAAATAAAGACCATGTAAAAATGTAGTTAAAAATGCAGTTGTTTCTATTCATAATTTCCATGAGCAGTGAGTGTAAAAGAAACTAAAATGATGACCAAATAAGTTAAAATAAAACATCAGCTTTTATTAAATCGTTTAAAGAAAAAAACAAACAGCATTTATAAAACAGAAAATATTCTTGAAACTAAAACATAATTTAGATGATGAAACAAAGAATGATGATGTCAAAAGTTAAAAACAATTATGAATTTTATCACTAAACATATCGCTCCGATGCTCATTTTAAAAGTTTTAAAAGCTCTATAAACATTAAGTATCTCACTAAACTGCAACAATATTCAGATTAAAAACGTGCTGATAAATAAGCTCAAAAAGAAATACTTCATCAACTATCAATTCATTCATTATTGCCTTCCAGTATAATCCAGAACTCTTCCAAAGACAAACACTGTTCAAAAACAACCACAGACATTTCACATTTCCAAAACAACATATCAGCCACCCTCAACTACCGTAACTGATACTATATATACACATCGTCTCAGCCGGCACGCGCCGTGAATGAAAAACGTAAACAGGAACCGCCCCCAGCTCCAACCAATCACGGTACAAGGTCATCGCCAATGCACGTGTCGAAACCGAAAGTACGCTCGTGGATTAACAGCGCCATCTCTCAGCAAACACCGCTACTGTCCATTTGATTGCAGATCGTCGACGTGTTCGGCAGGAAAACATCGCGACCCGATTTCAAAGCACGTGAAAAATATAACGTTAATGTCATATGGATAAATGAAACAATATGAAAAGCTGCAAAGCATAAAGGTAAGTTCAAAATATAAAATACCTGTAAATAAATATAATGTAATATATAAACCAATTAATTTATAAGTGATATGAAAAGAAACTGAGGGAATTGCTAACAAATGCCCCCCCCTCATATCACTTATTCCGAATACCAAAGAGGTAAAAATGAGTTCATAAAACTCCCAATCAAAGTCCATCACCACAATTCAGTTAACCAAAAATAAAACCTTTAATACAACTGACAACCGCCTCGAAAACAACAGCCTCAAAAAAAAAAAAAAAAATGCCTAAGACAAATACCTATACAAAATTACCAGCACCGCCAACACCTACAAGAAACATGAGCACCAGAGCGATTAACATCAGGCAAGTAAGCTTAAAAAAAAATTCATTCTATTCAACAATCAAAAAATTCACAAACGTTCAACAAAACATTTCAAAATTTAAACAATTCAACACACAATAAACATTTAACATTCAAAACTTCTTTAACACAACTTAAATCAATGCAACATTAAAACGTGAAACAATTCAAATATTAGCATATCAAAGCTTAAAACTTCAATGTTATTACAGCAACAACAATCTCTTAAAACACTTAATCCAAAAGTTCAAATTCAAGACAGAAAATTTCACTTCAACTGATCAAGAAAAATTCATAAGTTTCAATTTTACACATCATGACTAATCAATCAGAACTTCAAAATGCAATTTTTTTACAATAATTATAACTAATACAATTTTTCTTCCACATGCCTGTAAGACATTATGTGAATACATGCCTCTTCCACATGCCCATAGGACATTTCGTGATACTTAAAATATTAAAGTTACAAAGAACCTGAAAAACCAAGGATTAAACAATAACACAACACATTACATATCATATAGTCACCAACATATATTCAACTTTCATACACACATTCTTACGTGGCGCCACGATTTCTCATTCCAATCACACACATTGAAAAATACCAGGAACCTGTAACAACTGAACAGTACAATTATGCTAATTTTTCAAAAATGTATGCAATTATGACAGATCAAATTTTCACATTTTACTCCAAAATAGTATAACTATTTTCTAAATTACTTATAATACAAAAATCCTCAATAACACACAAAATTTTCCTATTACTTATAAAAAGAATGAACATTCCCACCTGAGTTCCGGACCTCAGATAGAAATGTCATGCAAAACCCAGACAAACACAATCTTATACTGCTACTCATGAATTCAACACCAAATTCACAAATATCAATACTTAGAAAAATTCCAAAAATACAATTTAAACAATTAAATATAGAAATAAATAGGTTGCAACCCAAAAATTTAATATAAACTGATACAACCACAATTTAAATAATTGAAGACAATAACATAAGCATTTTGCAAGGTAAACGGGATATAATGTGGCATTTCCATATATTAACTAAATAAAATGGGACTCACTGAAATAAATATAACATGCCCGCGAAAAGACCTTCCTGTGGCAATAACAACTGATAAACCCACCCCCAGATGCCACTCTGACTAGATTACATTTGCACCCCTGCGAGTCGCATCCCGGGGCCGTTCGGACACCAAGGAATGGATTATCAAGAAGCATCACCACATTCCAGTGGAACTTTAAATGTCCACCAAGCAAATACCTTTTAAACAAAATATAATTTCTGAACAATATAAGTTAGATTCTAATACACATTTAATACATTCTTATACAAAATTAGAAACAGAATAATATGAAACAATTCTAAAACAGCAAACTTTAAAAAAAAATGCTTCAAGAACAAACTCTAAAGACATATTCAATGAATCTTTTTAATTCAAACTTGGTGAGGGGTTTAGTAAAGATATCAGCTAGATTTTCCTTGCTCCGGACAAAATTTAAATCAAAAGTATTTTCATTAACCAAATCCCGTACAAAAAACAACTTGACATCTATATGTCGACTCCTATGATTCTCAATGGGTGATCTTACAAAATCTATAGTGGCCCGGTTGTCTACATATAATACTGATTTTACCCTTTCCCCAGTGATAACCTTCCTTCTATAACACTCACTCAAGATTCTATCAAACCAAAGAAGTTCCTTCGTTGCTTCGGTCATGGCTATGAACTCTGCCTCCATTGTTGACAAACTAACACTTTTCTCTTTAAATGTTCGCCATGAAATGGGAGAGTTACCCAAGAAAACAATCTGACCACCTAACGAGGTTCTATCGTCTCTATTGGCTGCAAAGTCTGCATCTGAGTAAGTGACTAACTGGGGTTTTATACATGATAAACTGAGGGTCATATCCTGAGTATAATTTACATATCCTAACAACCTGAGCAAACCATACCAATGTTCTCTTCCGGGATCCGATTGAAACTGACTGTATATATTCACAGCATAACTAATATCCGGACGAGATCTATTAGCCAAAAAGGAAAGATAACCCAAAACACTACGATATGGCAACTGTGACATTTCTCTACGCTCTTCATCAGACTTAGGACAATTTGCTTTTGAATAGACTGAGCCCTTACTAATTGGTAGAGATGAAATAGGAAACCTGTACGACTCAAACCTTTTACACACCTCGTTAATATAGGATTTTTGGTGAATCCGCAAGTTATTTCCATCTTCCTCAAACTCGACCCCAAGTAATTTTCTCGTTTTGCCCAATATTTTCAAATCAAAATGTCTACGCAAAAGTTCCAGAGCTCTATCTATTATCTTCTTATACCTGCCAAAAAGAACTATGTCATCCACATATAACAGTAAAATTAAGTCTGAATCCAACACATAGACACAATTACACCATTCCAGTTTCACAAAGCCAATTTCTAAAAGAACCCGGTTAATATCATAGAACCAAACACGACCAGATTGATGTAAACCGTATATTGCCTTATCCAACTTACAAAATAATTTCTCTTTACCTGGCTCAACAAAACCCAGTGGCTGTGACATAAATACATTTTCTGAAAGAGGTGCATATAAATAGGCACATTTAACGTCACATTGGGTGTGTAACCAATTTTTAAGAGATACTAGTAAAGAAAAGAAAAAACGAATGACACTGAAATTTACTACTGGACTAAACGTTTCGTCATATGATTCACCTTTTATTTGTTTAAATCCCTGTGCCACCAAACGAGATTTAAATCTAACAATCTTTCCTGACTCATCCTTCTTTACCGTATACACCCATCTACAGCCTACAGGATTTACATCTGGTGGTAGTTCGGCCAAATGCCACACGCCTCTTTCTTTCATTGTATCAATTTCCTCTTTCATAGCTTTCTCCATTCCTCACACTGATCTGATTTTACTGCCTGTTTATGTGTCCTGGGAATTACCAGATCATATAGTCAAGATTGCGATTGACAGATATCAACACTAGGACCACTTACACTAGGATCTGACACCACTCCTTCATATGTATTATTCCCTCTAAAATCAAATAAGTTAGGTTCAAAATTTACATTGTTATCCCTACAGTAATCCATCACTTCCCTTGATGATCTTAGACGTTGAGAGTTATTATCTATGTCAAAATAATATACATCTGTACGAGAACCAGTTTTTCTTGGGACAATTTTTCTCATCCAGCGAGTGTCTCGCAAAGCAGGTTGAGATGTAGAAGGAGAACCATCTCCCAAAGAAGACTCCTGCCTTTCCGCACCAGAAAGTGATTCAAGGGAGTCGTTGGAGCGGTCAGAAATGGGTCTGACTTCCTCAACAACGTCTTCTTCCTCGAAAACACCTCCAGTAGCAGGAACCCACTGCAACTCCTCCTGAATGGTGCCCAGCACTGCTCCATCAATACTCTGCTTAAAACTGGTATTCTCATCGAATGACACATTTATGGTTTCAACAATTTTGTCGCTATCTGGCAACCATATACGATAATCCTTTGTTTTAAAAGCATATCCCACCATGTATCCTTTACAAGCTTTAGAGTCTAATTTTAATCGTTTCTGACGAGGGATACCTACATATGCTACACATCCAAAAGGTTTTAGATGTCTTACCGAGGGCTTTGTACCACCAAAAAGTTCAAATGGTGTTTTCACCTGATTCTTATGACACAAACGATTCCACGTGTAAGTAAAATGGAGCATAGCCTCTGGCCAAAAACTCAAATCCATACCACTTTCCTTTAACATGGTTCTGGCTCCATCCGCTACTGTTTGATTGTATCGCTCGGCCACGCCGTTTTGTTCCGGGGTAAACTTGTTCGTTAACTCGTGACTAATACCTCTTTCAGCACAGTATTCCTTCAAATTCCAATTCACATACTCCCTGCCATTATCAGACTTTATTGCCTTAACCTGCCTACCCAAAAACCTTTCTGCACGGTTAATATGTTGCCTCAAAATTTCAAAAACCTCTGATTTTTCCCTCATAGGGTACAAGGATACTTTTCGTGAATAATCATCAATTATTGAAAGAAAATACCGCTCCCCCTGTCTACCACTTATATGGCATGGCCCCCAGACATCAGTAAATAAGAGCTCTAGTGGAAAGTTGGATCTAGTAAAATTCCTAGACTTAAAAGATGTCCTCCTGTATTTATTTAGTTTACAAACTTCACATTTAAACTCCCCTTCTCTCAAAACAGGTAAACCCCTAGCACCAGTATTTCTACAAGTATGTACTATTAAATAAGGACTAACATGAGCTAACCGTCGATGCCAAACAGTCATATCATCATTTTTACTAACAGATGATGCCTCAAAAGTAACTCTCTTGTTACCTCTACCTGGAATTTTAGGATGAAGGTAATAGACCCCATTTTTAAGATTAGCTTTAAATAGAGGTTGTCCGTCGCAAGATATCCTCACTTCACCACCTCCACCAGTAAAATAAGCCCCATTTTTGTCTAAACGTGGACCAGATATCAAATTACGTCTTAATTTAGGTGAATACATAACATCTTTAAACATCAAGATCCTTTGACCAAATTTAAGTTTTATTGTCCCCCTTCCCACAATAGGAAAAGTTACTCCTTCAATAGCTACTGCCATGTGTTCATCATTAAGAGGAGTATATTCAACAAACAGATCCCTGTCTTTACAGAAATGATGGGAAGCTGCAGTATCAAAAACCCAGTCAGCCTCTCCATTAACCAAATTTGCCTGAGACAAAAAGAAAGATGTATAAGACTTACGTTGGGGACTTCTTACTCTATTGTCTCTAGACTGGTTTCTCATCCTTTCACCATGTCCACGGGAACTGTTGTATCGATTTCTATCTCTCTGTGGGGATCTAGGCTTTTGTCCAAAGAATGCTCGTTCAACATGAGGGCTTTCACTCCTTTTCAATGGCGAAGGATCTCGATACTCAGAACAATCTGCAGATGGTGAGGAATCTCTACTTCGATGATTCATTGTCTTCAGGAAACTGCAGCACTGACTTTTGACATGTCCTGGCTTTTTGCAAAAATAGCATATCACTTTCTTTCTATTTCTTTTCTGGAACTGCAGTGACTGTGCTTCCACATAAATTTTGCCATGATCTCGGTCTCTCAAACTAAGTCTCGTCTCTTCAGCGACCAGTGACGTTACAACATCATTAAAAATAAAGTCCTGCTCTTTCCACCTCAGAATGGCTTGTACCATACTATCAAATTTAGTCGGCAAAAATCTTAGTAACTGGAAAGTCACATAGACATCGTCAAAATTTTTGTTAATACTTTTAAGTTGGTTTGCAATTCTCAAGAGTCGGGAGGCATATAAATTAATACTTTCTCCACTGGCAATTTTGCACTCGCACAACTCAGTGAATACTTGCATATGACGACTTCTAGTATCTGGGTAAAAATGGGTACGGAGTTTCTTCCAGGCATCTATTGGATTATCACAATTTTCAACAATTTTTCTAAAATTCGGCTCTATATTAAGATAGATAGCGGAAAGTGCCAATTTTTCTCGAATATGAAAATTTCTTACATCTCTTTCAGTAAATTCTCCATCCTTTACTACGACTGGTACTTTTTCAATTTCAGCAACAATTTCCCAGACATTCTTTTCCATCAACAAATACTTCATGTCTGCCTGCCAATTGGCGTAATTACTGGAATTGAGCTTTTGTATCTGAGATTGCATCATTGCCATTTTAATTTCTCAAAAAAAATCAAGATTTCAAAAAAAAATTTTTTTTTTTTTTTTTTCCCTTTTTTTTTTTTTCAACACTATTAATTACTGGTCATCATAAAAACTAACGGCCCCCCCTTCTAAAATTCACTAATTAATCACTAAAGGCCATAGTTAAACACTTCACTGCAATAATATTTAATACCTATGAAGGTAAAAACTGCATGGGTCTTATACAAATACATGGGTCTTATAAAAATGCCCATAACCTCAATGTTATATGAGACTACTCATATAACTAGTGCAAAACTAAAGCTCCTATAATATTTATATTATTGCACTATATTAATACATCCTATCACTAAGCAGAGAATAATTTGCAACTGAAAGCGTATGCTGAAATAAAGACCATGTAAAAATGTAGTTAAAAATGCAGTTGTTTCTATTCATAATTTCCATGAGCAGTGAGTGTAAAAGAAACTAAAATGATGACCAAATAAGTTAAAATAAAACATCAGCTTTTATTAAATCGTTTAAAGAAAAAAACAAACAGCATTTATAAAACAGAAAATATTCTTGAAACTAAAACATAATTTAGATGATGAAACAAAGAATGATGATGTCAAAAGTTAAAAACAATTACGAATTTTATCACTAAACATATCGCTCCGATGCTCATTTTAAAAGTTTTAAAAGCTCTATAAACATTAAGTATCTCACTAAACTGCAACAATATTCAGATTAAAAACGTGCTGATAAATAAGCTCAAAAAGAAATACTTCATCAACTATCAATTCATTCATCATTGCCTTCCAGTATAATCCAGAACTCTTCCAAAGACAAACACCGTTCAAAAACAACCACAGACGTTTCACATTTCCAAAACAACATATCAGCCACCCTCAACTACCGTAACTGATACTATATATACACATCGTCTCAGCTGGCACGCGCCGTGAATGAAAAACGTAAACAGGAACCGCCCCCAGCTCCAACCAATCACGGTACAAGGTCATCGCCAATGCATGTGTCGAAATCGAAAGTACGCTCGTGGATTAACAGCGCTATCTCTCAGCAAACACCGCTACTGTCCATTTGATTGCAGATCGTCGACGTGTTCGGCAGGAAAACATCGCGACCCGATTTCAAAGCACGTGAAAAATATAACGTTAATGTCATATGGATAAATGAAACAATATGAAAAGCTGCAAAGCATAAAGGTAAGTTCAAAATATAAAATACCTGTAAATAAATATAATGTAATATATAAACCAATTAATTTATAAGTGATATGAAAAGAAACTGAGGGAATTGCTAACAAATTTTAACCTTTATCGTCCTTTACATGGTTTACATTAATAAATGGAAATGTATAGCTTTTTTTTCTGAGATGGCAACAACTCAGTCATAGTTTTCTGTTTTTAAAAGAAATAAAAATATTCCATGTGAAAAAATTGCTGTGAAGTTGCAAAAGATTTTGAAGTTTTTTTAATCGTGATGTTTATAATATACGCTAGCTGGAATAGTTGAAATTATTGCATAAATTGTGAATAATGAATGAATAATCTCAAGATATTGAAAGGCTTTGGGGTAGCGCAAAATGGCGTAATAAGAAGCATCTTGGTACTGCCCGCCATCATTTGGAGTCTTATTTAGCAGAGTTTATGTGGAGGAGAACAGCTGAGAATTAATTTTTTCAGATTTTAAGTGATATAAAAAAATTTGAACGTGAGTTACTGTTTCATTATGCAATAAATTCTTTGTAATTTATTATGTTTTATTTGAATACTTCTGTTCACATATTTTGGGATTTTCAATAACATGAGTTACTCTTTAATACTTACATTAAATAAATTCTTTGTACTTTATGTCATGTTTCATTTAAATATATCTGTTAATAAATTTTAGGTATTTTTAAGTAAGTTTTTTAAGTTATATCTCTCATTGCAATGTTAAAATAGTGGCTATTTGTTATTGGCGAGAAAAAAAGGGTTGGTGAGATTAAAAAAAAAGTTGGCGAGCACTGGCGTCCGGCTAACCGAAAAGTACCAAAAACACTATCACCAAACTACGGGATTTAACGCCAAAAATGCATGATTGTGACATCACATTCACTTGATGTTAGATGCATTACACGTGTTTTTTATCACATCAAGTGATTTTTAATTTGACGCTTAATCAGATAATTATTAATGTCCGTGAACGTCTGTGTGTTTGTGCGTCTGTGCATTCCCGGCCTGTACACGCAAAGGCTCCGGGACGAATCGATGCACTGAAGGCGGACGCGGACCGAAAAATTGGGAAAAAAGGCGCGGATGTCAAGTTTGGGCAGGGTCGGGAGTCCGACCCGGACCGAGGGAGTTATTAATCGACGAAACTGTTTTAATTACGGACCGAAACCGAACTTGAAAAAGAATCGAAAACCACAAATTTTCGCCTCCGAAAGGGGTTGGCGGTCTTTCTCGGGATGGGGAAGGAAAAGGCAGCGGGTTCCCAGGGAGCAATTTAAGCCCCAAACCGCAGTGCAGGTCCGACCCGTATCTCCGGAAGTCGGGGGGCTAGAAATTCGGAAGTCGGACGGACGGAAGCAGGACAGCGTCCGGTTTCATAAATTCGAAAAATCATTTCCGTACTACAATTAGAACCGAAAAAATCTTTTAAAAGTCGATTGATAAAAAGTTATTTTTCATTTCTTTCCGTGCCGGGAATACGAGAAAGCAGACACGCGCCCAGACGAACGTCTGGATCAATTTTCCAGAGGCGAGGAGCATTTTTTAGACGAAGGTCACGTGACGTTCAAGTGGGTTTTTTCAGAGGGGGGCCCTGTTAGCAATTCCCTCAGTTTCTTTTCATATCACTTACAAATAATTGGTTTATATATTACATTATATTTATTTACAGTTATTTTATATCTTGAACTTACCTTTTGCTTTGCAGCTTTTCATATTGTTTCGTTTATCCATACGACATTAACGTTATATTTTTCACGTGCTTTGAAATCGAATCGCAATGTTTTCCTGCCGAACACGTCGACGATCTGTAATCAAATGGACAGTAGCGGTGTTTGCTGAGAGATGGCGCTGTTAATCCACGAGCGTACTTTCGGTTTCGACACGTGCGTTGGCGTTGACCTTGTACCGTGATTGGTTGGAGCTGGGGGCGGTTCCTGTTTACGTTTTTCATTCACGGCGTGTGCCGGCTGAGACGGTGTGTATATATAGTATCAGTTACGGTAGTTGAGTGTGGCTGATGTGTTGTTTTGGAAATATGAAACGTCTGTGGTTGTTTTGAACGGTGTTTGTCTTTGGAAGAGCTCTGGATTATACAATGATGAATGGATTGAAAGTTGATGAAGTATTTCTTTTTGAGCTTGTTTAATCTGAATATTGTTGCAGTTTAATGAGATACTTAATGTTTAGAGAGCTTTTAAGATGAGCATCGGAGCGATATGTTTAGTGATAAAATTCGTAATTGTTTTTAACTTTTGACATCATCATTCTTTGTTTCATCATCTAAATTATGTTTTAGTTTCAAGAATATTTTCTGTTTTATAAATGCTGTTTGTTTTTTTCTTTAAACGATTTAATAAAAGCTGATGTTTTATTTTAACTTATTTGGTCATCATTTTAGTTTCTTTTACACTCACTGCTCATGGAAATTATGAATAGAAACAACTGCATTTTTAACTACATTTTTACATGGTCTTTATTTCAGCATACGCTTTCAGTTGCAAATTATTCTCTGCTTAGTGATAGGATGTATTAATATAGTGCAATAATATAAATATTATAGGAGCTTTAGTTTTTGCACTAGTTATATGAGTAGTCTCATATAACAGGCCCAATCTCAGAATCTAAGGGGCGCAGTAATTCCTAACTTTTACAGGACGACGTAAAATTGATTCTGCTTTCAGAATATCTAAAAATTATTCTCATATCTCCATTACGAGCCGATATATTATTTAATTGTATAATTAATCAACATTCGTATAATTAACGCAAAAGAAAGATTTCCATCACAGCGCCCGCTTACGATTACTTAATTACGATTTTAAGAAGTAGGCCACGTCCAAAAACTGCATGACGATTATTTTACGTTTTTCTTTTAGAGTCGCAACCAGATATTATGATAAGGAAAAGCGGGCTTCGCCCGTTATCGAATCTGAATGGTTGCTGTAATTAAGACATATTTGTACATTTGTATTATTTTTGAGGAAACCAATTCCATTTCAACAAATTTAGCATTTTTAAACGTTTGATTGTTTATATGTATAGAAAAATAACCACTATTTTCGATTAGTAAAAAGCGGGTTTCGCACGTTATCGAATCCAGACGATTTATGTAATTAAGACATCAGATTTTTTTTTTTTTTTTTTTTTTTTTTTTGGCAGTCTAATTCAGTTGTTTAAGGAAAAGCAGTGTCCCCCCCCCCCCCTTAAAATTTTTTGATCTTAACTGTGGTCCGTTTCTATAACTCAGAAACTATGTTACGAATTTCTCCCAAACTGATTCCAAACATCAGAATTAAAGTAATAAGGACCCTCTATAACATTCGTATAGAACACATTGCGCCCCCTGGTGGTGGAAGGTGTAATCAAAGGATTTTTCAGCCAACTCGGGTTCTATGGGTCACATCACGACGCGGTTTCGCTCAATCGACTCGACATCGATAGAGGATACTAGAGCTTATCGGTTTTAGTTCGTTTTTCACCACCAGGGGGCATTTTATTATCTCTGTTTCTATGGCCTGGATTACGACGGGGTATGGCTCATTTGACTCGACATCGAAAGCCTCAACGATTTCAGTTATGATCGTATAAACAGTTTGCGGCACCTGGTGGTGGAAGGTGGAACTAACGTATACTGCAGCGCGTGCGCAGCACGAACGCTATACGGTGCCGCAGGCAGCGGGGACCCGAACCGGAGGTTCGTTCAGTTATAGGTTTATACTATTCGACTGGAGCTTATCTGTTTTAGTTCGTTTTTCACCACCAGGGGGCATTTACTTATCTCTGTTTCTATGGCCCGGATCACGACGGGGTACGGCTCATTCGACTTCACGTCGGTAGAGGATACTACAGCTTATCGATTTTTGCTCAGACTCTCACCACCAGGGGGCACTTTCCTATCTCTGTTTCTATGGGAAGGATCACGACGGGGTATGGCTCATTCGACTCGACATCGATAGAGCTTACCGATTTTATTTCATTTTTTCACCACCAGGGGGCGCTTTCCTTTCTTCGGTTCTACGGGCATGAAAACGACGGGGTATGGCTCATTTGACTCGACATCGAAAGTCTTAACGATTTCAGTTATGATCATATAAACGGATTGCGCCACCTGGTGGCAGAAGGTGGAACTAACGTATACTGCAGCGCGTGCGCAGCACAACTGCTATACGGTGCCGCAGGCAGCGGGGACCCGAACCGGAGGTTCATTCAGTTAGAGGTTTATACTATTCTATGTGCAATTTAAGGGATTATCCGGTGCGTGCGTAGCACGACCGGTGCCAAAGATTCGTTCAGTTCGAGGTTTATACTATTCGATGTGCAAATCCTTTAAGGGATCATCTGGTGCGTGCGTAGCACGACCGGTATACGGTGCCGAAGGCAGCGGGGACCCGGGTCGGAGGTTCGTTTGGATCGAGGAGGATGCGAACCGGAGAATACAAAAGTTTCGAGGCACCGATGTAAATTAATGGCCCGCTGGCGGGCGAAGCCAGCTAGTGTATTTTTAATGATGCTTTACTGATTTATTTGACTAGTTATTTCATTAATTAAACTAAAAAATTACGCGTCTCCAACACAAAGATAGAGAAAAAGCGTTGAAAAAATGTTGCAAGGCGTACTTATGTACAATAGAGCAGTTTCAACTGATAACACAAACATTTATCCAACAGTCGAGAGGGATAATTAAGAAAAAATAATGTCAATAAACAAATATCCAAGATTATTTTTGTTTCTGTTTTCATTAATATATTGTAAATTTTATTGTTTAAAGTTACTGATAAATGATACTTTAGTAAATAAGGGTTTTCATATTTTCTTTTTTTGAGATTCTAACAACAACAGTTTGGCGATAGTTTTTACTTACTAATCATACGTTGTTTGCATCTTATCAAACACTATGATGGGTTCGATATATTTTAATATTCTATCCTTTTAATTATCACAAAATTTATTTACACACTTATAAAATACAGTTATGGGACATTCGACGAGATGTTGATAGACAATTATTTACATATGTACAAATTCTAAATTAATTTTACCTTGTTTCTGATCATCGTACTATATCCAATAAAAGATGATCCTAAATTATTTTCCTAGTTGCACTTTATTCCATGTCCGTCATTCTTTTTCTGGTAAATTAGACGGTATTCCTTTTAATCACATTCGCAGCTACTCCTAACAAAACATTCTTTTTCACTACACAACAAAAAAACAGATGTCAATTTCTTTTACCTAAATTTTTAACCTCTTCTCTTGAGATAATAAAATGTAAAAAGAAGGCAAAAGAAAAACCAACTACGTTGCTATAGCAACGAGTCGCATTTAACAAATAAAATCATAGAAACTCGACAGAGTTTCTCGCCAAGCACAAGAAACAGCAATGCATTGAACCATAAATGAAAGGAATTTCTGCCAATGGATGCCAAACGAATTAAATTTTTTTTTTTTTCCTGTCTAGTTTATATTTTGCAGACGGGACAAAACGGGTTTTTGACACATCAATATCTCGCGTTCTATTCATGATAGAAACAAAATTCTTGATTCTATGGAATGGGGCATGCCACGTGACTAAAAAATCAAAAGAAAAGCAAGATCTGTCGAATAGGTTTTCAGGAAATGCGATTTTAAAAGTGCTGTTTTTTGCACTTTTTAAATCTTGTACAGACCAAAAACTGTTGACAGGGCTACAGCAATGTGTAATTATAGGATTTGTACGTGGTTTATGTCATTTGAATTGTTTTTATGAGTAGTTCAAACCTTTGTAAGTTTCATGTAAAAATATTAATTAGTTTTTGAGTTATATCAGTTTAAAATTATTGATTCCTATACTTAACATATAGCAAAAAACTGTTGACAGGGCTACAGCAACGTGTAATTATCGGATTTTTACGTGGTTTACGTCATTTGAATTGTTTTTATGAATAGTTCAAACCTTTGTAAGTTTCATGAAAAAAAATATTAATTAGTTTTTGATTTATATCAGTTTAAAGTTATTGATTCCTATACTTAACATAGAGCAAAAAAATAATAAATGACCCAACTCTTTTAGAAATGGTCGTATACACATGATATTAAGATATGTTATTGCAGTTGACCCAAGTAAGCTCCCTATTATAAAAAAATAGTAACATTTAAGGTTCGTTTACAGGTTCTCACAAAAGATCTTTTGATATAGGGCTAAAGAATTATGTAATTATCCGATTTTTATGCGGTTTTCAGCAATTGCATTGTTTTTATGAGTAGTGCAAATGTTTAATATTTCGTGTAAAAATATGAATTAGTTTTTTTATGTATATCACTTTAAAGTGATTTATTCCTATACTTAAGATGAAGAAAAGAAATATTAAATGGTCTAATTCTTTTAAAAAAGAACGTATGCGCAAAATGTTAAAATATGTTACTACGAACGACCTAAGTTAGCTTCCTATTGTAAAACAGAATTGTAGAATTACTGTTCATTTACAGGGTAACTCAAAAGATTTTTTACTAAGACTAAATAGCGAATTTTTACGTTGAAGTACTTGATTCCTCAACACAGAGGAAAAAACAATAGTATAAATAGCATAATTTTTGTCAAAATGGCTATATTATATACACAAGATATTCAAATATGTTACTGCATCTGATTCATTTAAACTCTCTATTGTTTGTATTGTTGAACCATATACGTTTCGTTTACAGAGTCTCTTAGAAGATCTTGATTACATTACAACCGATGTATATTTACTGAGTGAGATGTATTTTAATGATTTTATACTGTTTCAATCTCTGTAAGGTTTTATTATCTTGCTTTAAAATTCAATACGCGTTCATTTTGTCTGTCTGAAAGCTCGTCGATCTTAAGCTCTAAATCTATTAAAATATAGTATTTTCATAGATTAAAAAAAAAACTGTGCTTATTAATAAATGTATCAGGAATTGATTGAAAAAGCGATTAAAAAATTCCAACTTTACATTCACGCGCTGAGTAATAGAATGTAAAAATGTTGCTACCCCAAGATTAGAAGTTTAGCATTTAAATATTTGCCGTTCATCGAATCTCTGTCTAGGACAAACTTAAAATGCTCTAAAAACGTGCCTAGAGCACAATGAAAAGGAAATATCTTCTTAAATTTCCCATAAAAATTAAAAATGCTATATTTCGTATACAATAGGTGATCGGTAACAAACTGTTCGGTTTACGAACAAATCGATTAACAAACACTTGCGAGTGAGATTTTTATGTTTGGATAACGAACACATGTTCGGTTAACGGACACTTTCAAGAGATTTTTATGTTTGGAGAACGAACACCTCACAAAACAAAGTCATGATGAAGCAATGCCGTGTTTTATATTTGCCGAGCTATACTTATTGCTTCTATTGTCGACTTTGGGAACATTTTAACAGTTGCATACATATGTCCTAATTAATTCATGGACTGCCGAGGATTGAGGACCTACAGTGAAACTTCCATTTAACGAAATCTCATCGTTACACTTAAACACTTCGTTATGAAGAAAATTCGTTGTATAGAAATCAACTTAAATTTATGAAAATTGCATACATATAGGCCACAGAAAATTAAAAGTACACATAAAATGGGAATATCTGAAAAATGTATTTTAATTCGGGCAGTCATTTTTTTATGCAATGTAGATATGAGACTAATTTAATTAAAATAATGTCTAAAAAAGAACCACAAAACAAAGAGAAGTAAACAAAAACCGAAGTGTACCTTTTCATTGAAATGTGACTTTTGATTAAATGATGTTCATTTTCATTCAGTCCGCTGAAATAAATTCATCCATCGCAACAGCAACCTCTCCATTTGAATACTGTACACACAAGAAAGTGGAATAAACTTCGTTATATAGAATAATTTTTTCGTAAAATGGAGATTAATTTACATGTTAATGATGTGCAAAGTCAAGGTTCTGCAGAAAATTTCATTAAGTAGAAAACTTCGTTAAAGGGAAGTTCCACTGTATATTTTAGTATCCCCGAACTGGAATGGACAGACTAGAAACATTAATTATGTATTTTGTGCATTTAGTAAATATAGTCCTTTTTGGTTTAATCACGCTCCTTTTTAAAATCTAATTTAAAGCTTTATGATTTATCAGATCAAAAATTTTAATAAAATTTTACATTTTTTTTAAACGGTTTATTATGTAAACGCATTAGTCTTTGTGGTATATTTACAAAATCACACAAAATTTTGGAATACATGTCATCCTACGAACATTTTCTATTTTGAAATCACTTTAATAGTTTTTATACTTTTGCAAGCGTTGCGAATCTTATATTTTTCCGATTCTCGAAACGTTGAGTTAAAAAACTTAACAAATAAAAAAACTTTTAAGGTGCTCAGTAATTTTCAAGAATAATATTTAATAGATTAGTATAAAAATCCCTGTAAATTACAATGGTTCGTAGAAAAACAAATTTGATTATTCTCGTTAAAGTAAACTCATTGTTATAATTGACCAAAAAAAAAGGTGCTTCTTATTTTTCCACATTTTTCTGAAACTGCAGTATTTTAATTACTTTGTAAACTACTGTAAAATTTTCTATTTTTTGTTTTTTGAATGTATATAAAGGGAAGAGCGATATTAACAAAAGAAAAAGGAAAATAAACATGTCATAAATAATCTGATGAATACAATGTAAGGAAATGAATATAAAAGTTTTCCCGTTGCTATGCGACATGTACATTGGAATAAGTCACTAAATAAATTGTATAATTCTGATGTATAATTCTGTTTATAGCATCACTATTATTTTTTTTGCCCCTTTTATCTTTTCTTTTCTGAATAAAAATGGGATCTGTGTAATTGAAATTAAATACCTTACAAAAAGGAGTGATATCTCATCAAAAACAACTTGTTGTAAATGATCCTGCCAAGCCACAAACCTAAAACGTCAGCCATAAAAAGAAGTGATATCACATAAAAAGAAACGATATAGAAGTGCATACTCCGAGTCCCGTGTAAAAATCTATCACCACTCATAATGTTTCCAAAGGACTCGGAGTGAGGTACAGTATGTGAAAACTGCTTGGCGACCTGCAGGCTTTTATAATATATGCAGTATATCAATTTTGAAAATCGAAAAAATAAATTTTTAATTTTTGTTATATCACTTTTATAAATATTTTTGTATGCGAAAGAACTAACAGAATGGATTTTTCCCCAGACTTATGCGATTCCGCTTACGCTAGAATTATTGCAATATATCTCAATTTTGTTAACGTTTATTATAAGGTGCATTGTTATTAATATGCGTATGATGATCATTATATATATTATATTACAAATTCAAAATCTTTACATGTTTACTTAAGAAATCTTCTTCGTAAGAGTGCTGTTTCTAGTTTAAATAATGGTAAATAAAATCAACAAATTAATTTTTCAAGCTCATAAATAAGAAAAGACATGCAAACACAGAAACTTCAGCCTTTTACAATTTTAAGGGAGGAAAATAATTAAATAAATAAAAATAATAAAATAAAAATAAAAATAATATAGTTATATGTAATTGCAGGAAACGCGAACATTATAAAAGCCTGCAGGTCGCCAAGCAGTTTTCACATACTGTACCTCACTCCGAGTCCTTTGGAAACATTATGAGTGGTGATAGATTTTTACACGGGACTCGGAGTATGCACTTCTATATCGCTTCTTTTTATGTGATATCACTTCTTCTTATGGCTGACGTTTTAGGTTTGTGGCTTGGCGGGATCATTTACAATGAGTTGTTTTTGATGAGATAAAATATAAAAGAAACAATTTTATCAGCGTTAGCTAAAATTGTCTGCATAAATAAAAATATTAATTCACCGATTCCTAACATACGTAGTACATAGGGGAAGTCTTGTAATCGTTTTGAAAATCGAAATTTTTTTTTTTTGACAGATTTATACATTTCTGACACTGGAGATTCCGAAAAACATATTTTTAGAAAAAAAAAATTTGCCGTCCGTCTGTCTGTGTGTGTGTGTGTCTGTAAATGCTGTATCTCCCGAAAAAATTGAGATAGAGACTTGAAATTTGGTATGTACTTAGTATTTAATAATGGGAAGAAGCTTATTGAATTTCAGTAACCTTGGAACTATTTTTTTTTCAGACTCTCGAACTATTCGTTCTGATAAAAGGTCTATAAAAATTTTTCGAAATTGTTTATTTTATGCAAGAAAGAATGAAGTTGATCGGATCATGAGTTGCCAAGATATTTGTAATTATATTTTCCACACTCTTTGATTTTTCATGACCCTGTATTTCATTCCAATTTCAATTGAAAGATATATTTTAATTGGAAATGAGATGCTTCATCTGACACAGTAAACCATTAATAATATTGATTATAAATTTTGGAGTTATAGAACCTTTAAAGTTTAGGACGTCATCAAGCCACAATATTATTTTGGAATTGCAATGCATTTTATAAATAGTTTACACCTGTTTTATTTTCCTATTTTATAGTATGCCTATCCATGATGGGTCAGTATGACGGTGACCCCCCAACGACTAGTTTGTTATGGAAAGTGGTTGACAGAATAATGGAGAAGTACCAAACAAAGAGAAGAGAGGTGAAACTTACTAAACCTTGTTTGTCACTCTTGAACGTGTCGAAGAACTGGTTCTGTGGATCGAATAAGGCTACGCACACAAGTTCAAACCATTCCCTGCGCAAACCACCCCAGTCAAGGCCTAAATTGAAAAAGAAATAAATAGATAAAGTTGATTGATAAAATAAAATAAAAAGCACATTGCAATACTATAAGATGTATCAACTAAAAGTGTCATTATACTGATAGTGACAATCGAACTAAAACTTTGATTGACATGACATTTCATTGTAAGATTTATGTGTGGTTTCAATACACATTTTTAAAAAAAATTATACTATTATTATTATTATGGTACTTTTATGTTAGCTGGGCGCCAGCAATAACTCGTTAAATCTTGTTTTAATTGTCATCATTTGAATAGATTTTATTATTTGTATTGTTATGTTTGTGTTTTACCATGATTCTATTTTAGCTTATTTTAAGATATTATATTGCAATATTAAAATGTTGGCTATTTGTTATTAGCTAATGTTAAAAGATTGGCGAGAAAAAAAGGTTGGCGAGATTCAAAAACTTTTGACGATCACTGGCACCCAGCTAACATAAGAGTACCGAGATGGTAAACACATATACGATTTATTTAACTTTGAAAACTGTAACTTTTCATATCATATCATTCTAACAAATATCGGTGCTTTTATGTTAACTGGGTGCCAGTGATCGCCAAAATATTTTGAATCTCGTCAACTGTGTTTTTCTCGCCAATCTTTTAACATTAGCTAATAACGAATAGCCAATATTTTAACATTGCAATAAAATATCTTAAGAAACTTACTTAAGAATAGCTAAGATATAATCATGATAAAATATACATAAAAAAGAACATATTAATACAAATAACAAAATTTCACATAAACGGGTCTATCAATGATTAGTCTTAGTCCAAAAATGTTAAAATAAGATGAAGCATAAGCTAGAAACATTTTATTTCATAATGAAAGCATCGTATCTAATTCTATACACACAAAAATAGAAACTTGTTTTAGAAATAAAATAAACAAAAATAGAAATTCGTTTAAATTTTTATATCAGATCGCTTAAATGTAAAATTAATTTTTTAATTGGTATGTGATAGTGACAGTGATGAATTGATTTTGTTTTAAAAATGGAAAAAAATATGTTAAACTTCCAAATATTCTGATTCTGGTGATGCAGTGAAAAAGTTTCAACAAGTGAAAATCTAGAGGTCTGTACGGGCCGTTAAATTTTTTTTTTTTGTCGGCCCGGCCTGATTGAAAGTTTTCTTTCATTCTGCCGGGCAGTATACGGGCCAATCCTGCGCCCTTGCAGATCTCTAGTCTACTGTTCTTGTTTTAAAAAGTAGTAACTACTACAAACTGTGTTACAAAAATAATCACTCCTTTGTACTTTCAGATTTTGTCAAAGGATTCAATTGACAGTCGAAATTGAAGACACGCATTCAATAATACAATGACCCATCGTTGCATTGTGTCTGTCGGCATACAAATTAAATAAGTTCCATATAACCAAAGCTATTAAAAAATTTAGAAAGATAACACACAAGAAAATATTTTGTGTGTTGTGCCTAAAATGTTAGGTTCTTTATACACACATTACAAATTTTGATACTTCTCCATTAAACCGTCGACCACTTTTCATCAAAAAAATTATCGCCAAACAGTAATGCCAAATAAGCGAATGGAAGAATGTTGCCATTGGAATATCAAACTAAATAAAATAAAATAAATTCGGAAAAACCCCACTCAACAAAGTGTCAACTATCGATGTTTAAACATAAAAAAATTAAAATATATTAATGAAAAAAAAAAAAAATCTTGGATAGCTATTTATTTACATTATTTTTCTTAATTATCCTTCTCAGCTGGTGAATAAATGTTTGTGACATCAGTTGAAATTGATCTATTACACTTAACTATACAACGCAACATTTTTTCAATGCATTTTCTCTTTTAATATCATGGCACAGCCGTTTAAGGATGCAATTGTTATTTTAATTAACGAATTAACTAATAAATCAGTGAAACATAATGAAAAAATACAGGTAAAAAAATGTCGAATTGAAAGCCGCTTCATGACATAAAAAAAAAAAACACGTTTAATGTTTCTGACGTCAAGTGATTTCTGCATTTTTGGCATTAAATCTTATAGTTTGGCAATAGTTTTTTTTTTTTATGAAAAGTAGTCGACGGGATAATGGAGAAGTACACAAATTTTTTAACGACATCAAGCGAGATACATAATACAGTTACTTAAAAAATTTGGAGTGACTCTACTCCACTTTCCAAACACTTGACAGAATACTTCGGATTCAAATAAGTAGTAATATAACGATAAATAAAAACTATGATCCTTATTGTTAACTGACTTAAAAAAAAAGAGAAGGTTATCCATTCGTTCTATATGTATGTATGTTTTGGTCCCATTCGCGCATAACTCGTAAATGTGCATCGATTTTGAAAGTTTTTTTTTTTTTTTTTAGTTTGAAAATGTAAGGCACCCTGGTGTCGTCAAAATCTGATGATAAGAACAAATTTGTTTTTATAAAAATTTCAAAATTCTAAGCTATAACTCAAAGTGAGATTGACATAACTTCCGGAAAAAAGTACCGATTGTTATTCAACGATAATGAATTTTTAATAATTTCAACAATAATGAATTGTTGGACTGGATCACAACTTTAAAAACGAGTCGGATGTATTTATCACAAAACTTTCTTCTATCTCATACATATTAATACTTTAAAATTCACTATCACGGCACATAAAAATCGATATCTTTTGTCATTCTGTTGCACGTCTGCTTGAGAATCATCGAGTTACCTTGGATACCATCAGCCGATGTATTTTAAAATACAAAAAGTCCTACTGGCTGTACTGGTAGAAAAAGATAGCCTCCTACTTTCTTGGTTTTAAGATTTCAGCTAATTTTACTGGAAAACACTAAGCTAACATGCGTGGAACCCGATTACAGAAGAGTCATTCCCAGTTCTCATCAATACTGAATTTGAATGAGAATACTGCCAAATTAGACAGACATAGCCAAGTTGGCTTCATTTAGGGCAACTTATGTTTGTCACCAAATATCACCAAGCTTGGCAAGAATTTGACGCTGGTGAATATAAATATATAGTGTTAAGCATATATCAGCTGGAAAGATGGTTACAACAATGAAAGAAAATTTGCGAGAAAGCATGTAAACTAAAACTCATAAATTAAACCTTTTATGGAGGAATTCTGCTGTCTTGTTTCAAAATGTCAGCCACCCTAAAATTTCAAACTGCTCTATCTCAGACATTTTTTTAGATAGAGACAAAACAAAAATTGCCCTGGAATCCTTGGACCAAGGCTGAACATTTAATGAAAAAAACTTTTAGGATTTCTAATATTTTTAACTGACTTAATCAGGGTTGTTTGGTTTGAACCAATTTTTTTTTTTTAAACACTTTTTTTTTCATAACTAAAAAAAAATTGTTTAGATTAGGATAGACTAATTTGAATTCTGATGTAGTGAAACATGCATAAGAAAATCCGATGATAGGCTCTCATGCAAGATGCCTGGTATCATATCATTAATATCTCCTTATTGATTGATTGTTCGCTAATTGAACGAACAGTGATGCTAATTTTAATGCTACTTTCAGAAAAAAAAAAAGTGCCATTCTTCTAGTTACAGTAACTTGCTTCTTTTGTGCAAAATATGTTCTGTGCAACAATTTGCGAATGCCAGTCAATCAGCTGCAGTGTTTAGCAACACATCATATAATGTCACGGATTTTTCAATTGACATTTGCTGGTAAATCCCAGTGGCAAAATCTGAATCAAAGAAATTTGTTTCCATGATAGAAAAAAGTGTCTACTTACTTGTCATTGTTAAATCTTCCTGTTTTAATGCTGTGTTTTTCTTCTTTCGGGATTGCTTTATTCACAGATTTATTATTTTTTGACACTATGACAGCAAAAATTAATACCGAATTGCTCTGGTCGGCACATAATGAGTAATATGTGTTTAAAGTAGCATTTTAAAGACGGATCTATACAGAGACTGACACAAAACATTTTCTTGTATGTTATCTTTCTTAATTTTTTTATTTCCCCTGGTTTTATTGCATTTATTTAATTGGCAAAGACAATATAACATGGCACTTCCTCATTCGTGTCCTCAACAGCAAGTATAAATTGAATGAACCCTTTGACAAAATCCGAAAGCAGCGACTACTTTTGAAAACAAATAGTTGTAGTCATAGCTTTACAAATTAGATAAAACTCTGCTAGCTATCAAAAAATTCTAGTCAGCAGTAAAAAATATTTACTCTTCCCCCTTCACTGATTTTCAAAAAGCAAGGAAGATTTTTATGAATTGAGTAATAACATATAATATAAGCATGAATAATAACAAGCATAGTTTAGAATCATTCATAATTTAGAAGGATAATGTAAACTAAGTTTTGTAATAAAACTCATCACAACTACATAGTTTTGAAAAAAAAAAGAAAAAAAATTCTGTAAAGCCTGATTTAACCAGCATGTTTGGAAAATGCTGACTGCAGAATGTTTCAAATGTCCGTTAGTCAAAGGCAAGGATCGGAAGTAGCGCGCTACAAGTAGCAAAACTACAGTAGTCACTTCTTAATTGTTTAATGCCTTCGGTTGTGTCGCATTACTTTAATTGTATCCTTGCAGATGCGATGTAACGAGGGTTCGCTGTATTATTTAATTCAGTTCTTCTGTTTCGAATGTAAATTTGTATCCTTTGACAAAATCTGAAAGTAGCGAAGTAGTGACTGCTTTTGAAAAATAGTTTTTAGTTGTAGTTGTAGTTAACTACATTTTCGAAAAAGTAGTTGTAGTTGTAGTTCACTACAGTAAAAAAGTAGTTTTTCCGACCCCTGGTCCTATATCTGACGAGCGGAGCATCGGTGAAATAACAATTATTTGCCTATTTTCCTGTCGAAGTCAGCCAAATGATTCTGATTATTATTATTTTAAAATTTACATTGGATGAATTCATTTTTGCCAAATTATAAATAATATTAAAAATAAAATTTACTTCAAATGAATTACTTATAATCACTTATAAGTTATTCTTCTTTAAAATGAATGTGATGGATTAATCCGTTTTATTTCTAAACATAAAAGTCCGATTTGAAACCTCTCCCCACTCTAATCACATGACATGCTAGCTGGCTATAGTGTAAAAGAATGGTGTTTTCTGTGCATGAGAAGGAAAACACCTTTTAAACTTGGTTCTTTGATTAAAAGTAGAAGAGAAGAGGAAGATCAACACTTGCTGTGCATGAGTACTGGTGGGGGAGAGAAAAAATCCTGTTTGGGGTCAATTTTTGTAAGAAAAAAATCTTGCCAAATTAAACTAGGTCAGCAGATAAAATTTGGTTGCCAGTGGCGACTGCACTGGTCAAGAGCCCTGGTTGTAGTTAATTACATTTTTGGATAAATAGTTATAGACATAGTTCACTGGTAAAATAAAATAGTTTTTCTGGCCACTGGCCTTATCTATCATAAGAAACAGAAGATTTAAAAAAAAAAGTATAGCACATACATACCTTCCTCTCCGATGAAAGTGATTTCAAAGTTTTTGCACCAATCGCTCACGCCAAAGCTCTTGGTTTCTTTAAAAGACTAAAAGAGAAGAAACAGACAAAAAATAAGTGAAAACATTTCCAAAATGGAACTCTTTCACAACAGAATTAAGGAACACATTCATTTCAAAATATACAGGGTCTCCATAAATCCATTCACAATTCATATATAAATAAATAAATAAATAACAAGTGGTTAAGTGTGATCAAAGATCGCACAAAGAGTTTCATTTAACATTCCAAATAAATTTCATTTAGCAAAAAAACGCTGTGTTTTTTAAAATAAACATTTACCAGTCTATTTTTCTCTTTTTTTTTTCCGAATATCTGAACCGGTATAATAATATCTGTCATATGGACTAAATGCAATATTAAAAATAGTTTATATAAAATAGATTTTAAACCTATTGTGTAATCCTCTGTAATCCAGGTCCTACTGCCAAATTGCGTATTTTAGAAAGTGAAACTTTTTGTGAAAGATCTTTAAAAGTATGTACACTGATTTTAAACTATTCTGTTGCTAGCAAACGCTCATGTTTGGAGCTAACCTTGCCCACATACTATGGAAGATTAGTTATTTTATATTTTACTAGCTGTTACCCGTGACATTGTTCATGTAACATTAAAAGAAAAATAAATGCATTAATTAAGGAAAACATTTCACCCATGATAATTAAAAACAAATGTAACTCTCTTTATAACGAACTCTGTTTTTTCGAATATCTGAATAGGCCCGATAGCGGGCAAAGCCTGCTATTATACTCTCATAATAATATCTGTCATGTGGCCTCAATGCAATATTTAAAAAAAAAAAATTAATTTCAAAATTAAACATGTTGTACACTTTCAAAATGTTAAAATACGCAAATATTTCCATAATTGGGTTTTTATCATTATTCAGTACATTCCCCAAACTCCTATATTTACTCCTATATATTCTTTCAATTACTCCTATTGAAACTCGCTTTGCATTTCTCAAACATTTGAAAAATCTGTTAAACTTCCAATAAGATGTCAGATTCATTTTCTATTTAATTCTCTAATGACGTGATATTAATCTGCTTTCTGTACATACACATACTCATACCCCTTGTATTATTGAGAAATCTTTGAAAATTTCCGTTTTATTACCCATAGGATGTGCTATTTATCTTTTTTATCAATGGGTGAAACTTTTTATTACATTTTCATTTTTCACGTGGAAATGTTTCAATAGAAAATTAATTATTGCAGAAAGAATTTTATTGTGGATTTTTAAGGGTTGGCATCTGCTCTAACAAAAAATGTTTAAATATGCGGAATAAATATGTGGAAAAGGCTGTTAGAAATTTGGTTTTTTATCTCTATTTTTTTAAATAATATGATTTTTTCAAATTTTAATATTTTGAGCTTCATAGTAAGTATTTAGCTTTAAGTAAACAAAATTTTCACGCCTGTAAGTTATATAGTTTCTGAGAACGGATCTGTGACGGACAGACAATGGAGCGTGAGTAATAGAGTTTCGTGAGATGAACAAAACCCTAAAAATTAACACACTGATGCATTACTCCCCCAAAACTTGCCAAATTTGAAGAAAAAGGAAAGAGAGAGAGTTGAAATATTTTTGTGACCATTGGACATGTCTTAGGGTGCAAACCACACTCCAATAAGACAATTTGGTTACATTTTTGTTTCCTTTCTTCTATCTTTACAAGAAAGAATTGGATTTGTGAAAAATTTCAACTTCTGGTTTTTGACAGATTTAGAAGGTCCTGAAACACAGACTGTTTTTTAGAAAATGTCCGTCTGTCTGTATGTGACACAAATTTTCTGGGCGCTCTATCTCAAGAACGAATGTACAGAACTTCCCCATTCTGTTAGACCCTGTCATAAGTAGATGCTGATTAGGTTTGAGTGTCAATCCCCTACCCTCCCATGGTTTTCTTGCCAAAAACGCGTCAACCTTGGTACGTCTGCGACATTTATTTGCTTTTTTTCACCCTCAAGGCTCTGACTTTTGTAACAATTTTCCAAATGCCTTAAAATATCAATAGGTTGTTGAGGTCTCCTTTAAAGTTTTAAAAAGAGTCATCGTAATGTATGTCGTTTTTTATACAGATACAGGCAAAATTTTATTGTGAAATTGTCTACTATAAATCAAAATGAGAGATATTCTTTGCTCATTTTGATTCACATCAATGCATTGTTATCCACATATACAAGAGATAACAATGCATTGTCACAAACAACATTTAAGTCAAACTATTCTTATTGAAATAAGCCAACTGGCTTGCATTAAAGTAGAAACAATACTTTAAGATGTCAATTTTATCTTTTGATTAAAAATGACTTGTTTTTATTCATTTACATAGGATTCAAAGTTTATTTAAAGTTTGTTTTCCCCTCCCTTTCCATCCCAATTATAAAAATGTAAACCTGGATTCCGGTATCTTTTAAATTTTTTTTTAAACTTACTTCGTTTCTTTCCAGCATCTGTTTACGTTTCACAACTCAGCATAGTTGTGTTTTTGTCACAGCGCATTCTTTTCGGCATTCAGTCATTTTGGGTGCGATCACAATCGGCACCTCATTATTTTCTTTAAGTATTCAAAAATAACTTTATCATGTTTCATTAACTTTAAATTACGTTATTATTACTTTTAGTAACCTTTGTAAATTTTAATAAACTATTAAATCTACAGATCAGGAGCCTCAACGTCAGCTCTGAAAGTCAATTTTTTTTATCTCACTTTTCATAATATTCAACATCTTACAATCCGCAAATTAATTTTTTTAAATTACTACATACATATTTATACGCTTTTAAAATAATTTGAAGGTTTAAGAAATTAGAAACGTTTAATTAAATACGGTTTATGCAATAATATTCTGACATTCTTATGAACTTCTTATTCTATGTTTTAGATTTAAAAAATACATTTCTTCAGGGGGGCTCTGCCCCCCTGAACCCCCCCTAATCTTAACAAATTTATATTCGTGATTTACTATTGATTGTGTGAATGATTCTAGTATATCTTGGATTTCGTTCTACACAGTGGTTTTATTAGAATATGCAAAAATTTCGAAAATAATTTCATGTTATCCTAATGCCTAAATAGCAATATTTACTTACCTGCCAACCACGAAACACTCGCATCTGATAAATAGGTTGAATAATATCTCGTGTACAAAAGCAACTTATGGAAATGTAAACTGAATCTTTTCACTTATATCTATTTCTGAAATCTAGTGCTATTGCAACTTTTGTTTCGGAAAACAGTTTTGATGGTCATTCTATAATATTTCTTTTACCTAAGTACATCCTGCTCTAACTCGATGGCAATAGCATACTAAAATCTCCCCAAAATAGGCTTATTTAGAAACTTTTAAACTTATTGGGTAATCATTCATAATCGTGCCCACTGCCAATTCACTAAATAGCAACCGTGGTTTGGCGCTATAAAGTATTTTTTGTGATAACTTTGTATGATCTCAGTTTCCAGTAATAGTGCTATTTCAGGCTGTATGAATGCTTTTTACTAAGCTAATTTCTTTAGATTAACCATCTCGTTGTTCAAGATATTATATCCTATTTTAAAAGTAATACTAATTTTAAACCACGAAAAATCCATATCTCTTCCAGAAAATGAATATCTCATGTAGAAATGTTTCGGTTATCATTCTATAGTAGTTAAAAGGTAACTTGTTTCAAAATAAATTCTCATTTATTGCAATAAAATATTAAAATCACTCAAAACTATTTTATTTTGCGAATAAAATATTGTAGCAAAATAGCTTGAGTTATTTGAATTTTATTATTTAGATATTCTTTAAAATGTAGTTGCTAGGTTACGATTAAATTAAAGAGGAAAATAAAAATAAATACATTTTAAAATTTGCAAAAAATGATAGAATAAAATGTATTATATTATTAGAACAGATGTATAAAATTGCACCAAACATTGTACACCTAATTTAAAAAATCTGACGAATGTATTAACAAAATTTCAAATTAATTTGAATAATTTAAGACCTGACTTGATAAATTTTAGCCTTCATAACTTACACATTAAATACATTAATCAAATGCACCATTTTATTTCAATGGATGAAAATTTTCAAAATCGTCTGAATTTCCATAGGAAAGTATTAAGACCTAAAAAGAAATGTTTTATATTTTCCGAACGAATGATCCAAACGTAACTAAAAACTATACAGCTAATTCCGGGTATCTCACCAACATACCAAAAATCAAACTAATCGGATCATTTTTTCGGCAGTTATTGCAGAACAGACAGACAGACAGATAGAGAAACAGACAGACAGAAACCAAAAACTTTTCGGGTCTCCACAGTAAGCCTCAACTGACGTTTCGGCAATTAATCTAATTTTATCTTTAAAAGTAAAAATGTTAATTCACGTTGGCAATATGCAAATTGCATGTCCACTTTTCATTGGCTGCCATAGCACCACTACCATTTAAAAGGCTGCCAGTTCTAGTTGTTTTCGTGCTTTTTTTAGATGCTAACAAGCATCAAGTCATCGAGAAAAAGTATGCTAAAGCATACTTAGTAAGTAAAAATTAAGACTCTAGAACTAGACTCTTGTTTCAAGGTTGGCTAAGTGAAAGAAAAGTTTGATACTGATGTCTGAAATTGCATGTTTGATAGAGGAGAGTAAATTATCTTATTGGGGAGAAAAAAAAAAAAAAAAAAAAAAAAAAGCTCCAAAATCCTTGTATTAAGGCATAACATTTAAGAAAAAATAAATTTGGGTATTTCTCTATTATCCCATCGATCACTTTTCATAACAAAAAGCTATCCCAAACTGTAACGCCCAATAAACGGGAAAACATTGCCATTGAAATATCACGCCCTTGGTTGGCAATGCCCATGATAAAAATTACTAGACATAATGTAAATTTATTTAATTATAGACATATAATAAAAATTGGAAAAATTTAAAAAAACTAAAAATTGAAATTTTTGCCGTTTTTTTTTTTAAATTTTGACCACCTCTGTGGTGATAATAGAAATGATTTCACCATAATAAAATTTTATTGGAATATTATTAACATCTTGAAATAACTGTTGCATTCTATTAGAAATTGTATTGTTATAGTTGGAACATTTAATTTCTTTTTCGTAAAAAATAAATTTTTTGCAATTTTTCGAAACTTTGGCCCCTTTGCGGCGGTAAAATATATTAACCATTTGGTGTAATATTTTGTGAATTTATTCCTTATTACCAATGGCAACTTTTCCGCACTATTACGTTTCGATTATATAAATTTCGGTTTTTTTCGACCCACCCTAATATACAAGGAGTCTTCATCCTTGAACATCCGAGGGCTGCAATAATGAATTCTTAACATTCCACAGCTCACCACATAAATCAGATATATTTTTATATATATAAATCAACAATTGAACGGAGTGTGGTTTTGGGATCTGGAAGCAGTCATGATCGGTGAAAATACACTGAAATTTTTCGGAATTCCTTTCCTCCAAATGACTGCAATAGGTAGCTTTTTACTTGAAAGCTACCTAAAACAAACAAAAAACACATAGTTATAGAGGCAGAAACATTATATTTTTAATTTTTAGTTTAGCTATGACCAAAACTATTAAAAAAATGAATCAAATCACTTTACTCGTTCTTGTGTAAAAGGTATTTCAATATCAGCTGTTTTAGCAAGTGTTGTTGCCACCTTAATTTTTTAAAATAATATGTTTAATATGAAACTGACTAGAGTGAGGAATAAGATTAACTGAACTAATTGAACTAATAAATTAAAAAAAATATACATGAATAATCACTGACTCACCGATTCTAATAAATTTTCTCTCGTTATTTTAAGGACTAATTTATCATGAAAATGCTTCTGATGATATTTTCGGACTTCGTGATAGAAGAAATCTTGCTTATCCTTAAATGTTTCAGAGCCACCTAAAAATAAAGAGGAACTATTTCAGAATATACAAAAAAGTCTAGAACAATCAGACATATAATTATGAACTTATTTAACAACAACAAAAAAAATAGAAGGATATGCCAATCCCAAAACTTTCTCATACATGTACAAACATCTCATACATGTTAACGTCCCAAAACATCTCATACATGTTAGTACTTCAAAACTGAGGATTTAATTGTTCATCTTTATATCATCAATGACCCTGAATAAAGGAAAAAAAAAACTACTAACATGTATACAGGGTTTGTACACTTTTACCACAAATTTTTAATATAATTTTTCACCTTATTTAAATGCAGAAAAGTCTTACAAAATCTGCAATTAAACGAGGCGTCTACAATTTCTGCTATTTAAATATTAAATACAAATTTTCTTTTTAAAAAATTGTGGAAAATCGTAAGAACCCTTTAATATTAGAATAGCAAAAGACAAAACATGATTAAACTTCAAAACTTAATTACTACAAAGCATTTTTTTTAAGTAACTTTAACTTAAGAGGCTACTTTCACTCAGACAAAAACACCCGCTCGCTCATGTTAATCCTATGGAGGAAATAGTTTAAGATATCTCGTTCGCATTTCAATATTTTTAAATGATTTTTTTTGCATTGGATAGCTGAGGTCCATCTTTAGGCACGCTCCTTTGTACTTTTTCGATTTTTGTGGCAGTTTTTTTTTTATATTGAGGATACTTTCACTTTCAAAACCGGTTCCAAAAGTGAAAGTATCATAATAAAAAAAACTTGTCATCAAAATCGAAAAAGTACAAAGGAGCGGACATAGAGATGGACCTCAGCTATCCAATGCCAAAAATAATCATTTAAAAATATTGAAATGCGAACGAGATATCTTAAAATATTGCCTCTATAGGATTAACATTCGCGAGCGGGTGTTTTCGTCTGAGTGAAGTATCCTCTTAACAAATGAATTTAAATTTATTATTAACATTTGAATGACATAAAATTATAATAATTTAAAGGTTTTCTTCTTTAAGCAAGCATAAAATAGAAATATTACTATTGAAATTAAAAATGAGAAAGTATTTGACCAGATACCGGATATTCAGTAAAATTTTGCACCGGATATTTGTTATCCAGCAGAAGTCCACATCTGGTGCATCCCTTAAAAACAATTTATAACTGAACTAAATAAAAGTTGCTAATTGTTTTTTTATAACTCATTCTATTTGTATTCTAATGTTAAAATGTTTTATTTATACAAGTAAATTCTCAATTTATGTTTAAAGTTCAAAATTCATGCCTGAATAAGAAATGATGTTCTTCCGGGCTTTTTTCAAAAATCTTAAATAACACTGAAACTTTAGAAAATAATTTCTGTACCATTCAATGAAAGAAAAATCATTTTTTGAACTTAATTCCATAAATGACTTAGTTAATCACATCCATCATCGCAACCTTGGTTAATCATGCATTATTTTGCATTAAATACATGGAATACTTACTTCTAAAAAGAAGACCCACTTTTCTAAAAAAAAAAAAAAAAAACAAGTTGGAAATTGTACGTCAAACATGACAAATGAATATATTCAGACCTGGACGATTTTTAATTCTGTGAAATGAATTCTATCATCTGGAGATTCATTTCTGTCATAAAATAAGCATCTCGGTCGCTTGACGATGAAACCTCGGAAGCAGCCAATAACAAAAAAGCATCGATTTTTTAAAAAAAATTCAAATTTCTTAATAAATGTTTTTATTAATATCTTCTAAAGTTTTGATTCGATTTTCATAAAATTTGAAATGTCTCGACAAAATTTCGTAAAGATAATACATCATAAATTTCAAACCATTCGGTTGGGTAATTTTTGCGTTGTTCTATGCATACAGACAGACAGACGATGACAATAGGACAAATGCACCTAAAAAGGGACTATTTCTTTGAAAGTATCTGTGTCCCAGAATCTTTTAAAAGCCTAGCAACACACTGTAACCAATGAAACATGTCTATCAATTAACACAAGATTGAAACTAAAAATAAAGGTTAGAATTATTCACATTTTTAATACACATGTGTGTGTGTGTGTGTGTGTGAGACTACACAGCAGAATTAATTATTTTTACTTATTTAAATTGTTTTAAATTGAATTTAATCCGACAGATAAAAATAACGCTATTTTTATGGATGGAGTTAAATAACATGCATATCGACAGTCGACAGAGGTCAATAAGAATGTAAACGGTACTTATGTATTATCTGTGCCAACAATGGCAGCGAAAATAATAATTACATTAACCCTTATTTATTTATCTATTTTTTGCTTTCATCATTTTAACTGGATACTCAATACTATATTATGCCCTATTAAAGGCAGAAAGAAGTATTTAGTTATACGTAATAAATACGTTTAACTCAAACATTTATAGTTATCATATTATAATAACTATATAATATGATATTAGTATAGATATAGATGTACTGTATTACATTCATTGACATAAACATATTTATACATTAAAGAATATTTGTATTATTAGGTGTGTTTGTAATTATATCAATACATAGCCCCTACAGTCGTCGTCTAGTCTGTTTGCATATAACAGCTCAAAAACTACCCAACCGAATGGTTTGAAATTTAATATATAGAATCGTTGCAGAATTTTGTCATTTCACATTTTATATGAAAATCGAATCAAAACTTGAAAAGTTTTTTTTCATTCTATTAAATCCTATCCTAGATCATTCATTCAACGATATCCCATTCTAGGTTGCCATGGTGATTATGTCCTATTATTTCTGTATGACTGAATATAAAAACCAAATTTGTATACTAGAAATTGTTTCTTTATAGCTATCCTATAATCTACTGACAGTTTTTTGGTGAGATGGAAAAAGAGTCTCAATACGGATTTCAAGTTCTGAAATTTTCAAAGCTAGGCTTCAGTTTCCCACTGGGATTTTCAGTCAAAGTCAAAACAAAAGATAAAATGTTGCCAACTTAAAATGTACTTGTTAATTACGGAAATGAATCCTATCCGAATAACAGACGATATAGTTCATTTTTTCAGTGAAATAATAACAATGATTTTTTTACATTGCCTTGTAATGGATATTTGCACGAGTGCAACAGCTACTGCACCACGATCTGATTATTTATAAAACTAGTCATAACACAGGGTTCATACTCTATTTGAATAACAAAATTCCCTGACTTTTCCAGACCATTTTTCCTACAATTCACGATATTTTAGGAAAAATGAATAGCAAATCTATAAAATTGAAACTAAAAATCTATTATTTGATATTTAAAATATAAAAAAATGAAAAACAACTAAAAATATACAATTTGGTAACATTTTATTGATATAATTAGATTTCACATATCAACCATTCAAATATTTTTTGACATTTCTACTACCATGTCATTTATTTGTGTTGTTTCAAAAACAGTTTGTTATGTAACTTTCAATTTTTTGTCTTTTAACAATTTAATTTTAGCTAAAGCTTTTCTTTTTTGCTTGCTTTATAATAATCTTTCTTTTTCTTATTTAAATATTCATGATATCTCATCCTAGCCACCTTAACATGGATCAATATTTCTTTTGCAGAAGTATCACCTACTTAGCAACAAATTTGTATGGCTAAAACATCAATGTTAAAAATATGAATGTAGCAAAAATACTACTTTACTTGCTAGTAAAAAATCTGAATTTTTTGCAGACTGAATTCAGAACTCGGATGAATCTTGACACATGATAGCATATATATTTTTTTAAATCCCTGACTTTTCCAGGTTTTAGGGGGAAAATGCGATTTTCCCTGACAATTCCCTGTTTTCCATATTTTCCAGTCGCGTAGGAACCCTGTAGCACTTCATTTGACGTAAAATTTCCGACTTGTATTCAACTTGTTCCGACAAATTCTGACTTGTAGTGGGCATAACTATCCATTAGAAATAAAATTCATATCGTTTATTGCTCAAAGCTGTCCATTGGATGTATGTCACTCTGAGGTTCAAGCCAGTGTGTCACTCGGGGTCAACTTTTAACTCTCGGAGCTTTAAAAGTACGGACTCTATACGTTCACAGTCTTTTCAGATATTATCTACGAACCTTATATTATCATATTATCTACGAACGGCAGCACTAAACAGAAGTAAGTATATGAATTAAGTATGAAGTAAGTATGTGCAAATCCGTGCTTTGAAATGGACCACACAAAAGCAAATTTCACTAAATAATGTTTACTTACAAATAAAACCTATTTTCAGATATTTGTACAACATTTGGGTAAGTTTTTATTGAAGTCTATGTAACATTTTATGTTAAAAAATGTTTTCTTATGCAGAACTTTTAAAAAAAATGTAAAACATGCTTTTTTCAATAATTTCTCAATAATTACTAATTTTCAGTACATTTAAATAGTTCCTTCATTATGAATAAGAACAGTTTGAAGTTTATAATAATAAAAAAAATTATTAAAATACATATCTTTTTAAAATTTTTTTGAAAAGTACCGAATAACCTCAGTCCAGAGGGAGATATGCGGTTGAAAGAGCACAGACCTGAAAGTGTTAATAAATGTATGCTAAATTACTTAAGTTTGCTTTTATTATTACTAGGGCATACAACCAGGGCTTGCCAGGATAGAGAATATATCTGAAAACCATTTACGTACTTTTTTTTAATTGAAAACTCTAATAGAGTTTTTACATTTAATAATTTTTTACCATTGCCCTCTAAGAACACCAAAGAGCATTTTTATATGAAATAGGTTAATTATATATTCAAATAAATTTTTTAAATTTATTAAAAGCAGTCATTTCATATTGGCCTTGTGGCAGAAGTGAATAGCCGAAGAAATCGCTAAAAATTTCGTTATCCACAGCAGTTTTCTTTTTTATTTTGATAATTTCAGCGGTTTTAAACGTTTATTTCAATTATATGTCTGCTAAATTTGTGTTTTATTTATACTATTATTTTATTCATTGGTTAATGAAGTTATTCGAAAGTAGATTATTTTTCCGATATAAAGTGTAAAAATTTAAAATATGCAATGTTTAGAAAATAAAATAAAAAATACAGTAGCAAAAATCGCAAAACTTAAATTTCACCGTCAAGTGTTGCCATTTGCAAAATGACATGAGCATTATGCACGGACATGTTTGTTCTTTATAAAATAGATATACAGTTTTAAACAATGTTATGTATTTATTGAATGCACATTAAATTACCAATTTGAAGACAATTTGCAAATGGCAATGATAAATCTGGAGGCACGGCCGTAAGCATACTTTTCTGGAAGCAACTCAGGGCACTTGTGACCCCATATTTCCGAGCTGGAGTATCCCAAAAATTTCAAACTTCGTTTTTCTAGAGTATTTGGCACACAGGACCAAAATTTAAAATTACAACTTTTTGTCTTTTCTAGTTCAGACGATATATGAACTCAAACATTCGATTTTTTGTCACTCACTCACTCTCGCGTCATCAAAAAGATTGGGTAGATCCTGTTGGTTTAAGGTTTATTAAATGCATTTATAAGTTATGTTAAATTAAAGTAAAATAAAGTTATAAAATGTTTCAATAGTTTTCCCATTTATTTTTCCCAGTGTCTCTGCTCAACCATTAACACTAGGTATCCTAATAACAAGCACAGTTAACTAGTTTATATTTTTCTAAGTGTTTAAATTGTTATGAGTATTTAAATAGTTAATGTATATGTTTAAAAATATAAATTACTTACTTAATATGCAACAAGGAAATTTAATTTTATAAAGTGCTGAGTTTTGTGCTTGCATGAACAACTTTACACCTCACATATGACTGTGTTTACATTGTGAAAGTGGTTGGTTGGTTCTCATGGTTCAATTGACATGTTGCAGGAAAAATCATTTCATGTCAGTCATTTTTCCAGTTAATTGTTTTCACTGCCTTACAGTATTAAATATTTGCATAATTATTTTTAACTGCATATTTGACCTTGCTTTCAGCAGTATTTAAGCTCTTCTCACACAGTTGGCAGGTGCATAGTAATGTGAGCACAGGTAATCTCAAGTTAAAAAGTGTTGTGCAATGTTATGAGCCTGGCTGGTCCAGCTCTTGATGGCATCTAGTATATTGAATTTGAATCTGTGTAATACTCCAGTTGATATGAAACCAGCCATCCACTTAAGTATTTTTCTTCATGTTCTGCAGAAGCTATGTTGAGGGAGTTTGCAACCTATGATAGTAATATGACCTATATTGTTTTACTAACTTTTGATCAAGAAGTCTTTACTAACTTATGTTTTTTTTAATAAACTGTTGTTGAACTACTTGGCATCTTTTAATGAAACTTCCACACATTTTCAACAACTAGTATAAATTTTTAACAACCACGGCCCCAACATGATCTCTTGATGTTGGGGCCGTGTTTTGAAGCAGCCATAGAAACTTAAAATTTGGAATAAAGCTAGTGTTTCGGATACAAAGAAAGGAAAAATTAGAAAATCTGGAAAATTCGAAAAAAAAAAAAAAAAAAAACATTCGAAAATTCAACAAATTCCATCAAAATTGAAAACTGAAAATAATACGACCTTGTAGTCTTAGAAACTTAAGATTTGGTGTGAAGGTAGTATTTAGCATCCAGATAAAGAAAACATCAAAAACACCAAAAAAATCGAAAAATTTCAAATAATCCGATTTTGTTTCGCTAGAAACTTGGAATTCGGAATAAAGGTAGTATTTAGGATGCAAAATACGGAAAAAATAAAAAATCCGAAAAATTCGAAAAAAAAAAAAAAAAAAAATTCAAAAATTATTAAAAATTCGAAACAAATTGAAAAAATTAAAATAATTTGATATTTTAGCCATAGAAACTTAAAATTCACGGTAAAGATAGTGTTTAGGATTCAGAATAAGTTAAAGTAAAAAACGCAATAAAATTCGAAAATAAAATCAAAATATCGAAAAAAATCGGAAAAATCGAAAAATAAGGAAAAATTTGAAAATATTTCGATTTCATAGCGCTATAGTCTGTTCAGGGAAACGAGATAACGAAAGTAAACAAACGGGTTGCAGAAAAATCGCCAAGGAGCCACACATTTGGCACAAATCCCTAGGTTGGCGAATTTTATTTTTTATTTCGATTTGTTAATTTTTTAAACATTTATTTTGATAACTATATGAAAACAACACAAGTTGCTAACTGACTTACATCGAGATTTTAAACAAAAATGTAAAAGTTTAAGACGTAAAAATATAAATTATTCTCTATTTATTTTAAACAGCGTTGAATTCAGACATATTTTTCCTTGGTGGGATTTCTGTGCCTCCAGGCGAGACATTATACAGTTTCGGGGGGGGGGGGGGGGGGGGGAATGGGGGGATTATACTTTTTGACCATTAAAAGTATAAAATCTGAAATATTCCGAGAGGGGACATTTTAATGCCCCGAACGGAATTTCCTCCCGGGGCAAACCTTCTGAATTCAACATTGTTATAAACCATCATCAGGAGTTAATTTTGTTAAATACAAAATAGTACAAAACTATTTATATCTTACATTATTGAAGCCCACTTACCTCATAAATCATTCAGAAGATGAAGTTAAAGTATCGGAACTATTAAAATCTAGATTGATTACCATGGAATCCACTATATTATCTATAGCATTATTTAAATCCTACCTTTTTTTTTTTCCACTGTATTTGTTACATGTTGAATGCATCTTTTTCATTCTTCAGTGCCAATTTTGCTGATACTTTGAGAGAATATATCTTTTACATGAGGCTCATTTTGAATGTTTTGTTTTCTTTCGCAACGAAGTTCTTTATTTGTACCCAATTCAGTTCAATAGGATTAAGCTCGCAATGATAGGGGGGTAATCGTAAGACAGTTTTATTTTGTGCTTTTGCCATTTCATCGACAGCGTGCTTGTCATATTTATTTTTATTTTGCTTCACTAACTGCAACAGTTCCGCTTTTAACATTCCGTCCTCAAAAGCGATATTTTTTGTTAAAAGCCAATCAACAATCTGTTGTTTTCTCCACGAAGTATTCGGTATTTTTTCTGATTTTCGGGAATGATAAGGAGCATTGTCCATTACTATCACACAGTTATCTTCCAGTCGAAATAAGATATCACCAAACCACTTTTCAAAACGTTCTGAATTCATGTCTTCGTGATAATCTTTATTTTTATTTGATTCGAATAAGTCAAGCCCTCCATCTACGAAACCAGAATCGCTACCAATATGGGTAATTATCATCCGTTTTCCTTTTCCGGAAGGAGATTTTAATCTTGAAGAAAAACCAGATAAAAATGCTTGTTTTGATGATTTTACTGATGTATCTTTCCAAACTTTACTAACTGTATGGCCTGCATTCAACCAAGTTTCATCCATATAATATATTTTGTGCCCTTCTTCTCTGAAAGATTTGATTTGCCGTAAATATTTTCTTCGCCACACAATTATTTCGTTTTTATCAATGAGAGTACTGTCTCGTCCTCTCCGTGAATATCTAAAGTTTAATTCTATCAGGAGATGATAAAATGTTGTCCTTTTAAAGGTTGGCAAATCAGGGTCATCATTTACAACTTCCAAAACTTTATTTATAGTTGGCAATTCATTCCTCAAAAAGAATTCGTGGATTTTTCTCCTAATAGCATTCCTATCAAAATCATCTATATTTTCTAAAACACGTTTACGTAATTTTATTTTCTTCGGCGAGTTTAACACACCACATTTTTTATACTCTCTTAACACTCGAAAAACGGAAGCAGCATTATACGAGCAGCATTATCTCCTATATGAGAAATCGGAAGTTCAGGATTCGATTCAAGTTCCGTTTTATATACATTTAAAATCATATCTTTCTCCACCTTACTCAAAGCTTTTCTTTTTACTCTCTTCTTAGGCGGGCTCAAAGAAGAATTTTCACACTCCATTTGTGTATACAAAATACCAAATCAATCGAAAAAAATCGTCAATTTTAAAAGTGAAAGACAAGCAACAAACAGACGTTTGGGAAAAAAGCAGAAGCAGCACTTCAAGAAATCTGTTTGGCGCTTTTGGCACAATGCCAGGTTTAAGCAGCGCCAATCCGCACGTGCATTTGTTTACTTTCGTTATCTCGTTTCAGCGAACGGAGTATAGACACTTGAAATTTGGAATAAAGGTAATATTTAAGATAGTAAATAAGAAAAAATTAAAAAATATGGATAATTCGAAAAATACCCATAAATTAGTGCAGACGATATTTGAACTCAAAGTTTCGATTTTTTGTCACTCACACACTCACTCTCTTACGCGTCATCAAAAAGATTGGGTAGATCCCGCAGCCATAGAAACTTATAATTTGGAATAAAGCTAATGTTTCGGATACAAAGAAAGGAAAAATTATAAAATCTGGAAAATTCCAAACAAAAACATTCGAAAATTCAACAAATTCGAACAAAATTGAAAATTGAAAATAACACGATCTTGTAGTCTTAAAAACTTAAAATTTGGTGTGAAGATAGTGTTTAGAATTCAGAAAAAGAAAACATCACAAACACCAAAAAAATCGAAAATAAAATCAAAAAATCAAATAAAATCGAAGAAAAATTTCAAATAATCTGATTTTACATAACAACAAAATAAGATCACTAAATATAATTAAAATTTAGGGAAAATGCTTAAGTGATACTAAAATAAAACAACAAAAGGCTTATAAAGACCTTTTTAATGATTCAACATACGTTTCAACGCTCTTTGCGGCGTCATTTTCAAGAAAATATATTGATAAATAAAATATTCTTGCAAAATTTGAAAAATAACATTGAAAACATGAATCACGAGATCCAAATATGTAAAACTGAGAAAAACAGGTGCTTGAAGTAGCCAACTGTAATCGTGAAAATTATATTTCGCTATTGTTGTTTGAAACGGAAAAGGACCTCGTGCCAAATTTTAGGCAATTCAAATGAGGCGAAATTATTGCAAATGTTTACGTTACGTATGTAGATTTCTATTGCTTCATGGATAATGGATGGGAAGTAGGCTTTTGATGGGTAAATTATTTTACTATTTTTAAAACCAATTTCTATTGCTTCGGTTCTATGTAGTCGTGCCAGCGCTGTAGTACTCCTGTTATATTTGATATCTGCTATATGCTCTTTTAATCTTGTTTGAAACTTTCTGGTGGTCATTCCTATATAATATTGTAACGTACCATCCGCTCTGGTGAATGAGATTTCATAAACATCTGATAGTTGATATGGTTCTATTGGGTCTATTTTCTTACAAACTGCACTTTTTAATTTTATGGTTGGTTTTGCAATAAGGCAGATATTAAATTTTCTAAGTTTATATTTTAATCTTTCAAAGAATGCTGGAAAATATTGTAAAGTTAATATTTTTGAGTTCCGTTCATTAAAAATTTTCTTCTTTTTATTATCCATGCTCGTAATTAATTTATTGATGGTGCTGTCTTTGTGTCCGTTATTTATTGCGATGTCACGTATTTTATTTATTTCATTATTTAATTGATTAGGTGTACAGACAGTAAAGGCTCTTCTAATGAAATGTCGAAAGGCAGAAACTTTATAGGAAAAAGGTGCTTGAGCATTACTAGGAATAGTGGATTGATTAGTTATTGGTTTTCTATATACTGTACGTTCAATTCCATGGTGGGTTTTGATTAACAGCACATCCAAATAAGGCAGTGTGTTATTTTGTTCGATTTCCAAAGTGAATTTAATCATGGAATCAAGGCTATTGATCTGATCAAGAAAACTATTAAGTGAGGTATCTATGTGTTGCCAAATTATGAAAATATCATCAACGTATCTGAGCCATATATGAGGGGTATAGTCTAATTTATTATAAATATTAGTTTCTAAAGGTCTTAATATGAATTCAGCTAAAAGTCCAGATATAGGGGAACCCATCGGGGCCCCATTGTTTTTTTCTTATAGATTTTATTATCAAATGTAAAATAGTTATTATTAACTATAAGATTAAAAGCACATTGAAAACATGAATAACGAGATCCAAATATGTAAAACTGAGAAAAGCAGGTGCTTGAAGTAGCCAACTGTAATCGTGAAAATTATATTTCGCTATTGTTGTTTGAAACGGAAAAGGACCTCGTGCCAAATTTTAGACAATTCAAATGAGGCGGAATCATTGCAAATGTTTACGTTACGTATGTAGATTTCTATTGCTTCATGGATAATGGATGGGAAGTAGGCTTTTCTATTTTACATTTGATTGTCTATTTTACATTTGATAATAAAATCTATAAGCAAAACAATGGGGCCCCGATGGGTTCCCCTATATCTGGACTTTTAGCTGAATTCATATTAAGACCTTTAGAAACTGATATTTATAATAAATTAGATTATACCCCTCATATATGGCTCAGATACGTTGATGATATTTTCATAATTTGGCAACACATAGATACCTCACTTAATAGTTTTCTTGATCAGATCAATAGCCTTGATTCCATGATTAAATTCACTTTGGAAATCGAACAAAATAACACACTCCCTTATTTGGATGTGCAGTTAATCAAAACCCACCATGGAATTGAACGTACAGTATATAGAAAACCAATAACTAATCAATCCACTATTCCTAGTAATGCTCAAGCACCTTTTTCCTATAAAGTTTCTGCCTTTCGACATTTCATTAGAAGAGCCTTTACTGTCTGTACACCTAATCAATTAAATAATGAAATAAATAAAATATGTGACATCGCAATAAATAACGGATACAAAGACAGCACCATCAATAAATTAATTACGAGCATGGATAATAAAAAGAAGAAAATTTTTAATGAACGGAACTCAAAAATATCAACTTTACAATATTTTCCAGGATTCTTTGAAAGATTAAAATATAAACTTAGAAAATTTAATATCTGCCTTATTGCAAAACCAACCATAAAATTAAAAAGTGCAGTTTGTAAGAAAATAGACCCAATAGAACCATATCAACTATCAGGTGTTTATGAAATCCCATTCACCAGAGCGGATGGTACGTTACAATATTATATAGGAATGACCACCAGAAAGTTTCAAACAAGATTAAAAGAGCATATAGCAGATATCAAATATAACAGGAGTACTACAGCGCTGGCACGACTACATAGAACCGAAGCAATAGAAATTGATTTTAAAAATAGTAAAATAATTCGTAGTCTTAGAAACTGAAAATTTGGTGTAAAGGTTGTCTTTAGGATTCAGAAAAAGAAAAAAAAGAAAAACACAACAAAAATCGAAAATAAAATTTAAAAAAATCGAAAATTTGAAAAAAATTCGATTTTGTAGAGTAACTTAAAATTTGGAATAAAAGTAGTATTTAGGATACAAAAAAAGAAAAAAGAAAAAAATTTGTAAAATTCGAAAAAAAATTTGAAAATTCGAAACATTGAAAAAATTTTGATTTGTAGCTTTAGAACTTAAAATTCGGCGTAAACTTATTGTTTAGGATACAGAAAAAGGAAAAATTAAAACACAATAAATTCAAAAATAGAATAATAAACTCGAAAAAGATCGGAAATTTCAAAATAATTTGATTTTGTAACGCTGGAAACTTGAAATTTGTAATAAAGGATACAAAATAAGAAAAAATTAAAAAATCCAGAAAATTCGAAAAAATCAAAAATTGAAAATAATTTTATCTGTAGTCTTAGAAACTTAAAACTTGGTGTAAAGGTAGTATTTACTATTCAACAAAAGGAACAATTAAAAAATTCGTTAAATTCGAAAAATTGAAATATCTTTAAAAAATCAAAAATTCGAAGACAATTTGATTTTGTACTGCTAGAAACATTAGTTTTAAGATAATTGTCCTATTAGCTAGTACAACGCCCCTAATTGTTTTATGTTATTTCCCCCGGATTACGGTTTTCTTTTCTTTCGTTTACGAATTTCGTTATAGAAAAGTTCCGCTATAGACTGGCTACGTTATAGGCAATTTCTTTATAGACAGATTTGTTTTCTTTCACAGGTTATACTCTATTTACTTCGCATATGAAATATGGATTGTTAAATGATGTTAGTCTCACAAAAATTTTCACAGCTCCCCCTACCCTCCCGACATTACTGGCTGGTTATGGCTTGATAGTCCTTTCTAAATAAAATCATGGTGACTCTAATAAGATTCACTTGATTTATCTTTAAATTCAACCTAAATGATCCTAAGAAGACGGATCAAAGAATTACTATATTGGTATGACAATCAGGTAACTTAGAATTAAAACCGAAAAATCAATAAATTTATAACAAGTTGAAAGTTTGAAAATAATTCGATTTTGTAGTCCTAGAAGCTTGACATTTGGCAAAAAGGTAGGGTTTAGTATACAAAATAAGGAAAAATTAAAAAATCCATAAATGATAAAAAAGACTAAAAAAAAAAAAAGAAGAAAAAAAAAACATCGAAAAAATTAATATAGTTAGATTTATTGGAAATTTTAATTTTGGCTTTCATTTTATACTAAAAAGTACTTTTATGTTAAATATCAAGTATCTAGTGCTGCGAGTAATATCTCAGATGGATAGCACCTATCCTGGAAGCAATTTAGAGTACTTTTGACACTCCCCCTACCATAACTTAGTGTTTGCCTAGGAACCTGAAATCTCTTTTTATCTACAGTACTTTGCAGACGAAACTAAAGCTTCAAATTTTTGATACCTGTAAAAAATAGGGACAGAGTGTGGGCTTAGCGAAAATCAGTGGATGATCTCCAAACAGAACCCAAAATCAAGAAAAGGAGGATTATTTACAAAAAGAAGTGAAATCTCATCAAAAACGTCACCTGTAAAAAATGCAGCCAAGTCTCATGACTCTTTTTCCGTAAAAAGTTCTGAGATCGTGTAAAGCCAAGTTTAGCTATCTTATTAACTCTGAAATTTTCATTCACAAATCACTCCTAGTCTCTACATCTTTAGTTAAATATTATTTTGTGACTTGGCAATTACGTAGCAGGAGAATGTGATGTGAAACTAGCCTGCACCGCCAGACGCCCACGGGGGTCGTTGGCGTCACGAATACGACCATCGCACCCAACCCTCTGAAGGTCTTATAACGCACCAGGGGCTTTGTCTCGCCTCGGTGCTGCGATCGGCCTGGGGCCGCTCCCCACTGCGGACCCCCAGGTCATTTTACCAAGGTTGATGACGAGAATGTGATGTATATAATTAGTCTTAATCAAATAATACCATGCCATCCCATAACATATTAAGGTGTAATAACGTCCCTGTGCGTATATAATTAGCCTTAATCATATTATCTCATCCCATCCCATAACATAGTAAGGTGTAATAACTTCCCTGTGCTGCGTAATTGCCGAGTCACAAAATAATATTTAACTAAAGATGTAGAGACTAGGAGTGATTTGAGAATGAAAATTTCAGAGTTAATAAGATAGCTAAACTTGGCTTTACACGATCTCAGAACTTTTTACGGAAAAAGAGTCACGAGACTTGGGTGCATTTTTTACAGGTGACGTTTTTGATCAGATACCCTTTTCCAGAAAATATTTAACACTAGAGGAATGAATAGCTGTTTAAAACAATCCATCAAAAACTATCTACAGAAAGGGTAGAGAGTGTGTGTTGTTACCGATGTTTTTGAGGAGGAACTGCGTGAAGGTGGCTGCGATGATGTTCCTCTCGGGAGAGATGAGTTCCACTTCTTGTTGGCAGCCGTCGTCAATCACCAGGACAGGCTCACCCTGAAGGTCGTTCTTCTTACTTTGAAATTTGAACTGGAAAAAGAGAAAATTTTTTTTTTCATTAACATGGTGGTAGTAGGTTTGTTACGATAGGGATGAAGAGGAAAATAATCAAAGATTTAAAAAAATCCCTGCCAGCTCGGCCTACAGGCAAAGGTAGATTTCAAAGTTAAATGCTAATTTCACCAACAAAAACTAAGACTCCTGTGCCATTGCTTCCCGCTCAGTACTGAGCATGAGTGGCAGTAGACGACTTGAGAGATCCAACCGTCGCAATAGTACCCAGCACATGAGTATGAAAAGGGTCGGATCTCGTTCGGTCTGCAGGGGGGCATCCATGGCATCATCGTCCCCGAGCACCTCCGGAAGTTCATAGGAACAACCAGAAACCCCAAAAACTAGCTAAGGGCTCCCTCCTGAGAATTGATATATCCCTAGTCGGAATCGAGGAGCGCCTATGGAGGTCACCTGTGGACTTCTGGCTGCTTTTGACGAGTTTTTTTTCTCCCCATTATGCTCCAATTATTTTGTAACTAATTATAAAGATTCTCCCGTGTTTATTTATTCAATTATTTAGTCTTGTTTATTGGTAAAGGTATGAAATAAAATTTTTTTTACCATAAACTAAATTTATCTTTGATCTACAGTTACATTTGTTTGTGGGCTAGTTTCTAAGTATCAATTCCACCATCCCAAAGGCGGCACAATTAAGGACATGGAAATTCATGGATTCTGTGTCTTCTCCACAGATCATGGGGCACTTGCTTATTGGGAATTGAAGAAGAAATTTTTATTGTTTTTTTTGCTGTAAGAGTTGGTCCTATCAAAAACTTGTAGATAATATTATAAAGATTTATAATAAATTTAAGCAGATTTGATATTGTATGAATGGACAAAGTTAGGAATTTTTTTTCTTCTTAACCCCCCCCCCTCCTCTTGAGTCCATTTTTAATGATATCAAAAATCTATACATAAATTTTTGCTCCTTTTCCTAGAAGCAATAATAACTTTAAATGGATTCGATACTTATCATAATTAAGACCAGAGCACGCAAAAATCAGAAATATATTAACAGTATATATATATTAACTTTCAAACCATTTGGTTGGGTAGTTTTTGTACTGTTACATGAGGACAGATGGACGAACCAGATGATGACTCCAGGTGCTATGCATTTATATAACTAGTAAATCTGCAGATCAGGAGCCTCCACGTCACCTCAGAAAGTCATTGTTTTTTAATCTCACTTTTCATATTATTGAGCCTCTTACAATCCTCTATTTAATTTCTTTTATATTACATACATATTTATAGGCCTATAAAATACTTCAGAGGTTTCAGAAATGAGAAGCGTTCAATGAAACACGGTTTATGCTATGATATTTTGAAATTCTTATGAATTTCTCATTCTTGTAAATTTTTAGATTAAAAAAAAAAAAAAATTTCTACATTTATGTCAATACAATACAAAAAAAAATTTATTTTGATGATAAAATATTGCAGCAAAATAGTGTGAGTTGCTTCAATTTTATAATTTTGATATTCTTTGAAATAGGGCTGCTAAGCAACGAATAAATTAAAGAGCAAAGTAAAAAGAAATGCATTTTAAAATTTGTAAAAAATAGGAAAATAAGATGTTTTATATATCCCAAACAGTTTTCAATATTTTTCCAATAATTTAAGCAATTAATTAATGAATGCATTGGCAAATTTTCATTTTATATTTAAAACCTCCGTATCAAAAATTTAGCATTAATAATTTTACATTTAAATCCATTATTCAAATAGGCAATTTTCATTTCATTTAAAAATGAAATTTGAAAATCATCTGCATTCCCATAGGAAAGCATTATGACCTAAAAAGAAATGTTCTCTATTTTTCGAATGAATGAACCCAATGTCACTAAAAACTATACAGCTCATTCCGGTACTTCACCAACATACCCACCAAAAATCAACCTAATAGGACGATTTTTATGGCAGTTATCGCAGAACAGACAGACAGACAGAAACCAAGAACTTTTTACGTCTCCACAGTGAGCCTCAACTGACGTTTCGGCAATTACGAGCGCACCTAAAAATTGAATAGATATTTTTATATTCCTTTAAACCAAGATTTATTGAAATCCATTAAAAAAATGTTGATGCTGCAGTAGGAAGAATCTTGCATGTATTTCATTTTAAGATAGAGAAAAATACAAATAAATAAAGGATGAAATATATCAAATATTGAGTACATAATTAACAAAAAGTAACATTTTTTAAGAATAGGAAAAAACAACTAAGAAATGAAATATTTTTAAAAACTTGTCAAATTGCTAGATATGCAACAGGAAGGTATATTCTATGAGGGTTGTTGTTCTACTGTAGAAAGATACAAGGAAGTATACAAAAGGATATTTATTAGAGAAATATTTTGGAAAAGTTTGATCTGCCAAAGTTAGAGGAAAAACATAAGGGAGATATTTCTAGCGAAATTTTACGGGTTTGCATATTAGTTTAAAAAACATAGATAGAGATAGGCATTTTAAAGTTACAAAGAGAAAGAAAAAGGGGCGAAAGATAAGATGTTTTCATAATGGATGTGTATTAACTTTCTAAACAGAAAAAAAAAAGAATTATATTACAAAATTTAAATTTTTCCGCTAAATTATTCTATAAAATATTTCCATTTAGTAATGTTCCATTTATAACCCCAGCTTATTAAAATAATTCTTATTCTTAAATAGTCTTTCACTATCCATATGTAACGCCATTTTATCCTAATCCACTTAATAGTATTTATTCTGTTTTCAAAATGGCACTTCCCGCTTATATTTCTTATTTTAAAACTGTTTTTTATTAAAATCTTTATTAAATAATCCCTATCATTTCCCATATCTAAAATCACTCTAAATTCGTTAAATAAGATATAAAATCTCATGTTTCCTAAATTATTTCATCTTTAAAACCCTATTTTTCCATAAATTCTTTTTTATATTAAAATATTAAATGTCTCCTATTATGTTTCAATACATTTAAATATTTCTCACTTTTAATCTGTGTCAATTATTAAATTTCTTCATTCATATTCTAAAAAATCGTCTGCAGTCAAAGAATATACTTTATACATATTCTTAAAGCTATATTACTTCATTTTACCGCATTTTTAAAAGCATCTTGTAAATTTCAGTTCTAACCATAAAAATCTTTTGACGCAAATAACATCCAGAAATCTAATCACTACGATATTTGTGCACCGGAAATTGGATTAATCCCTTCAAATTTAGACTATGATTGGGAAAAACAGATCACATGTCGCGTTTATATCCTAGCGCCTAGCTCCCCTTAAAATTGCTTGCACTGCTTGGGGACACTAGAATTTTTACGGATTTTCTTGCCTTTGAAGTTGCTGACAAATAATTCTGAAGTCGTAGTGAGAATTTTGGTTTGGTGTGTGTCATGTGACTAAGGATGCACACAGATTTTTTTAAACGAATCATAAAGGGATTTTCAGGTTAGAGGTTCATTTCCAAATCGTGTTCTAAAATGGCATTGAACAATAGTGACAGATTTCGTTTTGCTCAATTCAAGAACACAAAATACCTTCTTCACTGCAGATCAGGGTTGGTCATTTTGCCGGGACAGTGGCAAAAACTGGCAAAAAGTGGTAAAAACTGGCAAAAATGGTAAAACTGGCAAAAATCCAATTTTGCATAACTAAATGCAGTGATGCAGTTTATATGAAAAGGAATCATAACAACAAATGAAACCAAATGTTTTCTTGGTAAAAATAAACAAAAGTATTAACCAAAAATATATTCTTATTCTATTTTCTTGCACTACTCTTCTTTCTACCCCCCCCTCCCCCCTGACCAAAAAAAAAAAAAAAAGAAAAAGATTTTCATGCACCTGTCTTTCCATTCATTATTTCCAAACCTGTTTCCCATCTGCTCTCCATGAGCTAAGCAAGTGTGGATCCTTCCTCCCTACACAGGTGGCCAATTACCAATCAGCAATCAGCACAACAGCAGGTGCACAAAATTCCTGTTTTCAGTTCTCACCTTATCAGTTTTACAGTTAATCTGAGAAGTAATTTTAGCCATTTTGTTTTTGATAGCTTAGATTCTAAGCTTGGCTGCAAAAAATAAAGAAATAACAATTGCAAGAAATAATGAATAAAGAAGGAAGAAGACAAGATCCAATTTGGGAGTCCTTTTATAAGTTATCTGTAGATGGAAAAACTGTTGCGTAAAAAATGTGGAAACATTCAGAGCAATAAAGCAGCCAGAATGAGGGCACATGTTTCAAGCTGTGTAAAAATTGTTACAAATGAATGTGTGAATGTGGAAGCTTCCTCTTCATCTGAAAGACAAGCAGATTTAAACCAGAATAACAGTGATAAGGTGATTGATGAAGAGGTGGATAAGTCGCAGCCTCTTTTAAAAAAGGCAAGATATTTAGAAGGTAGTATAAACAAATTTGTGTCAAAAACTTCAGATCAAGATAAAAGGAAGATTGATCTGATTGTTGCAAAATTCTTTTATGCTTGCAACATATCATTTAATGTTGTGAAAAGTGATGCATTTAAAAACTTAATCCACATCTTGAGACCTAGCTACAAACCGCCTTCATGCAAAGAATTGGCAGGTAATCTTTTAGATTCTGTTCACAGTCAAATGGAAGAATCAGTACATGAAAGTTTGAAAGGCAGAGAAGGTACACTTGTTATCGACGGATGGAGTAACATCCACAATGAACCAATAGCTGCTTCATGAGTTCAAGTTGATGGAAAATCATATATTGTAGACGTAGATCGTAGAGGATACAGGTGCCACCAAAAAGACTGCAGAATTCTTGTCAAAAAAATGCAGTGATATTATTCAGACTGTTGGAAAAAAGTATGATTGCCAAATAAAAAGCATAGTAACTGACAATGCTAAAAATATGGAAAATATGAGACGGAAGCTGGAACTAAAGTATGAAAGTGAAAATTCATGCCTGATATCATATGGTTGTGCAGCTCATTGGTTAAACCTCCTTGGGGAAGACATTACACCTTTTACTATCATTAAGCATGTGGAGGTTCATAAATTTTTTCGAAACCACCATGCTCCTACAGCATGGCTGAAAGAATGTAGTGAATATGTTTCACCTCAGTTACCAGGAAGTACTAGGTGGAATAGTCAGTTGACTTGCCTAGAAACTTTTGAACGAAATCATAATTCATATATAAAAGTATCAAATGACCATTTACAAGAAATGGATCAAAATATCATTGCTTGCATACGTGATTTTAATCTTTTGTAACAAGTAAAAGATCTCATTAAGCAATTAAAACTAGTCTCAATAGCTTTAGATATCTTGCAGGCTGATTCAACAACAATAGTAGATGCTTGCTATTTATGGTGCAATTTGCTGAAAGATGATAATTTGAAACGCCATTTTGTAAAAGTTAAAAAAGGTTTGAAAAAGCAATTTTGCCCTGGCATCTTCTTGCCTATTTGTTACACCCAAAATATAAGGGTGAGCACCTTAGTTATGAACAAAAAAAACAGGCTAGAGAATGGCTACAAAAAATAAATCCATCTTTCCTATCATATGCCGTGAACTTTGAACTAAAAGAAAAACCTTTCCAAAGTACATTGTTTTCAGAACAAGTAATTATGACAATTGATGCCAATAAGTGGTGGTGTGGTTTGTGGGTTAACAGCACACCTGCAAGCATGCCCAGCCAGTAGTGCTGCAATCGAGAGAATATTTTCCAACTTCTCTTTTGTCCACTCAAAAATTCAAAATAGGTTGACAATAAGTAATGTTTCCAAACTTGTTTTTTGTTATGGAATGCTGAAAAAAGAATTATTTTGTAATGATGATGATGATGGTGATGAAAGTGCCGCTAAATGTTGAATGTGTAATTTTTTATGTTATTGTTATTAAAATATTTAATTGTTTTAAAGAAATTTAAGATTTCACTTATTTGAACACAATGTATTAATACATGTACTTACTACTATTGCTTATATTTTGCATCTCTGAATTATTGCATTATGCTGATTGATAGGTTCATACATCTTATTTTAAAACTAGAAGTGTTTATAATTTCTGTAGATTTTGCAATATTGTTAATTTATTGCAGCATAAAAATCAGACTAACAATGGCTTTTTTTCCAATTAAAGAATTTTTTTATGATGAAATTAATTTCTCACTAATTAAGATGAGTATATTAAGTTATCAACATAATGCATTGTACTACTATTCTGTGATTGTTAATTTAAGATAAGTAAAAGAAATAAAACATGCATTTATATGTAAAAAATCAGTTTTTGCCAGGACAGTTTTAACTGCGGTTTTTTCCACCTGCGGCAAAAACTTGCCAACCCTGCTGCAGATACAGCCATTTCTACTGATATTCACATGACACGCTAGCTATTGCTTGTGTCACTTCGCACAGCAGCGAAAAAAAAAACTGTTCCTGTTTTACATTATCTGGAAGTTGTATGCTTACTTATGAATTACCCTGTATTTTATACGTTATATACCAAATCCGGGGTATAATGTAAGAGAGCATATCATTACACGTGTTTCTTCCTTTAGTTAAAATTGCTAATGATTCCCTGATTATGGATGTGTATGGTATGTGTATGGATGGTAATGTGGGCTATGATTTTTTTGCCTTTCTGAAGTCTATGTCGATATCTTGCTTCCAATTAAATCTTGATAAAGCTGTTGACGGTTTGTTATTACTTACACATCATACGTAGTATAGGGTAAGTCTTGTAATCGTTTTGAAAAACGGAAAAATGTTTTTGACAGATTGACACGTTTCAGAGACTGGAGAATCCATAAAACATATTTTTAGAAAAATTTTTTTGCCGTCCATCTGTCTGTGTGAGCATCTGCAAACGCTCTATCTCCCGAACAAATTGAGATAGAGGCTTGAAATTCGGTATGTACTTAGTATGTCATCATGGGAAGAAGCTTATTGAATTTCAGTCACCTTGAGTATCTGGAACTATTTTTTTCTTACTCTTGAAATAGTCGTTCTGATAAAAGGTATATAAAAATTTTTGAAATTGTTTATTTTAAGGAGTGAATATAAAAGACAATAAATAAACGTAAATTTTGCATCAAGAATGAAGTCGATCGGATCGTGAGTTGCCGAGATATTTGTAATCCTATTTTCCACATGCTTCCATTTTTCCTGACCCTGTATTTCATTCCAATTTCCATTCAAAGATATATTTTAATTGAAAATGAGATGCTTCATCCGATGCAGCAAACTGTGAGTTAATAGGATTATCAATTTTGGAGTTATAGAGCCTTTAAAGTTTAGAACATCATCCAGCCACGATTTTATTCAAATTGCAATGCATTTTATAAATAGTTTACACCTGTTTTATTTTCCTATTTTATAGTATGCCTAATCATGATGGGTCAGTATTACGGTGGCCCCCAATGACTAGTTACTGATATCTGTAGTATGCTCTGTAAGTCTGTCCTTGAATTTTTGAGTTGTTATTCCTATGTAAGTGAGTTTTTTTCTGTTTTCAATATACCCTGGATTTGGTATAACATAACAAATATAATATTTCTGGTGAATTTGGAATGTAACCACTGAACAACCATCCCACCCTTTTAATAAATAGACTCGTCTCCAACTATAAAACCAACGGTAATTTGAAAACATTGACATCTTAATCCTCTCCTGATGAAGACTGTAGTTACAGTTGATAGTGATCAGGTAGTCAATTCTAACATCGTTTTCGTACCTACAATTGTTTATAGCCTTTAAAACCTATATATATATAACTATATTTAGCACCCTTTTAGTAAATTAATTTTTTTTAAATTAATTTCTTATTTATATTTTTTTTTGTATGGTTTAATGTTTTATACAGCTTAAAGGTGAATAGGATGTTCCAAAAATATAGTTTAATCTATTTATTTTATATACAGTTTGTGTTTTTTTGGTACTTCTCTATTATCCCGTCGACCACTTTTCATAACAAAAAACGATCGCCCAACTGTAACGCCCAATAAACGGGAAAACATTGCCATTGAAATATCAAAATAAATAAATAAATCAAGTATAAGAATTTAAGGACACAATTGTTATTTTAATGAATGAAATAACTCATAAATCAATAAAACAGAATGAAACATACAGGCAAATGTCGAATTAAAAACCACTGGATGACCTAACAAACACATAGAATGCTTCTGACATCCAGTCAATGGGACTGCATTTTGGGCGTTTCATCTTACAGTTTGGCGATAGTTTTTTGTTATGAAAAGCGGTTGAAGGGATAATAGAGAAGTATCTTTTTTCTTTTTTTTTTTTTTTTTTTTTTTTTAATACGTATAAACAAGAAGAGAATGAGTGTATGAATGTAAGGTTGAAAGGAGAGATAATGTCAAAAATAAGGGAGACTTCCTAAAAAGGGTTAACTGTTTTAGAAAAGGAGCCTAAAATGGACTAGTTTTATTTTATTGGTTTACCGTATGCCTGGCATGAGTCCTGGATTTGTAAAAATGACTGGGGATCAGAACACATTTGGTAAATATCTGAGAGGGAAGAAAAGAAGTTAAAAGGATGTTATGTTACATGAAAATGGAAATTTCTGAATAGATTGAAAAAATGTACAAGGTTCACAATGAAAAGTATACACATGTATACCTTACCTGTATGTGTATCTTCCTAGGTACACTGTATACACTATCGAGGTATACAATGATAAGGCTTACTCACTTTTTTTTTACCACAACCCCACCTAAGAATCTGTAAAATCACGATCCCTTCTCTTTCTATATAACATGTACTTTTTAACACTTTCCAACTCACGTTCAGTATTGAAATTGAACGGCGTAGCATTTATAATTTGTTTACAAGGACCCTCAAAAAATTCTGGTACATTACAGACTACGAGGAAAAATTGTCCAAAATGTATTATAATGATATTAGTCTATTCCAAATATACATCACAGCGATGCACTACAAGAAGCTTACTGTGGAATACGGCGTGCATAGCACTATATCATTCATTGACAAAGACACACAAAATAATTTGGTTACAACACGGTCTTTGAATGAATGGCTGGAAGTGTATGTTCAGTTATGTTATGATTTTTTTAAATTTAACAAAAAATTATGCTTTTTTGCATATTACTTGATGTGTATAAATTCTATAGATCCTATAGGGATGAACAAAAGAATGACTATTTTGTGTTTACTGTGGAAATTAGTAAAAGGAAAATTTCAGCTGTGTTATGCTTTTCTAACTGAACTCAATTTTAGCATACTCTGAAGAAAATACAGTAGACTCCCTCAAATCCACATATCATTACAAATGTAAACAGTGAAACTTACAGTTAAGTTGAAGCAACAAATTCAAGATGGCGCCAAAATCAGCTGTGATCGCAAGTTTTTTTTTTTTTTTTTTTGTTGTTGTTGTTTGTTAATCATGTTCTTTTGGCTATTACTTATGATTTTGATATAAATTAGTGTAGTTAAAGCAAAAATTCACCCTTTTGTATGCTGCACACTATTCGCAAGTGTAAAGTGTAACCGAATTGTTTATTTTTCTTGCATTCATTTCCCCATTTTTCAATATTTATTTTTAGTTTTTCATTATTATGTATGCATTTGAATATGTAATTATGGTTAACTAGCCAACATGCCCATCGTTGCCCAGGCCCGTGATAATAACCTTGAAAATACTTAAAATCAATGTTGAAAGAATTTATATTTTTAAATGAAAATCTATCCAAACGAACGGAAGGACAGTCGTTATAGTTATTGCCGATTTAATTTCTAATGTTTTGATATATTAAACTTTCAATTCTGACCAAAAGTTCCTGAGGAAACCTAAATAATATGAAGTGTTCCCCCACCTTTCCTCTTTTCAACTCAAAATAATATACAGTATTGGCCAATTTATGAGTCCCATTCGAAAAAAATTTCCAAAACCTTGTTTATAAGATGATTATATTAAAATTAAATAAAAATCATGCACTTGTGGCATCATAATTCACTTTTATATTTTAACAGAATAGTAAGGTTACTATAATTTGTGACGCGTGCTATAACCAGTATAATTCAGGACACATAGCCGTAATCATTATCTTTTTACGCGTGAAGATTTCGCTAGGGTACTCCATTGTGAAATTGGGTAATTTTTGAAATTCAATATTTGAAAAAGGGCAAAATAATTAGATTTAAAATTTATATCAAGAAAAAAACATTTTTTTACCTTTCTAACGAAGTTTGTCTAACAATTTTCTGACAAATACTTTTCGAGCTATTAATTTTGTCAGCAACTTCAAATGTTTCATTTTCCGAGATTAATCTGTGGCAACGATTATCGAAAATCCCAGTCATCAGCAACGCATAGCTTTTTGGGTATATGGCCAAACTAGAGCTTTCACATGAAGAAAATATGAATTTTCTTCCGAAAAATTTAAAAATAAGAGTGCTGATTGTGATCTTTTTTCCGAGACAATTTTTAATTAATAAAGCTTTTTTGTTTACTAAATCTGCATAGACATGAAATAAAATTTGATTGTTTTAAGATTATGATGCAAATTATTTTCTTATCTAAAGTAAAAAATGGAATAACAGTAGCCACTTTGCACTGTTGTTTAATTTCAGTTTTAATCTTTAAAGATTTTTATTTTTATTTTTTCGCAATTTCGTACATAATTTTGAGTAATATGGCTGAAAGAAACAAGAAAGATTGATATTTCATCATTATTATGCATATTTATAGTACTCCATCATTAAGTATTACAGTGTGACTAGAAATAATGTAACACTGACTAGAAGTAACGTCACAGTAGATGATTTTGTTATTACTTAATTCTCAGAGTTTTTTTTCACTTATTGATCTTTGTTCTAGCTCTAATTTTTTTTAATAGAATGGCAAACAAACGGAACTTGATTTTGGAGCTTCATCGGCAAGAAAAGTGTGTGTGTGAAATCGCTCGATTGCTTTAAGTGCCAAAGCAATAAAGATAATCAAGGAGCTTGGCCATGAAGGAGACCGGCAGGAAAAAAGGCAGAAAAAGGACTGTGAACATTTCAAGAAACCGACATTGATTAAGAAACGTGTTTCCCGAAATCATCAGGTGTCGCTGAGAAAAATAGCGAGGCAAACAGGGATTGTTCATGAATCAGTTTGACTTATGACCAAAGAAGAGCTGAGCTTTCCGCCTCACTAGTTCAAACAAGTGCAACTTCTCACCGATGAAAACAAACGAGTACGGATTAAAAGATGCAAGAAGCTGCTGAATTGAGCTGCAACTCCACACTGGGAGTGGATCCTGTTTTCTGACAAAAAGCTATTCTCGATGGAACAACCGTACAATCGTCAGAATGATCGGATTTGGTCGAAAGACTTCTCCAAGCCATGATTCATGATCGTTAAAATCCCAAATCTGTCAGGGTGTGGGCAGGAATTCGTACAACAGGCAAAACTCAACTCATTTTTATTGATTCTAGAGTCAAAATCAATAAAGATGTGTACCGAAAAGAGGTTTTTGGGGATATGGTACTTTCCTTGGCTCAAAAACATTTTGGAAAGGGGGTTTGGTTGTTTCAGCAAGATTCTATGCCTTCTCATCGAGCGAAATCTATACAGCACTGCTGTTGGGCCAATTTTCTAGAGTTCATCTCGGCTGAAGAATAGCTTCCACACTCATGGATTATAGTTTGTGGTCGCTTTTAAAGGCAAGGGCATGTGCCAAACCTTACAAAAGTTTGGAAGCTCTGAATTGTTTGTTGATTTGGAAATGGAAGCGAATCACTCCAGCTGAGGTGCGGCAATTGCTGAACATTTCGCCAAACATTTGATCCAAGCAAATCCAAGCAAAAGGAGGACACTTTGAAGAAAAAGTGATTTTTTATTTCTTTAATACACTGCTGTTAATAAATGAAGTATTTGTTTGTGAAAAAGGTGTTGTGTTTTCATTAACTAAGTCAAATTAGACTGTTACGTTATTTCGGGTCATCCTGTATTTACTTGACCTTTATTTTTAATTTTCTTAATTTTTATTATTTTATATAATTATTTTAATAGTTTACTTCAATTATTTTAATATTTTACTAATTGTAAGGATTTATTATAATTTCTAATGCTTACAGTCAAATGACTGGTTAAAAAAAATGTAAACAAAAACAGTGACCAGAAATCTGCAAAATTCTGAAATCCACACAACCCTTGGTCCCAAGCTGTGCAGCTTTGAGGGAGTCTACTGTATATACCAATCTACAGATCCTATACAGGGAACAAACACACACAGAACGAATACACTTCACAAAAGAATTTGAATCCTTTTCAGACTACGGGCGATTCTTGCTGAAATTGAGTTTTGAAATGTTTTTTCTAAACTGTTTTTTCAGAGATCATTTTACTCATTATTAAACAGTGAAATTTTGTTACAGTATTCTGAGTATGTTAGAAAGTATTTCATAATCTATGATTGGTGCTATGATTGGCTATGATTCTTTAATACACTGCTGTTAATAAATGAAATATTTGTTTGTGAAAAAGGTGTTGTGTTTTCATTAACTAAGTCAAATTAGACTGTTACGTTATTTCGGGTCATCCTGTATTTACTTGACCTTTATTTTTAATTTTCTTAATTTTTATTATTTTATATAATTATTTTAATAGTTTACTTCGATTATTTTAATATTTTACTTATTGTAAGGATTTATTATAATTTCTAATGCTTACAGTCAAATGACTGGTTAAACAAAATGTAAACAAAAACAGTGACAAGAAATCTGCAAAATTCTGAAATCCACACAACCCTTGGTCGCAAGCTGTGCAGATTTGAGGGAGTCTACTGCATATACCAATCTACAGATCCTATACAGGGAACAAACACACACAGAACGAATACACTTCACAAAAGAATTTGAATCCTTTTCCGACTACGGGCGATCCTTGCTGAAATTGAGTTTTGAAATGTTTTTTCTAAACTGTTTTTTCAGAGATCATTTTACTCATTATTAAACAGTGAAATTTTGTTACAGTATTCTGAGTATGTTAGAAAGTATTTCATAATCTATGATTGGTGCATGATTTTTTCTTACTTGTTATTATTTAAAAAGTTCATTCCTTTTGATATGGAGGAAAGCTAAAAAGAGCCTTAACAGGGACACAATTCTCACACAATTTGCAAAGTTTCGCTACTTATAATGCAGTACTTCAGACCCCTGGTACCGAGTATATACTGAGTACTTAATACGGCTCTATTGAAAATCTCTAAGTTAAAGGAAGGACTGAAAAGGGATAGACAAGTATGATTTGCATTTCGTCCAATAAAACGAATAGGTCTAATAAAACGAGAGGATGAAATGCTCTTTACAGTATTTATGAAGAGCAAAGCTTGATTTTCCTGGCGCTGCAATTTCAAATCCTTTAATCGAAAAAATTTTCCTCATTTTTTCTTGGAAGATTCAATTTTTCTCATAATTTGCAAATGTCCCTGACTTTTCCAGTTTATCCAGGTGGCTAGACAGCCTGTTAAAAATACATTCCGACTATCCAGCTTAACTGTGGGAGAAGAACAGTTCTACAAATACCCATACCATTAAAAACGCACATCACATATCAAAATCCACTCTTATTCACATTTTCTGACCTCTTATCTTCTAGCTACATAAATGTTTCTTGTGTACTGTACGCTTTAAAAAATTATTGCAGAAAAAAAAAAGTACAAGAATAAACTAGTCGGATGTGCTAATCCCAAAACTTTTTTCTATCTCACACAGGTTTCGCATACACTAAACACAAATCTCATCGCCAACTTATATCAAGGTCTCACTGAATCTTAAGTTTCATAAAATTCTGTGCATTAGTTCTTGACTATCACTAAAATTGCATAAATCCTGAAAAGGCAGCATAGCAGTGCTACCTGTTGAGAGATTTACACCAAAACCTAATCAACAACAACTTATGTCAACGTCTAACTGAATCTGAAGTTTCATAAAATTAGATTTTGAGATAAATGTATCATGAAAATCATGAAAAAGGTCGCATAGCAGTGACACCTGTTGGGAGATCTAAACCAAAACGTAAGCAGCATCTATTTATATCACGGTCTAACTGAATCTGAAGTTTCATGAAAATCAGTGCATTAGTTCTTTTGAGACAGAGCTATTGCAGAAATCATGAGAAATGCAACACAGCAGTGCCACCTGTTGGGCTATTTACACCAAAAACTAATCAGCAGTCAGCACCCATTTATATCAAGGACAAACCGAATCTAAAGTTTTATTAAAATCCGTGCATTAGTTCTTGAGATAGAGTGCCCACAAAATTTTTGTCACATACAGACAGACAGACATTTCTTAAAAAAAGTCAAATTATGTTCAGGACCCTCTAAAACATATAATTCCGTTGAAAAACAGAGGTAGAAAATTTTCATGAATCCAATACTTTCTTCTTGTAAAGATAGAAAAAAGTAAAAATTGTGCACAAATTTAAAAATAAATTCTATAATGTCTCACTTAATGGCAGGAAACACACGATCCAGTACCCTGTACAGTACAGGCTCGGACTGGCCTGCCGGCCCATCGGCCCGAGGGCCGGTGCGCCCTCAGCCAGGAAAAATTTAGCGTCCCTAAGCCGCTCCAATATATATCCGCATTATTCTTAATAATGTACTAAATTTCGATAATTTGCTTAGGGATAATAATCAACTAATAGACAGATAGCAAAAGAGAGGGGTTTTTATTATCATAAAGAAATTGAAGCTACATCGAAGGAATTTTCAGAATCGGAAAAAAAAAGCGGACGTGTTTGCTTACTATTGAGGATAGAAAACGGTCACCTAGGGAAAGTTTTAATAGCCCTGGCTACTAAAACTCACGCCCATGTGCTACTCCCGTGCCCTGAGAGATTTTTTGCATCGGTTCTTAGGAGGATATTTTTTAGGTCTTAATCTCAGATCAAATATTTTGCGTACCCTCCATTGTAGTACCCAGGGGATCTTGCGCCCTTTTAAAGCCATCCCTGAATGGATCTATAATTGAAATCAGGCTTTTCGAAAAACAACTTTAAAGAAAGATATAAATATTAGAAGGCAAAAATGTTTTGTGTGGATTTTGTTATTGACTGGAAAACATAACCTACCTTTTTTGAGGAATACAACCTCGATGACACTTCTAAATTGCAATTTTGCAAGCTGGGAATCCGCGGCCAGGGTTTTTTTCATTCAAAATACCTACCAAAATTTTCGGTTAGCTGTATTTAATGACAGCCTTTCCGTAATTAAAAAATTATTCGAAAATAGTGGTATGTGTTTTAAATAAAAAAAATTGTTTTATTTAATCACGGAAAAATCGATCATTAAATAAAGCAATGATTACTATTCAGAAACTATTGTAGGTGTTTTGAATTATATAACGCTGGTAGCAAAATCCCGTCGCTTGCAGGATTACAGTCCCAGGAGGATTTATTTCAATTATGGAAACTTAATGTGCCTTGATCTCTAATTATGATAAGAAATTTGCAAATCATGGGAATAGTGTGCTTGTGCTGAGAAAAATAAATTTACTCAATTATTTTAGCGATTTAGGCTACTAATAGCTATTTTCGATGTCATTTTTCAGTAGAAACCCTTGTATAGTGCGATATAATTTCAGCATTTTAAGGATGCATAAAGTCATTTTTAAGCACACAAAATCCCTCTTCCTCCTCCTGCTTCTCCTTATCCCAAATGCTGCAAGTGTAATATTTTCACAAGGAAGTGTTACTTCCCCATTCAAATACCCCTCCCTATATTTGGACATTCAAATACTGCTATAATATGTGGTACTTTTACAAAAGAAAAAATCGAGCATGAGTTTTAGTTTCAAAATTTCTATTTCTATACTAAAAGTACATTTTTGTTCTCGATATAAATATTTTTTGAACAAATTTTGCCTACTGAATATTTATTTTGAATGCACGATGACACCGTCAGAGACCATAGATGCTACTTTACTAAAGAAAAAAACTGTAGTAAATAAATAGCATTTGCTATTAGATTATATCAGAAATTGCATCTATACCATGTTTAAAACTGGCTTGATAACTAATTCATATTACGTCAAATAAATATATCTTTTTTAAAATGGAGGTTGAAGCTCTTAGCACTGATATTCTTGCATTTTAGTAGTCATAAAAGTAAAATTTATTTGCTTAATAGTTTTACAGATATTTGTTTAAATACAAATGGTAAATGAGGAAACATTTCTGGAAACCAAGGAAATCAATTAGAAGCAATTTTAATAGGTAATTCTAGAAGCATAATTAATTTTTGCCTAAAAAATCAACAAATTAGTTGAAGTTTCTAATTTAAATAGGATCAATTATTTGCATATTTTAATATTATTATTAGCGCAGTTTTGCCAGCAAACATAACTGTTGGTCAAATGGGAACTCATATCTTTAGACCGACGATCAGTTAACCGTTGGCTCAGTATTAGCTATTGGAGCAGCCAAACTCAATCGTTGGCCAACGAAGCTAGAAGACAATCGATTAATGATATCCAACAACTCTGTGTTGCTTGAGGGAAAAAATAATTGTATAAAAGGGAAAAGTTAGTCAAGGTCATATCTCACAGCACGATGATGGTTAAAAAAACTCATAAATATCGTCAAACTTGTAATAATGTCTGAAATTGCTAAAAAAAATAAAGCAATTCTTTTTTTTTTTTTTTTGTGTTAATGGACACAACTATGGATATATCAAATGTGTTAATTTACAGGCCTAAAAAAAAAAAGTGATCACACCCTACCAATTCTTCTAAAACTAAATGTAAAAAATCTATAGGTAATAATCGATTGGAAATAAAGTTTACAAATTAAAGTTATGGATTAAGTATGTTACAGGAGTCGTTTACATATTAAAAATTATACTAACTTTGAATTTTCAAATAATAACACCTATTTTTGAGACCCTATTTCAGTTCCTTGGATCGAGACACCCCGCGTAAAGGTATAGTTTAAATACTTTATGTTAAATTTTCATAGAGCTAGAAGAGTTTAAAGTTTGAGAATGCTAATGTTAAATCCATTTGACATCCGATTGAATTTTTATTAATATTTTAATGCACTTAATAGATCCAAACATATTCAAGGTTTTTTGTATCCAAAGACATTTTTTGAATTATGAAAATTATTATTAAATTCATATTAAAAAATTATGAATTATCACCTACATTAATTTTGTATTAAAAAAACAAAATGTGTGTAAGTGTACAGTTCATTTGAATAATTAGTTTTCGAGATGCAGAGAACCTTCCTACAGTCTAAGGGGATCGTCTTCTGTTTTCAAAGAATCTACCGAAAATAACACGTAGACATTTACCAGAAACATTTTGTAGTATTTACTTTTATATAAAGAAAGTTCATTATAAATTTAAAGTTCCTGTATAATTTTACTGCTGACTAAATGAGTGTTCAGTACTTTTTCTCGTAAGATTTAAATTTTATTTTCCGAAATTTTTAGATAAATCTCTAACACATTTTCTTTTATAACTCTATGAAGAATTAAGATAAGTCTGTCAGGAATTAAGATCAGGCTGTCTTGATCCAGGGAACTCAAACGTAGATGTTACAGTTAGAAAAATCAACGTTCGTGCATTTTTTAATATGTAGACAATCACCGAAACAAAATTTATAAATAGAATTTAATAGTAGAAATTATTTGCAATAAATTGGTATCTATGAATTTTTTTATACCTGATTTGCAGAATAATTAGTAAGGAGTGGTCACTTTTATACCATGACTGTTCTAAGGTATCTATTGACAAAAGAATAAAGTAGAAAAGTCCTAATCTACAGTCAATCTACTATAAGGTAATCTGCATTCAACTTTCTAGAGTTTTTGAATATTCCATGTCATAGTTTGAAAAACTATGTAGCATTGTGTAGATTTAATGGAACTTCAAACATGCACCGACAATATAACGAAATCGTCTATCTAAATCTAAACTCAGGAATATAATATTAAGCCCTTTTCTTATTTGGTGCTATGCGAATGTGTTAAACTGTCAAATCAGACACAACACAAGTAGGTAAAACTGATTTAAGTTCGTTAAAAATTTTGCGCCCTCTGAAAATCCAAGGTATGCGCCCTTTCCCATGGCCCAGTCCGACCCTGGTACAGTATCTATACAGAGTTTCAAAATAAACAAAACCTTCTAGTTTAAAAAATAAAATGGTTTATACTTATTTTACTGTTCATTGATAAATGATTACACACACAAATGGGAACAATGAATACCTGGTCAAATGAAATTCCCAATTTTATTACAGTGAAACTTCCATTTAACGAAGTCTCATTGTTACTCCTAAAAACTTCGTTATGAAGAAAATTCGTATAATAGAAATCAACTTAAATTCATGAAATTTTTCCTTCAGATATGACAAACAGGTAATGTATTCAGAAGCATTTAATTCAGTTTCAATTTTGAAGCGGCCTTTTAGAAAACAGTTGTGTACGGTCGATGAAATCACATCATATTCCCAAGCTTTCATCAGCTCTGATACACAGATTCTCAAACTAATGTTTTCACTACACTGCCTTTTTTTTTTGTCTTTTCCATAATGTATGACAAGATTTTCTACTATTCCTTAGACTAATGGCTGAAGTTTAGAAGTTGTACTGGCAAGAAAAAAAATTATTTTGATGTTCTTCGATTTGCATTTTGAAGCACATTCTTGTGGATGTACAAAGTAATTGTCTATCAGCAGTGGAACATCAGAATGGTATATTTCTGACTCTAATTGATATTTTTTGTCTAATGGTATCTGGTACCATTGCGTCACTGCATCTTCTATATCACGAAATGTAAAAAGGGGATTTTGACTCCCCCCAACTGTTAGCGCTAGAGTCTCGATGTGGGAGAGTGGTGATAGCCAGTGTTTTTCTTTGTGGGGAAAAAAATTTGTTTTGTTTAGCACCAAGCAGAATGGAAATTATTTAAATGTGTTCATTTTCATACAATCATCCACTGAAATAATTTCGCATATCCATCGCAACAGCAACCTCTTAGTTTGAATTCTGTACATGTAGATAAGTGGAATAAACTTCACTATGTTAGAATATCTTTTTCGTAATATTTAGATTAATTTACATGTTAATGGTGTTCAAAATCAAAGTTCTGCAGAAAATTTTGTTAAATAGGGACTTTGTTAAAGGGAAGTTCCACTCTATTTAGAATATATTTTAAACTAGGCTATGATTACAGACGCTAGATTCTATTGTAATTACTATTATTGAATAAAGCAATAATAACACAACAATACAAAATAACAACACACACCTTTGTGGATGGACAGAGACGGAATGTTATGAGGTGCTTCGGAAAAAACTTCCACATGAACTCTTTCAGCGTCAGTTGCTAGAGAGAAAGTAAAAAAATAAAGTCATCAATTTGAAAAAGTGATTCTAGAAAAAGCTATGTACATGGATATGTCATTAAGCATAAACTGTTGGTATAGGTGTATTAGAGATCTTTACACACCTGGGCCTGGTCCGAAGCCCATACATGGCAGAATGAAGGAAAACTTTCAAACGGGCTGTGCTAGCAAAATAAAAATAATTCTTTTAAGAGCCTACACTAGTCACGGGAAGAAATGCTCAAGCTAATGTTAAGTCTATGGGAAGGTTCTAGCGTGATTTCTCGCTCACATTTTAATAGTTTTAAATGCTTTTTTTGCATAGGATAGCTGAGGTCGATCTCCAACGTTATTAGATTTTTGTTGCAGTTTTTTTATAAGAGGGCATTTTCAATTTTGGAACTGGTTGGAACAGGTTCTGAAAATGAAAGAACCCTTATATAAAATAACTGGAACCAAAATTGAAAAAGTAAAAACTAACAACATTGGAGATTGACCTCAGCTATCCTATGCAAAAAAAGCATTTAAAACTATTAAAATGTGAGCGAGAAATCATGCTAGAACCTTCCCATAGACTTAACATTAGCTTGAGCGTTTTTTCGCATGACTGATGTAGGCTCTTAACGGACCAGGCTGATAAAAAAAAAAAAAAAGTTGGAAATTGTACGTTAAACATGACAAAAGAGATGTGTTCGTACTATAACTAGTTTTACAATGTAAAAAAAATCATCCTTATTATTTCAGTGAAATGAATTATATCGTGTTATGAGACAAATAAGTATGCCCCCCCCCCCTTTTTTTTTTTTTTCTTATTATATATGCCACGTTTACACTTTTTAAAACGAGACAGCACTGCAAAATTCACCATGGAGATTTTGCTTTGCGAATGATTGTTTAATATTACCTCCATGATATTATTTCTATGACTCACGATAAACAAATCTCACGTGTTTATTTACTTTAACAGATTGAGATATTTGGCTGTTAACGTAATTTCCACCGAAGTTATCTCAGAATCTATACATTTTTTAATGTCACTCATCTCTCCAACAAACCATTTTTTTGAACGACCTTTCTAAGAATGTAACTTTATTCGAAAAAATAATTTTGAATAAAAATGGGCCGCCTGGCATAAAGAGAAGTGGTCAGTCCGTATTTGATTTCCTCAGTCACACGACTGCGCTTTTATTATATAGATTACATAGGATAGGATTTAATAGAATAAAGAAAATTTTAATTATAATGTCTTTAAGTTTTGATTCAATTTTCATAAAATTTGAAATGGCTAGACAAAATTCTACATCTTAAGTTTCAAACCATTCGGTTGAGTAGTTTTTGTGCTCTTACATGCAGACAGACGGATGGACTAGACAACTATAAGTGCTACGTATTTATATAATTACAAACGCACCTAAAAATTAAGCTGGCTGACGAAACCAATAAAACCTTTTTATAAAAGGATCAAATTACACTGATCCTTTTAATGTTATGAACACCCCCTTACACGTCCATTTAATGTTATGAATATAAACAACTTTCAATGGACGTGTGACTGGAAAAAGAATAAGTATAAATGTGCCGTACAAACCAATGCTAGCTTGACATACTCAATACAGAAATATAACATGTCCAGCATAGAAATCGGCATCGGGCAGTTACATCGTGTCGGAGCCCAGGCTTAATTTTTTTTCAGCAAGCTTGGCAGGCCAGGATTGAGCTTACATTTTATTCTACCTAGCGAGAGCCAGAATTGCACTTAATAATTGTTTCCAGGACATGTCGAGCAAGTAATTGGGTTTGTAGAAATAGTAATGTAATAATGAACTTTAAGATGTTAGATATTGTAATGTTTACAGTTAGATCCACCAGATGGCTGTACCAGCTAGGGAACACAGCAGTAGAATAAAGAATGTCGCCTGATAGAAAAACGTGTGTTTCTTGATCTCCTAATATGCATAAGCTAAAAGCTTATAATCGATATCTTTAAGAATAATATATAACATATTTGACATGGTGTCAGAAGTGGGATAAAGATCTTCAACTGTTGGTGTTTTTCTGTTGTCATCATCTTTGGAATGATCCAGCTTAATATGATATCTATTTCTTCTGTACAGTCCTCCATCTCTTCCTTTTATTAGGTAAGATCTAGGTTGGGGTCCTACTTGAACAACAGTACCTTGCTTCCAAGGACTTTTCATTTTATGCCAGAACCATACTTTTTTATTGTCAGATATTTTTGGTAGATGAGTTGCTTGTCTGTTGGCATATTTACTTTGCATTACCTGCCTCTCTTTCAAAGATTTAGAAGCTTCTTTTATATCAAACTTTGGTGTTAGCAGTGCAGGATGAGCTGGTAAAAAGGATCTTAATCTTCTGCCCATTAACAATTCAGATGGAGAGGGAAGATCTTTAGCAGGTTGGATTCTGTAATCTAGTAGTACTAAATAAATATCTTTTCCATCTTCTTCAGCTTTTCTGAGAGAATTTTTTATGGTTTGAATTGCTCTTTCAACCTGACCATGTGCTCGTGGAAAATGTGGTGAAGTTATGCGGGGCAAAATTTTCCATTCTTTAAAAAAATTCTGCAATTCATAAGAATCAAAGGGGGGACCGCCATCACTGACAAGTTCTTCAGGTATTCCATGAGTACAAAAAATAGACTTCATAACAGGTATAACAGCTTGGGCTGTTGTGCTTTTCAAAGGTTTCAATTCAACATACTTCGAAAAATAATCTACCATTAAAAGATTTTGCTGCCCTTTCAAATAGAAAAAGTCACAGGATACTTTTTGCCATGGTCTTTCTGGTAGGTCGGTATCTAGTAGGACTTCTTTTTGATTTGCTCGTTGATACATCTGACAGACTTTACATTTGGAGATAAAATTTTCTACATCTTTGTTAATGTTAGGCCAATAAAAATATTCTCTTGCTTTAACTTTAGTGGATACTACCCCTTTATGTGAAATGTGTAATCTTTTCAAAATTTCTTCTCTAGCTGCAGCTGGTACAACAAGTTTCTGTCCTCTACAAATTATACCTTCCTTTGTTACAGATAATTCTTCTTTACAATGCCAATATGCTTTTGCAGCTGTTTTTGTTTTGCATTTTTCAGGCCAGCCATTCCTAATATGATATAGAACATCTTGTAATTCTTCATCGTTAGCTGACATTTCTGCCAATTCATTCCATTTTTCTTCAGAAGCTTGTGTCAAAAGATTAATTTTGGCAAATGTTTCTAGGTAATCTCCCTCATCAAAAGTTTCTGTAGGTGACTGTGCTCTAGAAAGAGTATCGGCTATGATAAGTTGCTTTCCAGGAACATAATCAAGTTTTACATTATATCTATTTAGCCTAAGCAACAGGCGTTGCAGACGAGGAGAAATTAAATCATATGGTTTTCTACTAAGGCCTAATAGAGGTTTGTGATCAGTCTGTACTACAACAGGTCTACCATACGTATAATAATTAAAGTGTTCTAATCCATAGATGACAGCTAAGAGTTCTTTTTCAATTTGTGCGTAACGTTGTTGCGCATCAGTTAAAGAAGCTGACCCAAAAGCAACCGGTTTATTTTCCTGCAGAAGAGTAGCACCTAATCCATTTTTACTAGCATCAACAGACACAGTTACAACTTTATTTTCATCGAAGTATTGTAAACATGGAGCTTTAATTATGGTTTTTTTATGAGATGAAAATCTTTTTGAATATTACTGTCCCACAACCATTCAGTGTCTTTTTTCAGAAGTTGACGTAGAGAATGAGTCAAATTAGACAAATGTGGAGTAAACTTTGCGAGATATGTTATCATACCCAAGAATCGTTGTAAATCTTCTTTATTTTTGGGAGTTGCAAACTCATGAATGGCCTTTACTTTATTTGGATCAGGTTCAATACCTTTATCAGACAGTACATGTCCTAAATAATTCACAGAAGTTAAAGAAAGCTGAGTTTTTGATATGTTAAATTTTAAATTTGCTTTCCTTGCCAATGCAAGTGTTCTGTGCAATAATTTACAATGTTCTTCCATTGTGGATGAACCTAAAGCAATATCATCAAAATAGGGATTTATTTCTGGTTCATTTTCAAAAATTTCATCCATAGCTCTCTGAAACTCTTCGGGAGCATTATTTAACCCAAATGGTAAAACAAGAAACCTGTATCTTCCCCAAGGAGTAGTAAAAGTTGTTAAATAAGAGGATTCCTGATCAAGTGGCAATTGCCAAAAGCCATTCTTAGCATCTAATATTGTGAAAACTTTACAACCTTGAAGTTTTGTTATGAGTGAATCTGCAGTGGGTATTGGGTAATGAGGTCTTTGAATTACCTCATTCAAGGGTCTGGGGTCTAAACAAATGCGTAATTTCTTAGGTGAATTAACAATAACCATATTACTAACCCACTCAGTTGGTTCATTAACTTTAGTTATGATACCAGTCTCAACCATTCTTTTAAGTTCTTCTTTAACTTTGTTATGTAAAGCTAGTGGAATTTTTCTAGGTGCTGCAACATGAGGATGGCTGTACCAGCTAGGGAACACAGCAGTAGAATAAAGAATGTCGCCTGATAGAAAAACGTGTGTTTCTTGATCTCCTAATATGCATAAGCTAAAAGCTTATAATCGATATCTTTAAGAATAATATATAACATATTTGACATAAGATAGATACAAAAAAAAAAAAAAAAAAAAAAAAAAAATGCTCATTTCCCTTCAACATATACTAAAAAAAAAAAATCCCTGACTGTTCGGCCTACAGGCACAGGTAGATTTCGAAGACGCAGACCGTGGGGAGCCTGTTTGTTGGGAATTGCGGAAGAAATGACCTTCATGCAATGATGCAACAGTTGGAACCGCCCACTTCGAAAGCTAACTTGTTTGCAGGCGGAGCCAGCAGGGTTTTTTTTTTTTTGATTATTTTAATGATATTAAAAATCTGTCATACATAACTTTTCGGCCCTTTTCCTAGAAGTAATAAAAACTTTAAACGGATTCGATACGTATCATACTTAAGAAATTATGGAGAGTTTTCTGTTTTCACAAAAAGCCCCCCCATTACCCTCCCCCTTTGTTCGATTTTGCCCATTAACGAACTTGACCGAAATTTTATGCCCCTTGATTTTATGTATCAGTTTGGTAAAGATTTGTGCAGAATTATTGCAGTTATCGTGTCCATAAAAAAGTGATATAGATAGATAGATAGATAGATAAAGTTTTGAACTGGGGTTGGTTTTGGGTTCTGGGAGTCATAATCGACGTAGATGTGCAAAAATTTTTCAAAAATTCCAACTTAGGGGAGAATGTAATAGGTAGTATTTCTTACGAAATCTACCTAAAACATTTCCCATAATTATTGATCTTCAAAAAACCTTCTTTATTTCTCAATTCTTAAAAAGTCGAATTTACTCAATTAAAAGTTATTATCCATTTTCTTTTTTAAAATTTTTATTCCAAAGCTAAATTTGCACCCTTTCTTGCAAAGACCTACACATGTTCATTTTCTTCTTCCATAGAAACAGAGTTCTGCCCTACTCAAGAACTCTGATTCGCTATTCTATACACCTGCATTTGTGTAGATAACCTTGCACACTTGGATCATGATCTATTGAAAGCAGATTTCTTCTCCTAAAAAAATCTGTGTCTGTCTGAAGAGAGTCGTATGAATGATTCAAAACAGGCTTCTTAACATCTTATTAAAGTGCAATTTGCTGAAAGTTTTCTACGATGTCCAGTGGAGTGGAGAATGTTTTATATCATTATATTATTGTGAAAATATAATCATTTTTTCTTCGATGATTGAATTTCGTTCTTTCTTGTAAAAATTCTCAATCATTATCAGCCAGAACAAATAATTAATAAAATGTGACTGCGTGGACTACGATTTCCTACAGTGATATGGTATTTTCAGCGGAGTAGATTTCTAAATATCGTAACATATATACAGTTAACATACAGGGTTCGGTGATACATATCAATGGATATGTATCTTGATGTATATCATGATATTTATTTTCAAAATATCATGAAGTTTCATTTTTTTTTATATTTTCAGAAAAAAATTATTTTGACTGAAAATATCAAAAATACTATATGCAATATTTTGAAAATAAAGATTTTCAAAATATTGCATATAGTATTTTTGGGTACTTTTCGGTTAGCCGGGTTGGGTTGGGTTGATTATTGACGGCCAATTATCTACTCTGGGGATATAGGCCCGGGAGGAGTGCCCTTCGTGGGGGTCTTTCTAAGGGAACCTAATCCGTATTTACGCATGGATAAATCCACGGCTCGAAGAAAACCACGAAAACTCCGAACGATTAGGCCGACGGGCGCGATTGGGATCGAACCCAGCACCTCCCGTCTACCAGCTTCGAGAGCACAACCTCTCAGCCACTTCGGTTAGCCGGGCGTCAGTGATATATATACATGTATATACACACACACATATACACATATCTACATATACACACACATATATACATATATGTATGTATATATATAAATATATATGTATATACATATGTATTTATATATGTACATATATCACTGGCACCCGGCTAACCGAAAAGTACCTATTTTTGATATTTTCAGTCAAAATAATTTTTTAAATTGTTATTGGTTGTGTCGTTCTGTAGATAAATAATTTTTGCTCTTATAGTGGCTCCCCCCCCCCGTCCCCCTAAAAAAACTTTACCAAGCTTTATGTTTGAAGCTGAATTTTTAAATATAAAATCAGTAATTACGTTGAACAATATTTTGTTAGAAAAGTCACTGAAAGATAAACAATCTAATTTAAATAAACTTGCAACTTCATTAGAAATATTATTTTCTCGTTTTGGTTGTGTTGCAGACCAAGCTTACACTATTTATATTCAAATTTTTCAATAAAAACAAATTATTTTGTTGTATAAAACATAAAATTTTCTAAAAACTTGATCACTAAATCTTAGGTGTTTTTTCTGAGCCTAAAAAGCAAATTGTGTCTGTTTTCAATTAAGTTTTTCTTAAATTTTGTTAAGTAAGTCAAGAAAAGAAAAGAAAAAAAAAATCATTTAGATTTTTTTTTTTTTTAAAGTTTTTATGTTAAACATATATTTTAATATCTAATTTATATTACCTCTGAAAATATTTATAATCATCAATAAGTTGACTATTTTGAAAATATTGGATATATATAAAAAATATCAGATATAATATAAAAATATTGGATTTTTTTTATATTTTCACAAATATGATATTTACAAACCCTGTTCTCAACATTTGAACAGTGAGTGGTTTCGGGGTCTGTGAGTCATAATCAGTGAAAATAGATCCAAACTTTCCAGAATTGCTTTCCTACAAACGGCTGCAATAGATAGCTTTTTTAGCTCACAGGTTATCAAAGCCTGAGAGCTTATGTGCCCGCCGGTTCTGTACGTACGTATGTATGTATGTATGTACGTAACGCGATAACTCTTCATAGAAATATCCGTTTTCCTTCAAATTTTGTTTATAGGTTCACTGTGTTAAGGCGCTTCCCTGATTAGTTTTTGGGATTGATTGGTTAAGTATAAAGGGGGGGAACGGGGGGCTAATCCCCCCTTAATTTATATAAATGGGTTTTTAATGCAGAATTATTCCGTTTTCCTTCAAATTTTGTTTATAGGTTCACTGTGTTAAGGCGCTTACCTGATTAGTTTTCGGGATTGATTGGTTAAGTATAAAGGGGGGGGAACGAGGGGGGCTAATCCCCCCTTAATTTATATAAATGGGTTTTTCATGCAGAATTATTCCGTTTACCTTCAAATTTTGTTTATAGGTTCACTGTGTTAAGGCGCTTCCCTGATTAGTTTTCTGGATTGATTGGTTAAGTATAAAGGGGGGGAACGGGGGGCTAATTCCCCCCCTTAATTTATATAAATGGGTTTTTCATGCAGAATTATTCTGTTTTCCTTCAAATTTTGTTTATAGGTTCACTGTGTTAAGGCGCTTACCTGATTAGTTTTCGGGATTGATTGGTTAAGTATAAAGGGGGGGGGGAACGAGACAGGTTCACTGTGTTAAGGCGCTTCCCTGATTAGTTTTCGGGATTGATTGGTTAAGTATAAAGGGGGGGGGGCGGAACGGGGGGATAATCCCCCCCCCCCTTAATTTATATAAATGGGTTTTTCATGCAGAATTATCCCATTTGCTTCAAAATTTGTTTATAGGTTCATTGGGTTAAGACGCTTCCCTGATTAGTTTTCGGGATTGATTGGTTAAGTATAAAGGAGGGGGGGAAACGGGGGGGGGGGGGGGGGCTAATCCCCCCCTAATTTAGATAAATGGGTTTTTCATGCAGAATTATCCGATTTTCTTCAAATTTTGTATATATATTCATTGTAATTAGAGACTTCCCTGATTAGTTTAAGGGGTTCATTAGTTAACTATGAGGGGGGGGGGGGTAACGGGGGGATGACCCCACCTTAATATATTGTTGATTTCTTTATTTTTCTCTTATTTCAGATTCTTTGAAATAAGAGTATAATATACAATTAGTGTGAATAGCCTGTGAGCTCAATGCCCTCAGTTTAACTGGGCAGTTTTCTTTTTTATTACTTTTTGTACCTAATGAAAACTATCTAATAAGATGCATTTCTAAGGTGTTTCTTATCCATTGGAAAATAGGGTATGTTACATTCTTAAGGGAAATAAATAAATATTTTTCCTAACCTTTGGTGAGATGTAACAAAACACTTTTTTCGGCTTGGCGCTCCTCTCCCCGTTCAGAGAGAGCAGCTTCACTTCGTAGCACTTGTTTTTCTTAGCTACATTCTTCTGGACTAGATAGGCTTCTTCTTCTGGAAAAATAATAATAATTCACATTTAATGATGTAACATAAACACCAAATTCAATTTACCTGATGAACAATCTATCTATCCGTGAAGATCACATAATATTTCAAAGAAAAAATTGCATCGATTTTCATAAAACACAAACATTTTAAACCGATGGATTGCATTCAATGATGTCACTGAATTTATGTCCACAAAAATAAAACACACTCATTAGGGACTGTGCATATATAATGTTATCACTTTAGGGGGGAGTGGGGTCTGGCACAGGATATCGTAAGATATCTCTAGGGAGAGGGGGGGGGGGTGTTTTCTTTAATATTGCTATCATTTTTGTTCCAACCAACTTTTTCTTTACATCAAAATATTCTGCTTTTTTTTCTTTTTAATTGAAATACAAAGTTACTAGATGGTACCCGTCAAAATTTGACGGTAAATAACTTGAAAGCTCCTTTAAAAATATACTTTTATTTTTAATTAGCTGCTTTTAAATTAATTAAATATTGCAAATTTTATGAACTGTTATATTGTGTAAGCGATTTCTACAGATTGTGCTGTCAGTCCAGCCTACTCAATTAATGAAGTGAAATAATTTTAAGCTTGTAATTTACAAACTATTATACTTGAATTATTTTAGCAAGAATTTAACTAAAAATATTAATTGAATGATTTATTTTTACTTACTACAGTCTCAAAAATTAAAAAATATATATATATCAATATTTAGTATTTTCTATATTTTTTTTAAATTACCCGGCCTTTAAAATTTTTCATTAATTTTACTTTTATCAGCCTGACTCTAAAACCCAGATAAACCATAATACCAAGCTCTCTTTAAAATTTTGCAAAAAAAGATGCATGTTTAGTAGTGAAAACATGAGTTCTTTAAAGAAAAAAAAAAAAAAAAGCTTTAGCTTTAGCTTTCAACCTCAGAGCAAAAATATATTAGAAGGTCAACCCTTTTCAACCCCCCTAGGCTGAGGCCTAGGGAAGGTGATACAGGCTAATCAATCAAGTTCCCCATTTCGAGGGGAGAATCCTTCAAAAAAACATTGTTGCATGCGTATAGAACCCATTTGGGGGGGGGGGGGGGGCATGTGCCCCCCCCCCCCCCCAACATTCTGAGTACCACACTTTTAGAAAATGATGCAGTCAGTTAAGAAATGTCTATCATACAATGCTCGAAAAGCGTAAGTGAAAATATTTTTGTTCTAGACAAAGTGTTTACGGCAGGATTTGATATTTGACGACCCTTATATCACACTCGAAACATCTTTCGATCTGGATCTTCAACCGAAAAAAAGGTGCTTACAGGCATCGATTTGTCTGTGAAAAATTGTAGACTGTTATTAATGATTACTATTGTTTTGGTAACAGGGAAGAAAAGTTTGCATATGAAAGAAATGTTTTAGCAGTCCCAGTTACTCTGCTAGATCTTTGAAGAAAGAAATGAACACCACAAAAGAAATTCTTTTTTCCTGTCACTTTAATATTCATAACAACATTCTTTGAATGCCGATGAAAAGAACTGCTAAAAACACAAAACATCCCATGACCGTTTTTCTACAACTTTTAAGTATTAGCCATAACAATAGCAAGTATTTCTCGAAATAACATAAACTACAATAAAATTAAATTAGTATTTTAAGATTTTTTTCTTTATTTATTTTTACCCTTCTCTTCTTTACTCATCATTCATAGACCCTTTTTTATACATAGAAGCGCAGGCATGACCATTGAAATGATTTGAAATAGCATACCATTTTTCGATTAATGTATTACGTCTTGAATTATGAGCCGATAGCTGCTTATGACGACCTTTTTTGGACTATCGTGTCAGGCAAATCGATTCAAAATGCAAACTTTGACAGTATTTTTAAAACATCATTTTTCTTTATTGAAAAATGGAAAACCTGTTCGATTTTCTAGTTTCTTAATATGAACACCTGCCAGTTTTATGTGTTGCCAAATAAAGTAAAATTCAGAAATGTGTCAGAAAGTTAGCCAGTTTGGATTCGAGAACAGCCTTAATTAATATTTACCTTGAAATAACCTAATAGAACATCATTCCAGTTAAAAGTTTACAGTAAACTCTCCAGTTTTATATCACCTATACATTTCTGTACAGTGTATGATTGTCAGAAATGTGTCAGTAAGTAGCCAGTATGTTTCAGAAATGTGTCACTAATATGCAGTTTGGATTTGAGAACAGCCGACCCTTAGACCTGTGTTTATTCGTTTCTAGAAATCATGTTAAAATGGCTGTAGATAAAAATATTTTCAACAGAATTCTGTTTTGAACCGTATATAGAATGAGGAGAAATAAAATATATTATAGCATCAAACTGTGATAAAAAATGTTATATATTCTGGGATTTATAAACATATTTATGAAAATGCAGGAAAACTCTCAGACGGTGAAAGGGTTTGAGGTTTTCCCAAAAATATTTTCCACCGCCTAACAACATGAAACTTTCTGACATTTTCAGACATAAAAGCATGCAATTGGTAGGCACAATTATTGAAATGACTTCAAATCAAATAGCAAATTTTTTTTCATATTGAATGATAAGTGATTGCTGTCTCATGACGGCATTTCTCGGGCTCTTGATAGAAATTTAGTTTAACAATCCATCCCAACATGCCAACTTTGACAGTATTTTCTAAATATCTTTTCCTTTTATTGAATGATGAAAAATGCCATTCAATTTCATAGCTTCTTAATAAAAACATCTGTACATTTTACACGTTGACGAACAAAATTAATTCAGGATTGTGTCAGAAAGTAGCCAATTTAGCCTTAAATAGCTATATAGTAATTATATTCAAATTATGTTAAGAAAAAGAATTTCCTGAAAGTGGGAAATTCTGTCTATATATTAGAGGTTTTGGCTGAATCTTAATATAGGTAATTTAAATTAGGTCTACGAAACTTTTGAAATGCATTATTAATTACAGGGCTGATAATTTCAGATAAGACGGAATTGGCGAAAGAGCTTATGAAATGAATGATGTAAAATTATCAGTTAATCTTTAGGCAATTATGAGAATTTTTTAATTATACAACAGGGCAACCAGAATAGCAGTCTTGAAAAATGAGCGAACAAAAATTCGAGCGCCAAATGTACGTTGAGAGTTTTTGTTTTGAGAATGTGGTTTTGAGAATCTAGCTGTGTTTGTGATTTACCGAGAAAGCTAAACTCAAATATTAAGCAGACAAAGACAGTTCTAATAATGAACGTTGAACGGAATGAGAATAAAATGCAGACCGAATACAAAGTCCATCTCTTTTTTTAATTTTTTTTTTTTTGTTTGATATCTAGTGAGTGTGAAAAATAATTTAATTGAATTATATGTATGTGAGAGCAGTTTTATTGTTAAAGGGCATATGCTTAAATATATTTTCACCGAAATAAAAGTTAGGATAAAATAAATAAGTAATTAAACATTAGTTTAAACTGAAAATTAGAGAGAAGGATTTATTTAAGAAAAATATATGTGATTCCTCATCACACCCCGCCTTTTTGGACTTGTCATATGTTACAATGGCAGCATCAGCCATTCAAAATGCAGCAAGTTACTGATTTAAGAATCTAAGGAAATCTAGGGATATTTCGCTCTGTAATTTAGCGGAAAAAATAAAATCCATCTGAGAACAAAGACTGTTTGACACTGTCTCAGACTGCCATTTTTTGAATTCTGTGCACATGATGCGAAAATATGAAACAAACCAAAATACAACCCAAGATTACCACATTATTTAATATGAAGACCAAAAGTAATTTTGGGGAAACTGGTATGTATTATTATTATTATTATTAAACCCTACTAATTTTTATTTTTTAATATTGCTAATACGTATTATAAAAAATAATGTTTTTTAAAGCTGTTCTCAAATCCAAACTGTTCTTCCAAACTTTCTGGCACAATTTTTTAAATTCATTTTTGTTCACAAACACATGAGATTGACAAATATTTTTATTCGGAAACTATGTAATTGAACGTTTCTGTAAGAAATTGAATGATATTTTAGAAAATTGAATTTATAATTTCTGTAAGTATTGAACTTTTCAGTTAAGTCAGAAAATCTTTCAGAAAAAGCTGTCAAAGTTTGTGTTTTGAGCTGAATCATATTATCGAGCGTCAGATAATCCGGAGTCTACTGTAGCCAGTTCCTGATTTACGGCAGGGCATTAGGGGCATTGGCCCAGGGCTCCCGATTATCAGGGGCCCCCAAATGCTACTGAAGATTTTTCAATTATTAGCCAAAATCTGATGAAGTAAAACTGTGAAAAAAAACAAAATTAATATGAAAAAATCTGTTTTTTTTTTTTTCATTTAAAAATAACTACTTCATTCACGCGAAAACAGCCACTTGCTAATATTAATTCTATGGTAGAATTTTTGTAATGTCTCGTTTGCATTTCAATATGTTTTTTCCATTGGATAGTTGAGGTCAATCTCTATAAAGACTGATTTTTACTTTTTCGATTTTGTTTACAGGTTTTTTTTTTATTAGGATACTTTCACTTTCAGAACCGATTTTGAAAAATCGTTAGCGAAATAGAACACTAAAGATTGATTATGAGGACATTATTAAAAACTTTTATTGCTAAAAAATTGAGAAGTAAATTTATGAAAAAAAAAATATCACAAAATTATTAAAGTCAGTAGTGGTTATCTTAATAATTATCGCTTTCTTTGATATATTTTTATACTCAAGACCGCTATAAGCATTGATGCAAGGGGGCCCCCCATAAGTGTCTGGGCCCAGGGCCCCCAAATTTGAAAATCGGTCCCTGACTGTAGCATCGTTATGTTTTAAGAAAAGTGTTTCTAGTGTGATATTTGCTTTCAATTACTTTTAAACGTCAATAGAAAATATTGTAACTTAATATTTTTTTATTGTTATTAAAGATGCAGTATAATGTTGTGATGCTAAAACAATTTTATTATTATAAGATGGATTAATATATCCATTGTTATAGAGATTTAAAAATCATGTATTATTTCTGTTGTCAACATCCCCCTTTTTTAATCAAATACAAAACACAGAACGATACATGAGATACCAAATGAAAGGATTTTGAACAGGCTCCTGACATAGTACACTCAAATTTCGTTTGTTTTTTTGATTAAAAATTGCTGTTCATAAAAAAATAAATCGGCATTGTTTTCCTCAAATGAGTGTTGCCACAAAAGTAAAATATCGCATTATGTGATGCTCAATAATGATTATAAAAAACAAATAGTACAACCGTGGCATACGTATTATTTACATAATGAGTAGAATACATAATAAGTACAACAAGTAGAAAATATGATGCCAACGCATGGGTTTATTTTATATTTATGTTTAAAATGGGAAATTGAAATGTTTAGAAGAAAAAAACACCATTGATCGATCGAAGTAAAATTATAGTTAATTAAAATTTAAATCAGCATTGTTTGCATACAAAAAAATGAAAAGCTTTTCTCAGTTTTCCCGAAGCGAGTGATGCCATCCTCTAAATGCAGTTAAAATACTAGTGTTAATTTTCTTTCTCGCGCGTGCCTTTTGCTAACTTTGATTAGTTTGTACTGTAACTTTGATGGAACAAATGAGATGGCTTCAATAATGTTGTTTGCAGATATTTTAATCCTTAATTTTTCTTAAAGTTTAAACCTGCATCTAAAAACTATTAGATATTGCTAAAAAAAAAAATATTAGACTGCAGTGCGAAATCCTCGCACGGGTCCACTGTTGTCAACATCCCCTTTTTCTAAGCACACACAAAAATGAATGAGCTGTTCAATCGGCTTCTGACATAATATACTCCCATTTCGTTAAAACATGATTTTTTTAATTAAAAATTAAATCAGTATTGTTTTCATAAATGAAATGAAATTTTTTTCTCAAATCAATGTTGCCACAAAAATAAAGTACCGCATTATATCATGTTCCAACAATGATTATGAAAAAATTAGAAACAAATAGTACAAAAAAATAAAGTGGGACGTCTCTGCACGGGCTTTTTTTATATTTATGATTAAAAAACAAAAATCAAATTCAAATATTTAAAACAAAAAGATACCATCGATCGATCGAAGCAGCAGTATTTCACGTGTAGCCTAAAATGTATGCTTTGTTACATTAAATTAAATTGTATTTTATATGTATTCAATTTATTTGTTTCGTGTTTTTCCCGAAGCGAATGCCGTCATCCTCTAATACAGTTAAAATACGACTATTGTTATTTTTTTCCTCGCGCGTGCCTTTTGCTATCTTCAATCTGTTTTTCCTGTAACTTTGATAGAATCAATGAGACGATATTCTGTCTTGACTAATGTTGTTTACAGATATTTTTATGCTTAATATTTTTTTTTAAAGTTTAAACCTGCCTCTACAAAATATTAAATATTGCTAAAAATTATTAGGCGGCAGTGCAAAATCCTCTCATGGGTTCACGGGTAAAACATTATTTGATTTAAGTTTATTAAAATATCATTCATTTCATTGTAATCGCTCATAATTTAATGAAGAACCTTTCCTTATAACCTTCTTAGCATAAGATAAAATGTTATGTAAAATTTCAATTGAAAGTAATAAACCAAATTACCGAAAACTTCTTTCAAACGTTGGTCATCATAAATTATGTAAACAGAAAAAAATAAAAAAATGATGATGATAATAATAAGCACTTAAAACATGCGTGCCCCCCCAAAAATTCTGACCATGCTACGCCTATGCTTGTTCTGAAATACAAAGGATGGGATTATGACTTTACTAAACAGCGTACAACGAACAAGAGTGAAAAAATTCCAGACCGGGGTTCCGATCCCGGATCCCATTTTCCCACTCTGCTCATTTAGCTCTGCAGAAAAATTAATTGGTATGTGATACTTGTTCTGTTTACTAGTAAAGAAAAGAGAAAGAATGTTGTTCACCTGTTTTGTTAATAAGAAGTTCTACTTGCATCCTTCCTATGCAGGGGACAAGTGCAAAACACATTATTACTGTTGAATGCATTACGTAATAAAAATGTATTATTTAATACTTTTAAGACCTTGGGGACGAGATGCTCAGAATCCTTGATTATTCCCACCAGCTACTTTTTATTGTAAGCTTTGCCTTATTTAATAGTAGCATTTCTGCAATCTAATTAGGCAAAAATTTCTGTTTTGAAAAACCTGTGGTAAAAGATTAAAAATTCTGTAAAGGACGCTCCTCACAAAGAGGTTAAATAGTACCTATTTCTTTTAAGTATTATTTGATATAAAGTTATTTCACAGATAATTGTAATATATTATGGACATTTTCTCTGCATTTGAATCGGTAAAGTATGTGAATAAAAAATGCATAACTATAGCTGTATATCACTGCAAACAAATGAAAAAAATTTAGAAAAAAAAATTAGGTACTGATAACGATGTCATGAGGAGAGGGATGTTAACATATCTTTACATCATAAAACATAAATAAAACGAGAAAAAAAAAGTAAGAGCACAGCATAGGATATAAATTATAAAACTGTAGCAAGAAACAATAAAAATCGCAATAAAATGTGACAAGTAATAAGAGTTCAGAAAACAAAAAACAAAGAATAAATCAGAAAAATTATGAGGCTTATGAATTAAATATAGAATATGGACTCAAACACACGTATCACAATGTATTTTCATGTTGGCAATAATGTTGTTAGTCACAGTTTAGGGAATTAAGTTCCACTCTTGTCCACCACTGCAGGATATCTCCCTGCAATTGCTTCCAAGCTTTGCAAATATGTCTTGTTCATCAATGATGGAACAGTCATTTTCTTGTGGGAAGATGAAATTTCATTTTTCCTCATAAATAGTATCTTAAAGCCCAAATCTTCCTCATCTTTGCTTTCAACTCTTCCACCATAGTGAATACATTTTTTTTGTTAAAAATGTAACTAAAACAAAATCATTTAAACCTATATTTCGTTCATCTTTACACCAATCTATTTCTTGTATATTTTCAGCCTCATTTATAGTAATATCAGAGGTGACATGTAAAAAAATGAAAGTAGTTAAAATTCCCTTTTAACTTGCAAAATAATAAGTTTTATTTGTTACACTACTCAATTCCAAAACAAGATATAAAATACCAAAAAATTGCATGTCATTAAAAATAATTATTTGGATAGATATCATTTGGGAGGGATGGCACATGTCCCATCTCTCCTTTAGACCAACATTAAAAAAAAAAAAAAAAATTGGATTTTTACAACAAGCATGTGGCTTTTAGGCTTAACTAAACTGTTCCTTCATAAAAGACTTAGTACGTTTACAAAACATTAAAAAGAATCAAGATAGCAACAAAGAATAAGATTGAAAATTTACTTTAAAAATCTGAATAGTTAGTCACTTTTGATATTGTAAAATAGTCTTTTTAATTCACAAACTCATAGGTGCTTGCAACTAAAAAGATTTACAGCAACCAGTAGGATGCAACGATGACTTCATCTGGTGGAAGAGTCATAAATTAAAAATAAAGCTTATTTTAGGCATTACTGCAGATGTCTCATCCCTCCCTAATCTCCCCTAGACAACTTTATCAGTGGGTGTGAAACACCTGAAAAGGCAGCTTCGATTAGTAGAATATCTATTAAAATTTTGAGAGAAGCTTCTATGAATTTAAGACAATGGGAAAACAATTCCCCCACTTTACAAAAATTATGGAAGGAAGAAAATATTGATTGTAAACAAGCAACCACCAGAATTCCTCTTAAAGTTTTGGGTATCATTTGGGATAATAATGAAAATACCATAATGGTTGCCACAGACTATTTTAAGAATATAAAGAATAATGTTTTGTCAAAGAGAAATGTCCTGAAAGCTTGTGGCATGCTATTTGATCCTGTGGGCCTTCTTGCCCCATTCACTGTTCGCCTTAAGCTTCTTATGCAGCAACTTTGGGAAATGGGTATCTCCTGAGACGAACCTCTGTCAAACATTTTGAATTTATATTCCAGGAGTGGTTGAATGAAGTGAAGGTTCTCCATGAAATGATTATACCTTCACAATATTTCGAGGATTTGAAATTCACCAATTTTCAGACGCCAGCCGAAAGACTTATATGGTGCAGTCGCCTATTTCAGGATTAAAATATTCAACAAAAATTTGTACTAGCTTTAAAGATTCCTTGTTTGATATTCACAAGTATAGCAGCCTTAATAAAGTGTTAAGGGTGACCGCTTATATTCTCCGTTTTATTAGAAATTACAGACATAAATTTGAAAGAAAATCAGGTCCCATATCATCAGAAGAATTGAATGATGCAGAAAAGCACTGGGTTCATTTTGTTCAAAGAACTGAATTTGAAAGGGAGTATTTTCAACTTCATAAACATGCCACTATTAGTGCCGATTCAAGACTTTATGGTCTAAATCCAGTTTTTCCCACAGATAAATTGAGTTGTCTGGGAGGACATCTGCAATATTCTAAATTACAATTTTCAGCACGACATCCCTGGATTATTCCAGGAAAATCTAAATTTACAAAGTTATTAATAATGAGAGAGCACCAAAATCTGTGCCATGTAGGCGTATCCGAAACTGTTATTCAACTTCGGGAAAAATTCTGGATTTTACGTGGTAGACAGATTGTGAAAACCGGCTTAAATAAATGCCTCATCTACAGGGTGATACAAAATAAAATTAGGCAATCAGATCATAGCTCCATTGCCTGGTGACCGGCTTCATGCTGAAAGCGTCTTCGAGATAGTAGGCGTAGATTTCGCCAGGACTTTATACACAAAAGAGATAGATATAGCCTATATGACACTGTTTACCTGTGCAGTAACTCGTGCCATACATTTGGAAGTTAAGAAGTATAGAAAATTTCCTGCTAGCCTTTTGACAGTTTGTGTCAAGACATGAACTCTGTAAGATTGTATATTCAGACAATGCCTTAACTTTTAAAACTGTAGACCGTGAATTAAGAACACTTTATTCAAATTTAACCAGAGAACCTGTTCAAAACTTTTTGAGTAAAAGGGGTATTTCCTGGAAATTTATAATTGAACGTGCAGCCTGATGGGGCGGGTACTGGGAGAGAATGGTTCGAATAACAAAAGGTGCCCTAAGAAAGGTATTGGGGTAGGCATTGGTTACTTACAAAGACCTTGAAACAGTTCTTACTGAAATTGAAGCAATAATAAATTCGCAGCCCCCTACTTATGTTTATAATGAACCGGCTAAAACAATTCCCTCTCACTCCTGCTAATTTCGGGAAAAACGTTAACTTCTTTACCCCCCAGGGTTATCAGCAGTGATCAGTCTGTGACAAGCAATAAAAATTGCTTCTGAAACATTATATGTACAGAGAAAAAGTGTTAAATCAGTTTTGGAATAGGTGGAGAGAAGAATATCTCCTCCAACTTAAAAGTATGCAATGCACTTCACAAAACCTCTAAATGCTGTAAAATATTTTAATGTTAACAATATAGTTTTAATAGGTGAAGACCGTTTGCAGAGGCTCAAGTGGAATGTAGGAAAAGTATTGGAAACCCACGAAGGAATGGACGGAAAAGTCAGAAGTGGAGTTCTGAAAAGGGCAGTTCAGATGATATATCTCCTTAAATCGAACCAGACTAGGAGAACCCTTGGTTTTGTTTTAGGTTTATTTTCTTATTGTTTTCATTATAAAATTTGATAACTGTATTTACTATTATTAGCATTTATTTAGCATTATTATTTTGACTATTTCAATTGCAAGTATATACAAGATTTTTGTGAGATATGTGATTAGTACAAAATATTCATACTACAGTGCTAATTTACAGTGTTAGTAATATTTATGTAAATTTAAATATAGTAATTTGATGAATGTATTCATCGGGTTGGGAGGATGTTGCAATTAAATTGCCGCCAGGGAAAAAACTATTCCCTATTGGGGAATTTGGAAACTGTCATTGTCCCGCCCTGAGAGAAAACTTCAGAACAATAGATGATCGTGTTTTGAACAGAAGTAGTGTAAATTGATGTGACATAAATGCCAAGTGAAACTCGATATGTATATGTTAGTGTGTTGTAAATGTTAATTGCTAAGTGTGCCCAAATTAAACTTTAAAAAGAATCAGCTTGACTCTCCCTCAATCAATTCGTTACTATGATTTTTGTTGAAAGAGAAGATATAATATTTATTACGGAGACACATCCAATAAATATAGCTTCATCTCATATTAAAATAGCATTTCCTTTTTAAGCTGTCAAATAGATTATCCATAATATATCTTTTCTCAATGTTTGATTACTCAAGAATAGGGGACCAAAATTTTCCTGGATCAAACCTTGGTTCAAAAATCTCTATAATAAAACCGTAAGTCATGTGACTGTCATCAACAGTTGCGGGACACCCGCTTCACTTTTTCATATGCCAGGTGGCCATTTTTATTCAAAATTATTTTTTTGAATAAAACTGCATAAAAGTTACATTTTTAGAAAGATCGTTCAAAAAAAATTAATATTTGAGAGATGATTTACGTTCAATTATGTATATATTCTGTAATAACTTCAGTTTAAATTAGGTTCGCAGTTCAAATTCTCTATCCATAAAAGTAAACAAAGATTCATTCGTTGTGAACATTTAAAATATTAAACAATGAATTTTTGGACCGCTGCCTGGTGTAAAAAAAATAATCCGCACCAGTGAGACAGTCAATGTTTACCATAATTCTGTTCTATACAACTCAACTTCATCTGTTCTTAATGTAAGTTGAATCATGTAATAATATTTAATGGATCAAATTTCGAAATGAATTGTCAGCTTTTATTTTTCGCGTGTGCAAATTAGAAACAATACTTTAATTTTGAAATCAAATGTTTTGATTTATGATATTTTTTTTTATTTATCTATTTTCTATTTTAAAGAAAAATGTGAACGTCATGCATTTTAAATTGGAACAGCTGTCAAGGGCGCACCGGAGTTGGCGCGATTTTTGTTTTGTGCCATCTTGGCAAGAAAATCCCATTTTCAGGTACCTCTTAGAGATTACTAAAACAGCATGTACTTTTATTTTATTATGAAATAGTTTATTTTATATTAAAAAACACACAATTTTATTATAAAACACGCACAATGATTAATTTATTATAAAGTGGGTTAAGCGGTTTTTGTCAAGAAAGATGAAATACATAACAACAAAAAAATGCAAAATGCTACCACGATCGCAAAAGTTCTTGATTTGTCTATTAGATTTTTCCGGTTTGGCAAAGGATTAAGGAAAAAAATAAATTATGAATAAAAGTAATTTGTTACAATGCTTAACATACATTTAAGGGTGACCAAAATGGTCGCCAGTGGCGGCTAGTGTTTGATAATAGTCTCTGTAACACAAATTCTATCCCAACAAATATTCAAAACACAACTGTATCACTAAGCAATAAACACTAAATAGGAAACAAACTTGATACAGATGTTGCAGACACACCGGGATTTCTTTTTGGTGACAAAATGACGATTTTCTGCCTGGCATGGCAACTCTTGTGAGTTAGGCTGCAAAACCAGATGTTCTGTACTAACCCTCTGACAACTTAAGCCACGATTTCCACAGGCTTAAGTTGTAGAAAAATTTATAATAATAATACACAATTTTGGAAGTCATTTTGTTTTAAAAGTGTGAAAATGCAAATAATAAGTTTATAATACCTATTTCAAATGTACATGACAACTTGAAATATGAAATAATAGAAAAGATACGGGTTGATTACATATTGGTGGAGAGGATTTTGAAAAAATTAAATAAACAAACAGTCAGATATTAATAATAGAGTCAGTTGTATTCTTGACTATGTGTCTTTCATAGTAAAATAACATGTGTGTTCTTTAATAAAATAATTTGTGGGGGTTTATAATAAAATAAATATTGTGTGTGTTTTATAATAAAATATGAGTTTATAATAACAATTGGGTGTTTCATAACAAAATAAAACATGCAGCTTTCGCAGGCTAGGTCTAACACATATTCGAAAATGGGCTTTTCTTGCCAATGACACAAAAACAAACACCCACTGCATCTGCGACACCTGTTCTACAAACTTTTTTTGGATGTAAAGCAATGTAGCAGAATTCACACTCACTGTTCAAGATGATGATGTGGAAATCCCCATTCTGTATGGTTGTCCCTTTGTAGGAGACGGTGGCTCTGTAACAGCCTTCTTTGGGAAACTTGAGCACGAGAGCCAGGCGAGAGACGAGGGGATAACGCTCCCAGTGGAAGGAGTCCGGGATGGGTCTGCCGGATGTCACCTGGATGGGGAAAAATTGAAAACAAAAATAAAATCATGCACCACCAAGGTTGGCCAACAAATCAAAAATTGAGACACTGTTTTAATATTTTTTTTTAAAATTAATCATCTTTCATTTTCAACAGTCACCTGTAAATATATATATATTTCAATTGAAAATATTATTATTCAGGCCTTTTAAAATTTGGCAACAATAAATAAATAAACCTATTTCAAAATAGGAATAAGAAACTATTTCAATAATAAAATTTTGAAAAAAAAAAAAAAAGTCAAATTTAAAAAAAAAGATTGGACACATCACATCACAATCTAGTCAAGTATATGCCAGCAAAAGAGGGTTAAATCGCCATGTATAGTTTTTGATCCTATAAAATTTATGTAATTGAACTATCTTGACTGATTTTAACATTAAATAGAGCTGAAAATAATTAGCAGAGTTAATCACAGACTGTGTTCGAAATTAGCAGTTGTTAGTCGTCAAATGCAACTGACTACATTATAGCATTTGACGACTACAAAATTATTCCTGGGCGTCCAATTGGACGCCTACCGTTTTTTAACACTTATTTTTTGTTTAACTTAGCCAATCACCCGCTTTTGAAAATTGGGTCTCACATTAAACACAAACTCTAATGTGAGACAGTTTGACAGCGATTTTTAGCAGAGTGTACGAATCCAAATGAATATATTAATTGATGCAAACTTCTAAACTTTATATTGAACTTGCCATTTAGCACTGCTGAGTGTGAAAAGGGATTTAGTCAGTTTAATTTAATAAAAAATGATACACATAACTGTTTATCTACTGATACTATTAATGATTTATTAATGGTAAAACTGTATAGACCCAATTCAGCAGATTTTTATCCAGATAAAGCTACAAATCCCTGTGAAATGATGTATGCTGAAGGATGGTTAGACATCCTGATTTTAGTATCTAACTTTATTAAAATTAGTGAGTTTCATCTTTGCAATGTGTATGCAGTCAAGCACTGTTAGCATTAAATCACTTAATGTGAATTTTTGCATTACATGAATTAATAATGCAGTCCTAACTGATAAGATGGTACTATTATTTTAACAGTTAACACACACACACACAAATGTGGTCCTTTAGATTTCATGTTAACAATATTTGTCTGTAATTATAAGTTTTTTTTTTTCAATAAATTTAAGTGTAATTATCAACAATGGATAAAATTTTGTTAGGTTTAAATTTGTTTAACATGGTTAAGTGCATTTTACAGTTGCTTCAATTATAATAATATTGCAGATTAAGAACTTAAATAATTTGAATAAAAACAAAATATTCATGCTTTTCTATATAAAGAGCATATAATGATACAGTTATGCGAATTTTAGAAATTGCAACTACAAGTTTTCATTTGACACCTAAGATATTTGCAATGATGCCTACTGCATGAAATGAAAGGTAGGCATCATTTGACACCTACCTTTCATTTCCCAATTTCTATCACTGATCACAGCAGAAGCCCACATCGATCGATTTGTCAATGGCACACGAAATTCATGGAGACCCGTTCAGTATTGGATACAGGGTTAATACAGACTTTCAAAGAAAAAAATCCATGGAGTCTAGAAAAATTCTAAGGAATACCAGATTTTTAAAGGACTTACCACATTTTTCATGTATGTTGTGCCTGTACCTTCTTGTAACACACACACCCACCCTAATTTTTAATACCTCGTTTAAGAGAGAAAACAAATTTTACTCTATTGAAATCTAACAGAGTTAGTGCTAAATTGATAAAGAAGTATTCGCATTGCATTGCTTACTGGTTTCTCAACTTTGAATACAAAATTGATAGCAAACTATTTTATGTAGTGACCCATGGTCCTATAAACAGGGGCCAGTCCAATCCCAAATACTCATCATGCACCTAGATTTTGCAGGAAAAAAACTACACAGATATACAATAAAATAAAGTAACTTTATTTTTATTTTACTTCCTTTAAAGGTTATAATCCCTTCTAAGCCATACATGCTTAAGCAGTATTATTCACTGTGTAATACCACCGTGTAAAGCCAAGTTTAGCTATCTAATTAACTCTGACATTTTCATTCACAGATCACTTCTAGTCTCTACATCTTTAGTTAATTATCATTTTGTAACTTGGCAATTATGTAGCACGAGAATGTGATGTATATAATTAATCTTAATCAAATAATACCATCCCATCCAATAACATATTAAGATCTAATAACTTCATTGTGCATACATAATTTGCCTTAATCAAATTATCCCATCCCATCCCATAACTAGTAAGGCGTAGTAACTTTCCTGTGCGTATATAATTAGCCTCAAGCAAATTGTCCTATCCCATCCCATAACATAGTAAGGTATAATAACTTCCCTGTATTGCATAATTGCCAAGTCACAAAATAATAATTAACTAAAGATGTAGAGACTAGGAGTGATTTGTGAATGAAAATGTCAGAGTTAATAAGATAGCTAAACTTGGCTTTACATGATCTTAGAACTTTTTACGGTAAAAGAGTCATGAGATGTGGCTGCATTTTTTACAAGTGACGTTTTTAATGGGATATTAGTGTTCTCATTTACAGGGGTAGTACTAGCCCAGCAGATATTTCAGGACACATTTTCTTGAAAACCGAACCGAAAAAACCCTTAACTCCCTCTTCAATACATTTTATTATCATAAATAGTACACTATATACACAATTGTTTTCTTGTAAAAGTATACATTTAAAAGAAAAGTAATTTTACCAGAACTCTTTTGACCAAGCTGCTAAAAAACTGCGATTTTTGCATTACTGAAAGACGAAAATCTCGATTTTTTTTTTTTTCTTCACTGATCGACGAAAATTGCAAAAGATCTTCTTTTTTATAACTGACTGGTAAAAATTGTGATTTTTTGTGACTGACAGACGGAAATAGCAATTTTTTTTTAATGACTCAACGATAAAAATTGTGATTTTTGGTAATTGATCACCAAAAATTGTGATTTTTTTTTTGTGCAAATAGACAAAAATCACTATTTTTTACGATAGACTGAAGAAAATTGCGACTTTCGTGATCGTTTTGCATCAGTAAAAAAGTACACCTACCCCTATTGGATGATTTCAAATGCCGATACAGCACAAAACTCGCAAAATTTCAGGAATATTAGGATAGACTACCCTATTTTAGGACATTCCAGGACGTTTTTATTTTTTTCAGGAATATCAGGAATTTTAGGACAAGTACTACTCCTGCATTTACTATTATTTTAATTTATGCTTCTCTAATCTATATATTTAAAACGCTAAGCGATTTCTTTCGACAATCCGTGAGAACAAACTACTGCATCAAATTACATCATTCTTTTTTTAAATGAAAGATATTTGGACACAGATTTGTTATCGTGCATTCGTTTGTTCGAAAATTTAATTAATTAGCCGTAATTTTCAATTAAATTTTTTCTTCTGCTTATGACGTCATAAAGTCGGCAATCGGATTAACGCCCACTGTTGCGAGGCACATACTTTATTCTCTGAACTCTGTCGTTGCGAGATAATAGAGAAATAATATTAAAAGCACGTGGCTTTTAGACCGAATTTTTTAATTTGCAAGTTAAATTTCGGTAAAAATATTTATCCGCGTGTTTTATAAGCGAATAAAAATTCATATTTATTGTGATGTCAGGGGAATATTGTTCATTGGGTTTATTTTATTATTATGCATTATAACTTTGTTGATGCCATTTTTCATTACAATTAAATACAAATATATTTTGATTTGTATACATGGTATTTACGCATAAAAGTAACATATACAAAGTAAGTGTGAAAAGTTTGCACCGGTGAAAATGACGTTATGTTTAGCTTGAAATGCATTTTAACATTGATAAAACTAAGGAGAAAAATTTATATGATTGTGTCAACATGAAGTAACTTTAACAGATTTTTCCATTTTTAATTAGAAAGATTAGAATTGGAGCCTTATTGATTGCTTCATCTTGATTGCATGTTACCAATTACAATTTTTAGGTAGCTTTCAATACAAAAAGCTACCTATTGCAGCCGTTCGGAGGAAAGCAGTTCCGGAAAATTTTGATATATTTTCACCGATCATGACCCCCAGACCCCAAAACCACCCTCCGTTCAAATGTTGATTTATATATATATATATATATCTCCATATATATATATATATATATCTGACCTATGTCATACGATAACGCTCGTATTTATAAATCAATTTTGATGAAACTAATTGTGTGTATTAAGCTCACCAATGTCTTGACCGAGTTCGTTGGCCAGCTTGGTCCGCCATTTTGTTTCAAGATGGCGGCCAATTAAAAATTTAAAACTAAAATAAATGTACAAAAAAGTTAAAAATTCAAATTTATTTTTTAATTCAGTGTTAGGCCTTGAAACGAGGATTCCAGAGCATTTTTTGTTTTACCTCTATCTTAAAAAACGGCTGAGATAGAGCAGTTTGAAATTCTAGGGTGGCTGACATTTTGAAACAAGACAGAACATTACAAAAATTTTCATTGTTGTAATAATTTTCCCAATCAAACGCATAAAACTATATATTCATATCCGTTAGCGCCAAATTCTCACCAAACTTGGCGACATTTGGCGAAATATCGCCAAATTTGGCGACCAAAATAAGTCTTCGTAAATGAAGCCAATTTGGCTATTGCTCAATAATTTCAGTATTAACGAATCAATTCAGTATTAACGAATCTTTTGTAAACGTTTTATTTGCATTTTAAGTTGCTGTTTTCGTGTAACATTAGCTAAAATTTTAAAACGAAGATATAGGAAAGCTACCTTTTCCTCCCGGTACAGGCCGGAAGGACTTTTTTAATTATAGGTTAGAAGATTTCATTTTTTTAATATAAAAAATTCCCAAAAGTAAAGGATTGCAGGAAAATTAAAATTATTAAAAATAGTGTTAGGGTAGAAAAAAAAACTTGAAATAATGATTGTATTTTTAGCTAGAATAAACAATGTAAGGCTAATATTTTATAGGAATTATTTTGGTAGGTTTATTATGAGTTCATTTAACAGTTCCTTATTAGCGGCAAAGTTATATTTCTTTCACTGTGAATTTCTCTTTCGATGTCAAAAAATGGTAGTCTACTTTTGGACGTCAGCGAAAACACAGTGGCAATTTTCAGAAATGTATAACGGTTATGACAACAAACGGCGCTATCGCTTTAGCTTTCATCATGCTTACATCACTTCTAAATACTACAAATTTAAATTTTTTACTACATTTTATAATTTTAATTCTTACATCATGAATTAGAAAAAAAATTAGCTTTCGATTGAAATTTATTTAAAAACTGCCGCTTAATTTAACGACTTTTTAAATAATTTTCAAGCATGAAATGTTTTTCATTTCTATCTTAACAATGACCAACAGTTTGCTTCAATAATGTAAAATAGTCCCTGGGAAAGTTGCCACAATTGAAAATAGATTTCTCTAACCATCATAAAAAGTGACAAAAAAATAATAATAAACCTTCATAAATCATAAGATCAGATTATCCATAAGATAAGAGCATTTTGGTGCTAAACTAAAAATCTGTCAAAAAAATATTTTTTTTTTTGAATTTATGTTTAACATAAAATTGATATGTTGAATCCGCTGATGTATATGTTGCATCAGAATATGCTACGAATTGTATTTTTTAAAAAGATCGCTTGGGTATTTAACTGTACAAGATCCTCGACTGTGATGGAAAAGGGATAATCATCCTGATTATGTAAAGGGAAGGAAGAAAGTATATAAATAAATTACACTTGAAAACATTAAAAATCTCCCTCATCTGAAAATTGATTTATTATTGCAAAAAAAAATTCTTCATCTGATTACCTTAAAACAATGGATGCGTTTTAGAAGATATGGATTTGAAATGAACAATGATTAAAGAAGACATTTAAATTTTTTTAATTTAAACATTTTAAAACTTTTTTTTAACGTCGAATCTCGATGGTGCTTTTGGGCAGATGCAATGCACATGCTCATAGGAGCTCATTCGGTTGCATTATCATAGGGGGAGGGGGGGCGAGATGTGTGCTTTATTTACTATGTTCTTTTATTTACTGAATATTAGATGAACTTAGGAATATACTATTTGTATGATACTTCATAGGTCCATGAAATTTTCTTTCTTGCCGTGGGGAATATGGCGGTAATGTCAAACTGATTTGCATTACACAGTTGTTTACGGATTGTTTGTTTGGAGTTTGCATTGAAAATAGTACTGTATTTCACTGAGGAAAAAGCTTTTAAAATAAAATATTTGAAAGACTGTTTCATTTGCACTCTTCTTAAATAATAAAGAAGCTTATTTTACTGATATTGTTATAGTATTTTTTTCCGTCAAGTTTTGACGGGTTCCATCTAGTTAATAATTGATTCTCTAAGAGAATGCGATCAATAGCATGTTTTGCCATGAATGTGAAATAAAAATATCGTCAGTGCCTCCTTTCCGTGCCAACTTCTGGAATACTCTCCAGCTAGCTTAGTGAATGAGTCGGATTAAGAGAGAGACATAACCAAAAATTACAACATCTAATAGCAGAAACAGTGCAGAACTGCAGAAGCAGATTATTTCATAGCTTGCAGACCAATCTAACAGCTTAAAAAAAATAATTCTGGGCTATGAAAAATTGCTAAAATTTCTTTCTTGTCTCTAGTATTTTCTTCTAATGTTTCTTTTAGAAATCCAAATTTTGCTTAACGGGCTACTATCATTCCTTATGAGAGTAAGCTTGGCCCAGCATTCTTGGGTCGCAGATAAATTTTGGTTTGCTGCAGATTAACCAGGGCTGTGGAGTCGGTGAGAAAAATGACCGACTCAGACTCCTAAAATTTTAAAGAAACCGACTCCGGGATGGCTAAAGTACTAATATTGTCTGTTGAGTCTTATTATTCAGATTGCTTCATTGCTGTCATTTGTTTTGAAATAGTAATAGTCAGTTTATTTAATTTGTCATTAAATAAAGGAAATATTACTATTTTAAAGAAAAGTGGCAGCAATCAAGCAATCGGAATTAAAAAAAAAAAAAAAAAAAAAAAAAAAACTCAACTAGTAACACTGCAACTTGCTGTTACATTCCTGTTTGACATTGAAGCATATAATGAGCATATCAACCCAGGGGTCGAAGCAGGTTTTTTTTCCGTTAGGGCCCATTTTGTGAAAAGTAAAGGTTATTTTTGTGAAATTTATTATATTTTTGAGAAAAATAAGAGCTTGTAACGAACTATATACTAAATATAAAATATAAACTAGAGATTTCAATTAAAAACAGTTTTCATATTAGCTGTACATTGGACAGTATATTGTGACTGTTTAACCTGGGTTTCCTTGTATATGTAGCCCAAATATAAAAATAATAGTTTATAAATTTAAAATTACATAGAATTAATTTAATTTCACCTCAAACTGTCTAAAAAACAAGCTGGAGTCGTAGTTGGTCTGTTTTTTTAATGACTCCGACTCTTTTGCCTAAAAATTGGTCCGACTCTGACACCCTGAGATTAACACAGAAAATTCTGCTACTTGGAAATAGGACAAAATTCACTTCCAATTGGGAGGAACATAAGAGGGAGAGAGAAAAAAACAACTACCTCTGTTAGATCCACACTGTACTCGTCACTGGGATCTGTATCGCTGTCGATGGTGCAGTGGTTGCTATAGCGATCTCTGGGCTCTATGAACAGCTGGGTGGGGATGCCCTCACTACCCACCACGGTGGAACAGTGGTTGACGAAGCAGGTCTTCAGGGGGTCGGGTGGACCTGAAAAGAGGAACTATTTAAAATCAAAACAACACACATGTAAAACAAGTCATTATTGGACACTATTTCCAGAGTTCACCCCATGTTACATAAATAATTAAGCACCACAAAATAATAATTAATTATTGATGGAAAGGTGAGAAAACATTGCTGATGTGAGAAATAAGATGCAATAGACCCAGCACAATAAGGTGTACTTGCATTCTTTGGGTCAAATTTGGAAGAGAAAAACAATCTAAATTTAATGAAATAAATATCATGTATATTATTTCTCCTGTCAACATCCCTTTTTCTAAGAAAATATGAATCGCAGAACGACGAATAAGATAGCATATAAAAGGATTTTGAACAGGCTTCTGACATAGCCCACTTAACATTTCGTTAAAACATGTTTTTGATTAAAATTTGCTGATAATTAAAAATTTAATCAGCATTGATTTCATGAAAGAAATGAAAGGTTTTCCCTGAAATTACTGTTGCCACCAAAATAAAATACCACATTATAGGATGCTCAGCAATGATTATAAAAAACACTGCATGGGTTTATTTTAAATTTATGATTAAAAAGCAAAGTTGGAATTGAAACGTTTAGGTTTATATTTCTATGTCCCATGTTTTTCTCGAGGCGGTTGACATCATCCTCTAATGCAGTTAAAATACGATTGTTAATTTTTTTTCTCGCGCGTGCCTTTTGCAATTTTGGATCTGTTTTTACCCAAACTTTAATGGAACAAATTAGATGATATTCTGGCTTGACTAACTAAATGTTGTTTGCAGATATTTTTATCCTCAATTTTTCTTTAGAAGTTTAAACCAGCATCTAATAAATATTACATATTGATAAAAAATATTAGATTGTAGTGCGAAATCCTTGCATGGGCCCACTGGTTCTTACTTAATCTTGTAACTAAGACATGTAGACGACGCTCCTTTAAAATACGAATCTAACTTTATTATTTTCTTTTAAGAAATATAGGAAGATAGAACTTGGTTGATCAATGCACAAAAGAATTTATAAGTATGACACATGTTGTGAACAATTGCTGAAATTCCAAAATATTTATATTAAAACTAGTCAACTTCCAAAGATCCACTTGAGAAACTAATTTTAAACTTTAGATTTCTTTAATGGGTAATGGGTAATAATTTAGAACCTTCAATTTCATGAAATTAAAATTATAAATTTCAGCATCACAGACTATTAAGAATATCAAATATTTTTAGCAGCAAACAATCCCCTAAATTTGACGCAGAGGCCGAATTTGGATGCGATCCGAAGCTCGGATCAGACAACAGTTTCACAAATATTTTACAACATCGTTTTCATTAAAATTCTGTTGTGAAAACCAGTGATATTGGTCTTTATACCAATGATAATGATTGGGGAATACAAAAGTGAAAAGAAGGTTATTTCAAATTTATTTGTTGATTAGGAATGACGCTAAAATTAAAAAGTCAAATGAAAAACTCATTAAGATTTGGTAATTAAAAGAGCATTTTAATTTGACCAAAATAGACACACCCCCTTTTGACTGCAGCGCTTATAGTGACCAAGAGCCGAAACATGAAGGGGAAGCTCTAAAATTATCGGCGGTGAAAAAGAAACACTGTGGCTGTAGGATGTGTGGCGCATGCATATTAAACACAAGCAAGGAGTAGCTGCAAGCAAGGCCTGCATCTGCACTGAAAATGAAACTAAAGATGCGATGCAAAGAGAGAGAAACGTACTGTGGCGAAATACCACATTGGCAGTACGTGTCCAGAGCTGATAACAAGCTTACAGGAATGACAAACTACTGGCAAAATATTGAAAAGATAGCCTGTAATAAATACAGCTGAAATAAAAAGCAATTAAAAATAAAGAATGTGATATCTTTATCACACTTTTAGCAGAGTGCTGCACCTTGTCTGCCTTTTGGTTTACAAAATAGTACCATCCTTCTTGCACTTAAAAAGAAAAGAAACAAAACTTTCTTTTATCTCATACATGTTAATATTTCAAAATAACAAAATATGAAGTTTGATGAAATTCCGTGCATTCATTCCTGAGATAAGACTATCGCTCGAAAAATGCTGCCTAGCAGCGCCACCTGTTGAGAGATTTACGCCAAAAACTAATCAGCAACAACTTATGTCAACGTTTAAAATGAATCAGAAGTTGGATGAAAATCTGTGCATTTGTTCTTGAGACAGAGCTCATGCGGAAATCATAAATAATGCAGCATAGCAGCACCACTTGTTGGTAGGGCTGGGCGATATATCGATACATCATGAAATATCGATTTTTATAACATATCGTCTCAACCGATTTCAATCTTCCTTAAATATCGATATATCGGCTCTTGTTATATTCATTCATTAGTCAACACAATTTCTTATTCTCCAATTAATTCTTGAGTGTAAAAAACGAAACTGCCAAATAAGAGGTATTTTTCACCTTTGTCTCCTCTTCTCCCATATCTAGAGACCATCCATTTACTATTATGCTATTGAAGTGATTAAGAAATGAATAGCATTTTCCATTTTTCGATAAAGGTATTGCATTTTAAGTTATAAGCAAGTTCTATAATGACCATTTCTGGGGTGTCGCGTTACGAAAATTGGTTGAGAACGTTTACTGTGACAGTTTTTTTAAAAAATATACCCTTTACTTTATTGAAAAATGGAAAGCGCTCTTCGATTTCGCCGTTTTTAAATAAGTGCACCTTCCTATTTTGTGCGTCTAAGTTTAAGATTGACTTCTTCACGAATGTGTCAGAAAGTTGAGAGCTTAGATTTGAGAACTGCCTTAACCAGTTCAACGGCACAGCGATAGTAAGAAAGCCACCCCATATTTTCGCTGTTACCTAGAGATTTTCCGGTCAAATATCGTCTTGGGCTAAGAACAAGAATGTTTGTTTTCCTACGTGGCTAATGCTTACCCCCCTATTGAGATGTCAATTGCTTTTGTGCTCGGTTATCTCCTAAGAAAATCTCCCCCATAGTGTCTCCTGTGGATAAGAGGGACTGTGTTTCTTTTCAGATTGGGGTGTTTAGTTATTTTCGAAGCAAATAATATATAGAAGACAACTGTAGAATTGCAATCTTACAAACAATTTGATTTTATTCTGAATCCATTTATTTTTTGGGAAAACATTTCAGCTATTCTAAATATATACAAAAATGCAAAAAAGTATGTTTTTAATGTAAAAAAAAAAAGAAAAAAAAAAGAAAATAAAGGAAACTTTTTTTTTCTAATGAAGTATCACTACAAACTGCGCAGTTTGACATCTAAAAAGCATTAAAAATACATCCTACTCCCTAAATGCGCAAAAAATCTGCAAAATTAGATAGTGTTTTCATTACATACATCTTAGATAGTTATGAAAATCAGTGGATTAAAATTTTTAAGGGGTGACAACAAGTAAAAAATTACATGTAAACAGATTATATCTGTACCTTTTCTTTCGTGAACTACTAAAACAATTTCAATACTTTTTACAATAGTTTTGGCAGTAGTTAAGTTGTGTAATATAATCAATCTTTTGAAAAAAGAAATCAAAACATGCAATGTGTATGAAATTTCGAAAAAAAAAATTTCTCATGTAAAAAAGATATATTAGTGTACATCAGCTGACATTAGTAAACCTTTTTGTTAAAAACACTTCTTATTTATTTTCTAGTAGCTAAATTATAAATTGCTCTATCAGACAGAAAAAATAACAAGTGGGTAAGTGTGATCAAAGATCGCTCAAAGGGTTTCGTTTAATATTCCTTTCAAAACGCTTTATCCTCTCTTTAATACATCCAAATAAATTTCATTTAGCAACTAAAAAAAAAAAAGTCGTGTTCTTTATAAGGAAAAAATTTACCGGCCTATTTTTCTCGTTTTTTCGAATATCCAAACCAGCCTGATAGCGGGCGAAGCCCGCTATTATATTCTGTCATAATAATATCTATGTCATATGGAGTAAATGCAATACTTAAAAAATTTAATTTCAAAATTAAACATCTTGTACACCTTCAAAATATTAAAATATTTCCATAATCGGGTTTTTATCATGATTCAATACGTGCCTCAAACTCATATATTTACTATTCTCTGTTACTCATATTGATACGCGCTTTGTATTATTCTGAAACATTTGAAAAATCCGTTAAACTTCCGATATGACGTCAGATTTTCTTTTTAATTCTCTAATGACCTGATATTAATCTGTTTTGTACACATACTCATACTCCTTATAATTATTGAGAAATCTGTCCGTTTTATGTTTTATTACCACTATGACGTCAATCAATTTTATTTCATATTAATCTTTATTTCAATGGGTGAAATTTTTTATTTCATTTTTTCACGTGGAAATCGTCTGATAGAAAATTAATTATTGTGGAAAGAATTTCATTGTGTATTTTTAATTTTTGGCATCGGCTATAACGAAAAATGTTTAAATTTAATAGGAAAATGCTGTTAGAATTTTGGTTTTTTATCTCTATTTATTAAAATAATACGAATTTTTCAAATTTTAATATTTTCAGCTCTTCACAGCTAATATTCTGATTTATACACTAAGTTTCAACTCTGTAAGTTACATAGATTTCGAGAATGGCTCTGTGACAGACAGATAACGAAGCGGGGGCAATAGGGTTTCATGAGATGAACGAAACCCTAATAAAAATTCAATAGTTATGCAATTTTGTCAAGAGCAGGAATCAAGGTTTTTTTTTTAAATTCCATATTGTATTTGTTATTTTAATTTTTGACTGAACGATAAATTTGTTGTTTAGCTGCTGTCAAATCTATTTTTAAAAAGTATTGAAATCGATTCAGTATTTGTTGAAAAAAGGATAGCCAGCTGCATTACATGTGGATCTTTTTCTTTACGAAATAGTTTTACTGTTGTATTTTTTTAAATGCATTGTAAAATAGACTTTTTTACTGTAATTGTTATGAATAACAGCTTGCGACAGTTTTCTAGAAAAACAATAATTATAAGGAATTAAACCAAGAAAGAAGAGAGGAGTAGAAATCAAGGGAATTATTTTATAATTTCCCTCCATTTTACATTAAGATTTGCCTAGTTAGCTGAACAAATTAAACAAGCTTATTCTGAACTTTTATGTGCCTCCAATCCTACTTTTAGTTGTACAAAATTTGTACGGGCACATTACTATGAAGCATGGTAATTTTTTCTTGAATTGATTAATTTTCAGGTAAAGTCATTTGCGTATCTTTCAACACAAAGCAGGATAAGCCAAACATTTTTTTTAACTATAAAAAAAAAAAAAAAAAAAAAATCCATTCGTATCTAGGAATTTACGTGAGTACAAGTCTTTTTCTTTCATATGAATTTTATTATTTTATTTTTTTTCTAGAAACGTACCTCGAAACAATTTCTTAGCAAATACTGGTAATCAAAAAACGGACCAATTGGCAATCCTGTTTATACTTCCTTTCCGATCCTGAACAGAAAAAAATAATCCTACAAAAAAAGTGCCTTACACGTTTTATTTAGGGGCAATAGTTGTTAAAAAGAAAAAAAAAATGTTTAATTTCCTTCTTTTATTGAAAACACCAAACTTTGAAATATAAATGTTTTATTTTTATTTTAAACATGTATGTGATAAAATTTGTGTTTTAATTTATACTATTATTTTGAAAAAGAACTTCATCTAGGAGATTGTTTGGTGAGTAATTATTATTCATAAAATAAATAGTTCAATTGGCTTATATATTCATGCGGATTTTACATGTTCATAAAACAGTTTTTAGTAAATACGTAACGTATGAAAGAAACATTAAGCCAAAGTGAATTTAACATTCCCAGAAAAATAAAAGAGAATTGAAAAATAACACTAGCAATTCGATCGCACACTTAAATATTGCTATCATTTATCATTCTCTCTTTCATACATTTTACACCAATGACTTAGATTGTTATTCAAGAAATCTTTATTTGTTCTTTTCTTTACGTTGATTTTTACACATGAAGTACCTATCTTAACACAAGAAGGATTTCTAAATTTTGCATTTTATAATTTTTTAAGCACTATGGGAGTGGTTTCAACAATTACTAAATTATTTCTTTTGCTATGCTAGAGTTAAAAAAAAAAAGTTTATAAAGGTTTGAGTAAGGAGGTTTTTTCACACATAACAAGGTAAATATAACACGGCATGCCACTGACACACACACATGCATATATATATATATATATATATATATGATCGAATAAAGTCTCCCAGGTTTTGAATAATGTAGAATATCTAAAATTAAAATTGACAGCTAAATCCTAACATCCTTTTCAATATTCGCGAGTCTGGAAAATCTGCCTAAAATGCTAATTTTGAGAGGATTTTCTAGAACATCTTGGAACACTGGTAAACGCTATTAGATTTTTTGGTTTCTATAAAGAATACTTGCATATTTCGTGCATTTCAGAATAAAAATGTGTTTGTGAATATCTCAATATATCAGAAGAACATATTCAGTCGAAATTCAGCTTTGGGTCTTAGGTTATGTTTTCCCACCTCTGTATTCAGTTGTCAACATCTTTTGTGCTAATTTATCAGTTGGGGATAATCTTCGCCCCAATTAGAGGGATGCTTGACGCCGCAAGTCACCAGTTGTTAGCTATTTTTAAGATAAGGTAAAATATTGCAAAACATGGACAGTTTATTTTTACTTTCTTTTCGATCTTTGAAAGTAATCCTAAATGAGACGGATATTGGGCTAATGAATTTGTAATCTGTTTTTATACTGCCTTTTTTATTCAATGTTTCCTTAAAAACATATTATTCCTGTTATAAGAAATTTCAGTTAGATAAAATCTGATGTCTTATGAACGTCAATATATAATTTTGAAAGTAAATGTTTTGCGGAACACATTAAATAGCACACACACATACGCAAACATTTTTTCTTATAAGAAAACAAATCTGTCTTTCAAAAAACACTCTAACATTTGATGTTTATTGTATGATAATGTGTAAGTAAAAATGCAAAAATAAATATGTAAATAACAACACAATAATTCTCATCCACACGGCATAAAAGTTTCAGTTACACCAGTTGACGTTTATAACACATCAGATTTTACTTAGCTGAAATTTCTTATAACAGGAATAATATGTTTTTAAGAAAACATTGCCAATCTCTAAATCTTTTTTATCCGCTTGGTCATGAAAGTTTCAAGCAAGTCAATTAAAATTTCGAAAGAAATGTCAATTTTTCCCCTTTAAAAATAATAATACAGTAAACTCCCTCAAATTCGCAAACCTAAAATCCGCACATTTTTTTCAGATGTAAACACTGAAACTTACAGTTAAAATGTAGATAAAGAAATGTGAGGATTTTTTTTTAATCATTCTGTATACATTTTAATGTGAAATTCTGGTTAATATGATTGAACTCATGTTTTCTCATGAAGAAAAGATAAATTTATTTCTGAAAAATTTCGAGATAGCACTGAAAATCGATCATGATCTTACCAAATACATTTATGTATTAATCAAACCTTTTAGTTATTAAGTTTGGCTAAACATATGAAATAAAACTTTGTTATTTTAAGATTTTGATGTGAATTATTAGTGTATATTTATAAGAAGAGTTTCACTGAATAATTCAAGAAAAAATTGTCTCATCATTATGCATATTCAGTTATGCATTATAAAATATAAACTTGACCTTTACTTTTAATATTTTCTTAAGAAATTAAAATTATCCTAATTTTTATTATTTTACTTGATTGTAATCATTCATTAAAATTTCGTGTACATTACTAAATTCAAATGACTGTTTAAAAAAAAAAAAAAAAAAAAACAGTGACCAGAAATCCGCAAAATTCTAAAATCCGCACAACCTCTGGCTTTAAACATAGCTGTACTAAAATAACACTACTGTGATTATAATCGCAAAATTTCTTCACAGAAAATATTGACAAAGGAGATTATTAAAAAATAATGATTGTATCCGACTTATGGAACGGAATGGATTTTGTGAGTCAAGTGTCGGCTAGATGTGTCCATATTGCAATTGGACAAATGATTTCAGGGAGTACTTTTGAAGGGAAAGTGACCCGAATTATCGCTCTTCTTCAATGCTAATAATTTAGCTTATGATCAAGAATAAATTTGGTTTAGAAATTTTGAGATTATTATTATTATTATTATTTTATTTTATTTTTATCTTTTTGCGGGGGGAGGGGGGGGGGGGAGTTTATCAGTTTGAGATTTTTTAAAAAATCCCATAGGACTAACATTGCGCACTTTTATTTACTTTTAAACTTTTTTTTTGCGCTATTGTTCGACAATTTTAATATCCTAAACTATCCTTTTAGCTGTTTTTCCAATAAAATTTTAGGTTATATATAATAACATTTAGTGGTAAAAAATCAGTTATAAAAATATTTCCTGCATAATAATCAGTTATAAAAATATTTCCCGATTTCCATGTGTGAAAAGAAAAAAAAAGCTAGAAGATAAAAACCCTGATTTTATAGCTAAATATCAATATTTTAGCACAAAAATTATCCAGAGGTAGTATTATATTTATAATTCATAAAAATTTCAAAGCGTTTGGACAATAATAACTTTTTTTTTCAATATTAAATTTCCCTTTGTGAAAAAAAGGCGAGAAAAAAAAAAACATTTTAACCTACCGAAGGCACTGGGGTCCTCATTATTAGGTTCGTTTGGAAAGATTTTTGTTTTAATAATAAATTTGTCCAACACTAACTTTAGGTATACATTTAAGACCCAGGCTATGCTGGTTTTTCATTTAAAAATATAAAATCAAAACAGATCGGATCTTGCGCAAAAATCTTGGTGTACGCTAAAGAAGGCAGTGTGCCCCCCCCCCCCCCCCCCCCCCCCCAATCTAAGTTTTTTAAAAATAAATTTTCATTTGAAAAAAAAAAATCGAAGGTGTATGTCCACTAGTTAATAATAATATTAAGATAATTATGTTATATTTTTAATTTAACTAATTTTGCACCGATCACTAAAAATGCGTGTTTTGTTAGAAAAAAAAAACCATGATCACCTAGCTAGACAAAATTTCGAATGTAATGTTAAAAAATTAAAATAGTTTTTGTAAATAAACTCTAATGTGAAAAAAATTAAAACCTTTCTAAATAACGTTATAATTTCGAATGTGAATTAGTAAAATTCCTAAATGCAACAACACCCAGTAATAATTCATATGAAAAGCAAAATCTTAATACGTTTGTTAGAGAGAAAATAAATCTTAAAAATACATGAAGTTACAAAATTCATAAAAAAACAAAAATTGCAATGATAAAAGCGTTTGATTTTCTTTTTATTTGAAAAAAAAAATAAATAAAATAACGTTTTTATCATTGCAATTTTTGCAATGATTTTAAATTATGCAAAAAAAATATTCTACATTAAGTTACGATATTTTGTTTTATTTGAGTAAATAATAAAACAAATTATAACGTTTTGCGTTCTAGTTTTCAACATCCAAAATAGTCTTCTTTTGTAACAGAAATAAATAGGTTGGGAAATTGCATACATGTTCCCCTCAAATGTAAAACCGCATGTGGTCTTCTCCCTTCGTAAAAGACCCTGAAGTAATCCATCACTTTCCCTTTCTCTGCGCCGAAATGGGGGAGTGAAACAGTTGATATGTAAGGATGCTAGCAATACAAGTTTTCAGAACTCGGGGCTGCCGAAAATCAAACAGTCTTCATGCCCCGATATGGTTCGGGGCAAACGAAAAAGGAAGGTATTTTAGCGACGACTTATATCGGGGCAAACGGTTAACAGGTTAACAATATATTATATATATTTCTTGAATTTCAAAAGTATAATATATTTGCAAATCTTTTGCATCCCCCCCCCCCTCCAGAAAAAAAAAAACTTAACTTGAATAGTTTACGATTTTTTTCATTTTCAAATCTCTATAAAGAATCAACATCACATTCATTAGAATAATCTACCTTCATTACAATCTACCTTCATTAGAATAGCTTAAGATTTCTGGCATTTTAAAATTCTAGTAAAAAAATAACATCGAATTCCTAAAGAATTGATTTTATAATCTTTAATAATGAAGTACCCGCACTGAAAGGCAGACGCTTATTCATATCGCAATCGTGCCACCTAGAAGAGAAGGAATATCGATAAGTCAAAACAGCCACTCGCTACGTTTCACTCACCGCATATCGGTTTACCATGGTTGTACTCGCGAGTGTATTCTAACATTCAGATATCACGCCGTTTCACTCACCGCATATCGGTTTACCATGGTTGTACTCACGAGTATATTCTAACATTCAGATATCACGCCGGTCGCTTCAGGACTGGCATGATATCTGTGAATATTTTAATATACTGGCGAGTGCGCGATTATAATCCAGCATTCGTGAGTGGAAAAAAGATATTCTTGACATCGTCTATATTTATTAGACTAGCTCATTCACAAATCCATTCACGATTTGATGTATTAAGTGAAACTCCATGAATAGGTAGTTAAATTAGAGGCTGCACGGACGCCTGGGTCTAACATTTTTCTATAGGCTCGGACTGGGCCAGGCCTAGTCATCACTCGTTTCGGGCCGGGCTAGGCCAGACTTTTTTCCGGGCCAAATTGGGCCTGGACGTCATTCTTCCTAGTGGTCTGCGCGGGCCGAAGTTTTCAGGCCCGTGCAAAAATCAGTAAAATGAGGCCCGGCACAATAATTTTTGCAAAAAAATGCATAGATTTTTATATATAAATGGACATTATTCTACAATTAAAATTCTTTTTAAAGAATAATACATACATTTCTAGGAAAAAAAAAAAAAAAAAACTACAGTAAAACCTCTTAAATAGAACCTATCTATGATGGAAATCTGCTTAAATAAAAAAATGTCTTCATATTTGCTAAATGAAAAAATACAACAAACGATGTACCTGCTTGCTAAGAATGGAACCTGTCTATAACGGATTTTTTTTTCTTTCCTGATTTTTCTTCTCTTACTGAATCTTTATTTTGATGTAATTGTCCAAGTGAATTTTTTTAATCAGCGTTTATGTACTTAATTGTCTAAATGGTCATAAATATTGTTGATATTTTGCATTCCATGCATTTTGAACATAATTTGAAAATAAAATCTATGTACAAGTAAGTGTGTTTTTGTAATAATTTTAATTTTAGGTTAATGTTGTTTCAGAAATATCGGCATTGTTTTATAGAAATTCAGTCGGGGTAGGCTCGGGCTGAACTTTTTGTTTTTATACCGGGCCAATAAAATTTTTATATGGGCCGGGCTAAAAAACAATGTGTGGTTCAAGCCGGCCTGGCAATTTCGGACCGTTCAAAGACCTTTAAGTTGAATATGAGTATAAATGAATGTTGGACATATGAATAGAAAATCCTAGAAAATCGGATAGTGTTCCTGTTTGTGTTCTGTGACTACACTAGGATAATTTACGGATGTTACGGAAATTTCTGAGTTGTCGGTATGGTTGACTCTAATTGTTTCGGGTAATTTTTTGACTCGTGCGGGTCGGGTTAACCCGATCTTTCAAAATAAGTTACAGAGCAGTGTTTCATGAAAAACATATATTTGAATATGGATGAGTAAATTTTTATTTGTTTACTTTTACTTTAATATAATCATTAGCCTCGGAAAAAAGCGCCCGATTTTCACTGTTTATGAATGAATGAATCTTGGGCAAATGAATAGAAAACCAATGTAGTGAATTATTGAAAAGAAAATACTGGACTGGTCTATATCTGCAATTGAATTCTTTTTAAAAATACATTTAAAATGCATACTTTGGAATACATGTGTGTTTAATAAAATAAATAAATAATATGAAACTATGCTTAACAATGAAAGTTCACAACCATTTTCGGAATATAATAGAAAGCACATTTTTACACAAACACAAACCGCCAGGACTCGAATATATTTGATTATTTTTTCGAGTTCGAGTTTTTGAATTTTTGCGGGTTCAGTGATGAATTAACCCGGAGCATCAAAATGTGTACCCCTACTCCCCCAAAAAAGAATTGGTATTTTAAGCTTAATTAATGTTACAGAAGTGCACATTCCTCAACGGAACTCCATATTACACCTGACCCACCCACTTCCTCGGAGTATCAGAAATCCCTCCCAGATCCCGGAGAAAAGTGCCTGAATACAGCACTGTGCGGGTCAGGCTGACCAAAAGAAAAAGTAAAATAAGCTTTCAAATGAAAAATACTATGTTTTAATACGAATAGATACATTTAATGGTTTACTTCTCAAAAGGTAAAGTCAAAATTAGAGGTATGATTGTAGACTATTCTATCATATCATATATTCTAATACGAGCAAATCTTGTGGGTGGTTATATATATATATGCAAAATTTATCTCAAAAACGGCTCTAACGATTTTGACGAAATTTTATGTTCTACCGTTTTGGGGCACCAGAAAACCATTGGGCTAGGTCACGTGTTCGAGAAAATTCGATTAGTGGGTCATTTTGGGTCATGGCCTAGCTAATTGTATCTAAAAAACGGTTCAAACGATTTTGACGAAATTTTGTATCCAACCATTTTCGGGCACGAGAAGACTATTGGGCTGGGTCACATGTTCGAGAACTTTCGATTAGTGGGTCATTTTTGGGTCAACGCGGGTCAAATTAATTTTATCTAAAAAACGGCTCTAACGATTTTGATTAAATTTTGTATCCTACGAGTTTCGGGCACGCGAAAATCATTGGGCTAGGTCACATGTTCGAGAAAATTCAATTAGTGGGTCATTTCTGGGTCATTGTGGGTCAAGATCTAAAAAGCGGCTCAATTTACACTAAATTTTGCATCCAATGGTTTTCGAGCACGAGAAGACTGTTGGGCTAGGTCACATGTTCGAGAAAATTCAATTAGTGGGTCATTTTGGTCATGGGTTATTATGGGTCAAGCTATTTTATCTTAAAAACGGTTCAGAGGATTTGAAATAAATTTAGCATTCTATGGTTTTCGGGCACGAGAAGACTGTTGGGCTAAGTCACATGTTCGAGAAAATTCAATTAGTGGGTCAGGTCATGGGTCATAATATTTGAACTCAAATTTAATTTTGACCGAGCATAGCTCGGTCTTCCCTGCTCGTAGTTGCATTAAAATGCGACAATTTTATTTCATTTCGCGTCGGATTTAGGTTAAATACTTCAACTTCGGGTCAGGAAAAATATTTTGTTGGGTACGGACCAGACAAGATAATTTTCACAATAATAATGCCACTTGACTGGAGCCCGAAATGGAAAAAATTTAATGTATTTGTGGATTGTTAGTACCGAACCTAAACTATAAATAGAATAAAAATTAGAAAAAAAAAAAGTATTTTTTTTTTTTTTTTTTTTTTTTTTTTTTTTTGCGAATGGGTAACATCAGTGGAACTGTTTTTAAGCAAAGGAATAGGACTTAGCAAAACTGGAATGTCGGCTATGTTATAACGGGATGCACGCCTAACAAACAATATGTGTTTCGTATTTTTCTCTCTCTCTCTCTCTGTCTGTGTGTGTGTGTGTGTGTGTGTGTGTGCGTGCGTCTGTTGCCGGTGGGGGGAAAATGCGTATTCGGTATTTGGACAGGAGGACTCCTTAAAATCCTTATCTGCTATTACATAAAATTATTTATTGCACTTCATATATACAGCATACATGAGCGTCGACAGAACGAAATCAAGAGTTGAGATAAATTTTGAAACACATGGGACTGTGGCTCGCAGCATCGGCATCAGTTTTTATTTATTTATTTATATAATGGGGAATATAAAAATCAATTAAAATAAACTAAGAATTTTTTTGTCGGAGACGCCGCACAAGACAATGTTTAAGCATACCAGCATTAAAGCAATATAGAAATTTAACAAATATAAAATATAAACAATTCGAAAATAGACCTTAGCCGGATTTTTTTTTTCCGTCGGTGAACGGAAAAGTTTCATTTTTTATTAGAGTTTAATTATTTTAATTCGCTCTTAGAAAGAATAAATTGTATTTTTTCCATATATTAAAGAAAATTAATTTATTAAATTTCAGAATCCAGGGCGGAGTAATGGCCCTCCTTTACATCCCTTTTCCGGTGCCCCATGGTATCATATATTACATTAATACAGCAGCTACACGTTATATCTCGCCTATTTATATTGCTGATTTGGATATATTGCCCTTTTCACGTGTACCCCGAAAACTAATGCGTTTTACTTTAGCGGCAATTATAAATAGCTATGTAATTCGATTATAATAAGTGCATTGGTTTATCGTTATTTATTAAAATATTGTAAGACGATTATAAAGTATTATTTGGGAGACAAATATAAAAATTTTCTTGTTTGTTATCATATTTCTTAATGTTTTCTCGGTTATATCGCACTTTCTTCCCGTGTCTTTCAGAACGCGCCATGTAACGAAGGTCTACCGTATTTAGAATTTAGACGGGGTACAATAAACAAATAAAAAAAGGGAGTATGGAATTCGCATCTTTTACTTTTATTACTAGTACAGGCTAACGAACGAATGCGGCATTTTCGGCTTTTTTGCGTTCTCCTCTCTCTCTGAAAACACATCTGAAGTCACCCGATACTTTTTGCAGGTGTTAGCGGGGACGAAGGGTTCAGATCCGAAGAGGGGTATAGTTCAGATTTGTTAATGATGCTATTGGAGATAGACGGATTTTATCGGAGAGAAACGAAATTGTTTTTCAGCTGATCACGTATAAAACTGCAGTGATTGTCTAACGGGAAATAGACTAGAAATATTGGTTGCGCGTTTAATTTTCAAAATTACGAAATATTCTTAAATGTGGCATGGCAGATATGAATTATCATCATTTAGTGCCAAAGAAAAAAACTAAGAGTAAGGTTTGGGCAACTTTTGGTTTGCCTGCCAATGAGCATGGCACTATTCTTAATTATGATATGTCAGTTTGTAAACTTTGCCAAATATGCAGTAAAGGAGGGAGTACGACAAATTTACTTTATAATTTGAAAGTGCCCCATCCTCTGAAATTCACAGAAATTACTTTGAAGAGGACAGCTTCTTCAACTTCGTCTTCACCTATTTCTGCAGTAAATGATCCTGACAATCCACCGACAATGAATACAGCCAGTACTGCTGATGAATCTCCCCCCACCCCCTCATTTAAAGTGCAAAGAACTATGATGAATCTTGAAGTATGTTGTTAATTACACATTGGAAAGGTTTTATCTCAAATAATTTTTCATAACGAAATTTTTTTTTAATATACTGTAATATCAATAATTTTCATTAGTTTTTTACATAACTTGATATTTTACTACTTTTTCTTTGTTCATGTATCACAATATCGATATATCGGAATATCATGATATAAAGATGCCGATTTATCATGATATTGAATTCCAGACATCGCCCAGCCCTACTTGTTGGGCAGTAGGGCAGTATGCACCAAAATCTCATCAGCAGCGATTTATTAACTAAATCTAAAGTTTCATTAAATTCCGTGCACGAGTTCTCGAGATAGAGTGTCTGCCCAAAAAATTTTTGTCAGACAGACAGACACTTTCTAAAAACAGTGAAATTGTGTTCAGGATCTTCTGAAACTTATAAATCCGTTGAAAATTTTCATGAATCCAATACTTTTTTCTTGTAAAGATAGAAGAAAGTAAAAAAAAAAAAAAAATGCTTTACTTCTTTTTATATTAAAAAAATTGCATGCATAGTAAATACGGACTCACTGTTGTCTTAAAAAGAGTGCCCTGATTTTTAAATATTAAAAATCAAAAGTTAAAACCTTTAAAAAAAAAAAAAAAAAATCCAGTAAGAGTCTAAAGAGTGCCCTTAAGAATCAAAAATAGGCACTTAAAAAGAATTCCTTTTCACACCAGCAGAACCCTGCACTTTTTTTTTTTCTGCCATTTTATTTGGAATATTTCCAATTATAAAACATCATTAATCATTTTATAACGTACAAAAATATTATTTCCACTGTTATTTAGAAACTCCAAAAGGAAAACAGTTGTTAGGAAGCTGTGTCAATAAAAATATCACAAAAATCCAGTTGCTAAGTAGAGAAAAAATTGAGAATTGTGAACATGAGATAAAATCTATAGGATTGATCACTAAAAATAACTTTTATTTATTTATATAACAAAAAGTTGTCAACATGCCAAATCAAAACTTTTCACACTGTCATTAAAATGTATTTTAAGCAATCTTTGCTCATACATCCTAGTATATGTAACTCTATATAATATATAGGACTTCTTTTGCGTAAAAGAAATTTTGGTACTTCTCATCGACCAATTTTCATAACAAATGCCCAACTGTAAGACTGCAGTCCCATTGAATTGATGTCAGAAGCATTCTACGTGTTTGTTACGTCATGAAGTGGTTTTTGATTCGACATTGGCGTGTATTTCTCATTCTGTTTTACTGATTGATGAGTTATTTCATTCATTCAATTGTGTCCTTAAATTCTTATATTTTATTTATTTATTTATTTTGATATTCCAATGGCAACGTTCTCCCATTTATTGAGCGTTACAGTTTGGCGATAGTTTCTTGTTGTGAAAAGTGGTCGACGGGATAACAGAGAAGTACCAAAATTTTTAAACCTGGAATAAATTTGTTAATTTGAAAAATTCAATAGAAAGTGAATATTTTTATAATGACAAAGAACAGGAATTTTTTTAACACTCGTTAAACTGAAAAATTCATTGACGAGATTATACTGTATCTTAGTTGAAGCATTTTTAGGTACATTCGTAATTATATAAATAAGTAGCACCTATTGTTGTCGTCTGGTCCGTCCATCTGTCTGTCCGTCCGTCCGATACAACAGCGCAAAAACTACCTAACCGAATGGTTTGAAATTTAAGATACATTATCTTTGCAGAATTTTGTCGAGACATTTCAAATTTTTTAAAAATCGAATCAAAACTTTAGAAAATATTAATAAAAACGTTTATTAAGAAATTTGATTTTTTTTCTTTTTTAAATCGGTGCTTTCTTTTTATAGGAGCTTTCGAAGTTTCATCGTCAAGCGACCGAGATACTTATTTTATGACAGAAATGAATCTGCAGACGATATCATTCATTTCACAGAATTAAAAATCATCAAGATCTGAATATTTATATAACTAGCTAGAGTACGAACGCACCTCGTTTGTCACGTTTGACGTACAATTTCCAACTTGTTACTTCTACAACTTGCCATCTACATCCTTCCTATCTGCCTTTCTTGAACTTCTTTTTAATAGCAAGTTTTTTAGGGTTTCGTTCATCTCCCAAAACCTTATTACTCCCGCTTCATTGTCTGTCCATCACAGAGCCATTCTCAGAACCTATATAACTTACAGAGTTTATATATAACTGTATACCTGCTATGAAGCTCAAAATCATAAAATTTGAAAAAATCGTGTTATTTTAATAAATACAGATAAAAAATCCAAAATTCTAACAGCCTTTTCTTATTCAATTTAAATATTTTTCATTATAGCAGTTGCCAACCATTAAAAATCCGCAATAAAATTCTTTCTACAAAAATTCATTTTCTACTGAAAGACTTTCACGTGAAAAATGAAAATGAAATAAAAAGTTACACCCATTGGAAAAAGATTAATATGAAATAAAAATGATTGACGCATATTGGTAAAAAAACGGAAATTTTCAACAATTTCTCAATAACACAAGGAGTATGAGTATGTGTATGTACACAAAGCAGATTAATATCATTAGAGAATTAAAAAGAAAACTAGCTGGCTTCGCCCGCTAGCGGGCCCCTAATTTACACCAGTGCCTCGAATTGTAGAAAATCTCGAATCTTGTTAAACCTCAAGTAAGATAAACCTCGAACCGGACGAACCTCCGATCCGGGTCCCCGCTGCCTTCGGCACCGGACAATCCCTTAATTTGAATATTGAATAGTATAAACCTCTAACCGAACGGACCTCCGACCCGGGTCCCCTCTGTCTTCGGCACCGTATACCGGTCGTGATACGCACGCACCGGATAATTCCTTAATTTGCGCATCGAATAGTATAAACCTATAGCTGAACGAACCTCCTGCTTGGGTCCCCGCTGCCTGCGGCACTGTATAGCAGTCGTGCTGTGCACGCGTTGCAGTATACGTTAGTTCCACGTTCCATCACCAGGTGGCGCAATCTGTTTATACGATCATAACTGAAATCATTAAGGCTTTCGATGTCGAGTCGAATGAGCTATACCCCGTCATCTTCATGCCCAGAGAACCAGAAATAGGAAAGCGCCCCCTGTTGGTGAAAAAACGAACTAAAATTGGTAAGCCCTATCGATGTCAAGTCGAATGAGCCATACCCGTCGTGATCCGGCCCATAGAAGCAGAGAGATAGGAAAGCGCCCCCTGGTGGTGAAAGTCGGAACTAAAATTGGTTAGCTCTATCAATGTCGAGTCGAATAAGCCAAACCGCATCGTGATGGGACCCATACGACGGGAGATATTTTGAAAAGAAATAGCAAATGCCTTAAGCTTTTCCTTTTTTTTCCTATACAAAAATCGGGATTTTGCTAAAATAAAAAATTATGGTCCGAATTCGAAAATTTTTTGAATCCCTGAAATCTCAGCCCACTATGAGCAAGGATGCAAATATTTCATATTCGAAAATCCGATAATATTAAAAAATTTAAATTATCTATAAAAACATTAATACTTTTCAAATGCTTTGTTTTATCAATTTATCTCTTGTCAGAAGCGTCGCGATGTCTCCTATTCTTCCACTGATATTATCAAAACACCTGCCATTCTCAGTAGAGCTGTCCTCTTTGGTAAGAAATAAATTTATTTCCCATTTTCATTAATGAGTTTTAATTGATATCTTTAAATGTTACTGGTCGATTTTTATGAATTTTCTTTGTTGAATTTGCGATTTTTTTTTACACATGATTGCAAATTTTTGTGGATGTAGAGTAATTATTTCTACTTGTTTTAAAAAGCGAGTGGAGCGATTGACCTCGTATGTGTCAACCCTGCTATGATTACGACAACCCTCTTTCCTGTCTGGGTGAGTGTTGGAAGTCTGGTCAGTTTTTGGCCGAAATAAAGAAAAGTTACGGTCCGAATTTCAAAAAAATTGAATTTTTGGATCGAAAAAAATCGGCCGCGTGTGTACCCCGATTTTCGGATCGGTGCCTTTGGTAGATTTTTTTTTAATTTGATGATGCGTCAAAAAGAGACAATTTGGATGTCTGCGATTATCAAAACGGAAATTTTCTTTTTGGGTTTCGATAAAACTGTCTCTTGTTTTGCTAATTTTGATGTAGTTTATAATTACTAATTTCTTAATTAGGGGTCGATTTCTTTGAAACTGTAATTTTTCAGATGTTTGAGAACAATACAAAGCGAGTATCAATATGAGTAATAGAGAATAGTAAATAGATGAGTTTGAAGAACGTATTGAATCATGATAAAAACCCGATTATGAAAATATTCGCCTATTTTAACATTTTGAAGGTGTACAACATGTTTAATTTTGAAATTAATTTTTTTGTAAATATCGCATTGAGTCCACATGACAGATATTATTATGACAGAGTATAATAGCGGGATTTGCCCGCTATCGGGCCGGTTCAGATATTCGAAAAAACGAGAAAAATAGACCGGTAAATTTTTACTTTATAAAAAACATGACTTTTGGATTTATGAAAGAAAGGATAAAGTGTTTTGTAAGGAATATTAAACGAAACCCTTTGTGCGATCTTCGATCACACTTACCCACTTGTTTCAATTTGTGCAGAGATGTGTGTTTATTACTTCATTTCAAAAGATACCCCCATTTTGAAAGTAGAGAGATTACAATTTAACATCATGCATCACGTGATGAGGGAATAATTAATAAGCACAGTGTGACATTTCATCTACAAACGGGTGAGCAAAATAGCAATGCAACTCAAAAATTGTGACCAAGTGAATATCAATTTAAAAATAAAATCCTTGACGGCTCGGCCTACAGGCACAGGTAGATTTCGAAGACGCAGACCGTGGGGCGCCTGTTTGTCGGGAATTGCGGAAGAAATTATCTTTTTGCGATGATGCTGCAGTTGGAACCGCCTACTTCGAAACCAAACTTGTTTGCAGGCGGAGCCAGCAAGGATTTTTTTTTTTTTTGCTATAAGAGTTGCTCCTATAAAAAACATGTCAATATAAAAGTTTTAGATAATATTAAGAGGATTTATAATAAATTTAAGCGAATTTGAAATATTAGGAATTGACGAAGTTATGAATTTTTTTCTTCTAAAACCCCTCTTCCCCCCCCCCCTTAAGGCAATTTTTAATTATATCAAAAATCTGTCATACATAAGTTTTTGGCCCTGTTCCTAGAAGTAATAATAACTTTAAACGGATTCGATACATATCATAATTAAGAAATTATGGGGGTTTTTTCGGTTTTCACAAAAGGCCCCCCCCATTCCCCCCCCTGGTTCGATTTTGCCCATTAACGAACTTGACCGAGATTTTATGACCCTTGATTTTATGTATCAGTTTGGAAGAGATTTATGCAGAATTTTTCCAGTTATCGTGGTCAGAAAAAAGTGACATATATATATATATATAAACTTTTGAACTGGGGGTGGTTTTGGGTTCTGGGAGTCATGATTGGCATAGACCTGCAAAATTTTTTCAAAATTTCCAACTTAGGTGAGAATGTAATAGGTAGTATTTCTTACGAAATCTACCTAAAAACAGCTTAAATTCACATTGATGATTAAATTTTTATTGAATTTTTATTAATATTTGATTTTAAATTCACATTGATTTGGATATCTTTATGCAATACAAAGTCTCAAATACAGACATCCAAAATTCAAATGTTTTGTTAACTGTTTTTTTTTTAAATAAGCAGCAAAACAAATAAATAAATAAATAAAAAAGGTTAAAAACTGCATTAAAAAAATCTCTAAAATTTCAAAAATCGCAGAAGACACATTGACTTTTTTAAGGCTAAAAGTTTGAAAACTAATTATTTTTACAAATATAAAAGAACGCTAAAAATGGCCCAAAAAATTTCAAAAAACACTGTATGAATTCCGAATAAACTTTATTGAAAAGAGGTCAACATTTACCATATTGGGCTAAAAGATTAAAACTGGGCTTCTTTTACTTCCGGTGGAAAATCACCGCTCAATTTTTTAAACAATTTTACAAAATACCTTCCTCTATTCAAATATTTGATTTAGTATTGCCAATGCTTTCCTGAAGTAAATAATTCGTGGGGGTAAGGAAAGGCTGGGAGGGGAGGGTTTCCCCTTTTGAAAAATAACCTTCAAAAAATTTAAAATTAATGTACATCCAAAATTTAGAATCGCCAATGTACAGAGGATTCCAGAATTCTGAACTTTGTACTGTATACTAAATTTTCATAAATGAATAGGAGAGTTACATGAAAGCAAGAAAAAATATTACATGAGTATGTTTTTATGCCATGCTTATCCAGAGTTTCCCCGCAGATAGTTTCACAAGGGTACTGCACCCTGCCTGCCCTTTGGTTTAAAAAATAGCACCCTTCTTACCCCTCAACACAAAAATAACAACCTAATTCAATAAAAAAGTGCCCTTATTGCTTTTGTGTCGAAAAATTTGCTTACTTAGTAAAAACTGACTTACTGTGTCTTGAAAAAAAGTGCTCTGACTTTTAAATATTAAAAATTGCCTTTAAAAATAAAAAGATTGCCTTTAAAAATAACGAGTTAGAAATTGTATGTCAAACAAAACTAAGATTAATTTTCGTCATAAAATGAGTGCATTTTAATTTGGCAACATTTTATCTTTTGTTGACACACTGAAAATTTACACTGAAAATTGCAATGGGACACTTGCCTATCTTTGAAAATTTTAGAACTTCAAATCCATATTTAGACTCTTTTTCCATTTAATGTCTATTTCACCAGAAACATCTATCCAAAAAACTGTCGGTCGATTATAGGGTTGCTATAATGAAACAATTTCTAGTATACAAATTGAGCTTTTTTAATTCAGTCAGTCATACGGAAATAATAGGACGTCATCATCATAGCAACCTAAGAATCATTACCTATCATGGGATATCATACTGAATTAATTACGTAGGGTAGGATTTAATAAAATGAAGAAAACTTTTACGAACATCTTTTTAAGTTTTGATTCCATTTTCACCCAATTTGAAATGACTGTGGACTAAAATTCTGCAGTGATTCTATATCTTAAATTTCAAACCATTTGGTTGCGTAGTTTTTGCGCTGTTATATGCAAACAGATGGACAGACCAGACGACTAAAGCTGCTAGGTATTTATATAATTACGAACGCACCTAAAAAAGTGCCATAATAATCTAAAAAATGAATTAGAGTTCAAAATGTGTCCTTATAAATCTAAAATGTGCCCTTTTCCCATCAGCAGCACCCTGCCCTTTTTAGGTGCGTTCGTAATTATATAAATACGTAGCACCTATTGGCATCATCTGGTCCGTCCATCCATCTGCATAGAACAACGCAAAAACGACCCAACCAAATGGTTTGAAATTTAAGTTACATTATCTTTGCAGAATTTTGTCGAGACATTTCAAATTTTATGAAAATCGAATCAAAACTTTAGGAGATAATAAAAATATTTATTAAGAAATTTGAATTTTTTTAAAAAAATCAGTGCTTTCTTGTTATAGGAGCTTCCGAGGTTGAATCGTCAAGCGACCGAGATATTTATTGTATGACAAAAATGAATCTTCAGACGATAGAATTCGTTTCATAGAATTAAAAATCATCAAGATCTGAATATTTATATAACTAGCTATTGTACGAAGGTACCTCATTTGTCACGTTTGACGTACAATTTCTAACTTGTTTAAACATGGGAAGAACTCTGCTTATCCATTATAAGACTGAGAGGTGACAGAAAGCAAAAAAATAAATGCACTCGTACCAGGCAAGAAAGTTTTGATGAAGGGACTTCCTTTGATGGGGATCATGTCCACCAGGATGCTGATCCTGTACTCCCCTGCACGGCGCACCGTGAACTGCACCTTAGCCTTGTTGGCCTCGGATATCTGCAGGCCTCCCAGTTCTATGCTGCAGGCGATCTTGTGCGAGTCCTGCGTCACCTCAATCAGCACATTGTCCTCGTTACAGATGGGATAGGGATGGCCATTCCGCTGCACAAACTAAAAAAAGGGAAACAACAAGTAATAAATAAGAATGAAAAATCAGGCACAGATTATGAAACACTTTCCAACACTGCCAGAATAACAAAACTTCACTGTTAAGAGCCTACACTGGTCATGCGAAGAAACGTGCAAGCTAATGTTAAGTCTATGGGAAGGTTATTTTCAAATTTCTCACTCACATTTCAATATTTTGTAAATGATTTTTTTTCTTTGTTTGCCTAGGATTAGCTGAGGTCGATCTGTAACGTTGTTAGTTTTATCTTTTATGATTTTGGTTCCAGTTTTTTTTTGTAAATGGACGTTTTAAATTTTGAAACCGGTTCCAAAAGTGAAAGCACCCGTATATAAGAAAACTGGAACCAAAATTGAAAAAGTAAAAACTAACAACATTAGAGATCAACTTCAGCTATCCTATGCACAAAAAAAAAAAAAAAAAAAAAAAAAAAAAAATTACAAAATATTGAAATGCGAGCAAGAAATTTGAAAATAAGCTTTCTATCGACTTTCCATACACTAGCTTGCACGTTTCTTCGCACTGCTAGTATAGTATAGGCTATTAAATATGTACAGGTTTCATGTCCAATGTCAATTTTCCACTCTCTTAGAATGTGAAAAAACTTTCATGAGCAAAATGAAAATAAAGCTTTAAAAAACAGTACAAGTAAGTTATACAGAGAGTCTAAAAAGGTCTTCCCCTTTCTGATTACAAAATTTATTCATATCCATTCTATATAAGATAGACATGTGAAACGGGTGCTAAAATGTGGAAAAACTAACAGTTTTTTTTTTTTTTGCAAGTTTTGCCAACCATTTACCTCAGCTGAAGGGAGGTGGAGGAGATAAGTGAGACAGTTTTTTGTGCAAAGTTTCAAGAAATCAGTATGTACGGCTTCACATGAATTACGGATGCCAAAAGGGTCTTGTTATACCAGAAGATACACTGAGCTTTCTCCTGATTTGTGAACATTTGCGGTTTCATGGACAATGTCACTGCTACATTACAGCATGACTTTATGAAAACCTGCAACAACAACAATAAAAAGAAAACTGCACAGTTAAACGGAGGGCATTGAGCTCACAGGCTATTCACACTCATTGTATACTATATACTCTTATTATTTCAAAGAATTTGAAATAAGACCCTCGAAAAATAAAGAAATCAACAATATATTAAAGGAGGGTCATCCCCCCGTAACCCCCCTCATAGTTAACTAATGAACCCCTTAAACTAATCAGGGAAGCCTCTAATTACAATGAATATATATACAAAATTTGAAGAAAATCAGATCATTCTGCATGAAAAACCCATTTATATAAATTAGGGGGGGGGGGGTTATACCCCCTTTCCCCCTTTATACTTAACCCATGAACCCCCAAAACTATTGACAGAAGTGCATTATCAAAAAAATGAACCTATATACAAAATTTGAAGAAAATGGGATAATTCTGCATGAAAAACCCATTTATCTAAATTAGGGGGGGGGGTTATCCCCCCCTTTATACTTAACCCATGAACCCCCAAAACTATTGACAGAAGTGCATTATCAAAAAAATGAACCTATATACAAAATTTGAAGAAAATGGGATAATTCTGCATGAAAAACCCATTTATCTAAATTAGGGGGGGGGGGTTATCCCCCCTTTATACTTAACCCATGAACCCCCAAAACTATTGACAGAAGTGCATTATCAAAAAAATGAACCTATATACAAAATTTGAAGAAAATCGGATAATTCTGAATGAAAAACTCATTTATCTAAATTAGGGAGGGGGGGGGGTTATCCCCCCTTTCCCCCTTTATACTTAACCCATGAACCCCCAAAACTATTGACAGAAGGGCATTATCAAAAAAATGAACCTATATACAAAATTTGAAGAAAATGGGATAATTCTGCATGAAAAACCCATTTATCTAAATTATGGGGGGTTTCCCCCCTTTATGCTTAACCAATGAACCTCCAAAACTAATCGGGGAAGCGCCTTATCACAAGGAACCTATAAACAAAATTTAAAGTAAAACGGTTAGTTCTATCAAGAGTTATCGCGTTACGTACATACATACATACATACAGAACGGGTGGGCACATAAGCTCTCAGGCTTTGATAGCCTGTGAGCTAAAAAGTAGTCGGATGTGCCAATCCCAAAAACTTTCTTCTAGTATCTCACACACGTTTCGCATATATCAAAAACAAATCAGCATCCATTTCTATCACTGTCTAAACTGAATCTAAAGTTTTATTCAATTACGTACTGTATTGGTTCTTGAGATAGGACTATTGCTAAAATTGTGTCAATCCTGCAAAATGTAGCTCAGCAGCGCCACCTGTTGGGAGATTGAGACCAAAACCTAATCAACAACAATTTTATGTCAACACCTGAAGTTGGATGAAAATCCTTGCATTTGTTCTTGAGGTAGAGTTAGCATGATAATAATGAAAAAAGTGGTATAGCAGCGCCACCTGTTGGGCTATTGACACGAAAACATAAGTAGCCTCTATTTATGTCAAGGTCTAACAGAATCTGAATTTCGATGAAAATAAGTGCATTAGTGCTAGAGATAGAGCTATCCTGAAAATCGTGAAAAATGCAGCCTACCAGCACCACCTGTTGAGCGATTTTCACCCAAAACGAATCAGCACCCATTTATATCAGGGACTCACTGAACATAAAGTTTTATTCAATTTCGTGCATGAGTTCTGGAAATAGAGTGAACACAAAATTTTTGTCACAGACAGACAGACATTTTCTAAGAACACTCAAATAGTTTTCAGTACCTTCTAAAATATATCAATCCGTCAAACTAAAAGCAGTGCCAAAAGGAGTGGGGTACAACAGGTACTGTGGTCTGGTTCTTTTAAAAGTCTCCTTCACTAATGAAAATGCGACAGTTGATTGAAATAGTTACATGAAAGAAGTGTTATAACATTAGAAAGCATCATAAGGAATTGTTAGGAAACATGAGTACAAATTTGTTATTGAAACATTATAATCTTACTAGCAGACTACACCCGCTGCGCTGGTCGGTTTCTCCAAAAGAACCTTGAATCAAACGAAATAGATCGGTGAATTTAACTTTGTATTTTAAAGTAATCTGTACATTTACTTGGAATATCCTAAAATAACATAAAATCGGATATTTATTTCACTAAGTTATGTTTTTTTAATACGGTTTATTATTACGTTTACAATTTATTACCTACCGTTTTCCATTGATTCATATGTTTTACAGCTACATTTTTTAATAACGGAAATAAACCCATATTATTCACAACTAAAAAGAATGGCGCATCTAGCATTATTTGTCGAGAATTAAATAAAAATCATGCACTCGTGACATCATAATTCAATTTTATATTTTAACAGAATTACAGTTACTATAATTTGTGACTCATCCTGACACATTGCTGTTATTATTTTTTTACGCGTGAAGTTTTCGCTTTGGTACTCCATTGTGAAATTGGGTAACTTTTGAAATTCAATATTTTAAAAACCGCCTAATCATTAGATTTGAAATTTATATCAAGAAAAATACAATTTTTTACCTTTCTAACGCAGTTTGTCTAACAATTTTCTGACAAATACTTTTCAAGCAATTAATTTTTTCAGATACTTCAAATGTTTCATTTTCCGAGATGAATCTGTGGCAACGATTAGCGAAAATCCCAGTCGTCAGCAACACATACCTTTTTATCAAAGAGGATTAACATAAAATTTTGTGTTATTCAATGCAATGGTATTTATTTTTATTTAACATTGTGTATGCTTCACGACCAGGGTTGTAAAAAAAACAGGTTTTCTTTTTTCAAAAAACCTGGTTTTTTTGGTTTAAATGATTTTACATTTGGAGAGAACACTGAACATTCATATTTTCAGATATTTGAAATCAAGCATTAAGCAAAAATTACTTTGTTATTTTGTTGAAATTTAATAATATAATTTTTGCTATTTTAATTTAAGAATTACAATATTTTATATTACTATATTTTTACATATAATAAACAATAAAACGTGCGATCACTTATATACTTAAAAAATAAATCACTATTATAGAAATTTTTAAATATTACAACATGTGAATGTTTACATTTTAGTTAAAAACTTTATATAAAAATACAAATTTTGACGCTTTTTCGAGTTTTAAATCTGTTTTGCAGTTTATCTTGAGCAAGTCCAAATTTTGAAAATATTCTCTCTACATTGGCAGGATGCATTTGCTGTTAAAAGTTGTTCAATTTCACAAAAAAACCTTTGCTATAAATTTTTTTTGGCTTTTTCACAATTCATATACTGTTATAGTATTTAGAATACTATAGACTCAAAGAAGCATTCCTGAAAAGGTGATTATATTGGATAATAAAACTCTTTGCAGTGAATTTAATAATCAATGGTAGGAGTGAATTTATTGGTTAACTTTGCTTTGAAAAATCAAAAGCATCTTTTTGTGCAGCATATATACAATAAATATACAGATGTTAAAGCCATTTTGTATTGACTATCAAGGTTCTTCATCACTACTTTATTTTCTCGTTTTTCTTCCAATTGTTTTACAAGGTCTTTCCAGAGTTCCAATTTTTAACAGATAATTTTTTTTCTTAAGTTTTGCCATTTTTTTCTCTTTTTCATTTCCAATGAGATAAACAACATTAAGGTAAACTTTTTCCCTTTATGCTCTATTTTTTAATTAAACTAAACTGCTAAAGGTTTGAAATTTTGATATCAAAAACAAATATAAGAACAAAAATCCATATTCAGAAGAAAAAAAAAAAATTACTTGAAGATAACTTTTATTGTGATTTTGATTTTATTATAAATGATTCGCGAATAACAGCGAATATATAAATGGATCTGTACATTAGAATTTTTACATTGTCTTAATATTTTATTTAACTTGTGAGTGATTTATCACTATACTATTATTTTTAATTTCTTTAAAAGGGAGTTAAAAAAGCAAAATTAAATTGGTAATTAATCTGTTTTATACTCATATACGAGTGGAAGAGAGTTGAGTCCCACAAATAATTTTCAAAACTAAGTCTATGGATGGAGCAATTCATATTTTTTATGATAATTTTTTCCAGATAGTATGACTTTTTTCACCAGTATCGAATATATTAATTAAGAACACATTACCTGTCTTGGTTGTAACATATTACTGGTTCATTATGTACATTTGACTATCCATGAAATGCAAGGTATACAGTTTCATTTTTTTAAATTGTAGCACAATTTTGCTTTTTACTTTCACAGATGGAAACAACCAGTCAGCCAACAATCAACCGATAAGGACATCTTGCATCAGAGTCTGAGTTGCATTGTCTAATTTTCTTATACAATAAGCATGTGTCACTGCATCAGAATGAAAATTAGTCTATCCTAATCTAAATACTTATTCATCACATTTGATGAAATATAAAAACATTTCTTTTTTTTAGTTTTGAAGTTTTAAAAAAAAAAACATGTCTGTTTTTAAAAAAAAAAAAAACCATTTGGTTTAAACCAATGTGGTTTAAACCAGAACAACCCTGTTCACGACCTTGGCAAAATTGACTGCAACTTAGCATAATTGTAACTGTACTGGCTGATTTAACAAAGAAGTACCTTTTATTATGTAAAAAGTTGTAATAACATTAAAAAAAAAAAAAAAAATTCAGAAACCAAGTCCTTTAAGTTGTGCATGTTAATGATGTTATTTCACATATAAACTAATCAGATGTGCCAATCCCAAAACTTTCTTCTATCTTAATCATGTTAATACTTCAAAATTCGCTATCGCATCGCCAATTACTGGAAAACATGAAGCTAAAATGCATGAAACCCAATTAAAGAAGATTCATTCTCAGTTCATGTTAATATTGAATTTGAATGAGAGTATTGCCAAATTAGTCTTCTACAGCCAAGTTGGCTTCATTTATGGCAATCTATTTTTGTCGCCAAATTTGGCAATATTTCACCAAGTTTGGCGAGAATTTGATATTGGCGAATATGAGTTGGAACAATGGTTATAAGAATGAAAAAAAAAATTGCCGAAACCATGTTGACTAAAACTTATAAATTAAACTCATTTATGGATGAATTCTACTGTCTTGTTTGAAAATGTCAGCCACCCCAACATTTCAAACTGCTCTATCTCAGCCATTTTTTAAGATAGAGGCAAAACAAAAATTGCTCAGGAATCCCTGGATCAAGGCCGAACATTTAACGGAAAAAACTTTTAGGATTTCTAATTTTTTTTGTAAATTTTGAATTTTTTTAATTTGAAATCTTTAAATGGCTATCACAGTGCCCCTTTTCGTCGAAATATCTCCAAATTCAACTGGGACCTGCAGACTATAGTCAAAAACATAGAAAAAAAAATTGGTTCAATTATCTGCTTAACTTCATACACTTTTTGATGATACAATAGTGAAAATGGAACAAAAATCACGATCACAGCGCCCCCTTTTGTCGAAATATCCCCAAATTGAAGTAAGACCTGCTGCTTGCCATAGCCAAACACATAGAAAAAAAATTTGGTTCAATTTGAGGCATAACTTCATACACTTTTCGATGATACAATGAGGACGGACAGACAGACATTTTGTAACTACATGTTTTTCAGAATATCTGCCCCTAAAACGTGTAAATCCGTCGAAAAAAATTTCGATTACAATACTTTCTTCTATTATAGATAGAAGAAAGTAATAATTGAAAATTTTCTATCCATCTTGCACACACAAATCACAAAGCACCTTGTATGGAAATGGCTTAATATTATATCTCTGAGTTTAGAAAGAAGACTGTTCTCTGTGCATGTTTGCAGATCCACCAAATCTGCACAATTTTACAAAACAAGTCCTGTAATATTAAAAAACTCAGGAAACTTGGAACACAGTTTACCATGTAGTAGATTGACTGTTATCAAGGCTAGGATTTTCCTATTTTATTTTATTCTTTTGTCAATATACATATTTTGGAACAGTCCTGGAAAAATAGTTATCCTCCTCTACTAATTCTCGTGCAAAACTGATTATGGGAATAATGTATTGCTATTAAATTCTATTCATAAATTTTGCTTCTACATATAAAAAAATCTTTGACGGCTCGGCCTACAGGCACAGGTAGATTTCGAAGACGCAGACCATGGGGTGCGTATTTGTCTGGAATTGCGGAAGAAATGACCTTTTTACAATGATGCGGCAGTTGGAACCGCTTACTTCGAAACCTAACTTGTTTGCAGGCGGAGCCAGAAGGGATTTTTTTTTTTTTTCCTATAATGGTTATAAAAAACTTGTCAATATAAAAGTTTTAGATAATATTAAGAAGATTTATAATTTAAGCGGATTTGAAATATTGGGAATTGACGAAGTTATGAACTTTTTTCTTCTAAACCTCCCCCCCCCCTTAAGGCAATTATATCAAAAATCTGTCATACATAAATTTTCGGCCATTCTCCTAGAAGTAATAATAACTTCAAACGGATTCGATACGTATCATAATTAAGAAATTATGGTTTTTTTTCTGTTTTCACAAAAAGCCCCCCCATTACCCCCCCCCCCCTTGGTTCGATTGTGCCCATTCACGAACTTAACCGAGATTTTATGCCCCTTGATTTTATGTATCCGTTTGGAAGAGATTTATGCAAAATTTTTCCAGTTATTATGTTCATAAAAAAGTGACATAGATAGATAGATAGATAGATAGATAGATAAAGTTTTGAACTGGGGGTGGTTTTGGGTTCTGGGAGTCATGATCGCCGTAGATCTGCAAACATTTTTCAAAATTTCCAACTTAGGGGAGAATGTAATAGGTAGTATTTCTTACGAAATCTACCTAAAATACACAAACGTTGATTTTTCAAATGGTAACATCTGCTTTTGTAGCCCTATTTGAATTTCCGTGATCAAGACAGCCCGGAATAATCTATAATTAATCCGAAATTTATCTACAAATATCTGAAAAAATCAAATTAAGACCTTAAGTAGCGAAAACTCTCAATTAGTCTACAATAAAATTATACAAAAAAAGCTTTCTTTATATAAAAGAAAATCCTACAAAATGTTTCTGGTAAAGGTCTACGATTTTTATTATTATTTTTTTTTTTTTTTCGCGGATTCTTTGAAAGCAGAAGACAGTCTCCTTAGAAAGGTAAAATATATATTCTATGATTAGAACAATAGTTATACAAATAAGCGCTAAACTTACACACCAATGTTTTTTACAACTGTTTTTTTTTTTTTTTTTTTAGGGAAAAGTTCATGTATTTTAAATTTATAATTTTTAATATGAATGCATTAACAATTTTCATAATAAAAAAATGTTTTTGAAAAGAAAAAAAGTCTGGAATATGCTTGTGTCTACTCAATGTAGTTCATTAAAAGCTTAATAAAAATTCAATTGGAGAATTTTTATGAAGATATAATTTAAAGTTTGTCAAATAGAAAAACCATTGTCCAACTTTAAATTATTCTAACTCTATGAAGATTTAAGGTAACTTATATTAATAAACTGTACCTTTTTCTGGACTGTCCGCATATCAAAGGAACTCAAATAGGTTTTCAAAAATGGATGTTATTGTTTGAAAATTCAAAGTTGTCATAATTTTTATATATGTAGACATAATGTATGCATAGCACTAATTAGTAGATAGTATTTCTACTCTATTTGTACCTATAGAATTTTTGCAATGATTTTTAGCAGAATTAGTAGCTGTGATTATTTTTTCCTTCAGGAAAATTATAATACATTATAATAATTAATACATTAATCATTATAATACATTATAATAATTAATACATTAATCATTATAATACATTATAATAATTAATACATTAATCATTATAATACATTATAATAATTAATACATTAATCTAACTTGATATATCCATGGTTGTGTCCATTAATGCCAAAAAAAGAAAAAGAAAAGAAAAAAAAAAGAAATAAAAGAAAGAAAGAAAAAAAATCTACCATTTGGTGAGGCTGAAAAAAAGATTGGGATCTACTGGCCTATAGACTAAGCTAAGAGATTTAAGGGTACTTCTCCCGTCGACCACTTTCCAAAAGACTATCGCCAAACTATGGGATTTAATGCCAAAAATGCATGATCATGGTGGCAAATTGACAATGCGTCCAATGCGTTACATGCACTTGTTATCTCATCAAGTGATTTTTAATTTGATGTTTAATGTATTTTTAAATGATGTTTTGCTGATTTATTAAGTATTTCATTAATTAAAATAAAAATTACATCCTTAAATGGCGACAGTGTGATATTAAAAGAGAAAAAGCTTTGAAAGAAATGTTGCAATGCCCAGTTACATACAATAGAGCAATTTCAACTATCACTGACACCTCAAACATTTATCCAACAGTTGAAAGGGATAATTAAGAAAAAATAATGTAAATAAATATCCAAGGTTATTGTTGTTTCTGTTATCATTAATATATTGTAAATTTTATTGTTTAAAGGTACTGATAAATGATACTTTAGTAAGTGGGGCTTTTCGGGGGTTTTTTTTGCGAGATTCCAATGGCAACATTCTTCCGTTTGTTTATTGGGTGCTACAGTTTGACGGTAGTTTTTTTAATGAAAAGTAGACAAAGGGATAAATGGAGAAGTACTAATTAAAGTATCCACCGTTCTAGATGAAAAAAAGAAGTTGTGTGGTCACCTTGACGGTGAAACTCATGGTACTTCCGACGACGTGAGGATCTTCCCAGTCGAAGCTGACCTTACATTTCTGGGGAGAGAGGTAGCGTCCAGTGACGAAGGAGAGGAAACCGTGCTTGGAAGGGGTGACATAGTTGTTGACCAGGTTCGAGGTCCGAGACATGCTGACCACCACACCCAGAGAAAGTGCCAGCACAAGAGTCAGTACAAACAGACCAACTGCAACAACAAAACACAACTACAGTCAGGTATGTAAAACACAAAAAGATTATTAATATTATCAGCCAACAATATGAATTACAGTAATACAATTACAGCTCAGTTACTACTGCGGTATACAGGCTTCATAAAAATCATGATATAATTTAAAATATGAAAAATATCTGATACAGGGTTCATACTCATTTTCCAAAATAGAATCCCCTGATGTATTTTCCGGGATGAAATAATTTTTACATGTCAACAATTAACGACATTTTTTATCATCACAACAATGACCCCCCTCCCTTAAAAAAAAATTCAGAAAATAAGATAAAATAAAAACAATGTAATCTGAAGTTAAATGGCGTGTCTTAGTTTGATTTCATTATGACACCACAAAGCATGCAAAATAGCAGCGGTTTCCCTCATTTCTCAGAGTAGCTGATCATTTTGGGGAATTTTTTGAATTATTCCCTGAGATTCCCCTGATTTTTAAGACTGAAATTAAATCCCCTGTGATATTTTTTATACCAATAGCAGGATTTTCTCTGACAATCTGCAGCAAACCAAAATTTATCTGCGACTCAGAATGCTATCATAAGAAAAAATAGTACAATAACCCATGAAATAAGCAAAATTTGCACTTACAAAAAAAAAAAAAATGTGATAAAAAATATAATAAATCTTTTAAAGTATGTTACTGTAGATTTTCTGGTACTTTCGTGTTACAGTGACCACCAAGGATGAATCACCAAGCGACCAACATTTATCTCCGAATTATAAAACATGGATGACATAATAATATAGGATATATATATAACATTTCGTGACATACAGGAGTCATATGGGACACTTACGTATAGGATGTATTAAAATGACATATAAGACGTATATGATGTATTATAATGATACATGTTGTAAATAATGTATATATAATGACATATAGGAGTGTTAGGAGTCTATATATGTATTATAGAGGATGCCTACATAAGCTTTGCGATGATCTTGGCATCATCGTAATTATGGGGGGCTGCTATAACACAAAAGTACCAATTTTTTAAACTCAGCATTTCTTTTTTAAGATGTTAGATTAATAGACTAAAATATTCTGCAGCACTGTCTGTATGTATCGAATCCATTTAAAGTTATTATTACTTCTAGGAAAAGGGCCGAAAATTTATGTATGACAGATTTTTGATATCATTAAAAATGGCCCCAAGAAGGGGAAAAAGGGGGGGGGGGGGTTAGAAGAAATAAATTCATAACTTCGTCAATTCACAAGATATCAAATCCACTTAAACTTATTATAAATCCTCTTAATATTATCTAAAACTTTTATATTGACAAGTTTTTTATAGGACCAACCCTTATAGCAAAAAAAAAAAAAATCCCTGCTGGCTCTGCTTGCAAACAAGTTAGATTTCGAAGTGGGCGGTCTCAACTGTGGCATCATGGCAAAAAGGTCAATTCTTCCGCAATTCCCAACAAACAGGTGCCCCACTGTCTGCGTCTTCGAAATCTACCTGTGCCTGTCGGCTGAGCCGTCAGGGATTTTTTTGTTATTTTATAGCTGTTAAAAAATGGTCTGTTGTGTCAGTCTGTTTGGAAATTTGTCTTTATTTTGTCCGGTCTTAACTCTTTATTTATCTCTCTTTCTAAAATAATTATTCACTACCTCTTTTTTCCCCCTTACCTGTTATTGCCCCACCCTTCCTCCCATAAAGCTTTTTTTACTTCTAACAACAACAACAACAACAACAAAGCAATTTTGCTGCTCAAAAATAGTGATTTTTCTGCTGCAAAAATTGTATTTCTGTTGCTCCAAAATGGCTTTTTGTTGCTCCAAAATGATGTTCATGCTCTTTCACCACTACATTATTTTCATTATTGCAAGAGTTATGAATGAAATATTTATGTTGAACATAGCATAATACATCTTCATAGCTGAGAACCTTATGATATTTATAAAGTCAAATAAAACTGTTTTGAACCAGAAAATTTACATAATAGATATAGAGTGTGGCTTATTTCTTTGTGATATACATTTGATTTCATTTATTAAGTAGCCATTCTAATTAAATATAAGCAAGACTGGTACAGTTATGTTTCTTGTATTATTCATTAAGTAAGTAAATTTTAATCCTGCTTTCTATTTCTATACAAGTTCTCTTTTTGTCTTGATATGTATTATTATCAAGATTGTAAAAAAATCCGTTTTTTTTTTTAACCCAGCCCGGGCGGGTACCCAGGCAGCTGCCCACTACAACCCTGTATAGGATGCATATAGGATGTATTATAATGACACATAAGTCATAAATAATGTGTATATAATGATGTATAGGGCACATATAGGAGAGTTTGGAGTCTATATATGCATTATAGAGGATGCCTATATATATATATAAGCTTTGCGATGATCTTGGTAAAGCCATAGCTGCATCACCCACTGTCATGCTGCACCGTCTCTGCTACTGGATTTGTTTATATATATATATATATATATATATATCCGATTTATCAAATTAGGTAACCATTGTTATGTCCAGACTTTTCTCCCAAGGTTCTGTTTTTGTGAAATCGCAAACTTCTTTTTAAATTTGTGAAACATCCTGTCCTAATTTTGACAATTTGAAATGACAGTCCTATTCAGGTTCTTGTTTATACATTTTAAAGAAGATATAGGTTTGTGAAATACACATATTTTCCTTATTTAAAACTTGTAAAAGAGACAGTCAGATTTTGTTTTAAAGGATTAAATTTGTGAAAACTACTACAATTTGGAGAGGAAAAACTTTTGTGAAATGTCTATTTTTAAGACAAACAATTTAGTGAAAGATCCTGTTTTAAGATGAAAAAAATTGTGAAGGGCCCTTTAAAAGAGTCAATTAAAAAAATCATAATAAAATAAAAAATCAAGCATTTCTTCCTAAACAGATCCCTGTTAACTTATTGATGATTATAAAATATTCTCACATTTAATATATCTCCATTATCCCATCGACCACTTTTCACAAAAACTATCGCCAAGCTAGGTGTTACCCCAAACAAACAAATGGAAGAATGTTGCCAATGGAACATAAAAAATAAATAAATAAATAAAATACAAGAAATTTTAAAAAGCCCCACTCACCAAAGTGTCAACTATCGGTAAGTTTAAATAAAATTTACAAAATAGTAATGAAAACAGAAAAAAAAAATCTTGGATATTTATTAAATTATTTTTCCTAATTATCCCACTCGGCTAGTGAATAAATGTTTGTGACATCAGTTGAAACTGATCTATTGTATGTAACTATGCATCGCAACATTTTTTTGCAATGCTTTTTCTCTTTTAATATCATGACACTGCCGTTTAAGGATGCAATTGTTATTTTAATTAACGAAATAACTAATAAACCAGTAAAACATAATGAAAAATACAGGTAAATACTGAATTAAAAACTACTTGATGACATAAGAAACATGTGTAATGCTTCTGACAGCAAGTGATTGGAACTAAATCCTATAGTTTGGTGATAGTTTTTTGTTATGAAAAGTGGTCAACGGGATAATAGAGAAGTACCAATATAAATGATAAACTACAGCATATTGAACGTAACATGAAAGCTTAATAAAACATTCTAAATGTCTTTTTCTTTCACTTCTGGAACAAAATTGTAGATCAACTAATTTAAAATAGATTGAATTTGTTTTTAACCAAACAAAAAGCAAACTATAGTATCAAGTATATGTATTCATGCATTGTAATAAGCTGCATTCATTGGCAACGTGTTGTATGGCATATCCGTTGTGAATTGTTCTATAAAAATAGGTGTGCACTGCAAGGTATACAAATGCTGCACAATGTACATAAATAGGTACGATATAAAGAATTGCAAACTTTCTGACCCAAGTCAAACAAACATATTTTGCAACAGAAAAACTTACTTAATAAAATGTGTCTCGTTTCTGTGAGAAGGGCTCCCAACACATTTTAGTCTTCAAAAGGGGGAAAAGGGACCATTTTTATTTAAAAATAGGACCTTGGGGGTCCATTTATACTAAAATAGGGGACTTTGGGGGACCAGTTATATTAAAAAAGGCAATTGAAACGGGACATGTCTAAAAATTCTGCACCAAGCTTTCCTAAATATGCAAATTTTTTAAAATTGCTTCAGAAAGTATGTTAATTGGGTACTTTTCGGTTAGCCGGGCGCCAGTGATATACATGCACGTATATATATACACATATCTACATATACATATATATACATAGACATATATATACAGATATGTATGTATATATATACATATATGTATATACATATGTATTTATATATGTACATATATCACTGGCGCCCGGCTAACCGAAAAGTACCGTTAATTGATTATCTTTACAAAGAAAAGATGTCATTAAACATTGATTATCTTTACAAAATATGTCATTAAACAATGTACATAACTTTATTTAACACACTTAAATATCCTATGGCAAGATGGGTTATATTTAGAACAGCAAAAAATGATTTGGAATAAAATATAAATAGTAAAAGTTAATGCATCAAAGAAAATATTAAATGAATCAATTGTTACAAAAGTACAGTGCATTTCTTGGAATTTAACATGTAGTAATAGTAATCAGTGAATACAAAAAGCCCAGCATAACAGCGCCTTCTGTTAAATAATAAAATTTAAAATTAGATTAACATATATATTGTTAATTATTAGCTCACACATAAAATTCAGTTCCTTTCTATACAATAGAAACTGAGATGCTATAATGTTCATCCGAAAAAGCATAGTATGGCAATGCCTCTTAGGTAGTGGTCAAAACCAATATTTGTAATCATCTTACATATTAAATTTGGTAAAATTCTATCCCAAACATGCTGAGATCTGGCTATCATAGAAATCATTAAATGCAACCCAGTAGCACCACCTGTTGGGTGAAATACAGCATCAATTTATGTTACTAGCCATGGAAAGAAACACTTAAGCTAATGTTAAGTCTATGGGAAGGTTCTTGACAGATTTCTCACTCGCATTTTAACATTTTTAAATGAATTTTTTTTTTTTTTTTTCATAGGATAGCTGAGGCCGATCCCTAACATTGTTAGCTTTTACTTTTTTGATTTTAGTTAGTTTTTTTTAAAGCGGACATTTTCAATTTCAGAACCAGTTCTGAAAATGAAAGTACCCTTATATAAAAAAACTGGAACCAAAATAGAAAAAGTAAAACCTAACAATGTTAGGGATTGGCCTCAGCTATCCTATGAAAAAAAAAAAAAATTCATTTAAAAATGTTAAAATGCGAGTGAGAAATCTGTCAAGAACCTTCCCATAGACTTAACATTAGCTTAAGTGTTTCTTTCCATGGCTAGTGTAGGCTCTTAAGGGTTAACTTAATGTGAAGTTTGATGAAATTTCACTCAGATTGCCTTATTAAAATACCTCATGTAAAATGTAAAAAATGCAGCATAACAGTGCCACCTGTTGGGCCATATACGCCAAAATATCAGCCATTTGATGAAATTCCATGCTTCTGATTTTGATATAGAATGGCTACAAAATGTGTATCACATACAGAGAGAGATTTTTTTTAAATAATCAAATCATATTTAAATCAACCTAAAATAAATAAATCCATAAAAAAAAAAAAAAAAAGAAATTATTTTCATGATTTCAATATTTTCTTCTGATAAATATATATTAAAGAAAGTATTATAAAAAAGAGGAAATTTTAATTACAATTTCCTTTAATAGCTGAGATATACTTCTTCATCAAAACCGAAAACAAAACTATATCTATAATAATATAGACGTTTATCTGTGTGCTGAAGACACTGTTGCGAACAGAGCTACAAGATTTGGCAAGAAAGTATCTGTATGTCTACAGTTAGTTTTTGGATTTTTTTTTTTTTAGATTTTTTTAAATTAAATTTTTCATGCTATTTTTACCCTTTTTTTTCATGTTTCATGGTGATTTTTTTCACATTAATAAAAGGAATTCAATTTAAATTTTTTAGCCCAGTAGTATTTTTTTTTTCCTTTTTTAGCTCACAGGCTATCAAAGCCTGAGAGCTTATGTGCCCGCCCGTTCTGTATGTATGTACGTAATGCGATAACTCTTGACAGAAATAACCGTTTTGCTTCCAATTTTGTTTATAGGTTCCTTGTGATAAGGCGCTTCCCTGATTAGTTTTGGGGATTGATTGTTTAACTATAAAGGGGGGAACGGGGGGGGGCTAACCCCCCTTAATTAAGATAAATGGTTTTTTCATGCAGAATTGTCCAATTTTCTTCAAATTTTGTATATAGGTTCATTGTGATAAGGTTCTTTCCTGATTAGTTTTGGGGGTTCATAGGTTAAGTATAAAGGGGGTAACGGGAGGGGGGGGGATTAATCCTCCCCCCTTATTTTAGATAAATTATTTTTTTCATGCAGAGTTATCCGATTTTCTTCAAATTTTGTATATAGGTTCATTGTGATAAGGTTCTTTCCTGATTAGTTTTGGGGGTTCATAGGTTAAGTATAAAGGAGGTAACGGGAGGGGGGGGATTAATCCTCCCCCCTTATTTTAGATAAATTATTTTTTTCATGCAGAGTTATCCGATTTTCTTCAAATTTTGTATATAGGTTCATTGTGATAAGGTTCTTTCCTGATTAGTTTTGGGGGTTCATAGGTTAAGTATAAAGGGGGTAACGGGGGGTTAATCCTCCCCCCTTATTTTAGATAAATGATTTTTTTCATGCAGAGTTATCCGATTTTCTTCAAACTTTCTATATGGGCTCATTGTGGTAAAGGGCTTCCCTGATTAGTTTTGGGGGTTCATTGGTGAAGTGTAAAGGAGGGAAACGGGGGCTGCCCCCCGCCTTAATTTTGATAAATGGGTTTTTCATGCAGAATTATCCAATTTACTCCAAATTTTGTATATAGGCTCATTGTGGTAAGGCATTTCCCTGATTAGTTTTGGGGGTTCACTGGTAAAGTATAAAGGGGGGAACGGGGGGGACTAACTCCCCTTGATATAGATAAATGGGTTTTTTAAGCAGAATTATCCGATTTTCTTCAAATTTTATATATATGTTCATTGTGATAAGGCGCTTCTCTGATTAGTTTTGGGGGTTCTTTGGTTAAGTATAAAGGGAGGACGGGGGGCTAACCCCCCCTTAATTTAGATAAATGGATTTTTCATGCAGAATTATCCGATTTTTTCAAATTTTGTATATAGGTTCATTGTGGTAAGGCGCTTCTCTGATTAGTTTTATGGGTTCATTGGTTAATTATAAGAAGGAGAAACGGGGGATGGTTCCCCCCTCTTAATATATTGTCGATTTCTTCATTTTTCGAGGGCTTATTTCAAATTCTTTGAAATAAGAATATAATTTACAGTTAGTGTGAATAGCCTGTGAGAGCTCAATGCCGTCAGTTTAACTGAGCAGTTTTCTTTTATTCAGTAGTTTATTCGGAATTTGTATACTGATTTTAAAATTTTTCATGAATTTTTTATACAAATTTCATTTTTTTTTTTGTGTGTGTGAGAGAGACTTGCGGTAATTTTTTGACATTCGTAACAAGAATTCATTTGCAAACTTCTATATTTTGTTCTTCTGCAATTACATTTTTTGATTTGAATTTTTAGCTCCCCCGCCCCTCACATTCTGCAGTGATTTTTTGACATTTGTGAAACAATTCTCGTTACATTAACTATAGTAAATTTTTTCTTCTGCAATTTTTATACATTTTGCAGTAATTTTTTGCAGAGTAGTAAAAGGAATTCGGTTTCAATTTTTTTAACCCAATATAAAAAGTGTTGTCCTCTTTCTAATAAAGTTTATTCGGAATTTATGCAGCAATTTTTAAATTTTGTGAAGTATGTGATTTTTAGATTTTTTTCATGTTTTGCGGCGATTTTTTGACATTCTGAAAAATAATCCGGTTTCAATCTTTTACACTAGATTATTTTTTAATACAATTATTTCAAATTGGTAAAGTAATCAAGTTGTAAATTTTCAACTGGACGAAAAATGTCCGGGCCAGGATTCGAACCTGGGATCGCTTGGCTGAAGCCGCCACGTTCTTTTTATTTAAAAAAAAAGGAAGAAAGTCAGCTTCATATATACAACATCTATTTTTCAACTTACCCCAATGTTACAAACCCTTAATAATTCGATTGTTAAAAATGAATTTCTGAATTTAGAGTTTATTCGATTTTGGGTACTACTGACTGAAGCTTCTTTTACAAGGTACGCCTGTGACGAGCAGCACAAGAGCAGCTATTATAACTTTGGAAAATATAGGAAACTCATGGATATCCTTCCTTAAAAATACTTCAGAAAACTTTGCAACATCTGATGTTCCTTCATTTTGAACTACTTGTACGAACAATGCCTATTTGGGTTGGTGGCATTATCAATATCTGAATGGAATTGTTTTAGCCCAAACGAAATGAAGCCAAATAAAAAGAAAAGTGCCCAGTTAAACTGAGGGCATTGAGCTCACAGGCTATTCACACTCATTGTATAGTATACTCTTATTTCAAAGAATTTGAAATAAGCCCCTCGAAAAATAAAGAAATCGACGATAAAGTAAGGGGGAGGAATCATCCCCCTGTTCCCCTCCTAATAATTAACCAATGAACCCCAAAACTAATCTGGGAAGCGCCTTACTACAATGAACCTATATACAAAATTTGAAGAAAATCAGATAATACTGCATGAAAAAATCCATTTATCTAAATTAAAGGGGGAGGATTAGCCCCCCTTTATACTTAACCAATGAACCCTTAAAACTAATCAGGAAAGCACCTTATCACAATGAATATATATACAAAATTTGAAGAAATTTGGATAATTCTGCTTGAAAAACCCATTTATCAAAATTAAGGGGGATTAGGCCTTCTTTATACTTAACCAATGAACTCCCAAAACTAATCAGGGAGGCACCTTATCACAATGAACCTATAAACAAAATTTGAAGCAAAACAGTTATTTCTATCAAGAGTTATCTATCGTGTTACGTACATACATACATATGTACAAGCATACATACGTACATACAGAACCAGCGGGCACATTAGCTCTCAGGCTTTGATAGCCTGTGAGCTAAAAAGGAATCCCTGGTATTTTCTTTGAGTGAACTAGATTCTATGCATTGAAATTTTAAATCCATGTGCAAAGTTTGAAAGGAAAATCGTCGATTCATTTATTCTATATTACATGAGAAATGAAAGTTAACTTTAAAATGCCAAATCCTAATTTCTGTGAATTGCAAGGATTAATTAGTTCAGATTCAGATCAATTAGTTGTTTCATTCCCTTGGAGTTCGGAAAAAAATTTTGTGCACAATATTTTTGCAGTTCTAATCTTCGTTCATCTTATGAAACCTTATTTGTCTAACTCATCTGTTCGTCTGTCTGTCACAGAGTTTGTACTCGGAAACTGTATAAGTTAGAAACTTGAAATTTTGCATACTTATAGCTGAATATCTCCTGTCACATGACAAATCATAAAATTCTCCAAAAAATGAAATTTTTTGGGCGGGAGATTCTTGTCCACACTATTCTCATGGGTGGGTTTTCAAAATTTTGGGCACGTATCCCGCCATCCAGCCCTGACATAGCATAATACTACAATGCTTTTGACAATATTACAATATGAATTTAATTGTCCTAAATAATTAATTTAACACAATAATTCAATTATAAAATTAGGTGCTTTTCTATTATACCAACACTATTATTGTCAAGCTTAATTGTTGGTGCTTAATGAAACATTTGAAAAAAAATAGGGCACAGATGTCATGTACGCACCACATTGGCGCGATTGCAACAAAATGACAATTTTATGCTTCACATGGTAACCAGGTTATTTTGTTTATATTGCTGTTTATTTACTTTTATTTTTATTTTAATTCTATAAATTGTTTTTATTATGTATATCAATATTTATTTATATCAAACTATCACTTATTTAGTTTTATTTCATTTTTTAAAATAATAGAAGCTATTGCATTTATTACGTTATTTTATTTTTATATTGAAATAAAAAATCACGTGCTATTAGTAACTAATATTCAAAAACAAACTTTTCGCCAAATTGGCAGGGGAAAAAAATCTCGCCAATGTTTTGTGTATATGATCCAACATCTGTGCCAAAAATAACGTTGTATGTGTGATGGTGTCATTTTGTCATGGTGTAAGAAAAAAAGCACCAAAAATAGTTATTAAAGAGTACTAATGTTTACTATAGATAAGTGTACCTGATGTCCATGGCTCCCTCTCCCGTTCAATTTCGAACCACAGTTTCTTTATCAGCTCATACCGGTCGGCGTCCGTGTAGGGTAACTCTCGACTGGCCTCCCTCCATAAGCTCAACTCACTCGGGTTCAACCGTCTCTTCAGCTCAAAAGTGTCGATATTCTGAAGCTCTTGCAAACTTATAGCACCCAGGTTCATGAATCTGGAACCCATCAAAAAGATGATAATGACACAAAAACATTCAACCTAAATTCACTTTTTAAACTAGTCAGATGTGCCAATACCATAACTTTTGGTACTTGCGTATTATCCGTGCCAGGAGATGGATTGCCAAAAATGGTAATTAATATAAAATGTAATATATGTTTATTAAATTTATAACATTGTTAAAAATAGTAAATAACATTATTTTAGTAAAATTAATAAATGGTAAATAGCATAGTAAATAAGAAAGAATAATATTATAGATTATTCCCAGGCATGTACCATGTAGCAAGGAAAAAAATATATAAGGGGTTACTATAATTAGTAATATTGGCTCCATGCCTGGCGCAGTTGGCTTAAAACTGGCACGGATAATACGTAAGTACCAAACTTCCTTCTATCTCATACAGGTTTTAGATATATCAAAAACAAATCAGCATCCATTTATATCAAGGTCTAACTGGATTTATTTCATTAGTGGGTCATTCCATGTCAAATTAAATCAAAAATTTTCAATATTCAACCTGACCATTTCAGATTTTAATGAACCCTTCAGGAATCATTCTCCCTGATGATACTAATGAGAATATAGTTTTATAATTTTTTTATCTCAGTAAATTTTCATACAATTAATTTTTTTAATTTCGAAAAATCATCATTTTTACTTACCCATCATACGTAGTATAGGGTAAGTCTTGTAATAGTTTTGAAAATCGAAAAATTTTTTTTGACGGATTTACACGTTTCAGACACTGGAGATTCTGAAAAACATATTTTTAGAAAAAAAAATTTGCCGTCCGTCTGTGTGTCTGTAAACGCTCTATCTCCCGAACAAATTGAGATAGAGACTTGCAATTGGGTATGTACTTAGTATGTAATAATGGGAAGAAGCCTATTTCATTTCAATAACCTCGATTAACCGGAACATTTTTTTTCGGACTCTCGAAATATTCGTTCTGATGAAAGGTATATAAAATTTTTCGAAATTGTTTATTTTAAGGAGTAAATATAAAAGACAATAAAAAAACATAAATTTTGCATAAAACATGAAGTCGATCGGATAATGAGTTGCCGAGATATTTGTCATCCAATTTTCCACACTCTTCGATTTTTTATGACCCTGTATTTCATCCAAATTTCACTTCAAATACAGTAGAGTCTCCAAAATCCGCACAGCTTGGGACCAGAGGCTGTGCGGATTTTAGAGTTTTGCAGATTCTAGATTAAATGATTTTTTTTTCAACTTACCTGTGCCCATTTAGAAGATGTAATAATTCAATTTAGACAAATTAAAACTTGAATACCTTTAATTTACCTGCAGATTATTATTTTAATATACAAAATTATTTTTTATTACAACTTTTGAACATTTCCTGTATAGTTTTTTGCTTCAGAACTTTCCCTTTTTCTTGATGAAGTTTTTTTTGGATCCTGTAAACAGTCATTATTTCTTGTTGGTCTATGCAACTCTGCTGCTCCAAGAACTTCAAAAAGTTTTTACAAAAATACAAACCTTCTTCAAACTTTATTTATTTTTTCTTCAGAGTCATTGTCAGATTCAGATTCACTGTCTTCTGGTGGGTTAATAACTGAAGAAATAATTTCTTCATCTGCAAAATAGTTTACTAAAACTTTATCTGTGTGGTTCATCAATTTCATCTTCTTTAAAAAACTCTTGTAAAGCTGGGCTTTTGCATATTTCATCAATTCAGAAGCTTTAGCTTGTTGCAATGTTAATGGAAAACCTGAAAAATCTTTTTCTTCATCCTCATCTCTATAATAAAACTGTAAGTCATGTGACTGTCCTCAACAGTTCCGGGATGCCGCATCGCTTTTTCATATGCCAAGCGGCCATTTTTATTCAAAATTATTTTTTCGAATAAACTGCATAAAAGTTACATTTTAAGAAAGATCGTTCAAAATAAATTAATATTTGAGAGATGACTTGCGTTCAATTATGTATATATTCTGCAATAACTTCAGTCGAAAGATTCGCAGTTCAAATTCTCTATTCATAAAAGTAAACAAAAAAAAGATTGATTCGTCGTGAACATTTAAAATATTAAATCATGGAGGTAATCATTCGCAAAGCAAGTTCTCCGCGAATGAATTTTTGGATCGCTGCCTTGCGTCAAAAAAATAATTCGCACCAGTGAGACAATCAAAGTTTACCATAATTATGTGCTATACAACTCAACTTTCGGACCTTTTCTTGACGTAAATTGAACTCATGTAATAATATTTAATGAATCAGATTTTTAGCATTTTTAAAATCACTAATACAGCTTTTATTTATCGCGTGTACAAATTAGAAATGATACTTTGATTTTGAAATCAAATGTTTTGATTTATGATATTATTTCTTATTTATTTATTTATTTTCTCTTTTAAATGAAAAGTGTGAAGTATTTTAAATTTATGTAATATAAGCATTTTAGATTAAAGTTAAGTATTTTAAATGAAATGAGTGACAGGTTTATAATTTAAAATTAAATTAATTGTAGTATGAATGACGGTGATGGGAACGATATTTGGCGAATTATCATCTGCTCCCGGCTAACAAAAATACTCATAATTAAAAAAAAGAATAAAAATAAATAAATGATAGTTTGTTGTAAATAAATATTGATATACATATCAAAAATAATTTATAGAATTAAAATAAAAAATAAAAGTAAATAAACAACAATTTCCATAACAAAGTTTTCGCCAAATTGGCGGGGGAGGGGGGGGAATCGCGCCAACGTGCGTATGTGACATTTGTGCCCAAAAAATATGCGAAATGCTACCATGATCGCAAAAGTTCATGATTTGTCTATTAGAATCTTCCGATTTGGCGAAGGATTAAGGGAAAATTAAATTATGAATAAATGTAACGTGTTGCAATGTTTAACATACATTTAAGGGAGACCAAACTGGTCGCCAGTGGCGGCTAGTTTTCAATAAATAATGATTCTGGCCATATTTTATGCCATGCATTGATCAAGGTATCTTTTGTAATAGAAGCCCATGCTTCATCAATTAAATAAATGCAGTATTTTATGGTGAAAATTTTTCTGCGCTCTTCTATTGTTTCAAATGGCGAATCAGCATTAATAAGTTGCTTCAAAAAATTTGATTTATCATGGCATTTTACACTATGGATAATACCCTGATCCATAGGCTGAATTAACGAGGTAGTGTTGGGGGGGGGGGGGGCAAAAACATTGTAATAATATTATCTGAAATACCATTTAATTCAGGATGAGCAACACAGTTGTCCATCAGTAAAATAATTTTACAATTTTCTGGCAACCACATATTTTTTTTCAAGTGTTTGTTTTAAGATAGGGTGAAAAGAGTTGTTGGCCATTTATAATATAAACAGTGTAATATCTTGTGCCATTATAAACATTATTATTTATTCAAATAAATTTACGTTAAAAATAATTTTATTTTCGTTCAATAATATTTGGAGCAAAAATATAAAGATTTACTTCTTTTCTTAACTGCAAATTTGCAATGCAAGCGGATTTTGGAGTTTTGCGGATTTTAGAAGTGCAGATTTTAGAGACTCTACTGTATATATTTTAATTGGAAATTTGACGCTTAATCAGATGCAATAAACCGCTAGTTAATAGGAGTATTATTTTTGGAGTTATAAGGAAAAACCTCTTTCAAGCAATTCAGTAATCGAGCCTTTTTATGACGTCATCAAGCCACGATTTTATTTGAATTGCAATGCATTTTATAAGTAGTTTACACATTTTTATTTTAATATTTTACATTATACATATACATGATGGGTAAGTATTACGGTGGCCCCCAGCGACTAGTTTGGCTTGTATAAATGTTTTCAATTTCTCAAGTTCTATCAGGAGTGACTAATAATGACAATGGGATGAGCAGTTAATGATTAAAATAAATAAGACAATACCTATCTTTAGCACAATCATAAAGTAGGCGAGGTGCCAACTTTAAATACCAGCCCCAACTGGTGTTTAACATTAGTTTTTTTTTTTTTTTTTAACATAACTGCTGATCCCATTGAGATCCCACTCTAAAACTTTCAGAATTTAAAGTTTATAATATTACATAAAACATATATTTTTTTTTCAAAATTTTTAAAAAACACTATTTTAAAATTCTTTTAATTAAGTCAAATTAACTTTTTTTAAACCAAGCATAGTCAACTTGCCCATCAAATTAAACCTTGTGAAATTTTCTTTAAAATGAGGGGTCGAACAACTCTCTACGCCTGATAGAACTTGAGAAAATCAAAATTGAAAACACATATAGAAGCCAAAAAATGATGATTTTTTGAAATTTAAAAAATTAGTTGTATGAAAATTTACTGAGATAAGAAAATAATAAAAGTATATTCTCATTTATATCAAAAACAAATCAGTTTAACTGGGTCATAACTAACCATGTCAAATCAACCAAAGGAGAATGATTCGGAGGATGGGATGTTAAATGATTCAAAGGAGAATTATTTTCACAGAAACAGTGCAAAGTCATGTAGAATATTTTCTTTTAACCGAGACTTATAATTTAAACCCTGATATATATATAGTGCTGTCCTCTAAAAAAAACCCCCATTTTTGTGAAATTTTCTCTGTAGAAAGTCTAATAAAGAATGCACAAAAGTAAAACATGGCTAAATTTTTAGAGCTGGTTCTGAATAAGATTTTAATGTTGATCATTTTTCATTTTGCCACTTTATTACAAAATGGCAGCCAATTAAGCGGGAATTTGAAATAAAAACAAAAACATGTTACTCGGGAGGGGGGGACCCTAACATTATCAGCTGAAAATGAAGCATTTTCTTACCTATTAAGGGTTTGAAATAAAAAAGATTAAAAAAAAGTATACATCATTCTAAAATTGTATTATAACAAGAAAATCTGTAAAAACTAAGCTCATATTTTCCCAGAATTCTGTATTTCTTAATTAAAATTATTTTAAAACTAAATAAACACTCCTTAGGCATTTTCAATATTCTAAATGACATATATAAACAAGACAAAGCCAAAAAATTTACTTCAGCGTAATATTTGATGAAATACTGGGTGGGCTATTTTAGGAAACATTTCACTCTGGGTTTTTTTTAGAGGAAAAAAATATATTATTGTTATTATTTTTTTTTTAAATTAACTATTAATGTAAATCTACAGTAACATACGGCGACACATGAATCAAATGTAGAAGACCTTCAAAAATCACTTTTGCTCTGATAATATTTTTCAAAATTTAGCATATGAAAAAATTTCTACAAAGGATGAACAATATAACTCTAAAAGTATATGATTGACTGTTAGTTGTTAATTTATGTTTATTAAAATGTTAACAACATTTAGGTTGCAAAGTCTTGTTATAATATTAAGAACAAGGTGGAAGTAACACAGGGGACAAATATTAGGGGACACAAGAAATTTCGGTACTTTTCGGTTAGCCGGGCGCCAGTGAAATGTATATATCTATATATACATATATATGTATACATACACACATATATGTATGTGTATATATATGTATATATATATATACATGCATATATAAATGTGTGTATGTATATATATATATGTATATATATGTATACATAGATATATAAATTTCACTGGCGCCCGGCTAACCGAAAAGTACCGAAATTTCTTTATAAAATGAAAAAAAAAAAAAAAATGAAAAAAAAATATTTAATGTATAAAGGTGTAATATTAAGACTAAATAGACTTAAAAAAAACATCATCCAACATAACATTTTTTTCACTAATATGTATTTAATATTAGTGAAAAAAATATGGTTTAAAAGTCACAAATTGTTGCTGGGATATATTTGTTTAAGATATGGCTTTTTATAGGACATAATTTTAAATAGAGCTAATGAATGCAGTTCATCAGAAATTTCATAAGTGCATTAAAGAAAAATATGTTTGAAATATCTTTTTCAGTATTTTTTAATTTTTGAACAGAATTATGGGAAATATAACAACACAAAGTGTTAGACAGCAAAAGGGTGCTTTATTTTTGGAATGACCCACCTATAAAAACTGGCTTTGTTGAAAGATTTGCACTTTTTGGCAGTATTATTAAGAACAATGAATTTTTCAGGAGAAGATTTTTTTAAAGAATAATGTAAAGCATTTTGTGCATTCAAAAAAGCTTTTCAACCCATTTGCAGCCCATCTATAAATGAACAAACATTATCTTAAAATAAGAATTCAAGATTGAATACTAATTTTTATAAATTTCGTATTCAATCTTGGACTCTTATTTTAAGATAATGTTTGACAGGTGTCCCATTAAAAGGACAAAGGGAGCAGTTTGTGTGGGGCAGATTTCTTGTCCCAAAATAAAAACCAAGGTACCACAGCTGGAAAGACTGGTTTCTTAAAAAAAAATAAGATTTCCTTGATTTTATAAGATATTTAGATTATTACTAAAAACTGTAAAATATCAGTACACTTGTAGTAATTAACTACTGATTATTAATGTTACTATTATTTTGCGTCTTTTCATTTAAAAGATTATTTTCAAAATAAATATTATCAAAATGTCCACAGAAAATGGGAGGTTAACAATTAAAAAGACGGATTTTTATTTTTTAAATATCGAAAATTTTCGATAGTACTAAAGAAAAATAATCCAATCTAACAATAACAATTGTGGAATTCACAAACACATAAATTTTCATTACTTTATTGACAGTTTAATTTCGATCGAGGCAATATTTTTTTTAACCAGATTTTACGATGTTTTTATCTAAGATTCATTTTATTTTCATTGGGAAACATTAAAAGTAAATGCATGATGTCATTTAGAAATAATCTTGTTTTATCTTAGTTAAATGTCGCGTGCTTATTTTTATTTCATTTGTATATCGTCTGACAACTATTTTATGTTTCTACATCTGGCAATACCAGATCATTATTATTATTCTATTTCTCTGCGTAATCTGTGGAGTCTTTAATAAACATGTTTGTCGTGTTTAAATTCGAATTAAATTAATTTCCGAATGTTAAGCGACAGGAAACACGATATCAATCGAAATGAAAGTATTAAGAGAGAATGATGCACATCGAATCCAACACTACAGCGCTCAACAAACAAAACAAAAGAATTTTATATATTTTTTTTAATTACCTACCCTCTTTCATTTTAATTCCATAGATGAAGACCATCTTGAAACGAAGATCGATCCTATTATTAATTGATTAATTAATTAAAGTATATTCCAATAAAAAGGGGGTAAAGAAAGAGAGGAATTGCGCGTCGCGTTCTTCCCAATCCAAAACAAAAACAAAGGCACCGCAGCCACTGCAATGTTTACATGAAAAGGCACCACACAACACACCCAATTTCAATTCATTCTCTTCAGCCGTGACTTGAATCAAATGAAGCGACCGGATCGATACTTCTGTCTTGGCGTTCGAAAAGGGAGAAAATGTAAAAGAAATATCCCAGTTTTGGCGTGAGTTCGCGCAGTTTGGCGTACAAAACAGTCAAAACAGAGGTTGGTAAGTTTTCTCGCCGATCGGAAGGGAAAAGAGGGAGGAATGATGGCTGTTCCTAGCCGTTTCGGGGCCGCGCATATATAACGTCGTAAGGGGCGCCATTTCGGGGGGGGGGGCAAGGAATTTGAAATTTCAGAAAATTTATCAGTTATCACAGGTTAGACAAAATAAATAAGTAAAATATGATCAAAAGGTAAAATAACATCAGATTTCACAGATTTGATAACAATAAAAAAAACTAGTCTGATGTGTCAATCCCGAAACTTTCTTCTATCTCACACAGGTTTCACATACACCAAAATGAAATCAGCACCCATTTATATTAAGGTCTAACTGAATCTAAAGTTTTATTAAATTATCTGTGTTAGTTCTAGAGATCTAGCTATCGTGAAAATCCTGCAAAATGTAGCATAGCAGCGCCATCTGTTGGGCTATTTATACCAAATCGTAATCAACGTCTATTTTTGTCAAGGTCTAACCGAATCTGAAGTTTGGTGAAATTCTGTGCATTAGTTCTTGAGATATAGCTATCATAAAAATAATGAAAAATGTAGCATAGCAGCGCCATCTGTTGGGCGATTTACACCAAAAACTAATCAGCACCCATTTATATCATTTATACCAATTATATCAAATTCCGTGCATTAGTTCTTGAGATACAGCACCCACAAAAGTTCTGTCACATAGAGACACTGAGACACACAGACAGACATTTTCTAAAAAACAGTCCAATCGTGTTCAGATGTTCAGGACCTTCTAAAACGTATAAATCCGTCGAAAACCGGAAGTGGTAAATTTTCATAAATCCAATACCTTTTTCTTGTGAAGGTAGAATAAAGTAATAAACACTTTAAACATAGAAACTAATAATTATCAAAAATGTTTTCTAAAGCCTTGCTATTGCAACGTTCTATTAGTGAGACATTTATCATTAATGAGTATTTTGGCTAGTTTTCGAAATATATGTGAGAAAAAACTCTATGAATTACTTCTCAGCTGTGTACAGCTTCTGCATGGGCCCAGGCTTGGCCCGAGCCGGCAAAATGAAAGAAAACTTTCCAACGGGCTGGGCCGGACCGGTTGAATAAGCAGAAAATTTTTAACGGGCCGATAAAAAATAATTAACAGGCCTCCGGCCGTGTACAAACCTCTAGAATTTCACTTGTTGAAACTTTTTCATTGCATCGTCAGAATCAGAATATTTGGCGATGCATTATATTAATAATATTCATATTTTTTCCCGTCTTTGAAACAAAATCAATTCAATATCACATACCAATTTCAAAATTTATTTTACATTTAAGCGATCCAATATAAAAATTTAAACAAAGCCGATAAAATACGAACCATTTTCAACTAATATGACTTTCGCGAGACTTAGGTAATTTGTTTTGTAAAAATAATAATAGTGATAATGAATGTTTGGTAATGGAATCTTTGGAAATATAACTTAATAAATTACAGAAAAATATTTTCAAAAATATTCTTTTTTTTGTATAAAGCTTCAAAAGCTAGGTTTTTAACATCTTTTTTCTTTAATTTTGAATGCTATTATTGTTTTCAATGTAAGAGTCTAATGAGTCTAAGCAATTGTTATATGTATTATTCTGCATGATACATATAGCAATCTAGAATATACTATAAATATGTATTAAGTATTTCAGAAAAGAATCTTAATTGTATGTTACGAACAAGTGGGTAAGTGTGGTTTCTTTTAATATACCTTTCAAAACACTTTATCCTTCCTTTAATAAATACAAATAAATTTCATTTAAAAAAAAAAAAGTTTTTATAAAGTAAAAATTTACCGGTCTATTTTTGTCGTTTTTTCTAAAATCGGAACCAGTCCGATAGCGGGCTAAGCCCACTATTATACTCTGTCATAATAATATCTGTCTTGTGGACGAAATGCGATATTAAAAGAAAAATCAATTTCAAAATTAAACATGTTGTATAGAGACCTTCAAAATGTTAGACATCAGATTTTCTTTTTAATTCTCTAATGACGTCCTATTAAGCTACTTTCTATATTGACACATACTCATACTCCTTGTATTATTGAGAAATATTTAAAATTTTCCGTTTTACGACCAATAGGACGTCCTATTAATCTTTTTTTCAATGGGTGAAACTTTTTATTTCATTTTCATTTTTCACGTGGAAATCTTTCAATAGAAAATTAATTATTGTAGAAAGAATTTTAGTGTGGATTTTTAAGGATTGGCAACTGATATAACGAAATATGTTTAAATTTATAATAGGAAAAGGCTGCTAGATTGTTGGTTTTTTATATCATGTATTAAAATAATACGATTCTTTCAAATTTTATGATTTTGAGCTTCATAATAGGTATTTTAGCTATAAATACACAACATTTCCTGACTGTAAGCTACATAATTTCTGAGAACCAGCTCTGTGACGGACAGACAACAAAGTGGGAGTAATAGGGTTTCGTAAGATGAACGAAACCTTAAAAATCGGAATTTTATGTGGAAATTGAGTTGGACATGAATTTCATTGATTTTTGTACAGGTCAGACCGGAATTCCAGCCCGTGCAGACCTCTAGCACAGCATGATTAAAAGAAAACTCGCCACCCTCAAGGCAGGAATTTTAGTGATAAATTCTCTCTTTAACCCAAAATTTAAGGAGAATTTTTTTTTTTTTTCGGGGTGGGAGGATGGGGGAGGTGTATTCAATTTCCTAATTACAGTGTAGAACCATTTATCCAGAATGGCTGGGGTCACACGAATTCCGGATAACTGGTTGGACATTAAAGCAAAATGTATTTGTAGAATATATGTGGCTGTGGCATTGTTTCTGATTTCAAATTATTTACTAGATTCTACAGATTAAAAATCAGATCCAATCGAGATCAATGATTTATTCAGATTTGAGAAAAGACAATTTATTGGAATCCCTTGTTTCTGCATAACACTTCCCCAACAACATTTCTGCATAAAAATCAAAACTCTCAATATCTAACTATATATTCTTCCATTTAAAATCCTAGATATTGGTATTAAATTATACCATGCATGTGAGTAATGTATCAAACAATGAACATGTCAAACTAGCATTGTGGCACTTTTTTTCTGGAGAAATTCTGAAACCAGTCAATTGGAAATATCATTCTGGATAACTGGTTTTCCAATTAACTGGATTCCGGATAAACGGTTCCATACTGTATATGATTTGTTAATTTTGTTTTATTAGTGTCGCATTATATTTACTCCAATCGTTATAATGCTATTAAATCATTTGTTTTATTAAATGATATTATATACTGTTCAACCACGCTTCTAAGAGCCCCGGTTGGCAGAGTGCCAAGCTGATTCCATTCACACAGTAGGGAGAATAGCCCCGGCAAAAGAAGCTGAAATACCACTCTTTATTTTAGGCAACGTACTTACAGCTTACAGACTCCCCTATTTTCGGCATGGACTAGCCATTTTCGGCCATGCGCAGTTCGCTCCAGGTTTTTATCAAGCGTGGTGTATCAGTATACATTATGCTCTTAAAAATCTCCACAGCCTGAAGAGTCCTGCCCAGATTTGGTTGTAACCGACCTGAATCCTGACTTTAACTCAACAGACTTCAAGCCAAATCCAAAATATTCATACCTGAACTCAAAGCGAAAGAAAATGAATGTATATTTTAATCATAGAAACTCGACAGAGTTTCTCGCCAAGCATAAGAAACAGCAATGCATTGAACCGTAAATGAATGAAATTTCTGCCAATGGATGCCAAACGATTTTACAAATTTTTTTTTTTTTTAACTCTGTCTAGTTTATATTTTGCGGACAAGACAAAATGGGTTTTTGACACATCTATATCTCGCGTTCTATTTATGATAGAAACAAAATTCTTGATTCTATGGAATGGGGCGTGCCACGTGACTAAGAAATCAAAAGAAAAGCAAGATCTGTCGAATAGGTTTTCAGGAAATGTGATTTTAAAAGTGCTGTTTTTTGCACTTTTTAAATCTTGTTCAGACCAAAAACTGTTGACAGGGCTACAGCAATGTGTAATTATCGGATTTTTACGTGGTTTATGTCATTTGATTTGTTTTTATGAGTAGTTCAAACCTTTGTAAGTTTCATGTAAAAATATTAATTAGTTTTTGATTTATATCAGTTTAAAGTTATTGATTCCTATACTTAACATATAGCAAAAAACTGTTGACAGGGCTACAGCAATGTGTAATTATCGGATTTTTGCGTGGTTTACGTCATTTGAATTGTTTTTATGAGTAGTTCAAACCTTTGTAACTTTCATGAAAAAAATATTAATTAGTTTTTGATTTATATCAGTTTAAAGTTATTGATTCCTATACTTAACATAGAGCAAACAACTGTTGACAGGGCTACAGCAATGTGTAATTATCGGATTTTTAAGAGGTTTACGTCATTTGAATTGTTTTTATGAGTAGTTCAAACCTTTGTAAGTTTCATGAAAAAAATATTAAATAGTTTTTGATTTATATCAGTTTAAAGTTATTGATTCCTATACTTAACATAGAGCAAAAAAATAATAAATGACCCAACTCTTTTAGAAATGGTCGTATACACATGATATTAAGATATGTTATTGCAGTCGACCCAAGTAAGCTCCCTATTATAAAAAAATAGTAACATTTAAGGTTCGTTTACAGGTTCTCACAAAAGATCTTTTGATATAGGGCTAAAGAATTGTGTAATTATCCGATTTTTACGCGGTTTTCAGCAATTGCATTGTTTTTATGAGTAGTTCAAATGTTTAATATTTCGTGTAAAAATATGAATTAGTTTTTATATTGTATATCACTTTAAAGTGATTTATTCCTATACTTAAGATGAAGAAAAGGAATATTAAATGGTCTAACTCTTTTAAAAAAGAACGTATGCACAGGATGTTAAAATATGTTACTACGAACGACCTAAGTTAGCTTCCTATTGTAAAACTGAATTGTAGAATTACTGTTCGTTTACAGGGTAACTCAAAAGATTTTTTACTAAGACTAAATAGTTGTGTAATTAGCGAATTTTTACGTTGAAGTACTTGATTCCTCAACACAGAGGAAAAACAATAGTATAAATAGCATAATTTTTGTCAAAGTGGCTATATACACAAGATATTCAAATATGTTACTACATCCGATTCATTTAAACTCTCTATTGTTTGAATTGTTGAACCATATATGTTTCGTTTACAGAGTCTCTTAGAAGATCTTGATTACATTACAACCGATGTATATTTACTGAGTGAGATGTATTTTAATGATTTTATACTGTTTCAATCTCTGTAAGATTTTATTATCTTGCTTTAAAATTTAATACGCGTTCATTTTGTCTGCCTGAAAGCTCGTCGATCTTAAGCTCTAAATCTATTAAAATATAGTATTTTCATCGATTAAAAAAAAACTGTGTTTATTAATAGATGTATCAGGAATTGATTGAAAAAGTGATTAAAAGATTCCAACTTTACATTCATGCGCTGAGTAATAGAATGTAAAAATGTTGCTACCCCAAGATTAGAAGTTTTGCGTTTAAATATTTGCCGTTCATCGAATCTCCGGCTATGACGAACTTAAAATGCTCTAAAAACGGGCCTAGAGCACAATGAAAAGGAAATATCTTCTTAAATTCCCCATAAAAATTAAAAATGCTATATTTTGTATACAATAGGTGATCGGTAACGAACTGTTCGGTTTATGAACAAATCGATTAACGAACACTTTCGCGTGATATTTTTATGTTCGGATAATGAACACATGCTCGGTTAACGGACACTTTCAAGAGATTTTTATGTTTGGAGAACGAACACCTCACGAAACAAAGTCATGATGAAGCAATGCCGTGTTTCATATTTGCCGAGCTATACTTATTGCTTCTATTGTCGACTTTGGGAACATTTTAACAGTTGCATACATATGTCCTAATTAATTCATGGACTGCCGAGGATTGAGGACCTATCTTTTAGTATCCCCGAATCGGAATGGACAGACTAGAAAAAACATTAATTATGTATTTTGTGTCTTTATGCATTTTGTGCATTTACAGGGGTCGATAAAGGAATAATTTGGGGCCTATTTAGGGCCCCTTCACAAAAATGAATTTGGTAAAATGGGCCCCTTCACGATAATAAATTTGATAAAATGGGCCCGGCCCCTTCACAAAAATAAATTTGATAAAATGGGCCCTTTCACAAAATTCTATTCCGTAAAACTTACTATTTATTATTTATTTATTATTTTGTGATGTTTTAAAATGTGTAATTTGTAAACAAACAAGTTCACCAGAGGAAAACTTCAGCAAAAGTGTTAAAAAAAGTTTTTGTTTATAAATGCTTGGTTCGAATTTGATTAACTGGATTTCAACTTTCGTTACAAAATGTTTTTTTTTTCACAAAAATATAATAAATTTCACAAAAATAACCTTTACTTTTCACAAAATGGGCCCCAAGAAAAAAAAACCTGCATCGACCCCTGATTTAGTAAATATAATCCTTTTTGGTTTAATCACGGTCCTTTTTAAAATCTAATTTAAAGCTTTATGATTTATCAGATCAAAAATTTTAATAAAATTTTACATTTTTTTAAACGGTTCATTATGTAAACACATTAGTCTTTGTGGTATATTTACAAAATCACACAAAATTTCGGAATACATGTCATCCTACGAACATTTTCTATTTTGAAATCACTTTAATAGTTTTTATACTTTTGCAAACGTTGCGAATCTTATATTTTTCTGATTCTTGAAACGTTGAGTTAAAAAACTTAACAAATAAAAAAACTTTTAAGGTGCTCAGTAATTTTCAAGAATAATATTTAATATATTAGTATAAAAATCCCTGTAAATTACAATGGTTCGTAGAAAAACAAATTTGATTATTCTCGGTAAAGTAAACTCATTGTTATAATTGACAAAAAAAAAAAAAAAAAAAAAAAAAGGTGCTTCTTATTTTTCCACATTTTTCTGAAACTGCAATATTTTAATTACTTTGTAAACTACTGTAAAATTTTCTTAAACACCTTGTTATGTTTTTTGAATGTATATAAAGGGAAGAGTGATATTAACAAAAGAAAAAGGAAAATAAACATGTCATAAATAATCTGATGAATACAATGTAAGGAAATGAAAATATAAAAGTTTCCCCGTTGCTATGGTAGCGACATGTACATTGGAATACGTCACTCAATAAATTGTATAATTCTGATGTATAATTCTGTTTATAGCATCACAATTATTCTTTTATTTTGCCCCTTTCATCTTTCTTTTATCTTTTCTTTTCTGAATAAAAATGGGATCTGTGTAATTGAAATTAAACACCTTACAAAAAGGAGTGATATCTCATCAAAAACAACTCATTGTAAATGATCCCGCCAAGCCACAAACCTAAAACGTCAGCCATAAAAAGAAGTGATATAACATAAAAAGAAACGATATAGAAGTGCATACTCCGAGTCCCGTGTAAAAATCTATCACCACTCATAGTGTTTCCAAAAGACTCGGAGTGAGGTACAGTATGTGAAAACTGCTTGGCGACCTGTAGGCTTTTATAATATATGCAGTATATCAATTTTGAAAATCGAAAAAATAAATTTTTAATTTTTGTTATATCACTTTTATAAATATTTTTGTATGCGAAAGAATTGACAGAACGGATTTTTCCCCAGACTTATGCGATTCCGCTTACGCTAGAATTATTGCAATATATCTCAATTTAGTTAACGTGTATTATAAGGTGCATTGTTATTAATATGCGTGTGATCATTATATATATATATATGTATTACAAACTCAAAATCTTTACATGTTTACTTAAGAAATCTTCTTCGTAAGAGTGGTGTTTCTAGTTTAAATAATGGTAAATAAAATCAACAAATTAATTTTTCAAGCTCATAAATAATAAAAGACATGCAAACACAGAAGCTTCAGCTTTTCTCAATTTTATGGGAGCAAAATAATTAAATAAATAAAAAAATAAAATAAAAATAAAAATAATATAGTCATATGTGATTGCAGGAAACGCGAACATTATAAAAGCCTGCAGGTCGCCAAGCAGTTTTCACATACTGTACCTCACTCCGAGTCTTTTGGAAACATTATGAGTGGTGATAGATTTTTACACGGGACTCGGAGTATGCACTTCTATATAGTTTCTTTTTATGTGATATCACTTCTTTTTATGGCTGACGTTTTAGGTTTGTGGCTTGGCGGGATCATTTACAACGAGTTGTTTTTGATGAGATACATTTATGGAAAAGTAATCTACAAGTTTACCGCTTATGTACAAAAAATAACACATATACACTCATTAATATTCAAATATATAGTTTTTATATTTGAAAATTATTCAGAACCTCCTTTTGTATTCGAAAGAGTCAAAGAACAACCCGAAGCATATAAATTTTACTCAACCCAAAAAAAAAAAAAAAAAAAATCAACCAAACCTAAAGCGAAATGCATTTCGGGTAGCCGATGCAGCACTGTAATTTCCTGTAAACCCGGGTCGATACAAACTTCAGATTGGGTCATTTTACCCGACCCAATGCAGGAGCAAGGGACCTGAGACCAAGGGTTTTGCAGATTTCCGAATTGTATGGAATTTAGATCACAGTCTGAAGAAGATCAAAGAGAATGATTGCTGAAAATTTTTACTGACTGAAAATCATTAATGAAAATTTTCTTATACCTATGGATTACAACATTTGCAAATTTCGTAACTTCTTGATGGTGTTCGTGTGCTGATTATCTCGTAACTGATTGAATTTCATGACTTTTAGGTAGATTTCGTAAGAAATACTACCTATTACATTCTCACCTAAGTTGGAAATTTTGAAAAATTTTTGCAGATCTACGCCAATCATGACTCCCAGAACCCAAAACCACCCCCAGTTCAAAACTTTATCTATCTATCTATCTATCTATCTATCTATCTATGTCACTTTTTTCTGACCACGATAACTGGAAAAATTCTGCATAAATCTCTTCCAAACTGATACATAAAATAAAGGGTCATAAAATCTCGGTCAAGTTCGTTAATGGGCAAAATCGAGCAAAGGGGGGGGGGGGGGGAAAATGGGGGGCTTTTTGTGAAAACAGAAAAACCCGCATAATTTCTTTATTATTATACGTATCGAATCCGTTTAAAGTTACTATTACTTCTAGGACAAGGGCCGAAAATTTATGTATGACAGATTTTTGATATAATTAAAAATGGCCCCAAGGGGGGGGGGAAAGGGGGGTTTTTAGAAGAAAAAAAATCATAGCTTCGTCAATTCACAAGATATCAAATCCGTGTAAATTTATTATTAATCCTCTTAGTATTATCTAAAACTTTTATATTGACAAGTTTTTTATAGGACCAACCGTTATAGCAAAAAAAAATTAAAAACAAAAAAAATCCCTGCCGGCTCCGCCTGCAAACAAGTTATTTTTCGAAGTAGGCGGTTCCTACTCCCGCATCTTTTCGAAACTGATACATAAAATCAAGGGGCATAAAATCTCGGTCAAGTTCGTTAATGGGCAAAATCGAACCAAGGGGGGGGGGGGGGGGGCTTTTTGTGAAAACAGAAAAAACCCATAATTTCTTAATTATGATACGTATCGAATCCGTTTAAAGTTATTATTACTTCTAGGAACAGGGCCAAAAACTTATGTATGACAGATATTTGATATAATTAAAAATTGCCTTAAGGGGGGGGGAGGGAAGGGGGGTGTTAGAAGAAAAAAATTCATAACTTCGTCAAATTCCAAGATTTCAAATCCGCTTAAATTTATTATAAATCCTCCTAATATTATCTAAAACTTTTATATTGACTAGTTTTTTATAGGACCAACCATTATAGCAAAAAAAAATTAAAAACAAAAAAATCCCTGCCGGCTCCGCCTGCAATCAAGTTATTTTTCGAAGTAATCGGTTGCAACTCCCGCATCTTTTCGAAACTGATACATAAAATCAAGGTGCATAAAATCTCGGTCACGTTCGTTAATGGGCAAAATCGAACCAAGGGGGGGGGGGGGGGGACTTTTTGTGAAAACAGAAAAAACCCATAATTTCTTAATTATGATACGTATCGAATCTGTTTGAAGTTATTATTACTTCTAGGAAAAGCGCCGAAAGTTTATGTATGACAGATTTTTGATATAATTAAAAATTGTCTTAAGGGGGGGGGGGGGGGGGGGGGGGGGTTAGAAGAAAAAATTTCATAACTTCGTCAATTCCCAAGATTTCAAATCCGCTTAAATTTATTATAAATCCTCTTAATATTATCTAAAACTTTTATATTGACATGTTTTTTATAGGACCAACTCTTATAGCAAAAAAAAAAAAACAATCCTTGCTGGCTCCGCCTGCAAACAAGTTTGCTTTCGAAGTAGGCGGTTCCAACTGTAGCATCATCGCAAAAAGGTCATTTCTTCCGCAATTCCCGACAAACAGGCGCCCCACGGTCTGCGTCTTCGAAATCTACTTGTGCCTGTAGGCCGAGCCGTCAGGGATTTTTTTTTTTGTGATTGTTTCTTTTTTTCTTCTTTTTTTTTTTGTGATAATTTTCCAAAATTTGCTATTTTTTGTGAGTTATTGACGGAATTGATTTTTTCAACCTTTTGTCGGAATTCACGACATTTTTTTTTTTTGGCAACTGATCGACGAAATTTGCTATTTGTTTTCGTGATCTTTCGATGCAATTTGCGACTCTTTTTTACGATAGTTGAAATTCGGAAGTCTTTTTCCACAACCGACTGACAAAAGCAGATTTTTTTTTCTTGCGCGATTGTTTCACTAAATTCGTGATTTTTTTTTTTTTTTTTGGTTCAATCTTTTGAAGAATTTCGCAATATTTTTCCGCAATAGTTATACTATGTGAGAAGAGTTAGTTAAAAAAAAGCTTTTGAGTTACTAGTGCATGGAATCTCTTTTCCTATTATTCTTAACAGTTAAACTGCCTAAAACTGCTTGATATATCACTTTTAGTAATTTGTATAAAATATCAAATAAATGAAAGTGTGGGTTGAATGTTTTTTAAGTACTATATAAAATTGCAGAACTGAGATTTGAGCCTCCTTATCTGAAGATTTACTAGTTTTATTGCTACTATTTTTTTTTATCTACGTACTAGCTGTTTTGTCAGAGATGAATAATCAAACATATAACAAAGAAAATAATAGATTAAAAACTAAAACTTGTGTAACTTAAAAAATTGTCTTTGGTTAAATGGGGAGAGTTTGAGCTCCATGAGTCCCTCATTTTCCTGTGTCCTTAAACATTATTCTCTGCTTCCTGATTGGGTGTTGATTGAAACACATCAGAGCGAAAGTCCTGCATCGGGTGGCGTAATTGATAGAATCGTAAAAATATAAAATCATACAAAATCGAGAGTGTACACCACGAAGGCAGTGGGGTCCAAGAGGTCTACACGGGCCAACATTTCGCAGCCCGGCACAACCCGTACAAAAAAAAAATGTGTTGACCCGACTCGATGAAAAAATCAAAAGTTCGGGCCGGCAAGTACAAAAATTTTATCGACCCATCCGGCCCAACATAAAAGCAAAAAGTTCGGCCCGGCATGTACAAAAATTTTGTTCTTCCGGGAGCGGTATAAAAGCTAAAATCTCGGCCCAGTATATATATTTATCTGGTATTCTTTGACAAAATTTGTGTTTTTTTTTTCTTCGATCCTTTAATGAAATTTCACTTTTTTTCCGATCCCTTAACGAAATTAGAAATTTTTTCGCAGTGCTTTGCAGAAATTTGCGTTTTCCTCCGCTATTATTTGACGAAATTCGCAGGGTTTTTTTTTTTTTTGCGATCCTTTAACCAAATTTGTGGTTTTTTGTGATCCCTTGATGAAATTTTACATTTTTTTGGAGTCCTTGGAAGAAATTTGAGTTTTCTTTGCAAGCCTTTGATGGAAATCGCGTTTTTTCTGTGATTTGTTAACAAAATTAGCATGTTTTTTTTTCGCAACCATGCGACAAAATTTGCCGGGGATTTTTTCCCGATTCTTTGACGAAATTCATGTTGTTTCTGCAATCTTTTGAAGAAATTGTCTATTTTTTCTGCAAATGATAGACATAATTGATTTTTTTCGGCGACGATCATTCAAAATTTAAGATATTTTTTATGTTCGAATTTTTGGACTGAAGACTAAAATTTTTGAAACCGAATGCCTTAAATTTTTAGGAAAATTCGGAACAGAATTACCCCTGATGAAATAAATATAACTATTTTTTGTTTCTAACGAATCGTAATATAAATTAATTTTAAACTAAAATTTGAGAGAAAAGTTATTTGTTTCAAATTTCGGGAAGAGGGGGGTGTCACCTCCGAAGTAACAATATTTTAGTGATTACACATTGAAACACAATGGACTGAAAAAAAAAAATTAAGAATCAATAACATTTTTGAAAAATTTTAGAAATTCTAAAATTTTAGTAAAAATTTACAAATTTAGAAAATTTTTGAATTTTTTTTTTTTTTTTGATTTTGGGTCTTTCCAGATTTTGGATTTCCGGATAATGGATCATATATTGTAAAATGATTCTTTCTTATAAAACATAATTAAAATACTATAAGGAATACATAGTACAGCGTAATTTGCATTTAATTTTGCATATGTAATCAAACAATGAGTTATGTGGCGAGTCAAGCAGTTTAGAAACTCATTGATAACACTTTTTTACAAAAACTTTCGCACATGGATTATTTGTTAATATTTAATTTGAATGTTTTGTCCAATCATTGAACTATTTCAGAAATTTAATAAAAAAATAAGTAAAATATATATATATATATATATATATATATATATATTTATGTACCGTAAAATCCCATTAATCCCCCCCCCCCCAAACGCGGTGGAAAATCGTAAAATAATCAGAGGGGGCGCTTACATACACGGTATTAAAATTGTAGTATGATATCTATGGGTGGGGGGGGGGGGATGCTAATGGCCGATCATCACAAAGTATGCATTATTTTAATAAAGTGAGAAAAGAAAAATATTTTGAAAAAATATAAATATACATAATAGAAAAACAGTATAACTTCGCGATTAATGGCGATTTCAGATTATAGAAAATTCTGAATTTCAGAAGCTTTGAAACTGGAATGCATTTAAATAAACCATAACACTAATATCTATCATTAATATGGTAACAAAAAAATAAAAGGAACTTAATAATTTAAAATAATTAAAAAACACTAAGAAATTTCGGTACTTTTCGGTTAGCCGGGCGCCAGTGAAATTTATATATCTATGTATACATATATATACATATATCTATACATACACACATTTATATATGCATGTATGTATATATACATATATATATACACATACATATATGTGTGTATGTAATGTATATATAGATATATACATTTCACTGGCGCCCGACTAACCGAACGAAAAGTACCGAAATTTCAGTTGAAAATGTCCTAATATACTTTTTAGAACTAGTAACATTTTATGTGGTGTCGCCATCTGTTGTAAATTAGAGAGATTAAATAACCATTTTTTTTTAAAATCATGATTTCGTGTCTATAAATGCTAAATAAATAATACAAATCACAAAAATTTAGAACATACAGAACGAATTGTTAGTGTTGCCAGATTTTTTAAACGAAAAACATTGCTACCACAAAGTTAGCACAAAATACACTGCAAATTCGACTTTGGCGCTATCTACTGATCAATCAATCGATAAATTTTTACAAATATACAAAATTCTTAAAAATACAGGATTGCCATACAAAGCAAAACAGGTGTCTGTCCAGACTTTTCTCAGAGTGTCCTGCTTTTATAAAAATTGTGAAAGCTTCTTAAGTGCATTCCTAATTATATAAATTATAAATACATAGCACCTATAGGTGTCGTCTGGCCTGTCCGCATATAACAGCGCAAAAACTACCCAACTGAATGGTTTGAATACATACAGTAGAGTATAGGTGCAGATTCCCAAAATCTGTAAGGAGCCAGTGGCGCCTAAACCCAAAAAATCCAGTCGCCACATTGTGAAACAAACGCATAAAAACAATAGCATTTATATGGCTATATGGGGTTTATTGTCTACTATTAAAGCTTAAAAGTAATAAATAAAGTAGTCAAAACACTTTATTTTTAATTAAAATTTACCCAAAACTTAAATAAATAAATGATTTGTTCTTTCTTTATTAAAATCGGGATTTTATAGAATCTTCCAACCATATAATTGTATACAGTTTGTAGGAATAAATATTTGTAATGTAAGGTCCCAAATAAACGATTCTATAACTTTTTTGTTCTATAGATAAATCCCCCCCCCCCCAAAAAAAAGTGTTTTTCATAGCTGAAAATAAGTGCTCAACATGGGCATTTGCATCAAAAAGTATGTCTATAAAAATCAAAAGAAAAAATACATATGAAAAAATGTAGAGAAGATTTATTTTCTTTTAAGTTTTAGATTTCAATAAAATAAATTGAACAATTTTTGACATTCAGAATATATATATATATATATATATTAAGAAGAAAACAGGAAACTTGTAGATCTGCAGAAATGTGGTATCCATGCTTAATCATATTTTTTAATTACGGACAACAGAAAAAATAAACAAGTGGGTAAGTGTGATCGAAGATCGCTCAAAGGGTTTCGTTTAATATTCCTTTCAAAACACTTTATCCTTTCTTTAATAAATTCAAACAAATTTCCTTTAGCAACAACAACAACAAAAAAAAATCATGTTTTTTTTATAAAGTAAAAATTTACCGGTGTATTTTTTCGTTTTTTCGAATATCTAAACCAGCCGGATAGCGGGCAAAGCCCGCTATTATATTCTGTCATAGTAATATCCGTCATACTGACTAAGTCATACTACTAACTAAATATTTAAAAAAATAATTTCAAAATTAAACAAATTGTACACCTTCAAAATGTTAAAATATGCGAATATTTCCATAATCGGATTTTTATCACGATTCAATATGTTTCTCAAACTCATATATTTACTATTCGCTATTATTTATATTGATACTCGCTTTTCATTATTCTCAAACATTTGAAAAATTCGTTAAACTTCCTATATGACGTCAGATTTTCTTTTCAATTCTCTCATGACGTGATATTAATCTGCTTTGTCCACTTACACATACTCATACTCTTTGTATTGTTGAGAAATCTTAGCCATTTTATTACCACTATGACGTCAATCAATTTTATTTCATATTTATCTTTTTTTCAATGGGTGAAACTTTTTATTTCATTTTCATTTTTCACATGAAAATAGTCTGATAGAAAATTAATTATTGTAGAAAGAATTTCATTGTGTATTTTAAATCTTTGGCATCTGCTATAACGAAACATGTTTAAATTTAATAGAAAAGGCTGTTAGAATTTTGTTTTTTTATCTCTATTTATTAAAATAATACGAATTTTTAAAATTTTAATATTTTGAGCTCTTCACAGCTGCTATTCAGATTTATACACAAAGTTTAAACTCTGTAAGTTATGTAGTTTTCGAGAATGGCTCTGTGACGGACAGACAACGGAGCGGGAATAACAGGGGTTCGTGAACGATGAATGAAACCCTAAAAAGCGGTAAATATCGCAGAAAATATGCAGAATTGATTTATAAAATAACATTGCTTAAAAAGGTGGAAATCTGACAGTCTGTCGAAAAGGGGCATCGCTGTAAGACACTTATACTTAGACAACTTAGACATGGAAAGTTAGTGGCCAAAGAAAAAAATCCAGTCGCCACGTGGCGACTGGCGACCGTGAATCTGCACCTATACAGTAAATTCTCAAAAATCTGAGTCTCAGAAGTCTGAGGTTCCGCTTAATTCGAGATGTCAAAATTTTAAATAAAAATTGCTACGTATTTTTTTCCTCTCCCGAAAGAACTCAAATTCTTTTCATTTCTTCCTGGAAGGAATGTCATTGTCTTTTTGAGTCACCCACTGTGTTCTCTTGTTCAAGAGAACACAGTGGGTGACAATTACAGTGGGTGTAAATTAAAAGACCGATTTAATTTACCGAAACTATGGCTTGAGTTATTCCATGGTCACAGATATGAAAATAAACAACCAAGTAAAAAATAATAGATAACATGCATAATTTTTAAAAAAGTACATGAAAATAATAACGTCAAAGCCATGCAATTTTGGAATACTCTCATTTTGTTTTTGAAAATGACTCGGAAAGAGTCGAAACATGTAAAACAACTAATAAAAGTTATTTTAATTTGTATTATGTTGTTAATTTACACCTTTAGCATTTAAACGGAAAATATGAAAAGTAAAATTTATGTTCTATGAGAAAATAGATATAAAAATTTTAATTCATTGCATTCAACTAAGTTTTGTGTTAAATGGCTGATATTATATCATTTATCTTTAAAAAAAAAAAAAAACAGAAAATATATTTTATTCCCCCCCCCCCCTTTAAATTAGTATCGCAATATATCAGCAATATCAATATTAACTTGTTGATATATTGCGATATTAAATTTCTGATATCGTCCAGCCTTAGTCCCCAATATATATATATACAACAAACACTGTAATGAAAACAAAAAATTCACCTCGGTTCTGCCTTTTCGAGTCCGTGTTTCTTCAACCAGTGCTTGAACACCAGATACTGTTTAATCCTCGAAACTTGAGGTTGAATGGACTTCCTTAACAAAGTGACCGGGTGGCTGTCATCTTTGTAGTTGTTTTCAACCCGGTTGATGAAAGAGACGGCAGATTTGCAACCTGAAATAACACCAAAAATAATATATATATACTAACTATATTAGATGTGATACTATAAAAAATAGCTTAAGAAAGTGGGACAGCAAAAATAAAAACAGCTTAACTGCAGACACATTCAATCAAGTATGAAAACAGCAAAAAGAAAAGAAAAATGCCTGAAGGTAAAATAGAGGAATGTAGGCAGAAAAAGGGGAAAATAGACACATATATTTTTAAATATTAACAACATCTAGTTAAATAAACAACAAAAACACAATGCATTGCAATAAAAATTTAAAATCTATTTTATAAAACAAAAACATGCCAGTGATGTCACTAGATTTTTTAAAATCATGGGTCCCTTGGAACTCCTGGATCCTTTTTTTATAAGAGGGTCATTCCACATCAAATCAACCAAAAAAATTCAATATTTAATCTGATAATTTCAGATTTTAATGAAACCTCCAGGGATCATTCTCCTTGATGATATAAATGAGAATATATTTTTAGAAATGGTACTTCTCCATTATCCTGTTGACCACTTTTCAAAACAAAAAATGGTACACTTCTCTATTATTCCATCGACCACGTTTCATAACAAAAAACTATCGCCAAACTGTAACGCCCCATAAACGGGAGAACGTTGCCATTGGAATATCAAAATAAATAAATAAATAAAATAGAAGAATTTAAAGACACAATTGTTAGTTTAATGAATGAAATAACTCATAAATCAGTAAAACATAATGAAAAAGACACGCAAATGTCCAATTAAAAACCACTCAATGACATAACAAACACATATAATGCTTCTGACATTAATGTATAATGCATCTGGAGTAAATAGGTTAAAAAAAATGGAAAAAATCATAGAAATAAGATTTAAATTTTTAAAAATCCAATTTTTTTTATTTAAAAAGAAAAAAAAAATCAGGATTTTTTTACACCCTGTATAAAGGTTAACCCTAAGGACATCTCTATATAATAAAACACAGTGTAACAATTCTGGCGCGATAACCAGTCTCCGATAAGATGGAGCCACGTTAGGCTTAATTTCAATTCGAGATGTGTATGAGAAAACTTATCTGCCTAAATACAAGTCTTTCTCTTTTCTACCTGAAATCCTTCAGCTGAACATATTTTTGTTCAAAACTAACAAAATGTCAATGACTTGCACAGTCAAAACCATTTCAGAAATGGAGTTGAAAATAAAAGCGTAAAGAAGGAGGTAAACAAGAAGCTGTGGTAGCGAGTCATTCCCTTCTGTGATTCATTGAAAAAAAAACTCATGGAGCTATGAAGATTAAATGAGAGGACATAAGATTTTTCTCGCGCTGCAAATCAACTACGGTAAAAGTCAAAGCTTCCCACGGTGTTTAATTGATATGTCGTCTCCTTTTAATCTTCAGAGCTCCCTGAAAGAAACAAACTCCCGGAGGACTCGGCAATTATCATTCTATGGCGGTCGGCCGCGATGGAGAAATGAGGATGAAGACAGACAGGCAGAGCCATCTGTCGTCAGACGTGACCGCTAAACACGATGCTCTGAGATGGAAAACCAGCAACGGTATTAAATTTTTTTTATATTAAGAAGTCTTAATTGTGTTATGGTATATTAGCCAGAAAGCCTGGTTTACCCAGAAGTTTTGTAAATGCTAATAGTGTGTTCATCTAAGCGTTTCCATATTGTCAAATATTTTTATCAGTTTTTTCAAATTTTAAGTGAAAAACACAATTTTTACCCACCGTCCTAGGACGAGCATTTACAATAGTTATAATAATATAAGATGTGCATAACATTTTTGTGATGTATATTGCCAAGTTATAGTTATATATGATGTATATAGATGACAGGTGTATCAGACATATATGATGTATATGACATATCAGACATAGATAATATGTACATAATGATGTAGATGGCACACATAGGAAGGAGTGTTTGGATTATATACTATAATGCATATGAATACACGTTAGAATCAGCAGATATGTTGAACATGATTCATTTAAGAGGTGTTTACTCAGGGGGGGGGGGGGGGGATGCCATTTCCCTTTACTTCTGGTATCAAAGTTTCGGTTGCTCTGATGTCACTGAGGAGAATTCTTCCAATGGGAAAGAACGCATTTTCTCATTTAAAGTAGTATTTTTGCTTTAAAAAAATTGTTTCTTTGGTCATAGGAGGGCTTCAAAATAAAACATTTTTCAATAGCGAAAGTATTTTTAGGGAGCAATAAAGCAATTTAGAGTGGATTTTTTTCTTTCAAACGAAATAATCGTGTATCTTTTTTGATAAGATAAGGAGTTTTTATTCTTTCTTATCTTTGGTCGATCTTTGAAAGGGACGGGGATGTGAAGTAAACATTTATTGTCATTTTCATAGACAGCCAGGGCAGTTTTCCCTCACACGAAGCTTTAATTCCTTTTCAGTTTGGAGAGATTTTTGGTCACTTTTCCTAAATATGTGGCAAATATTTCCCACCTTTCTTTAGTACAACTCTTTAAAATAACGCATTATTAACGCGTAGATCCAAAATTCATCTTCAAAATGCACCCTGTGATTAAATAAAATGCTTGAAATGAAAGCATATTCTAAAGGTAAAAACCTAAAATATATTATTATATAGTATTAAACTATTTTTATGTAATTTTATTATCATGCAGCGTTAAAATATAATTTTACATAAACATATTGGAATATATTTTATAAAAGTACATTATTCTGAATTTCAACTTTAATTTTTCTTTATCGCATAAATCTTTCAATTTTAAAAATTTGGCAATTTAAAAATGAAATTTTCTATTTTTATTTTTTTTAAATCTCCTATATAAATACTACTGATTTCCTTTAAAATCTATAACAAATATGTCAATTTGATATTCAATCACATCAACTACCTAAATAGAATCCAACGAAACAGTAAATTTTAAAATTAAGTTTTAAAATGATGAAAAGAGATATAATTTTAAATTTTAAATATAATTTTGGAAATACAAAATTTTGTTTAAACATTTTCTTTTACGCAATAATTTATATATATTTTTTAATTATGTATGTGCATTTATGTTTATTCTGTAGCATTAAAATAATATTTTAAATAAACTTTTCGGAATTTGTTTATAAAGTACATTAATCTGATTTTCAAATTTTATTTCCATTAAATCATGTAATTATATCGTATAAATATTTCAGTTTAAAAATATTAAATATTCAGTTATTTACTTATTAAACTTTCTGTTTTATTTGTCTTTTAAATCTAATTACGCCAAACTCAATCTTGTGTATCTGTGGTGTGAGGTTGAGATCTAAGTGGTTATTATTTTTTTAAACTTTTTTATAGGTTTTTATGGCAGACATATCAAAATTATAATACGTAAAAAATTTGCTTCTCTTGTAGGTCTTTCAGATTTTATTTATAAAAATTACTATTTTGTATTTTTAAGTAAATGAAAATGAACTTTTCATATTGAGTCGCAAATGAAATTTAATGATAAAGATAGCAAACTTAAAAATCAAATTGCGGAGAGATGAAAAGAGATAATATTTTAAATTTTAAATGTGATGCTTCTCCTATATTTAAAGAATATTTTTTAAATTTTAAACTTCTTTTTGCACGAAAATTTCTACTGATACTTTTCAATTAAAAATAGCATGTTTCTAATCGATATCAATTGCAAAACTGAATCGAGCACGCTAAGTGATGTCAAACAGCGAATCGCTCCCTATTGGCTGCAGGTGGAAATGGCTCAACCTTATGATATAGTAACCTTGGTGTTTACTGTAGAGAAGACTGGTACACAGTGGACCACTTTTTCAGTTAAAATTTTTTTTCTCTTTAACAGACAAACCGATCTGCATGAAAATATTTTTAAATATTCCTTAAACCTTTATACATTCATCATAATTTTCTCATAACATAGTTTTCAAAACATTTTGTCAAAAAAAAAAGAAATATATATATATATATATGCACCCGTAAAGTGGACCAATGTGCCCCACTTCTGGGGCACACTGGTCCACCCACCGGGGCACAGTAGACAGCTGTTAGGCATTATCTGAAATACAATATAAATCTATTTTTCATTAATGTAATCCCTTTACTCGCAAAATAATATCTACCCTATATATATAAAATCCTAATGAAACAAATTTGTGAAACGATTTTATGAAACGAATTTATGAAACGATTTTATGAAACGACTGATTATGTTTCAGGGCTATTTTTAATAAAATATTAAACGCTTGATGGTGAAATTAATACCAATTGTCCATAAAAATCCGCGGATGTCAAAACTGGTAATAGAATTTTGAAATTGGAATTAGTTTTCGAGATATTAATTTTTTTCTAATTTTAATTACAATTCTGTAATGATGGCAACTAATTACTCAGTTTTTTGTGACAAAAAAGGGAAAAAAATTGAAAAGGATCCCGATAGGGATTATTGATTTCTTTTTATTCGTCATTTTCAAATTGAAATTGAATTTATCTTTTATTTCAATCGATAATGAAGACAAAATTGTGATTAAATTATGTTTTTCAGGAAAATTTGAAAAAAAAAATCACATTTCTATCGTCAGGATTCAATTGTCTGTCAGCATTTAATTTAATTTATAAACTGAAAATATTTTGAATAAATTCGTCCAAATGACGTCATTTATGTAAAAGCAAAAGAAAGGGGGGAAAAGGAATTAATAGTAATTATTATTTATTGATATCATTTTGTTAATTTTTTGTAAAATTTAATTAAACGAATTTATAAAATCACTAATTCGGATATTTGAAACGAATATATAAAATAATAAATGTCCAACTGAACGGAAGGAGAATAAAAAAAAAAGTCAAGACCCTTATAATAGAAAAGCACCAAAAGTTCATTGGTTTTTTTTTTTTTTTTTTTTCATAACTTTTGGCAACAAATATATGTATAAACGAATCTATCCCTTTTTGAAACTCGAATTACGCCAAACCTAAAAGCAAAGAATCCTATACTGGAAAAGAACCTGATTTTCTTATGGACAATATTCAAGTGACATAACATGGTGTAAAATTATCGCGCATAGCAAATTTGTTTAAATATCTCATCAATTAATGCCGAATAAATGCAGGCATGCATGCACAAAATATTTAATTAATTTTGAATGATAAATAATTATTAGAAAATTCGTATATACATATTAATTGAAATAAATAATTTACATATTTAAAATAACATGAAAATATGCATGATGGGGCATTAAAATAGAGAGAAAATTAAAACCTGTTACTGAAAATGTCTATAACATAGTACTTTTCAATACCGTGGTTCTTAATGTTATTCACAAGCAGATGGAATTTTTCTCATCCTTAAACGCAAAGGAAGAATAGAATACAGATCCTTGTTATAAAAGTCCCAGAGGTAGCCACAATTTAAACCTAACCATTTTATACAAGCTGGTTTTCAAGCTGTAATTGATTTTACTTATCAATCCCGAAAACAGTCGTCAGTTGTCGCAACAGCTATGTATATGAGGCCATGATAATAAAAAAAATGCCCCATTGAAACGTTAAAAGCATGGCAACCCAATTACAGATTTACCAATATTTTAAAAATAAAGCACGCTGTCATGTTTTTAGAGGCCTCGAAGTCTGAGCGGGGGTTGTCGAGCGTAGCTCGCAGGGGGTAGGCCCCCTAGTAGTAATATAAATTTAAAAGTAACATTTTGAGAAAAAAAAATATTTTTTGAAAATAATAACAGATTAATACAGGAACAATTGCAAATTGGTTGAAGTTACTACTTAAGTACAAAAAAATCAGCGCACATTAAATTTGCAAATGAAATACCAAAATACTTATGAGTCAGATTGAGCCTGGAATTTTCCTGAAATACTTTTGGGTCTGGGAGCAATATTATGAAATCATTGACATCAACAATAGATTCATCTACAGTTTCGGGAAAAATAAACTGATTTCCATTCAGTTTGCATCTCATGAATCTTACTTGAATAGAATCATCACCCATTAGACTAAAGTTATATTTATCAAAAGCAGTCAATACAAAACATTTCTTACTATGCTAAATAAATTGTTATTATATTTTTCTTTGTTTACTTTATTTTAAAGTTAAATAACTACAGGCAAAGTTCTTTAATCCGCACAAGTTGGGACCAAAGGTTGTGCAGATTATAAAATATTGTGTGTGCATTATGGAGTATTATTATTAAGTATTATGCATCATTTTCTTATTTCTGGACAACATTTTAATCCCACATTTAGTATAATATAAAAAGATAAAGATGAAATCTAATAATTAGAATAAAAAATGAAACAATTAAAAATGGAATAATAATAAAAAAAGGAAATATTCAGTGAGCTATGAAGAAGTGTGAAAAATAGCATCTTTGAATATTCAATAATATTTATAAAAGTTTTTGTTTTTCAAAAATAGAGCCAACTGTTGTCTGTTTTAAAACTTTAAAAAGTTTATCTTGCATTCTATGAACAGTCATTAACTCTTGTTGAGAAATACAATAAAACTCTTGCTGTAAAAAGTTCAAATATTAGCCTATGTGTGTTCTGTAATGCAGTTTAGTTTTTACTAGTATATAAAAAAAAAACTATATGTGGTAGATAAAAAAATAATAATAATGTTTTATTACGAACTTTTTCTACATTTATTATTTTTTAAAAACATTTTTGGATCAAGAATCTGTAAATTTGTTTAACTGTTTACATTTGGTAAGCAATACAGATTATAGATCCTTGACACAATAACTTTTAAACAATATTTCTTGATAGAAAATAGGCATTTATTAAATATTCTGAACATTCTGCATTACAGGATCAGAGTGGATTGTGGACCACTGTGCCGCAGGAGTGGGTGGTCCACTGTGACCCATGTTGAAGTTCAATAAGTAATTCTATTAATATTGTTCATAGCTTTTTTTTAAACATATTAACTTTAAAGTAAAATAAAAACAAGTATCTTAGCTTTGCAAAAAAGCTGTTTTATCTTATTTATCTACAACCTTTAATTACTAAAAAAATAAAAATAGGATGATGAAAAATTTTACTTTTAGAAACCTTTTTTCTGAAGGCTATAAATAATCAGTGCAGTGCTGTTGTCTATTAGGATAGGAGAGAAGCTTTAAAAAAACTTAAATAAATAAAAGATTAGGAGATGGTCCACTGTGCCCATAGGTCCAGTGTGTACCGGTCTCCCCTACTATTAAAGTTTCAAAATGCACCCATGAAATAACATAAAACGATAACAGGTTTATACAAAGTGTTTCAAACATTTTCAGAGCACACGACAGTAAGGAATTTTCTGTACAAAACCAGGGTCATTCATCAATTTGTTGAGTCAAAAATACAGGATACTTCATTCTCCAAGACCAACCTACAATCGCGCCCGTCGGCCTAATCGTTCGGAGTTTTCGTGGTTTTCTTCGAGCCGTGGATTTATCCATGTGTAAATACGGGTTAGGTTCCCTTAGAAAGACCCCCACGAAGGGCACTGCCCCCGGGCCTATATCCCAAGTGTAGATAATTGGCCGTCAATAATCAACCCAACCCAAGCCCAACCTAAATTCTTATTCCTAACTTTAACAAACAACCAAATTTCCAACAGACTTACATTGGTTTGTGTTAAAGGCATGGCAGGATTAAGGGGGGGGGGGGGGGGGGGCTACGGGGGCTGCAGCCCTGGGCCCATCATTGATTCAGGGGCCCTCGGCAATAGCTCAAGTTGTATCAAAATTTCATTTAAAAAATACTTAATTTCTATTTTTTTTAAAAACTAGTCGTTGGGGGCCACCGTAATACTTACCCATCATGGATACGCATAATGTAAAATATTAAAATAAAAATGTGTAAACTACTTATAAAATGCATTGCAACTGAAATAAAATCGTGGCTTGATGACGTCACAAACTTTAAAGGCTCGATGACTGAATTGCTTGAAAGAGGTTTTTCCTTATAACTCCAAAAATAATAATCCTATTAACTAGCGGTTTATTGCATCTGATTAAGCATCAAATTTCCAATTAAAATATATCTTTGAAGTGAAATTTGGATGAAATACAGGGTCATGAAAAATCGAATAGTGTGGAAAATAGGATTCCAAATATCTCGGCAACTCATTATCCGATCAACTTCATGCTGTATGCAAAATTTATGTTTTTTTATTAGCTCACAGGCTATCAAAGCCTGAGAGCTTATGTGCCCGCCCGTTCTGTATGTATGTATGTATGTATGTATGTACGTATGTACGTACGTAACGCGATAACTCTTGACAGAAATAACCGTTTTGCTTCCAATTTTGTTTATAGGTTCCTTGTGATAAGGCGCTTCCCTGATTAGTTTTGGGGATTGATTGTTTAACTATAAAGGGGGGAACGGGGGGGGCTAACCCCCCTTAATTAAGATAAATGTTTTTTTCATGCAGAATTGTCCATTTTTCTTCAAATTTTGTATATAGGTTCATTGTGATAAGGTTCTTTCTTGATTAGATTTGGGGGTTCATAGGTTAAGTATAAAGGGGCTAATGGGGGAGGGGGAATCCTCCCCCTTAATTTAGATAAATGAATTTTTCATGCAGAGTTATCCGATTTTCTTCCACTTTTGTTTATAGGTTCCTTGTGATAAGGCGCTTCCCTGATTAGTTTTGGGGATTGATTGGTTAACTATAAAGGGGGGGGGGTCGAGGGGCTAACCCCCCTTAATTTGGATAAATGTTTTTTTCATACAGAATTATCCAATTTTCTTCAAATTTTGTATATAGGTTCATTGTGATAAGGTTCTTTCCTGATTAGTTTTGGGGGTTCATAGGTTAAGTATAAAGGGGGTAACGGGGGGGTTAATCCTCCCCCCTTATTTTAAATAAATGATTTTTTTCATGCAGAGTTATCCGATTTTCTTCAAACTTTCTATATGGGCTCATTGTGGTAAGGGGCTTCCCTGATTAGTTTTGGGGGTTCATTGGTGAAGTGTAAAAGAGGGAAACGGGGGCTACCCCGCCCCCTTAATTTTGATAAATGGGTTTTTCATGCAGAATTATCCAATTTACTCCAAATTTTGTATATAGGCTGATTGTGGTAAGGCACTTCCCTGATTAGTTTTGGGGGTTCACTGGTAAAGTATAAAGGGGGGAACGGGGGTACTAACCCCCCTTGATATAGATAAATGGGTTTTTTAAGCAGAATTATCCAATTTTCTTCAAATTTTATATATATGTTCATTGTGATAAGGCACTTCTCTGATTAGTTTTGGGGGTTCTTTGGTTAAGTATAAATGGGGGACGCGGGGCTAACCCCCCCCCCCCTCCCTTAATTTAGATAAATGGATTTTTCATGCAGAATTATCCGATTTTTTCAAATTTTGTATATAGGTTCATTGTGGTAAGGCGCTTCTCTGATTAGTTTTATGGGTTCATTGGTTAATTATAAGAAGGAGAAACGGGGGATGGTTCCCCCCTCTTAATATATTGTCGATTTCTTCATTTTTCGAGGGCTTATTTCAAATTCTTTGAAATAAGAATATAATTTACAGTTAGTGTCAATAGCCTGTGAGCTCAATGCCGTCAGTTTAACTGGGCAGTTTTCTTTTATTGTCTTTTATATTTATTTCTTAAAATAAACAATTTCGAAAATTTTTATATACCTTTTATCAGAACGAATAGTTCGAGAGTCCGAAAAAAATAGTTCCGGTTAATCGAGGTTATTGAAATGAAATAGGCTTCTTCCCATTATTACATACTAAGTACAAGTCTCTATCTCAATTTTTTCGGGAGATAGAGCGTTTACAGACACACAGACGGACGGCAAATTTTTTTTTTCTAAAAATATGTTTTTCGGAATCTCCAGTGTCTGAAACGTGTAAATCCGTCAAAAAAATTTTTAGATTTTCAAAACGATTACAAGACTTACCCTATACTACGTATGATGGGTAAGTAAAAGAAATTAATTTTGCTTCTAAAATGATAACAATACTCTGAAATGATGAGAAAAAAAATCATGGTTCAAGTGTCAACATGCATCATTTTTTTCCTTTTGCAGATTTAAAACGTTGCAAGTCTGATATAACGCTCTGTTGCTAAGCTGTTCTTTCAGTATTTTTACCCTGTTTTGCCTGAGACCGAAAACGGGAAAACCCCTTTATTATAATTCTAACATTTGCCTTGCAATCTCAACAAACATGTGCTCTGCATATGTTTTCTAAGAAATTAGTAAAGAGGATCCCCCACTCTCCGAAGTTGGATACTTCGGAATGTTATGGACAGTACCTTTTAACTGTACTTTGCATAAGAACTAAGAAGCATTGACAATTACGAATTGTCTTTGTGCCTTTGTCTCCTGAATAAAGTGTATGCAAGACAAACAAAAAATTGAAGGGTACCATTTATATATATATATATATATATAAACTTTTAATTTAATATTGCAAGGTTTTAGGAAGTGTGAATGCTTTACTTTTCTTTGATCTTTATAAATGTTCTTGTTTAATCTATACTAATAAAAGAAAGTTGTTAGTCTGTCTGTCTGTCTGTGTGATGGCTAGCGAGATCTACCATACGTAGAAGTTTGAAAATTTGGGTGTGGATAGTCCAAGGCAGATCCTGATGCAGCAGAGGCTCAGATTTTTAAGTTTTTTAGACCTGGGCCCCCCTAGGACCTCTTTAGGTTTTTTGCTCTAAATTGTTAATAACTTGCCTATTTTTATCCAATCTTCTTCTCCATTTAGCTGTTCCCTCAATTCTATGTTCCAGCTAAGACCCTGCATCCCCCCCCCCTTGGGGCTCAGTACAGTTTGTTTCCTAAATTGTTAGTAACGTGCCCCTTTTAATTTGGTCACCTTCGTTTTTGGGGCCTTTTCTCCATTCAGCTATTTCCCTATTCTTACATTCCAGCTAGGACTCTGCCCTCCTGGGGCCCCTTGAACATTTTAGGCGCCATACATTTTCACCTCCTAATTGTGTCACCCTCTCAATGCATAACTTTAAAGTTGACTATTGGACTCCTCTCCCTGGGCCACCATCCTCATATTTTTATTGGAGCCCTTGGGCCTTTTTTAAACATTTCTTTAAAATTTTGTTCTAATGATTAATTTATACCCTATGCTTAATTTCGACTAATTGAAGATCTAAAGTGCTAAGTACTAGGACATTTTAAAATGGTTTCCTCTTAGGGGCCTGCTCAAAACTATCAGTTAGCCTCTTTTGGGCTCCCTTTTATACCTCCCTTAAAAATCTTCTAATTCACTAGATTTTTTTTAGGACTTCCAGCTACAACTTGAACGACAAAAAAAATTTCTCGGACCTCAGCTACCACCAATTTTGAATATTAATCTCCTTCTTGGGGCCCTTGGTGCAGTTTCTTTTTAATAAAAACATACAAACTTGAGTTCTGTTTAAAGTTATTATCACGGGCCTGTGCAACGATGGGTGGATCAGCTAGTTTTTAATAAAGAAAAGTGTGCATATAATTTGTTTATACTTGACCTTGAGTATGAATAAGTTTTGCTTGAATAAAGCCATTGTTTTTACTGTATGTTTTTATTTGGCTTAAAAAAAAGGAAAAAGAAAGAAAAAAATTAATATTACACCTCTCATGTTAGTTTGATTGTTTAAGAAATATTTTTTATTGTCGAATTGTTACCTTATTAATTTAAGTTAGTTTACTAAGAATTTCATTATCTAAATAGCTTTACATACATCCTTATCATATTAAATTTTTCATACTTATATTAGAATTTTACTCATGTATATATTTTTTCTTTGGACAATTTACTAAAAATTAATCTGTATGGGATAAATTGCTTAATATACCCACATTAATTTATGTAATAATTTTTTTCATATATTGCACAAAAATTTATTTTAGCCAAATTAAAAACTTTTAGCTTAGATATTTAGAGCTTTTAGTCCATTGCTAAGATATGGACTGAATTAGAAAAGTAAATTTTCAAAAAAGCTTGAAGGGGTGGATTTATTTTCCCTTAATCAGGAAGGTGTTTTTTTTTTTTTTTTTTTTTTTTGCAATAAAAGTTTATTTCACAGTTATATTTTCTAACAAAACTAAGGGTGCAACTCTCGTCCAGACTCCACAGTCTCTAAAAACATGCTAATTTGCTATGTTTTAAAATGGTTATCAGATTATGAAAGCTAGAATGATATTATCACGATCAGTGGAGATTGTCTGTAATGGGATTGCCATTTATTTTATTTTAACGGAGGGGGATGGATTTTTTAGTTGAAAAGATTGTATCCACCACTGTTGCGGGCTGTTTTTGTGACTGATTGAGCAATATCTATCACACATTTGAAAATCAGCTTGTATAAAATGGGTAAGTAAAAATGTCGCTGCCTCTCAGAACTTCCATATTATTAAGGACAAACATGTCCGTACGTAACGCTGACGTCATTTTGTTGTTGGCAACACCAGACGATAAAATTTCTCTTTTTAAAACTTGTAAACATTGCACATTTTCAATTTTTACACCATCGAATAGTTTGTACTTTGAAATGCAATTTCCTCATTTTTTAAAATAATTTTCAAGCATGATTTAAAAAAAAATCTATCTCTATCGCATTAGGAAAAATAAATCTGTTTGCACTTAAATTAATATAAATTGTTCAGCACATAATTGTATTTTTCCTGTAAAAATGATTTTTTGGTGTTGTTAGTGGGCAATCTAAAAAAATGTAACCAAATGTAACCAAAAGTAAAAAAATGTAATAATAAATTCTGGTTATAAAAACGGCTAAAAGAAACTTTTTTTTTTTTAATACGCTATAAGGAAATATTTTTAAATATATTGTTTTAAATATGACGTAATAACTTAATTTAAAGTTTTCTTTCTCTTTTAATATTCACGTGAAAATATATTGTGTTTGAAAATATTATTATTTGAGCTTTTGAAAAATTGGCAACCGTAGGTAAAAAATTGCTCTTTCGAAATATAAAATGTATCTCCATTCAGAAAAAAAAACTGAAAAAAAAAAAATCTTCAAAAAATAGACAAAATTAAAAATAGGATTGAACATTGCACATCACAATCTAATCACGTATATTCCTACAAAAGATGGTTAATTTCTATGCATAGTTTTTGTTCCTATAAAACTTATGTAACTATATCTTTTGAATCCTTGACTGATTTCAACATTAAATAGCACTTTAAATAATACCTAGGCTTAAAAACTGTCTGCTACCTACTGTTTATCACATATTTCTCTATCAAACTACAATTTTTCATGTTTTTATAGTCAATAGTTTTTTGTTTTTTACTTACCCATCATACGTAGTATAGGGTAAGTCTTGTAATCGTTTTGAAAATCGAAAAATTTTTTTTGACGGATTTACACGTTTCAGACACTGGAGATTCCGAAAAACATATTTTTAGAAAAAAAAATTTGCCGTCCGTCTGTCTGTCTGTAAACACTCTATCTCCCGAAAAAATTGAGATAGAGACTTGCAATTGGGTATGTACTTAGTATGTAATAATGGAAAGAAGCCTATTTCATTTCAATAACCTCGATCAACCGGAACAATTTTTTTCGGATTCTCGAAATATTCGTTCTGATGAAAGGTATATAAAAATTTTCGAAATTGTTTATTTTAAAAAATGAATATAAAAGACAATAAAAAAACATAAATTTTGAATAAAGCATGAAGTTGATCAGATAATGAGTTGCCGAGATATTTGGAATCCTATTTTCCGCACTCTTCGATTTTTCATGACCCTGTATTTCATCCAAATTTCACTTCAATGATATATTTTAATTGGAAATTTGACGCTTAATCAGATGCAATAAACCGCTAGTGAATAGGATTATTATTTTTGGAGTTATAAGAAAAACCTCTTTCAAGCAATTCAGTAATCGAGCCTTTAAAGTTTGTGACATCATCGAGCCACGATTTTATTTGAATTGCAATGCATTTTATAAGTAGTTTACACATTTTTATTTTAATATTTTACATTATGCATATCCATGATGGGTAAGTATTACGGTGGCCCCCAACGACTAGTTTTTATGTACGCCGAGAAAGAGTTCTGGTCACAATAAATTCAATTACGGCAACAGCAGTATCAGTTACTCTTTTTTTCTTTCTTTCTTTTCAAAACAAGTAAAAAAATTGATATGCAATAGAATTTTTTTTTTACTTTAAATGAATATACTATTTAAATAAATTAATGATTTTCAGTAGTATCAATTTAACTTTTCAGCATACTTAACTTTTCATAGCATTTTTCGCTAATTGGTTTAACATTATTGTTATAAATATTCCATCAAATCGTTAAAACAAAGATTTCAATTGCATTTTTTTTTCATTTGAAACTAATTCTGAAAATATAAAAAAAAATAACATGTTACAACTGTTGTAGTAAAAGAAACAATATAAATGAAAATAAGACAATTTAAGAAACAAATTCTGTAATTACATACCTTTTTTTTTTTTTTTTTTTTTGCCGTACAATTTTATTAAACAATACAAGATAATTTCTCTAAAATCTTGTGACATTTAGTAAAACCATATGGTACAAAGAACACATTTTCGTTTTTAATGCCAGTAAATACCGAAAATTCTTAAAATTCAAAGTATCATAACTCAGTAAGTTTTGGCCGTTAGGAATAAGGCCATAAGGGAAAATATTTATTTGGAGAAGTGAAAACTTTTTTAGATAGAAATTATATTCTTTTAATTCAATGCGTTGAACTATCCATAGATAATGTGGCATATTTATCGAAGCATTCCAAGCCCAAATAAAGAAAGAAAATAATTTTGTACACTTTGTACCTTGAGTAGTCCATTCCTTACATTCAGTTGGTGTAAATTATGTGCAGTCTTACCTTGAAGTAATAAATTTCTTTTCTTATTTATAAGAAATTGCATTTTTTTCCTTCTTTTTTTAGTTCATCTAGTAAATGATCACTACTAATAATTGTATTTGATGTCCTGCAATCATTTGCTAATCAGGCAAAGGCAATTTTTCCAATTAGCTTGTTTTATATTAACGAAAAGCTAAAATAAAAATGTATAAAAATAATTATAAAAAGGCACCAGCAGCGAAAAACTTATATATCTTAAAAATATGTATTGAACAAGGTGGTGCTGTCATTACGAATCTGTAAAGTCGTCGTATTTAAATTATGACACTATTTTGTATATTTTAGAAAGTATAAGAGCAAACTAAAGAAAAACTTGAAGCAAGAAGGGAGGCAACTTATTAAAGAAGGTTTCAAAATCTGAATATGTATTCATGTGTACACTTTGGCATGATATTTTTCAGCGGTTCGACAAAGTAAGTTCTTCACATCAAAAACCAACACTTGATCTGCTTGCTGGTTGCAACCATTTGGAATCACTCTTAAAATATATTGAGAGCCAAAGAGATAATTTTGAAAATTTTAAAGTGTAAGCTCTTCCCACAAGCCAGAAAGCTTCGCGAAATTTCAAAAAGGTCCACTTCCAAAACAGAAATATACTGATGGTGATAAGCACAATGAAATTATATTGCAGTGTCAAAAAATTTTTCAAACAGAAACATTTAATGATATTATTGGCAAGTTACACATTTTTTTTTTAAAGATTGCGTGCCTTTATACAAAAGTTTCTTTCTTTCTTTTTTTTCCTAATTGAAAACATATCCTCAAACACTATAAATGACGTTTCCATTGAAAATTGCTTAAAATTTTATAATGAGGTTCTTGATGAAAATTTAAGAACAGAAATAAAACACTGGGGGCAACAGAAGATTTTATCCATAAAATAGAAAATATTCAGATTTCTAAAGGAACTATTCTAGCTAGTTTAGATATTGTGTCTCTTTACCCATCTATTGATACAAATGAAGTTGTACAAAATATTAATTGGGAAATTGATAAACAAAATAATTTAAGTGATAGCGTAAAAACATCTCTAAAGTCAGGACTTAACCTTATCATTAATAACAACGTTTTCATGTTTAATAAGAAATTTTACAGACAAAATAAAGGAGCATCTATGGGATCTCCTATTTCCGGTCTGTTGGCTGAATTTAAACTTAGACCGATGGAGGAATTTATTTTTAAAAGTTTGAATTTAACACCAGAAGTTTGGCTAAGATACGTGGATGATATCTTTATCACATGGAATCATGGAAAGCAAGAACTCCTATCTTTCCTCTCAAAAATAAACGAAATAGATGAAAATATTAAGTTTACGTTGGAAATAGAAGAAAATTCATCACTACCGTTCTTGGATATTCAATTAATTATAGATGACAACAACCTAAAACGTAAAGTCTATCGTAAACCGATGTGAAGTAACACAATAATCCCATTTAATGCCTCTACAACTTTCACTTATAAGATTGCTGCCTTCAATTCATTCATCAAGCGTGCTTTTCTGGTTTGTTCAAGTGAATTCATCCAAGATGAACTTAATTTTATCAGAGATATCGCCATTGACCATGGTTTCCCCGCTCATCACGTACAGAAAATTATAGAAAAATTCAATGGCCATTTAATTCAGCATCCTGTCCCTAGCAATAATAAACCAAACTATCGTAAATTCCAATATATACCTATTATATTTGAAAGGATTAAAAGGGCCCTCCATAAATACAATATCCATCTTATTGCTGTCCCTCCCAGAAAATTGGTTGACTTAGTTTCATGTAAATTAGATCCTATCCCCCCTGATCAATTTGCAGGTGTTTATGAAATCCCCATTAGCTTAGATAATAATAGTATAATTTTTTACATTGGTATGACTAAAAGAAAGTTTTCGGAAAGGTTAAAAGAGCATAAAAACGACACAAAATTTGGAAAGTTATCCACTGCACTCTCCCGGTTTTACGCTAAAAATAATGATACTGTAATTAATTTCGATAAAGCAAGAATTATCCATAGGTTCAATAACCCATTTAAAGCCGCCATCAGGGAATCATTGGAAATTAAAATTAGAAAAGATTGTATTTGTAATGATAACTTTTCTTTCAACATACCTAGTTTATGGGATACATTTTTAACCCCTTGTTAATTCATTGTTTTGTTTTTCGCTCTTTGGCAACAGAGAGCGCCCGCTTATTTTATTTAAATTTTTCCATACTGTTGATTTCAATTTTCTCGTGTCGAAAATTAAAAGATCAGTAGTCGTTTGTGTTGTTCCTCTTCCCCGATGATGGCTTTAAGTTTAAAGCCGAAACATGTAGGATTTTAGCTCTTTTATGAGTTTAAAACAATTTTTACACTGATTTTAGAAACTAATAAGCACAATTTGTGCAATTTGTGTTTTTAAAATACTAGTTAACAGTGTAGTGTCCAAATGGATTCAATTGAGAAATAAAACATTTCTCAGAACTTATTATAGTAATGTAGACATACAATGCTGTGAAATATATTAATGTCAATAAATAATATCTATTTTCCCAAATCTGTACACTGCATTGAAATTATATTTAGTAATACCGCTTACAAATTGTGAAGCAGAACGAGTGAGTTTTCCAAACTCAAATTAATAAAAAACAAACTATGATCATCCATTCAAGATTAATATCTCTAGAAAATGACATCACAGAACGCATTGCATTTGATGATGTCCTGCAATCATTTTCTATTAAACCAGCGTTTCTTAAATGGGTTTGTTTTATAATAATAAAAAGCTATAAAATTGAAATTTGATTTATTTGTATAAATAAAAAGATGTAATATAATTATTTTTAATGTAGTCAGTTTTTATACAACTGAACTATTCCTGTTGTTTTTAGGTAGATTTCGTAAGAAATACTACCTATTACATTCTCACCTAAGTTGGAAATTTTGAAAAAAATTTGCAGATCTACGCCGATCATGACTCCCAGAACCCAAAACCACCCCCAGTTCAAAACTTTATATATCTATCTATCTATCTATCTATCTATGTCACTTTTTTCTGACCACGATAACTGGAAAAATTCTGCATTAATCTTTTACAAACTGATACATAAAATCAAGGGGCATAAAATCTCGGTCAAGTTCGTTAATGTGCAAAATCGAACCAAGGGGGGCTTTTTGTGAAAACAGAAAAACCCCCATAATTTTTTAATTATGATACGTATCGAATCCGTTTAAAGTTATTATTACTTCTAGGAGAAGGGTCGAAAATGTATGTATGACAGATTTTTGATATAATTAAAAATGGCCCCAAGGGGGGGAAAAAGGGGGGGGTTTAAGAGAAAAAAAATCATAGCTTCGTCAATTCACAAGATATCAAATTCGCGTAAATTTATTATTAATCCTCTTAATATTATCTAAAACTTTTATATTGACAAGTTTTTTATAGGACCAACCGTTATAGCAAAAAAAAATTAAAAACAAAAAAAATCCCTGCCGGCTCTGCCTGCAAACAAGTTATTTTTCGAAGTAGGCGGTTCCAACTCCCGCATCTTTTCGAAACTGATACATAAAATCAAGGGGCATAAAATCTCGGTCAAGTTCGTTAATGGACAAAATCGAACCAAGGGGGGGGATGGGGGGGCTTTTTGTGAAAACAGAAAAAAAACCGTAATTTCTTACTTATGATACGTATCGAATCCGTTTGAAGTTATTATTACTTCTAAGAGAAGGGCCGAAAATTTATGTATGACAGATTTTTGATATAATTAAAAATTGCCTTAAGGGGGGGGGGAGGGGGGTTTAGAAGAAAAAAATTCATAACTTCGCCAATTCTCAAGATTTCAAATCCGCTTAAATTTATTATTAATCCTCTTAATATTATTTAAAACTTTTATATTTACAAGTTTTTTATAGGACCAACCGTTATAGCAAAAAAATCCCTGCCGATTCCGCCTGCAAACAAGTTAGGTTTCGAAGTAGGCAGTTCCAACTGCCGCATCATCGTAAAAAGGTCATTTCTTCCGCAATTCCCGACAAACAGGCGCTCCACGGTCTGCATCTTCGAAATCTACCTGTGCCTGTAGGCCGAGCCGTCAGGGATTGTTTTTTATATATTGTTTATAAAGTATTTTGAATTGTATGTGTTTAAACAAACTAATTAAGAGCACCAATGAAGATAGCAACAACAAAAAAAAGTTGTTGATTAACAATATACATATTCAATTTTTAATATCTGTATTTTACTGTAAAAAAAGACAAAAGTATGTGTGTCAGGAAGGAAGGAGGGCGGCAAAAATTTCAAGTAGCAGGTTAGGGGGGCCCCAAAATTTCCAGTAGCCCCGGAACCCACAAATGCTTAATCCGGCTCTGGTTAAGGGTGTATTCAAATCCAAACTGCTTATTTTGAGACACATTTGTAAATTCATTTTTGCTCTAAAATGCATCCCATTGGCAGGTTCTCTTATTCAGAAACTTTATAATGTCCCCACTGTCTCGATTTTTTCATAAAGGCAGAATATATTTCAAAAAATGCTGTCAAAGTGGACATTTTGAACCGAATTTCCCAAAGCGATAGCGCTGGAAACGAAAAAAAAAAAAATGTACTGTGAAAATAATTGTTTGTAAATAAATTTCTAATTAATTGAACGAAAAATAAAAACATGGGTCCCTTATAAATGTCTTCATAAATCACGCCGCCAAGTTTCATGTTTTTACTTGATAAAATGAGTCTGAAAGTGTGTCTCAAAATTTTGAGTTGTTGAGCGTGGAAATTTTTTTTTTTTTTTAATACTGCCTTAAGTGTAGCAGTTGGCACAGATGTCCTATATGCACCACGTTGGCGCGATTTTTTTCCCCTGCCAATTTGGTGAAGACTTTGTTACGTAAATTGTTTTTTATTTTAATTCTATAAATTATTTTTATTATATATATCGATATTTATTTATGTCAAACTATCATTTATTTATTTTTATTTCCTTTTTTAAAATAATAATAGAAGCTATTTCATTTATTACGTTATTTTATTTTTATATTGAAATCACATGCTATTATTGTATACTATTTGTAACTAATATTCAAAAACAAAGTTTTCACCAAATTGGCGGGGGAGGGGGATCGTGCCAACATCTGTGCCTAACAATTATATCACGAGACCTGGTGGAAGTGATACTTGTGTGTACAAAACACACTGAATGAGGTGTCCTTTTGTTTTTCTACATCAAAGATTTGTTTTCTTTGCGTATTAAATTCGAGCTAGTTTTAAAACACACTCTCAAAACAGAGACTTTGATTTGTTGACAAGTCATGCATCTGGTACAAGAGTATAGAAACATGTAGAATATTTTTCCCGCCGGGAAACCATTTTACGTCAAGATAATTTCATCGGAAATACGAATAAAGTTCTTTAAAAAACCTTGTGATTCGATGAAGGTCGGTCACGGGACGTTTTTTGTGGTGCTCTTGCGCAGGCGAGATTAAAAGTGCTCGCACATCTTGATTCCGAGAGAATTTTGATGTTTGGCATTGGCTAAAGAGCAGAGTAAAAATTGAACTGGCTTCTATTTCGCAATATTGTCTTTATAATTAGTAATGTAGAGATTTTTTCTACGATGGCTAGCGACTGAAGGAAAGCAAGAAAGTTTTCTTTGAGGGGGCGTCGGAGACTACAGCAATGGTGTGTGCTAATTCTTCGAGATAATTTTGATCAGTCGAGCATTCCCCCTGACTTGACGTTTTAAAATGTCAATAAAGTCTTTATTTCTAATGAAAATTGTCTGAGTTGTTGGTGATACCACACGGCCTCCTGATAGCGATCGAGAAGGGAAACCTTGCACAGAGTGGCACATGTTTATCGACGAGCTTCGACTGCCATTTGGACTGAGTTCGAGTGTCTAAATACACGACATATATATACATACATATATGGGCTATGATGTCATACACTCACGCAGTTTTTCTTTTTTTTATCAGTTATAAAAAGGAAAAAAGGTCACCAAATTTAGAGGATTTTTTCTTTTAATGGCAACCTAGCAATTGTATTAAGTTATTGGTTTGGCGTGGGCTTGAAAATCGAGCCAACCAAAAAATCACCAAACAACTGTGCGTGAGTGTAAAGCATCTGTTCCCATATATGTGTATATGTATATGTAGATATGTGCATATATACATGTATATATATCACTGGCGCTCCGCTAACCTAAAAGTACCAAAAATAATTATGTACGCTGTACCAAAATAAGCCATGGACATAGGCGTAGCCTCAGGGGGGCACGAGGGGGCACGTGCCCCCCCAACTTTCTGAACACCAATTTCTAAAATATGATACAGCCAATTAGGGCTTGTCTTGTATTGACACAAAATCGGAATGAAATAACTACTTTTATTTTCATTTTATATTTCTTTATTTTTTTTACTTACTCAGATGTCAATAATGATCAATAAACAGACAGTTCAGCTCTTTTTCTTTGCAGTAATGAATTTGGTGCCAAAAATTGCTGGTTCAAATCGGAGTTGGGCGACATGGGATGAGGGAAAGTTTTTCAGAATTGACTTGTTCGTTAATAAAAAAAATAAAGACATTTCCCTTCAAAAATCCTTCTTTAAAGTAGAGGTCTGCACGACCCCGGGCCTGGCTCGAAGCCCGTTCCTGGCGCGTGAAGAGGCGGGTCAGCAGAATAAAAACAACTTTTTTAACGTCCGGGCCGAGAAAACAAAAAACGAACCGGGACAGGCCAAGAAATAAAATTAAGCGGTCGATTGCCACAATATAACAAATTAAAAAAGGGTCGGACAAAGCGGAGAAAATATTTTTTTTTTTCTAAATTCTGGGCTAGACCGTGACTTAATTGTTCCCAGGACGTGTCGGGCAGGCAATGTTTTTTAGATAATAGAGATAATGAACTTTTGTTAACGGAATCTCTGGCAATATACTTGGTTAAGCTTCAGCATTAGCCTGCTGTTTTTGATTCGTCGAAAATCATCGTTATTTGGCGGGTTTTTTGGCGAGCTTCGCCTTTCATGCTTGCCAATAGCAACCCCGACTTTTATGGCAGCTCTAGCATTCTGGCCCTTTCACGTACCCTTGCGACCCCACGGACAACTGGACACATAACAACGAGTGTCGCCGTTTTCTATTTATTTTTTTTCAGGTTTCATTTTTGCGATTTATTTCTTGTAAATGTATTAATTATTTGAATTTAGGGATAAATTTATTATTTTTTAAAGCAGATAATTTCTTTTGACGACTGTTTAATATTCTGTAGCTTGCTACTTTTCTCTTCGATTTTATGACTACACGTGTTTTTTATCAGGATGCATTTTTGCAATTTATTTATCATTTATGATTACCGGGGAGTTAGCCCCCCTGACAAAAAAATATAAGTAATCTTTATTTTTAAAAAAACCCTTTTTATAGACCCCTAAAACTTACTAAAAAAATCACCATTTTATAATTTTTCTAGGTAAGTGAGATCGTTGGTTTTCTGTTATTTTTCTTAAAATGTATGTTTTTTAAAACGTAATTACGGCAATAATTTACTATTTTATGTTTTAAAGTATATATTTTTGCTTTTGATTCTTGCGATTTAAATTTGCGTGGTTTTTCGAATACTCATGTATGTTTTTTAAAACGTAATTTTGACATTAATATACTCATGTATGTTTATTAAAACGTAATTTTGGCATTAATTTACTATTTTATGTTTTAAATTATATGATTTTGCTTTTATTTTAATTTTCGTGATTTAAATTTGCGTGGTTTTCGGAATACTCCTCACAAAGCAAGTGAGTTTGATTAATTTGTCAATTTCCGAAAAGTAGATTTATTGTTAAAAGGAAAACACGGGGGTTCAGGGGGGCAGAGCCCCCCTGACATCAAATAAACACCTTTTTATCAACCCCATCCCAAACTCCCTTCAACAGCAAGTTTTTTATGTTTCTAGGTAAGAGGTAAGTGAAATCTTTTTATGTTTAAAGCTAGGTTTTTGCTATGTGAAAACAATAATTTTGAAAAATATTTAAAAAATTATTTATGTTTTTTTTTTAAATATTTATATGTTTTGAAGGTACATTTTGGCTGTTTTAATTCTTGCTTTAAGTAATAGTATGATTACCGGCAGGTAAACAAAAGATTTAAGTAATCTTATGTTGTTTTTTTTTCTTTAAACATTTTTATAGCCCCTTAAAACTTACTTTAAAAATCATCATTTTAATAAATAAATCTAAGCCAGTGAAATCTTTTTTCACCCCATAAAATCTGTGTATTTTAAAAATAGTTTGCTGTTTTAATTTTGTTTTATCTGTATGTCCCCCCCCCCCTAACTCCCTTTTTTTTTTAAGCAAATTATTAAGTATATTTAGCATTTATCATTAATTCTAAAATGGATTTATCATTAAAAGAAAAAAAACGGGGGGTTCAGGGGGGCAGAGCCCCCTTGAAAACAAATAATCAGCTTTTTATTTACTGTTTATTTGCTTTATTTTAATATTTTAACCTCAGAATCATTATTTATTTACTGTAATCTCGGACGTATTACCGTTTTCTCGATGTCGCCATAAATCCAAAATTTAAAATTTTTTAAAGTAGATAATAATAATAAAAAAAAAAAAAGCAAAGCAGTGAAAATCATGAATAATTTATGACATGTTTTAACAAATATTCATGATTTTAATTGCTTTGCTTTCCTCTTTTTTTTTTTTGTTTATTATCTACTTTAAAAATATTTTATGATTAAGCCTAAAAGGCGTAAAAATGACCACTTGGCGACATTTACTACTTGGCGAAAACGGCCTTTTCGCGGCGCAAAAAAAAATTCAAGATGGCGGACAGCAGGCTAATGCTGAAGCTGTTCCATATACTTTAATAAATTACAGATGTGTTTTTTTAAATCTTCATTTTTTTAATATACAGCTTCAAAAGTTATGTTTTTAATCATTTTTTTTAATTCTAAACTACACTAAATTTTTTTAATGAGTCCATATTTGAATGTAATAGTATAAGAATCTAAGTGATCGTTAATGTTGCTTTCCTGTATTATATAGCTTGTGGAGATATAGTCTGAAATATACTGTACAATTTTCCCACAAATATGTATGCAGTATTCTTTAAAATAATCTTAATTTTATTTTAAGAAAAATCAGATTTTTTTTAAAAATGGACTCGGGCCGGGTCTGATTTCATTGATTTTTGCACGGACCGGGCCGAACTGTTAGTTTTTACATCGGCCCGGTCCTGGAAATTTCGGCCCGTGCCAATCTCTACTATAAAGGCATTCCATTATTGGCAGTAATGTCTTGTGCATAATTAAATATATTCCTTTCTCTTATTTATTATTATTTATTTTATTGACGGCACTTAATCTTCTGCTATACCTTCGAATTTTTGAGGTGCAATGGTTATGATTTTTTTTTTTCAAAGTGTGAGCCTTCTTGAATGAGATGTTTTAAAGAATATACAGCTGTTCCAGAAATACCGCTATTAACCCTTTCCGGCGCTGAGTCTGTTTTTAAAATGAAAATATCGACTGACACCAGAATTTACAAAAGAATTCATTAGAAAATATAAACTTGCCGAACAGTTGATAAACTTGCTTATTTTTCCGTACTTTATAAAAGGAAAAATTTAATTAAATATTCTTGGTGGCAGTTTTGGAATTAAAATTAGGTGTCCTTTTTTGTGGACGCTAAAGGGTTAAGCAAAACCGTTGCTATCCAAGGTGCAATCTTTCAGGCGTTAAATGATTAGTACTTCTTAAAAGTGCTGATTAAAATTATTTAAAATGTCTTAGAAGTTTGATAAACGACTTTTATTTATTATATTTGTTACAAAAAATATTAATTTCAATAAAAAGAGCTAGTGAAGCTTGCCTCATTTCCCTGGTCGGTTATTTTTCCAAGTAAACCTCGAATTAAATGAACCTGGTATTGGGGCCTATACTGAAGTCTTGCAGTGTGGAATATTTTGGAGTTTTACTTTTTTTAAGTTCCATTTTCGTATGTGGAGATATTCCCAGGTTGTAGTTAAAGGATACATAATAATAAGCATCTCTAGCAAGCAAAGGTAGTTGTTTTCTTCTGTTGTTACGTAAATGCACTATGGTTAGAAATTTTACATAGCACTGAAATGGGCCACAAGTGAACAGGAGCAAGTCTTAGAGCTGAATGAATCACAGACCGATGAAAAACAAAATGCCAAGCACATAAGTTTGGCGAATTGGAATTTGGACGGAGCAAGGATTACGAGTGGCGGTTAGATCTAATTAATAGTATATTCTTTTTATGCGCCTGGCTCACAGAGAAAGAATGTAGAACCGTTGAACCTCTACACTCGTCGCTGTGAGAATAAGAAACGTATGCAAAACTTTTTGTGTGCTGAAACACATTTTAGAGTCTGAAAATGAATTAGTCAAAATATAGTCTGTCACGATAACCGTAGATAATTGCCATATAAGATTTATTTTTGCAGCTACCCTTAGTAACATCGAAAGAGAAAAAAGATTTCTTTTATATATATGTTTTTTTATTTTTGCTGCAAGCATGACTCGGAAATAATTTTACTTGAGAATTCAAAGATTAAATGCCTGAGAAAATGAACAGCGAAATATATAAGGCTTGCGGTAAAGAGTTAATTTTAACATTGAAGAAAAAGGGAAAAATAAACAAAAATAATTTAACACAATAAAATTAATTATTCTAATTTACGATTAATTTTGATAAACGAAAACACTATTTTAACAATGTGATAAACTTCATCACAGGGTTCAAGTGCTATCAACAGCGTACACACGTGCAGGCTACGCATGCTCGGGTCTCGAAAACAAACTAACTATGAATTTGTGATTTTTTTTATTTCGACCCATATTAGTTTAATATTTTGAGCATCGTAGTTCGTGTTACGACGATTTTGTATTCTTCCAACTTTAATTTAATCTCAGCAGAGCAAAATTTAACAGAGAGTTAGTTCTTTCCGTTTCGAGAAAAAAAAAAATGTCAAAAATTTGCCGCTAAAGGCGAAAAAACACTAAACAACTTGCGAAATATACTAAATTTACAAAATATACTATATTAGTCTAAATGCATGAAAACGGATTCATTTTACAAGTGTTAAAAAATTACCGCTAACCACGAAACATCGCGGAAAATCGCATAAAAAATTTTATGCGATTTAAAAGCGAAAAATTCAAAAATTTCAGAGAACAAAATTTATTGTATTTGGGCATATGTTATATTGATTATATTATATTATTTTATATTGAAACTGATTTCCTTTTTATGAATGTTCAAAAAACGCGCCGCGGAATGCGATAAAAAGCTAAAAATCTCATTTTTTCAATCACAGAAGACAAAATTTACTATATTGGGATGAAAGGTAGATAGATACCTGTAACAAATATTAAAAAATTGCAGCAAAACGCGAAAAAACGTTAAAATCGCATGAAAAATTAAAGCCATTGTTAAAATCATTCTTTTAATTCCGAATAAACTTTTTGAAACGAGAAACAAAATTACTCTATTGGACTAAAAGTTTGAAACAAGATTCTTTTTACGAATGTGAAAATATATCCACGAAACATGAAAAAAATCTCATAAAAAAATTCTCGAAAAATTCAAAAATCGCAGAAGACAAAATTTACTATATTGTGTTCAAAGATTGAAATTAGATTTCCTTTACGAATGTTAGAAAAATCGCCGCAAAACGCGTAAAAACCGTAAAAACTGCAAAAAATAATCGCGAAAAACTTAAAAATTGCAGAGAACAAAATGTATTATATTGGGTTAAAAGGTTGTAGCTGGAATTCTTTTACGAATGTCAAAAAATCGCCGCGAAACGCGAAAAAAAACGTTACAATCGCATGGAAAATTAAAGACATTGTTAAGATCATTCTTTTAATTCCAAATAAACTTTTCGAAAAGAGAAACAAAATTACTCTATTGGACTAAAAGTTTGACACAAGATTCTTTTTACGAATGGGAAAATATCTCCACGAAACGTGAAAAAAAAAAAGAAAAATCACATTAAAAAATTCAATAAAATTAAAAATCGCAGAGAACAAAATTTACTATATTGGGTTAAAAGATTGTAACTGGATTCCTTTTACGAATGTCAAAAAATCGCTGCAAAGCACGAAAAAACGCTAAAAAACACTTAACAAATTAGTGAAAAATTCAAAAGTCGCTATACGAGTTTCGAATAAATTTTATTGAAAAGAGGCTAACATTTACTATATTGGGCTAAAAGGGTGTAACAGGATTCCTGTTACAAATATTAAAATCTTCTGCGAAATGCGAAAAAAAAAACCCGCAAAAAGTCGCATGAAACATTTGCAAAAAGTTAAAAAATCCCCAGAGTACAAAATTTAGTATAATGAGCAAATGCGTTAAAAGATTGAAGCTTAACTCTTAACACAAATGTTAAGAAATTGTCGCAAAACGCGAAAAAAAGCTAAAAATCTCAAACATTTCGCGAAAAATTCAAAAATTGCTGTACGATTTCCGAATAAGCTTTTTTGAAACTAAGACAAAATTCATTATATTGGGCTAGAAGATCGAAAATGAATTACTTTTACCCAATGTGGTAAAATTGCAGCAACGTTGTTAACTTCGGCCATTTTTAACCAAGAAACCACCGTATATATATATGGCTATGTGTGCGTGCGTGTGTGTTTAATAAACATTTGTGCCCCCCCAAAATTTTCGGTCACACTACGCCTATGGCCATGGAAGATTAGAAATTTTATTTTCGCAATTGTTTCCAATATTCGACATAAAATAGCGCTTAGTTAAAATGGAGTTATGCCAAGACCCCTATAAAAAAGAGTTAATAACAGGGTTGAATTGTTTATAAAATATAAGAAAATATGATGTACCAGATTCTTTGATGTAAGTTTCATATTCTTCGAGATGGAAATCTTTCAATAAAATTTGCAATTCTAGTTCCGTGTCATTGGAAGCCTCGGTAAGTAACAGCCGTAATACTAAAAAAGATATTATGGATCCGCCGATCAGAATTGCAAAATAGAGGGCATTAGCCATTACAAAAAATTTTTCACTATGACAAGCTAATCAGATTCATATAATAACTAATGATTCGTCTAATGTGCAGTTCGCGCAAATATAACTCTGGCAGCCGAAAAAACACTTGACTTGAAAGTCATGTCGATAATTAACCTAAATATCTTAATAAAACTCAAACACATATATTTATCTGTCTTTACGATCAAAAACACAAGGTTTCGTTTTAAAAACTTATCAAACAAACAGTTAAAAAGTAAGAAACAGTTACAGTTAACATAAAGCTCTGTTCACGAAGGACGATCCGGTCACCGGATCATAAAGGAGATTGGAGAATATGGATTGAGAGATGGAAGGTCAGAAGTATTTATAATGATTTTTATACAGTTTTGAACACTGTAAACTTGATGACCGGATTACAAATCGCGTACACTGTGTAATGCTTTAGAATGGATAAAGAAAATTACACTTTCATAGATGGCGCTTCCATCGAACTTATTGCTTGAAAGCACGGAGGTAACTCAGAACCAGGGAGATAGAAAGATTATATTTCTATCTTCGATCTTATTTCTATCTCCATGCTCAGAACATAGATTAATAAATACAAGATAGGACAAAATCTGTAACGGCAGCAATAATAGCGTCCATAGTGACAAGGGATGGAAACTAAAAAGCTTCCGAAATTTACCCATGTATATGAAATATGTTTATGCTTTATGTTTTAAACATCTATTCTTTTCGCTTCGAGGCAGACGATTCCCTTCAAATTGGCCGCTGTGTTAAGTTTCTTTTGACAGACTTCATTTTATTTTTTATTTTATTATTATTGAAACAACAGTTCTTTTCAGAGCTTTTTTAGTATGGCTAGGCTAATGACGTTAAATTATGTAATGGAAGAATCATGCCTGCATACAAATCGGAATTTTAAAAACTTCCGCTTTTCCTACAAAGTTGAAAATGTAATCATGTAGCATTTAAAAAAAAAAAAAAAAAAAAAATCATAATCAGATAAACGTGCAAAAGGAGAAATATTCCGCCTATGAGACTTTCTTCCCCCTTGTCACTACAGGCGCAGCGTTCGTCATCAGTACTGTGGCGTTACCATTGCGCCCTATCATAGTGTCCTATCTCTCTAGGCTGCGATACTCCAAAGTGTATACACTTTCAGCACTTCCTTGGCGAAAAATATTTCGCCAAAGGATTTGGCGCATTTGCCCATAACAATGCTACAATCTACAAAGTGTATACAGTTTTGACGCTGTTTTGTTTATATATTTACTGTGAGCTGCATGTGACGATATGGATATTTTAAAAATAGATTTCCGCTCTGTTTTTGATTATTTTGATAATTTCGTTGCGCTATTAAAGAAAAATGCTTAATATCATAAGATAAATAGAAGAAGAGTCATCGTTTAGTTTGCAGTTATTTTCAGTTGTGTAGCTGCCGTGTGTTTCGCGAATTGGAGTGATTATTTTCTAAGACTTATCCAGTATAAAGGGAAATATGGACATTTTCTTTTCTTTTAATTCAATTTTTGAATTAATTGGCCAGCTGGTGTCACTTTTGAAAGTAGAAGTTTAATTTCTTCTTCTGCTTTGAAAGTGTGCACTTGCTAGCCAGAAATTTTACTAATGGATTAATATCACATTAAAAAAAAAAAAAAAAAAAAAAAACAGTCAGAGAGCAATAAAGCAATTTCAGGTTTGGTAAGCACTGAGTTTTTTCTGTCCATTTATATTTATTTCTTATGAATAACCCTGAGCACCTGTGTATTATTTCTAATGTGTTTGTGCATATTATAATAACATTAAACAGTTATATAACATATCTGTTTACATTTAAAGTTTCAATGCTGGTATCCATTCAAAAAATAAAAGTGATTTCAATCTATTTTATTAATGGGAGATTTTCAAAATAACTGCCTGTTTAATGCTTTATACTTTGAACACATATTCCATTAAAATATATTATATAGGGTAGATGTGCCAGTAATGGACACCCTTAAGGAATTTTTTTAAAAAATATTTTTTAATTAATAGTTATAATTATTATAGCCCACTTTTTTTAATATTATATTAATCTATCAACATTATTTAATCAACCTCATAGTCTCATTTCCCAATGTGAATCAAAATTTAATTGTAAATAACAGAAATGTATCAAAACACCCAAAATTCCAGTAATGGACACCCTCTCTTCCAGTAATGGGACACTCTCTGTTCCAGTAATATTGTCATTATTACAAGATCAATATTTGTCTTTTTTTAAGTAGAAGATTACTAAATTTTAAAGGAATTAAATTTATCCAATTATTGTGACAAGGGGGGGGGGGGAGTAAAGGAGTTACTAAAAAAATGTTTTGGAGTACTAGTGAATGGAATCTTATTTCTCATTATTCTTAACAGTTAAACTCCCTGACACTACTTGGTATATTACTTGTAGTAAGTAATTAGTAGGAATATACCGAATAGTAAGTGCTTGGCCGAATACTTCTATATTTCAGGATTTGTAAGTTTTTAAAAGTTAAATTTTAAAATAATTTTACATCATATTTAACACAAAGACAATTTTGATTAACAAAACCTTTTCACAATTAAATGTTACAAAAAAAAAATTAAATACTTTTTTGACTAATTTAAGGATAGTTTTAAAACATTTTTAATTTAAAAAGAACTCCATGGCTTCTTTTGTGAACTGAAATACATCAATAAAATCTTCTAATATTCTAAAACAACTATCCTCTAAAAAAAAAAAACAGACATTAAAATGTTTTCTTAGAGAAAAAAAAAAAAAAAAAAAAAAACTTAGTAATTTAAATATTTCACTAAAGTCAATTTTTTTTGTTCCGTTTTTATGCATCCTTTAGAATAAATAAAAATAGTTAAAAATACCTAAGGAATGCTTATTTAGTTGTAAAATAATTTAAACTAACAACATAGCTTCATTTTTACAGATTGTCTTGTTATAATAGAATTTTAGAATGATCTATATAAATTTATAATTGTTTTTATGTTAAACCATTAATATGTAATAAAATGCTTCATTTTCAGCTGAGTTTGTCAGGGGGTTTTTTTCCTTCTTCCTGGTAATAAGTTATTTTTTTTTCCAAATTCTAGCTTAATTGGCTGCCACTTTGTAATAAAGTAATAAAATGAAAAACATTAAAATCTTAGTCAAAACAAGCTATAAAAATTTAGCAATATTTATTTTTTTTTTTTTTTTGCATTCTTTATTAGGCTTTATATAGAGAAAATCTTAAAAAATGAGGTTTTTTTTAGAGGACAATATTTTAAAATCAAAAAGAAATTTTGAAAGACTATTTTACAATCATATAGTGTTTTGCTTGCCATGAAACGAGTAAAAAAAATATTCAAATAGTGATAACTTAGGAATAAAGTTTCTGAATGTATACCCAGAAGGGTCTAAAATGGATGATTATTTTCTGAGGTTTGAAATGTACAGAGTGTTCCTAAAATTTTAGAACTAACTCAAGGGAGATAATGCAGTCACAACAAACATTTTCTGTACAGGAAACCAGCATCGTTATCCATTTATTCAATCAAAAATACTATAGTATTTACATAGTAGTACAGGGTGTTTCACTTCAAGCTGAACTTGAATTTTTGTTCACAACTTTAATAATAGTGAAGATATTTTAGCAAGATTTTCATCATATAAACATTGCTTCATATGAAATCATTGGAAGTGACTGAATTTTAGTCAGTGACGCAGTATATGTGTACTGTCAACTGCATTCTGAATAATGGAATGTCTAGCTTAGTGTTGTTTGCATGGCAAAAAAATTAATGTTAATCTACGGTTTAAAAAATATTTTTTTAAAGCGTTTTCTTTAATAGGTTGGTTTGGCCGAATATCTTGATATTCGGCAAACCAAATAATTTGATATTCAGCCTAATCGAATATTCGGAAGGTAGTATGCATATAATCGGATGCTACATAGTAGAACTTCGTAGCACTGGATTCTGGAACCTCATTCGTCGAATTTGTCACGTGATCAATGCTAACAACCCTAAACTGCACCCCGTATTTTCGCCAACAGCCAAGGGATTACGTTGTGGATTTGGATTATTATTCACTATTCTGATTCTCTTTACGGTCGTTCGTTCACCGGATAATTTCAAATTGAAACGGAGTGCAGTAATGTTCATTAATTTTTTCGATTGAAAATACATGATGTCATAGAAGAGTTGTCATGGATTATAGGCAACTAACGTGTATTCTGAATTTGGGAAACCTTTGGTTCGGCTGTGTAATATAAGAGCCTTCCTTAGTGATTTCAATTTCGGACAAAAACACGTTTATCAGTCAGTGTTATTAAGTCCATATAATTTATCAGAACGTAGGACATTGTTTAAATATTTCTTTATGTCTAAGATTTTATCATTCCAGAGCTAGATCAAATAACTATAACATAGTGTTTATATTTTAATAATTATATTATAGATAGGGAATAAGCACGTTACTGTTTGATGTAAACATTTACTGTTGCATCTTTAACTATCTTTTCGGTAACTGCATAGCATCTAAAAAACTTCTTTTTCTCATTAATTGTTGTACCTGTACACAGTTGTAAATTCAGATATTTTTTCTAGTTCCAACATCTGATCTGCATACACTACAAGACATTAATTTTAAAGGCATTAATAATTTCATAATTCTATGTGCGTTACAGTAAAAAAAAAAAAAGTATTTTATTTAAATAAATATCAATGTGCCAGTACTGGTTACCCTCCAAAGATTTTATTTTAGTTTATAAAATAAATAACGTATAAAAATTATCCTTGTATTATTTTTTGTCATAATTCTCCCTTTCATGTTTTATTATCTGTGTTGACAACTTTAATCAAACCAATTAGGAAGCAGAAAATAATGTTTTACCTTTCCACTGTTTTTCAGTGAAAATTAAAAAAAAAAAAAAAAAAAAAAAAAGCTAATAGCTGGTTTTATTTACTTAATTTATATATTTTTTATTTTCTTGCAAAAATTTGCATGGAGTATTGATAGTAATAGGAAACTTTGAATTTTATATAATAATGTTCATTTACAAAATTTATTTTTAAGGTTTTAGGACCATTGTCCATTCAGGGCCCGACAAGTTTTCCGGAAAATTGGAAAACGGTTCCGGAAATAAAAATAAAATATTTCTTCCATCATTTATAGAAATGTGCTTTTAACCATAGATTCAGATATATTTTTGTCATTTCATTGTATTAATATATCAAATAAGGCGATTCCACCGTTACGTGTGTGACTTTTAGAGAGTGTTTTTTTGCAAATTGAGACAAATTTGGAAGTGAAATTATTTAGATAACGTTTTACTTTTTTATTGCTATTACAGGACACATGCAGAATCATTTTTGTAGTGACACCTGTAGTCTAAAGTAACAACAATAAAAAAAAAAATAGTAAAGTCGTTATGTGTGTGACTAAAAAAAATCACACACGTAACGACGACTTTACTACTTTAAAAAAAAAATTGTTATTACTTTAGATTAAAGGTGTCACTACAAAAATGATTCTGTGTGTGTCCTGTAATAGCAATAAAAAAAGTAAAATGTTATCTAAATAATTTCCCTTCCAAATTTGTCCCAATTTGCAAAAAAAACACTCTCTAAAAGTCATACACGTAACGGTAGAATCGCCCAATATCACATTTTTTCAGTTTTGTCACTTTTTGAATAAATATGCAATATGATAAAATTGAATGACTTGACAAATACAATACATCAATGACTAGAAAATAATGATAAAAAGTCTACTTATTAATGATGTTACTGATTTTAAATGATAAAATCAAACTGATACTGAGTGCAAACAAAAGTCCTAAAAGTATTAAAACAACTTCTATTTTAAACATAATTATGAACTTTTTGTTTTCTTCTGAAACTACAGACAAATAATAAAAAAAATCTTTTTTTAGAACGCATTTAATTTTTAGTGTTAAAAATAACTTAATCAATTTGGATGTTTACTCAAAGCTAGAAATTTTGAAAATACAAAATTTTACTTCCATACTTTAATCCCCTGCAAGCACATTGCATTACATGTATTTTTAATTTGTTCATAATAATCAGTTTTTTGTACAATTTCAGATTTCAAGTAAGATGAGCCTGAAATGAGAAAAGTTTAAATAAAAAAGAAAACTGCCCAGTTAAAGTGAGGGCATTGAGCTCACAGGCTATTCACACTAATTGTATATTATACTCTTATTTCAAAGACTTTGAAATAAGCCCCTTGAAAAATAAAGAAATTGACAATATATTAAGGGGGGGGGCATCCTCCCGTTTCCCTCTTATAATTAACTAATGAACCCCCAAAACTAATCAGGGAAGTGCCTTATTACAATGAACCTATATACATAATTTGAAGCAAATCGGATAATTCTGCATGAAAAACTCATAAATTAAGGGGGTTACCCCCCCCCCCGTATCCCCCTTTATACTTAACCAATGAACCCCCAAACTAATCAGGGAAGCACCTTATCATAGTGAACTTATATACAAAATTTGAAAAAAATCTGATAATTCTGCATAAAAAAAACCATTTATCTCGATTAAGGGGGGGTTAGCCCCCCATTCCCCTCCCTTTATACTTAACCAATGAACCTCCAAAACTAATCAGGTAAGCGCCTTATCACAATGAAACTATAAACAAAATTTGAAGCAAAACGGTTATTTCTGTTAAGACTTATCGCGTTACACACATACAGAACCGGCAGACACATTAGCTCTCAGGCTTTGATAGCCTGTGAGCTAAAAAGTGTAGTCTCAAAACAACCGTTAGATTTATTATGCTTAATTTTTCCAAAATAAAAACGTTGGCACAATTATGATTATTTTTTAATGGAAATTTAGATGAAATTATGAAAAAATTTGTGCCTAGGGCACGGACCCCGGGTGTCGTGTGATAGTCAGGGCCTGTGTCCATTACTGGAATGCTTAATTAGTCAATTTCCAGGAGTGGTCATTTTATTGAAAGTGCCATTTCATCAATTTTCATAGTGCATAAAATATTTTGATTTAACTCAAAAGTTAAATAACCAAATTTAATTTTTTAAATTGCACTTTCCATAATGTAATAAATACATTTTTATAAGCAGCAGCTTTTAATTAATTTCATGTAGTTAAATAAATTTTTAATACTAAATGGGATTATTTTTTTTTACTGCAACTCTGCTTTTCATATTTTATAATTAGGGAAATCAATCAAACCAATTAGGAAGCAGAGAATAATGTTTAAAGATATAGGAAAAGTCACATTTGTTAAAAATCTTTTACTTTATGTCTTCAATGTTTGATTATGCATCTCTGACAAAACAATTTTGTACATTAAAAAATAGGCACCTCTTTGTTAGACAGACCCTTACAATTATGATTATGACAAAATTGATTTTTTTTTCATCCATTTGTCGAAATTAGCAATATATATTTTACCGCGACCGATTGATGAAATTTGCTATTTGTTTCAGATGTCTTTTGACAAAATTCGTCATTCTTTTCCAGGATTGTTTATCGAAATTTGTGATTTTCTTTTCACAATTGATTGATAAAATTCTTCGTTTCTTGCACACTCTATTGGATTAAATTATCAATTTTTTTCAGCGATTGTTTGACTAAATTCGTGGTCTTTCTGTCGCGAAAGTTTGGTGAAATTCACATTTTTTTTTTCCTTGCGATCGATTATTGAAATGTGCAATTTTTTCTGCAGCCAATTGACAAAATTATCAATATTTTTTTGCCGATCGATTCATAAATTCATATTGCAAGTTCCTCAAAAAAGAAAAAGAAAGAAATCGAGGTTTTCATGAAAATTACAAAACATTTGCAGACGAATGCCTGTGAAAAGAACTAAAGGTGGATGATACCACAAAATTTTTTTATTATGCCGTATTTTTCTATTTTGTGTGGGATTTATGACATTGTACATTATTTCTCGAATTCTTCGATTATTTTCCCTTCCCTCGAAGAAAATTTTACTCTCCCAAGAAACTCTTGAAATGGAAGGCCTGATGGAAAGTTGTGTTGGGGAGGATTTGTAAGGAATTTTTACTCCTATGATTCTTGTACCTGATAATTTTCATCTTAGAAGAACCAAGCTTACTTATTTCATAACTGAAGTCTTATTTTCAGGATAAATTGCTTTCTGATTTGAAGAAACCACCATACTTGCACCCCTGAGCTAAAAAAGCTGTTACAAAAGCTAAAAGTTCAACCCAGACCCTTACGAAAGCTTTATCGACCATAGTTGGACTGTTATAAAAGCTAAAAAATTACCTGGGCCATTTATTTTTGTGTATCTTATGAGACTGGCCAGACCAAATTTCTAAAAAAAAAAAAAAAAGCCAATATTTCTTTACCAACATTATCCTATAATTAAAAGTTTCAAAAAGAATATTCCATACATATTTATGAAAAATTTTTAATGTACAGCAGATTATATGTCCATAATTTATGGAATACGGAATAACAGTATTAATGGTTAATTATATGAACACTCATTCAAAAATATGCGTAGTTTACCATGCAGAATTTTTTTTTTAAAGATGTTCATAATTTTATGGCTCTATAAAGAAAAAGTATATATTTGAAAAATGTCTTTAATTTATTAAACCAAATTAATTTTTTAAAGATTTAACGAAACAAATGTACAAGTGTTATTTTTTTTTTAAAAAGTGCCATACACTGATTTAGGATTGGGTTGACTATTTTCAATAGACTCCGGCCAAAAGAATGAGGTTTAATCCTCTGCCTGAGTCGGCAGAAAAAAGTAATAACTAGTCTCAGTCTAAATGTGCCTGGGCCCTGCCAGCCCAAGTTTAATGAATTTTTTTTCTTCTAGATTTATACCTATAATAACGGTTTACAATTTATTTAATTATACAGTAAATCTTTCAAAATGGAATCATTGGGGACAAGAAAAATTCCATTTTAAATAAATTTCTATCTTAGAAAGCGTAATAGTATTATTTCCTTCTGCAAAGAGCATAAAATATTTTGGTTGAAGACAGGATTCCATTATAGGCAAGTTCCATTTTCACAGGTTTATTGTATTTAGCTTTATTCCAATTTTAACAAGTTAAACAGTAAAAATAAAATTTTTGTAGGCTATGATTAATATTGTCCACTGTCAGAAAAAGCGGGACAGTGACTTCTATACCAGAACATACAAATGAATAAAATCGTATGAAAACTCTATAACACAACCATGTCTTAAACATTAAAATTCCACGGTCCTGACAGAAAGAGTACCATACAAATCTAAAACGGAATTTGTCTGGTCACTTGAGATTCTGTCTTAGTAGGTTTTACTGTATTAAATAACACAATAATCTTAGTGAGTAAAATTTGTGAAAGCAGAATCACTAGTGAATGAAACAAAATTCTGTTTGGAAAAGTTTTTGATTGAGCAATTGTAATTACCCAACTAATGTGATTAACCAATGATTCACATAAGTGGCAGTAATTGTAACTGTTGCATTGTTTTTGTGTCCGTGCATTTATTTTCCATTCAGCACGTATGCACTGCGATCGGCACAGTGGTTACTCCCGGCGTTAATTTGTATTTGCTAACCCTACCTCAGCGATGCATTTTGATGTTGTTCTTGCTTTGGCAAAGTAACTTGTCCTTTTGCATAATGTGCCATTTGGAAAGCCTCTTTATATTGATGTATTCACTGCTGACGGTGCTCCTAAGAGGCATGCTTTGATCGCACTTATGCAATCTTGTTTCAGTTTGGTTCTCAATTGTGTTCTTAAATTCTGTATTTGTTTTTTTAACTAATCACTTCAAATTTATCATTTAGGTATTTTTGGTGTCCCTGTTTTACAAGTATATAGCCTGCTGTCCGCTATGAGGAGATCATAGATTAACATACAAGGTAGGACAGTTACAGCAAAATCGGTAATGGCAGCAATAACAGTGTCACTAGTGAAAGGGGGGAAAACTAACAAGCTTCCAAAATTTACCCATTTATATGAAATCTGTTTATGCTCTATGTTTTTAATATCTATTCTTTTCGCTTCGAGGCAGACGATTCTCTTCAAATTGGCCACTCGCTGGTGTGTTAAGTTTCTTTTTGAAGGACATTATTTTATTTTTTATTATTGAAACAACAGCTCATTTCAGAACTTTTTTAGTATGGTTAAATGTTAAAATATGTCATGTAGAATCATGCCTGCATACAAATCAGAATTTAAAAATTTTTGCTTTTCCTACAAAGTTGAAAATGTAAACATGTAGCATTTTAAAAAGATCATAATAAGATAGACATTCAAAAGGAGAAATATTCCGTCTATGAGACGTTTCTTCCCCCTTGTCACTACAGGCGCTGCGTTCATCATTGCATTACCATTATGCCCTATGATAGTGTCCTATCTGGTGTATTAATCTATAGAGGAGATTAGGCAAATTTTGTCCCTCGTCTAGGTACACAACTTGTTAAGGGGCTACTTCACTCAGTCAAAAACGCCCGCTCGCTAATGTTAATCCTATGGGAAAATTTATGATATCTCGTTCACATTTCAATATTTTAAAATGATTTTTTTTGCATTGGATAGCTGAGGTCAATCTTTATCCAGGCGCTGTTGCATTTTTTTTATTTTGATCACAAGTTTTTATTATTATGATACTTTCACTTTTGGAACCGGTTTTGAAAGTGAAAGTATTCTCAATATAAAAAACTGCAACCAAAATCGAAAAACTAAAAAAGAGCCTTCATAGAGATCGACCTCAGCTATTCAATGAAAAAAAAATCATTTTAAAATATTGAAATGCGAACAAGATATTGTAAAATATTTCCCTCAAAGGATTAACATTAGCGAACAGGTGTTTTAGACTGAGTGAAGTAGCCTTTTAAGCTAGGCATAATGCCTGGCAGGTAGGGGCCTGGTTTGCAGTTTAATAATAATAATGCCTGCTGTCACTCAAAATTAAATTCAGAAATGAATTTTATGACACTGAATTCAGCTAATGGGTTGGCACTGAAATAAGTTGTGTCCTGGCGCAAGGTTTCTAGCATGGAGCCAGCTTGGATATGCCATTGCAGATTTTTTTTTTTTTTTTCATGGTTTCTTTAAAGATTCCATTCTTTTGGGGTGATGTGTTGCTGTAATTTTAATTAGCTAAGATTTTTGAAGAGCCTGTCATTATTTTTAAATTTAATATTTTAAAAATTGTTCGAAATAAAGTCCTATTGTCAAGTTAATCTTTTTCAAATTTAAGATGATTTCCAGTGGAGCAGGAATTTTTACAACAGTGACCAAGATGTAACGGTTGATTCTTTTCCTTTTTGAGTTTTTAAATAAACAGATTCACCTATTATTGTAGTCCATCTCAAAAGTTTAAGCACTCTGCAAATCTAGTTAAAAAATTGAAAACGAAAATATATGAAGCTAATTTATAATAAATACTCCACATTTATTCAAAATCAAACAAAATAAACAACTTTTTTTTGGTTAAAATAAAAATTAGATTAATTTTTATTTAATTTACTTTTTTTGAAGAAAGACTGTCTCAAAAGTTTAAGCACTTTATGTAATTCTTTTTTAGAAACACTTGATTGGACGGGTGTAATGATGTATGACATTGAATTCCAGTTTTATAAAAGTAATGGCATGAACTACGAAAGGAACCAAGGGCATTCTGCAGCAAGCCTGTTATGGTTTGGGGGGCACTCGACTTCAACAGCCAAACCTCTCTGGCTTTTCAAAAATTAAGACAAAATTTCCCAGAGACACCGAACCAACATTTGCTTTCAATCGGTGACATTTTTTGGAAGGGGGGGGGGGCTTCAAAATGGATCTTTCAACAACATAATGCCTCAATCCACATATAACATTCTACAAAACTGGGACTTTCATAGAAAAATGTTAAAATTCTTGACTGGTCAGCTTTAAGTCCAGACATAAACTCATCTGGGAATGTCTGGGCATTTTATCCTGTCATTTTTACAGCAATGGAAAGCAGTATGACTCACTTGAAGAACTCCAAGAACCCTCTTGGAGTTCTGTCATACTGCATTGAGAAAGCATGGTACTCCTTGCCACCAGAAACCCTACAAAAACTAATAATTTTGATGGTTGCATGTTTATTTGAACTAATCCGAAATTAAGGAAAAATAATTTGTAATAGCTTTGTAAAAATGATAAATGTAGTTGTTTTTGCTATTGTGCATAAACTTTTGAGACAGTTTTGTTTGAAGATATTTTAAATTATATTTTTTACAATTACGTAATTTATTTTTTCTACTTTTGATATCATTTACTTAAATGAAGTTGCGAAATCTGCAAATTAAAAAATGCTATTTATTTATTGTAACTTTTTATTATTCTTTAAAAATCAACATTTTATTCTGGTGCTTAAACTTTTGAGATAGACCTTATAAGTTTCTTTCTTCCTACCTTCTGCTTCAATGACTTCATAGTTCCTTAAGTAAGATAAATTTAATTCATTCTATTTTCTCTTCAGTTTTTATGATCTCAAAGAATCATGCATTTCATGCTAGGATTATTGCTTTGAAATATGCATTAAACATACGTATTTGAAATATGCCTATAACGTACCCTACCCACCGACAATCTATTTTAAATATCATACCTCCCCCCCCCCCCCCCCCCCATCAGAAGTGGGGAATTAAATCTATTCACCACACGGGAGAGAATTTTTATGCAGTCTATAAAAGATATACCAAAAACTTTCTTATATTTTTATCCATTGACCATTTTTCGTGTTTTTTTCCTAATTTCTGTATTGTAAACACGACACTTAGCTTTCTTCAGTTGCATATATTTTTTTAATTTTATACAAAAGTTAATATGGCAATGTAGAATTATAGTCTTCTATAAATGCTACTCATTAATTTGTAATGTTACATGTTTATATAAAAATAATTAGTACTTTGTTATAAAATTACTACGTTAAAGTGAAACAGATTCACAAATAAGGAAAACTTTAGCAGACTGAGTTATAAATGTTATTAATAAATGCTTGATTTGAATTTGAGTAATTGGCTTTCATCTTTCATAAAAAATATAATTTTCACAAAATAAGCCCCAAGAGAAAAAACCTGCACCAACCCCCGATTTTATTAACATATTCATTCCTACTTTATTTTTAACACTTTTTTCAAATTTACTGCCAACAAATATCAAAACAGGCAAAAAAACTTGTTTCAATTTTTCTGGGACACCCTGTATATATGAATTATTAAAAATAGAAAATATTAGCAAAAAATTTTTTGTATGCATGTACATATAAATAAGAAGTAATTTACTAGACAGAAAATATTGGTGAAAAAAAGTAAAAATAATTTAATTGTATACAGACTACAATGATATATATTTTAAGATAATTAAGGCTGTTCTCAAATCCAAACTGGTTATTTTCTGATACATTTTTGTTCTCAAATATATCAAAATTGACAAATGTTTTTCAAAAAAGGCAGATTTTTTAGAAAATATTGTCAAGGTAGGCATTTTGAACTAATTTCCAGATGCATCAGTGCAGGAAAGGGGAAAAAAATCTGCTATCCTGGGACAATAACTGCTTAACTCAAGATCACATTCATTTATCAAAAAATGGAAAAAACTGCTTAATTACAAACCGTTTCAAGAATCATCATTTTACTTTTAAAATGTGCTAGAAAACCTGTCAGAAAGTTTTACGTTCAGCATGAAAAATCTTTTTTTTTTAGAATCACATTAATGGTGAATGTAAAAAGAAATTCTAAAATATTTTTTGTACAAGTTATTTTTATTTATGCAAATTATTTGTTTTCATATATAGATATTGTTTATATATATTTTTTTAGAAATAAGATACATTTTAATCACAAAATTGTCACAAGAAAAAAAAATGAAATAAGCATTCAACCATTTGAAAATTGATATATTTTTTTAATTAAAAATTTATATATACATTGCAACCTATAAATTTAACAGAAATTGATTACTAGAAGCTACAAATATGGAAAACCAAAATTAAAACCTGCTTACTTCTTAAACTATATAACGAACATAATAACTCGATCGAATGACTTCCTGTTTGATACCCTAAGTAAAAATTTACCAAAAATAGAACTCTCATATGTTCAGTTACAAAAAGAGTATTGCTACAATATCGAATTATACCTGGAAATTTCTATGTAAAGTCAACCCAAAGAAAAGACAACAAAAACAGTTTTATCAACCCGAAATTTAAGAAAATTAGTCCATATTTTAATAAAATTATGGAAAAATTGCCTATATACCTAATATCATTTTTTTTAAATACATATACACTCATTAATATTAAAATATATTGTTTTTTAATTTGAAAAATATTCAGAACTTTCACTTGAAAAATCAAATCATAACCCAAAATATTTAAAGCCAAGCCAACCCACAATGAAAAAAAATTAGTATTAATTTTACCTGATCAGAATTATAGATTGGGTAAAATCAGTTTACCCAACCATGCTCTATAATATCAAATTTGCCAATTCAATTGTATTGTAACAGCCAGAGTTATTCTGTATTGAAAGTGTGCAACGAAATATAAATTGCTGTCAAAATATGAATGCAAAGAGTATTAAATTTTCCCTTACATGATAAGTTTTCGATGAGCAGAGAATGTTTTGCATGGTTCTTTACTGATTTGATCATGTTTTTGTACTATTCTGTTTCAAACATAATATGAATAATACATATTTTATTTATTCTATATTCTGGCATTCAATTAAAGTCTTAAAGAAATCAGAAAATTTTTCCTGAATTTTTCTCAGGAGTTTCAAATTTCTCCAACTTTTCCCAGCTTATAAAAATTCCCTGATTTTCCCAGGTGGCTAGATACCCTGATGATAGAAGATCATTTTCCTGGTAGAATTAAATCATTAAACAACACAAGTTTCATTTTACCACATTAAAATTTATTGAATAAAGTTACATAAACAGGCAAATAATCTGATATATAAATAGAAAAGAAATTTGCTATATGCAAGAAAGATGACACTATCGAGGCACTAGGAATGAATTTTCCATCATTGGAAAATTTGTAATAATCCTTTCCATGCTCAAGGAGATCTATTTTTATGCAGTGTAATGCTGATGCCGGATCATGGCTTTGATGAAACAGTGATAGCAGTTTTCTTTCGTTTCTGAACTCACATCACGATATTGAAGTGTAGCAGGAACATTGAGTGGGTGGTCATGAAAATCTTTCAGTCTATTGGTTGTTGGCCCCTCTCCTTGTTTCTTTACTCTGAAAAATAAATGATAAAATATAGAAATGAATGTAGCATTAAAATAAAATATAAGGATGTAATGAATATTCGGTAACAATTTGGTATTTGACCTCTACTGATTATTCAATTGCCCAAATACTGAACATTAGTCGACTAAATACTTCAGTCAAATGAAAACGAGACAGACTAAATAACGATCATGGTGCGGAAGTTTGTAAAGCAGGTAGGTGTGTCTATAGTAGTGCCCTCTTTAGGGAATCAGGAAGGAACAGCGTGAGCAGTGACCACTCACACTGTTCCCTCCCCCTCCCAAAAACAAAAAATTATCACTGATGTATAACAGCATATTACTCATGCAAAAATGTGGAAAGATTGCATTAAAAAATTGTGATGGAACTCTTATGAAACATAATTTTCTTTTTTGGAAGGAGTATTTTTTTTTTTTTAGAACTAATAAGGGTACATGTTGAAATTGTTACATTACTATAAAGAGAAACTACTAATGGTAAAAAGAAAAGATTTTTTAGAATTACCCAGGACAAAGGTTCTATAAATTTTAAAAAATACAGCACTCAGCAAAGCATTTCAGTCACCAGTAAATTTTTTTTACCTTCCACCCCCCCCCCTTTTTTTCTTAGTTGTTTTAAATTTAAACAAAAAGTTTTTATAAATGAACTGAGAAAGAATAATTACAAGCATTGTTTAAAATTATTAGTAACTCGAATAGTATATAATTAAAAAAAATTATATAACTATAATTATAACACAATAACTATAATTACATACTGCTACTTATGTCCATATAGTTGAACGTTACAAAATATTAAAAAAAAATGATGGAATTTCATAGACAACATATACTGGAAAAATACTACACCACCAGAAAGCAGTATCTATATAATAAAAGCCTAAGTCCTACGACTGTCATCAACAGTTCTGAGATGTTCGCTTCACTTTTCCATTTGCCAGGTAGACATTTTTATTCAAAATCATTTTTTCGAATAAAACTGCATAAAAGTTACATTTTTAGAACTATCGAGCAAAATAAATTAATATTTGAGCGATGACTTACGTTCAATTATGCATATATTCTGCAACTTCTGTTGAATTTGGATTGACAGTCCAATATCTCATTCCATCAAAATAAACGAACACATCGTGAACGTGGCAAGATCACTATATTCCTGGAGTCACTTCTAGAAAAGAAATATTCTTTTAACAGCAAATGAAAGATTTAAACTTAATAAAATGTGATTATAACGGATTATAATCTAAATAAATGGTAACTTTCTTATTTATCAATCAAATATAATGAAATATTTATTAACAATTAATATTTTGCATTGTTATAACAAAAAAATAATATTATAATGCAGGATAAAAGTTTAATTTTAGGCTTATCATATCAAAACAGGTAAATTTACTATTTTTTTAAAAATAATCTTAGAATATTTTCAAATGCAACTAGTCTAATTAATTTAAGTGTTATTCTAACACAAGCTGATTAAAAATAAATGTAATTTAATAAATTATGATATTGTAGATTTAACCTATAGTATAGTGATAAAAATAATTTATACACATGGCGAGTTTATATTACTGTAATTAAACAACTTTAAATTTATGAATGAAACAGTTTGTTTATGGAAGGTAAGCTGTAAATAAATGTCAACTTTCTTATTTGTCAATCAAATAGAATGAAATATTTATTAAAAATGAATATTTTGCATTTTTAAAACAAAATAATAATAAAAAAATGCAGGATAAAAGTTTAATTTTAGGCTTATTGTATAAAAACAGGTTCATTTTTTATCCCTTTTTTAAATCATCTTAGAATATTTTCAAATGCAACTAGTCTAATTAATTTATGTGTTATTCTAACACTACTTTTTTCACCCAAGCTGATTAAAAATAAATGTAATTTAATAAATTAGGATATTGTAGATTTAACTTATGGTATAGTGATAAAAATAATTTATACACATGGCGAGTTTATATTACTGTAAACAAACAACTTTAAATTTTTGAATGAAACAGTTTGTTTATGGAAGGTAAAAAAATGTTTACTGTAAATAAATGTCAGCTTTCTTATTTATCAATCAAATATGATGAAATATTTAATAACAATTAATATTTTGCATTGTTATAATAAAGAAATAATAATATAATGCAGGATAAAAGTTTAATTTTAGGCTTATCATATAAAAACAGGTAAATTTACTATCTTTTTTTAAAATCATCTTAGAATATATTTTCAAATGCAACTAGTCTAATTAATTTAAGTGTTATTCTAATACTACTTTCTTAACACAAGCTGATTAAAAATAAATGTAATTTAATAAATTGGGATATTCTAGATTTAACTTATGGTATAGTGATAAAAATAATTAATACACATGGCAAGTTTACATTACTGTAAACAAACAACTTTAATTCATGAATGAAACAGTTTGTTTATGGTAGGTAAGCTGTAAATAAATGTCAACTTTCTTATTTATCAATCAAATAGAATGAAATATTTATTAACAATTAATATTTTGCATTGTTATAACAAAATAATAATAAAAAAATGCAGGATAAAAGTTTAATTTTAGGCTTATTGTATAAAAACAGGTACATTTTTTATCCTTTTTTTAAATCATCTTAGAATATTTTCAAATGCAACTAGTCTAATTAATTTATGTGTTATTCTAACACTACTTTTTTCACACAAGCTGATTAAAAATAAATGTAATTTAATAAATTAGGATATTGTAGATTTAACTTATGGTAGGATTGATAAAAATCATTCATACACATGATCAGTTTATATTACTGTAAACTGATCAATTACCCTAATTTATATTACTGTAAATCTTTAAATTTATTAATGAAATTGTTTGTTTGTGATGGTAAGAAATTAACTTTACTGTAAATAAATGGTAACTTTTTTGTCATTTATCAAATAGAATGAAACATTTATTAATAATTTGCTTTTTTATAACAAATTTAACTTTTTAGATTAAAAAAAAATGCAGGATAAAACCATAGAAGTAATAAAATAGCTGCAAGTTTAGGCTTATCACATAAAAAGCGTCACATTTCTTAACATTTTTAAAATAATCTTTGAGAGTGTTCCAATATAATTTGTGTGATCTTTAATTTATTCATTACTCTAAAACTACTCCCTTCATATAAGCTGATAATAAATTAGGATATTGTATATTTTAAATTATGGTATAGTGATAAAAATCATTCATACACATGGCCAGTTTATATTACTGTAAACAAACATCTTAAAATTTATGAATGAGCTTGTTGCTGAAAGTAGGGAAAACTGTACTGTAAATAACTGGTAACTTTATTCTAATTTAGCAATTAAATAGAATGAAACATTTTTTTAAAGTTAATATTTTTTATTTTTATAACAAAATTAAGAATTTCCTTTTCAAACAAAAAGAAAATAATAATCATAAACTGTAGGATAAAACAGTTGCAATTTTAGGTTAATCCCATAAAAACAGTTAAATTTCTTATCCTTTTCGAAATCATGTTAGAATATTTTTAAATGCATCTAGTCTAATATTTAATTTATATGTTACTATCAAAAAATATTACAATTACTCTTTAAAAATAAAAATATTATGAAGTAAACAACTTTATATTAATTATGAAACGGTAAGATAGAAAAAAAAAAAACTGAACAATAAATATTTAGTAAAAATTCATTCAATATGCACATTACTTCTTGATATATAGTTTATGGGTGAATTAATAATAGGGGGGGGGGGGGGTTGTATTATAATGACCAAATTTTTATATTAGTTAAAAGCGTGAAATACAAACTTAAAAAAGAAATACTAAAAGAAAAAAAAGGAGAAAAAAAATAGAGAGACGAGATTAGCAATGTTTTTCGATTGAATAAGAAATTTCAGAATTGCAATTAAAAATCATAATTTTTTTTTATGCATTTGATGGAGTTAGATTCATAAAAAGCTGAAAGTAATCTTTATTCTCATCTTTTTGCAGTAATGCAATATATAATAATGCAACTGATATTGAAAAAAAAAAAAAAAAAAACTGATTTATTTTGTTAAATTCGATAAACTTTACAGCAAAGTTTTCCAAAAAATTAATTACTAATTTTAATTATACCATTTTACAATTATATAATATTAACTTAAATATATATATATATATTAATGTTATTTACTGCTATTACTAATTTAAATTTACTTTGTCGATTAATTAGATTATGATTAAAAAGCAATCGTCCTGTTTAATTAAATGATTCATCTTTATTTTGTTAACAAGGGGAAAAAAATAATACAATTAATTTTTTACATCGCAGCTGAATTTTCATCTTTCTGTCCACTAAAACCGAAGAACTTAAATTATTAAAAATAACCAAATGATTATCTAAGTTCTTCCTATTGCACTATATTCTTCAATACTTAATAGCTAAATAAATATACTGAATATTTAATATATATTTATTTATACACAATTATCCGATTTAAATATTATCAAACTTGTCTTACTTTTGTTGAAAGCTCATTTGTCACTTCTTTTATAAAAAGCAAATAAGTCCCATCAGACTGTAATTCCTCTTTATATGTATAATTTTTCGGTAATGTATCCATTTCTTCTATTATTATAACTGTGAACCTCTATACAGGTATATAGGTTCATGATTATAACTATATAGTACTATATAGGTTCATGATTATAACATCACACTAATGCGAACTAGGTTATACTTTTCTAGCGAAAACACGTGCAATCTCTGAGCTCAGACACATACAAGACATTGCAGCTACAAACCTAATCTGTGAATCTATTAAACACATCATCGCCAAATTGCCAAGCAAGCAATTATGCGCCAAAACTTATAATATCTACGCACCGACTTTTGACGAATAGGAATGGAGAATACAGTGCAACGAGTTTCTACTATGTAGCATCCGATTATATGCAGGTAGTATGGCCGAATACATGCTGAATATTCAGTGCATCCCTAGTGATTAGCATTACAAATATGAAATAAATGAAACTGTGTGGCTGAGTATTTCAAATACTAAATAAAATGATTTAAAAGTAAAACTGCAGAATTGACACTTTAGTTCTTGATCTGTAGATTTACTAGTTTATTTACTACTGTAAATTTAATTAATATTAAGTTTTTTTTTTTTAATGCACAGTTTTGTCAGAGATGAATAATCAAACAATTAAGATAGAAAATAACAGAATTTTAACAACTTATGTGACTTAAAAAATTATCTTAATTTAAATAAGGAGGGCTTGAGCCCCATGAACCCCTCTATTCGTTATGCCCTGTAATATTATTACTTGCTTATTGATTGGTTTGGTTGATTGCCAGACTATAAAATATGCATAGCACGGTTTTTAAAAATAATCTAATTTGATTACAATGTTAATTTTTTTTTTAATTACGTGATGTTAATAAAAGCAGCTATTTATTAAAAAATTTTGTTATTAAATTATGGTAAGTGCAATTTAAAAATAAAATTTGTTCACTTAGCTTTTCAATTAAATCAGCAGATTTTATACACGGTAGACGCTGGTCCTAAATAAAACCTTAAAAATAAATGAAATTTTGTAAATTATCATTTGAATATAAAATTCAAAGTTTTCAATTATTGTCAAAACAAAAACATGCAATTTGTGCAAGAAAATAAGGATGCAAATCATTTTGCTTTAAAAAATTCTACAAAGTATTTTGCTGGCCGAGACCAAGTGCTCAAAACACCACTATTTTAACATGTAACAGATATGTGAAACTAAAAAGTAAGCAATTCAGAAAATATAAACGCCGATAAGATAACTTTACATTCATTTGTGTTGGTATAATCATCACTGTCTTATCGCGAACAGCATACAATTTCTACATCTTAGAATTTACCTTACAAATAATATTTTTACAAAATTACAAGACACACATTGCAAATTCACTGACCTTTCTCTTCATACAGATGTTTCCTGTGGCAATTTCTAAAACGGGTGAATATATTTCCCGCTACTTCAAAACATTTGATAAAAAGCATACTCATAAGTAAATCATAAATAAAAAAATATATTGTATAAATAAAATAAATCCCAGAAAAATACACGTGGACTACAGAAACGGCACGCAGAGACAGGGAGTTGCTAGGGTTGTAATATTGAATGTACGCTGCGCAGTTTGCCATTGGCGATATTTCTGATTTTGCGGATTTCTTCACTTGGCGACAAGAGTGCTGAAAGTGTATACATTTTGGAGTATCGCCTCTAGGCTGGGATTGCGGTGCCTCGCTTTCTTAAATCTTACGTTCGATCTTAGAATGGGCGTTCCTACGATCTATCTTAACTTCGTATTGCGGTGTCTCATCGTAAGTCCTCCTGCAGTTAGCCAATCAGAGGCCATAGTTCGATTTGTTATGGTTGCGCGCGCATACACTTGCGCTTCGTCGTAAGATAGCTTTCGGGTTAGCGTAAGTTTGCGAGGCACTGCAATACCGATTACGCTTTGTTTATATCGTAAGTCAGAGTTACGCTCAAGATTGATCTTAAGCGAGGCACCGCAATCCCAGCCTAAATTTAAAAAAAGTCCTTCCGGCCTGTACCGGGAGGAAAAGGTAGCTTTCCTATATCTTCGTTTTAAAATTTTAAAATTTGTTAATGTTACACGAAAACAGCAACTTAAAATGCAAATAAAACGTTTACAAAAGATTCGTTAATACTGAATTTGAATAAGAAATTCGCCAAATTTGCTTCATTTATGAAGACTTATTTTGGTCGCCAAATTTGGTGATATTTCGCCAAATGTCGCCAAGTTTGGCGAGAATTTGGCGCTAACGGATATGAATATATAGTTTTATGTGTTTGATTGGGAAAATTATTACAACAATGAAAATTTTTGTAATGTGCTGTCGTTTCAAAATGTCAGCCACCCTAGAATTTCAAACTGCTCTATCTCAGCCGTTTTTTAAGATAGAGGTAAAACAAAAAATGCTCTGGAACCCTCGTTTCAAGGCCTAACACTGAATTAAAAAATAAATTTAAATTTTTAACTTTTTTGTATATTTATTTTAGTTTTAAATTTTTAATTGGCCGCCATCTTGAAACAAAATGGCGGACCAAGCTGGCCAACGAACTCGGTCGAGACATTGGTGAGCTTAATACACACAATTAGTTTCATCAAAATTGATTTATAAATACGAGCGTTATCGTATGACATAGGTCAGATATATATATATATATATATGGAGATATATATATATATATATAAATCAACATTTGAACGGAGGGTGGTTTTGGGGTCTGGGGGTCATGATCGGTGAAAATATATCGAAATTTTCCGGAACTGCTTTCCTCCGAACGGCTGCAATAGGTAGCTTTATACTTTTAGGTAACTTTCAATACTAAAAAGTATAAAGCTACCTATTGCAGCCGTTCGGAGGAAAGCAGTTCCGGAAAATTTCGATATATTTTCACCGATCATGACCCCCAGACCCCAAAACCACCATCCGCTCAAATGTTGATTTATATATATAGGTATATCCATATATATATATATATATATATATATCTGACCTATGTCATACGATAACGCTCGTATTTATAAATCGATTTTGATGAAACTAATTGTGTGTATTAAGCTCACCAATGTCTCGACCGAGTTCGTTGGCCAGCTTGGTCCGCCATTTTGTTTCAAGATGGCGGCCATTTAAAAATTTAAACTAAAATAAATATACAAAAAAATTAAAAATTCAAATTTATTTTTTAATTACGTGTTAGGCCTTGATACAAGGATTCCAGAGCATTTTTTGGTTTACCTCTATCTTAAAAAATGGCTGAGATAGAGCAGTTTGAAATTCTAGGGTGGCTGACATTTTGAAACAAAACAGCACATTAACGCCATTACTTGCAAATTATTTTCTTTCATTGTTGTAATAATTTTCCCAATCATACGCATAAAACTATATATTCATATCATTTAGCGCCAAAATTGTCAACATTTGGTGAAATATCGCCAAATTTGGCGACCAAAATAAGTCTTCATAAATGAAGCCAATTTGGCTATTGCTCAATGATTTGGCGAATTTCTTATTCAAATTCAGTATTAACGAATCTTTTGTAAACGTTTCTTTGCATATTAACTTGCTGTTTTCGGTAACATTAGCTAAAATTTTAAAACGAAGATATAGGAAAGCTACCTTTTCCTCCCGGTACAGGCCGGAAGGACTTTTTTGTATTGAAAGCTACCTAAAAGTAACCACCGCTGCGATAAACTGTCAATAAAGATTTTGTGCTTTGAAGTCTTTCTGGACTAATATCCAGAAAACTATTGCAAATAAAAATTTAAAAATGGGTGGTTTTATAAAGAAATGTTCGATAAACACGCTGAAGTAGACAGTTTTTAAATCGAAGAATTATTTTAAGAGATATTTAAAATCAAAGTTGGTCAAAACAGTTTTCTTATAAAAGTTTTATAGGAACGAAAACTATGCACAGGAATTTAAACATAATTTGTAAGGATATAGTTGACAAGGTTGGGGTGTGCAGACTGCAATTATTTTTTCAATTTGATTCATTTTTTGAGATTATATTTCAATTTTTATTCAAAATTTTCATTATTTTGACGAAGATTTATTTCATATTTCATAAATTCCATTATTTGAATCGTTGTCAATTTGTAAAATAGCGCACGTAATAATATTCCCTTTCAATTAAGAAATGTATTTACACAAGAACGAGACTATTAAAAACAGAAATAAAACTTTAAAATAATATTTAAATGATCACGTGTTAAAAGCAATAAATGTAGAAAATGACGGAATAAAAAATATACTTGCGCGTGAATATTAAAAAGATAAATAATTAAATTATTCCGCGTTTTCAAAGCATTGAGTAGAGTAAAAGATTGATTTATTTCGACAAAATATTTTATCTATTATTGCAAATTTTAAAACAGCGTAATTAATAATATTTCCCTTCAATTAAAAGCTATATTTTTACGTTTCATAATTACGTTTAAATCAACGAAATAAGTAATAAATTTGTAAAATATAATTAAAAATACAGATAAACGTTGAATTAAAGATCACTGGATGACATAACTACCACGCGTAACGCGTCTGGTATCAATTGAATGCGACGCCACAGATATGCACTTTTGGCTTTAAATCCTATATTTTGGCAACAGTTCACTTCTTTTATAGAAAGTAGTAGTCGGGATAATGGAGTAATACCCAATTATCTATAGGGCAGTTGCAATCAGCTGATCAACCATTGTATTCACTTGGAGGTAAGGGTAATTCCACCAATCAGAACTGCCTATTTGTACCGTTTACCTCCCGAGGATAACGAAAAGGAAAGGCTACCGCGGTGCTTTACGAGTATCTTTTTTTACAGACCGCTGGAGTCACGTGGTCGAATGCACCAATGCAGGTGGACGAAAAGAGCATCACGTCACTCTAGCGGTCTGTAAAAAAAGATAAGTGGAATGCACCGCGGTAGCCTGTCTTTTTCGTTAGCCTCGTTTACCTCCAACGTGACGTCAATTGCAACTGCCCTATAGCATCGTTATAAAATTTCCCGATGCGATGCCATTGCTTACTTAACCATTTTGCACGAGTTGATTTTCAAATGTTTAATTAACCTTATTTTATCAACAGTTGTTAGCTGTCTCGAAAGCAGTTGATTCGGCTTTAAAATCCCTTGGTCAAAGGAAAATGAATGGAAACCCGATTATAGCAGTCGATTACACAAGTCCGATTATAGCAAGTCGTTTAATTATAATTCAATCTTCCGCAATCGTTTTAAGGTTGATCAAATTCAGAGTGTTTTTACAGTTTGTGGTGTCAGAACGGGGGTTGGCGAGCGTAGCTCGTAGGGGGCAGAGACCCCTAGCAGTGCCGTAGCGAAAGAAAATTTTTGGGGGAGCAAAAGGCAAGATTGGCCAACTCAAAAAATTTTCAAATCCGACTAATGTAAAATAGTCAATCTGTCGAATTATTTCTTAATTAATAGTTTTTACGATTAATTTTAACTGATTAATTATAATTGATAATTAGAGATAAAATATATGATTTTGTATTCCTAAAATGTTTCTTAGATATAACTCAGTAATCTTTTAAAAGATTTACCAAGAACTTTACTGGAGAAAAAAAATAAAAAAAATATGTACTGATAAGAGAAAATCGTACAGTTATATTTGTGAAAAACACATTTGTTTAGAATGATAGAGTGAAGTGAATCACGTGATAACAAGTTGGTTTAAAAGATTTTGTGCACCCCAAATATATAATTAAATCGATAAAACAAAGAATCTATTTTTGGTTAAATAAAGTTACAATCCTAAATTTAAAAAGAAAAAAAAAGTTAGTTGTGTATTACTTGGGTTCCTTCTCATCTAGTAATCATATGGATCTTTTAAAACAATTAGAAATTTTTGGCATCGTTAAACGAACTGCTTTATTATTACAATTAAAACTATTCTGATTTTATACAGAACAAATCAAATTCAAGTATTTGAGATTGTTTTTTAGTGATAATAAGTATAAGAAAACTTAAATGAAATAAAAGAAAAACTGGAGTCAGTTTTGAATGGAGTTCTACAAAAATAAATATATGAGATTTCTATCTATGTAGTGATAATAAATAAATGAATAAATATTGAGAGGGTTTCAAACATAGCTAGCCTATTAATTATATCAAAACATTTTTTGTTTAAGCATAAAACTATAAAATTGTTTTTATTGTGAAGCATTATAAAGAATACATATAGAGAAACTAATAGATTCTTTGTTTTACCAATTTAATTATATATTTAGAACCGCAAAATATTTTTAACCAACTTGGTATCACATCTAGAATATTACTATTTTGTGAAAAATAATTCATTTATTGTAGTCTAAGATATACGGTATTTTTCTATAATCCCGTTTATAGCATTATAATTTGTTTTTTAGAAATAAATATTTTTAGAATATGCTTTAAAAGATGAAGTAAATAATGGTTCCTTTAGTACAAAAGCTTTTCTTTTCACGTAGGTAACTTTCAATAGCATAGGTTATCAAATTGGGGGGAAGAATAGAAATTTAGTTTTCTGCAAATTTACGTTGCACTCACTATCGAAATATTAATTGGTAGTTATATACAAGTTCTGTTTACAGAAGATTTACTGCTTATGAATACACTAAATAATAAAGCTCCAGTAAAATCATAATAAATAAAGTATCAATAAATAAATAAAGTATTCTTTAATATGTATCATGTGCACTTTTTTCTATCTACAAAGTATCAGCAAGATCTATAAAATCACAAGAAAAATATGTGCATTTAAGGAGACGGTAAACTTTAAAATTACCAAAAATCGACCAAAAAAAATGTATTAATATTTTATAATTTTAACTGAGTTATATGCAAAATACCGCATGTGTCTAAGTTAATAAAAAAGTTATAAGAATTCGGATTAAATAATCAAATACATTATTTATCAAATATTCGAAAAAAAAAGGACATAATTATTAGTCCCTAATGTTCATTACATCGACGTTGCCTTTTTTACGGCGCACCGTTTTTATTTCATAATAAGTCCCGCATTTCGTTAAATAAATCGCCTGTTAAAAAAAAAAAATCGAAATTTAAAAAATCCTGTTTCGAACAAAAAAAATTTTATTGACAGTTCAATGAAAGGAAAATTCAATGAAATTTCCGACAATGTACAGTTAAGCAAATTAGTGCAAAACTGGATTTGCAGGATTATCTGGCGATCATAACAAAAGACTTTTATCTGCACTAGACCTGACTCCTTTTCTGTATCTATCCCTAGTGGTCTGGGCCTGGAAAGAATTTTGCTTTACATGTCAAAGAAAATACGTGTGAAGATTTGTCTTATAAAGAAGATATTTTCTGTTTACTGATTGAATATTTAAAAAAAAAAAGTAAGAAATTTTTTAGGTATTAAATGTTAAATGCACGGATATTTTTAAAATTTATTCATTTTCTTTTTTTTAAAAATAGTTTTAAAAATTCTTCGTTTTTATTTTACAAACGTTCCTAAAACAGTTCCAAAGGGCGTAAACATCATATCGTTGCTAGAACCTACTATGTATCAAGTATAAAATTTCTTGAATTTTCTTAAGCGACTTTCGCATTCGGTCGACCTAGTTTATATATTGATAGTTTTTATCTATGTAAGTTGCGAGTGTTACTGTAGGACAAATTTCTGATATTTTCAAATCAATAGATCAGATTCATTTTTTCCCCTATTGGCCTATGTGTCGAGGGCCGACTTAGCTTTTCCATGTGTAGGTAAGGTATAGTATATGTCCAACATTTCCGGCTCTGCAGACGAGATTTATACATGATAATTTTTTTTAAGTGGGTAAGCCGACTAGCTACTTATGTGATTCGAAAATGTGGCAGAGCACATGACTTTCATACCGGCTGATTAGATAGATCTATTGAAACCATTACTTTTTTTACTCATAACCTATCTATTGACAGACCAACTAGCTTTTGCCATATGATTGTAAGGGTGTAGTGAAATGCATTCTGAAGACTTCCAGAAGTCCTGCCAACCAGAATTTTTCGAATTGTTTTTTTTAATCGGTCTACTGACATACTACAGAGACACTAATTAAATCTGCTGATAAGCCAACTGAATCCTTTTACCAAACATTGGGGGGGGGCAGCTGCCCCCCCACTCGCTACGCCCCTGACCCCTAGTCTTGTATATTAATCTATGCCTCAGAAGAGCACGGGCACGATTACAAATAACCTGTCATTTTCACTGTTTGGGTGGCAGAAACTACGTTGTTTTTAGTTTGTTAGCATTGAAATCCATAGCAATAAGTAATTTTCTCAATATAATGCCTTTTTTATAAGACCATAATTATTTTTAGTAAAGTACAGTCTTGTCAGACTATGTTACATCTTTATCTGATGCTTCCCTCTCCCCTTTTGCAACCCAACCTGTAAAATAATTAAAATCTTTATTTTTTTTTAAATTTTCATAGCATAAAAATTCTGTCCTATTTGTTGCTTTCTAATGATGATAAATCAATAATCAATCATATACATTACCCCCCCCCTCTCGTCAAAATGTATTCTTCCACCTTCCCATCATACAAAGTTTCATATCTTCAAAATTGTTTATTTAAAAAATTCTGCCCTATTTGATTCTCACTAATAACAATCTAAATTAACCCCATCTCCAACCTCTCAAATTTACGTTTCCCCCCTCCCCCCCAGCATACAAAGAAGTTTAAATTATTTTTAAATCTTTGATTTTATATAAAAATATTTTGTCCTATTTGTTGCTCTCCAGTGACAACAAATAATATATCATACAAAATTATCCCCTACCCCGAAATTTCTGCTTTAACCTTGCCCCCCTCCCCTCTACAGTATCCAGAGTTTCAAATGTTTAATCTCAAACATTCTTTGCTCACAAATAAAAATATTATAAATCGGTGTTTTCCTTCTATATACCCACAGATGACGTGACATGGGTAAAGTCCATTGAACATGTTTTGCGCCAGTCTTGCGAAAGTTAAAAACCGATTGGATGGATGCTTTTTATGCGGTTTTTGGCCTCAGGATAATTAAAAACAGATTTTTCCCATCCGATGTGATACGACCTTGCCATGGTGGATGGACTTAGGTAACTAACAGTATCACACCTGTACAGTCATGTACACTGAACAGTACAGTTGGTTTATCGGGTAACTTATGCCTTAGCCGTTGTTTTACGATTTGTCATTTGTAGTCGAAATTCTGATGCTTACAGCGCCATCTGTCGCTAAAATTTTGAACTATTTTTTTTTCTTCATGTTCTTTCCCCCTTTTTCAATAATACATCGTTCAATTTTGATGTCATTCTAATCAGTGGTTTGTTTTTTAGAGCGTTTTGAAACTTAAACTTTAATTATAATCACCCTGTACATTAATAAACGGAAGAAATAAATATTATAGAGTAATTTAGAATAGGATGGGATAAAAATAATTTAGCGTATCGCGATAAATTTTAAATTTTGTTACATACATACATATACACACACACATATGCATTTTTAAGATGGAGTCATATTATTTCAATATTACTGAATTTAAAAACCGAATTTGTGTCATAAAATTGTTTAATTATAGCAATCCTATAATCTACAGACAGTTTTTTGGGTAGATGTTTTTGAATAAATAGATATTAAATGGAAAAATATGGATTTCAAGTCCTGAAATTTTCAAAGCTAGGCTTAAGTTTCCCATTGAAACTTTCAGTCAATGTCAACAAAAGATAAAATATTGCCAGCTTAAAATGTACTTATTTTATTATGGAAATTAATCATATCATAATAACAGATGACATAAATATTTATAAAACGAGTTATAGTATGAATGCACCTCATTTGTGACATTTGATGTACAATTCCAACTTGTTTTTAAGATTTGGTTTACATTGGCCAATGTCGTGATTATTACAATTACAACATTCAGGGATATCTATCGACATCTGTAAAAACAATATCATTTTTCGAACATTTCAAGATATCTGTCGACATTCATCATATCAGCTTCCACATCCCTCAGGTTATGGTAAAGCAAGTACGGGTCAGAAAAACCTGACTTCAAGCCTAGGGCCTAGCTCCCTTTTGGGTGTCCAGCCCCAAAGTCCTCCCGTCCTCCAAGTGTCACTATTAATTATAAATTATGGTTCTCACTAATAATGAGTTCCACTGCGTATCGCAGCGACCTACATCCTCGACACATGATCCTCTGGCCATTCGAAGCACATACGAAGAGACAAATCCGTGTGTGCGTGCTAAAAGTCCCTCGCGACTTGGGTTCGGTGGTCGTAGATGTGCCGGGTGCTCCTCAGGCACAGCCTAATTTTATATCTGACGAAGTTTGTAATCTTGACCGAAGTGAACAGAAAGTTCAGAAGGACTGCCCATTTGTCTAGTTTTCGTTGAAGAGCATTTGATGGAGATGTGTTGCCATGAAATCTGCATAAAAAGAGCATTCTTATATAGCAATTTTCTATAGATATCTGTAGTTATTTATGTAGCGGAAAAAAGCATTTGAAAAATTGTTAGTTTTATAAAGAACTAAAGATGTTTTTTTTGCGAATGATGTAAAGCATGATGACGATAGCCGAATGGATCAAACTTACCCTACTACCAACTCTGGCGAAAATTGTGCTAACGCTAAACTCTGTATTAACTCTTTTTAGATTGAAGTACACGAAAATTGGACTGATCTTGAAAAAAGCATCAGTGAGGTTAATAAAACCAAACCTCTAATTACACTCAAAGGCAAATGCCTCATCGTGTTATGCAAAACAGACGAAGATTTCAGAGAAACTCAACGGTTCTCAGACGAAAATATTAAAAAAAGTATTGGGACTTACAACGGCTTATAGAGGTGCTGATCGCAGCCGTTGGTACTGTGATATGAAATCTCACAATGTTTAAATCATGTTATGTTTTTATTTCTTTTGGCCTTTCACGTTGATATTATTTGGATTCATTCCGTATTTATTTTTACGCGAGCGTTTCTTATCAGGCATCGTTCGGTGGCCGTATTGCGCTCTTGCCGATGTGTTCGCTCTCTGCCTTCTCCTCGCATTGTGATGACGTCTTCGAAGCGCCGTCTTTCCCCCTCTTGTGACGTACGCATTAGGGAGCTGTAAAAGGAGGCTCATCTTTTGGGGGCGTGGTTACTTTGACGATTGCTGGCACAAATTGAAATAAATGTTTTAAAATGAATTGTTCGGATTTGTTAATTAAGATATTAGCTATTTTTTAAAATTCTCTAATAGATTTAAATCTTGTCGTCCAGATACTTTTGGTGTCCCCGTTTCTTACTATAAATTAAAAATTTCGTTAATTTTAAATCAGAATCTGTTTTGTTGATGAACCTGCCATAATGTAGTTTTCGTTTCAAAGGATCGCGGGCCAAGCCTGCCTGCCTGCTGCGGCGATGTCTGCGGAGTCCGGCGAAATTCTACGATGATGTTTCCCCTGTCTGAATTTTTTTTTTGATGGCGCGCAAAGGTTTTAATTGAAATTCTCATCTTTAAAATCTGGATTAATGCTGCATTTTAATTTTTAAAGACATTTCTTCGAGTGGAAAAGATCATTTTTATCGGCCAACGTTTTTATTAAAATAAAAAGGTGACCAACGGATGAAGGCCTCTTTCTTTTCTTAAAAAAAAAAGCGAATAAAGATATTTGATTATATCGTTAACAAGGCTCCTCTTCATTTGTTTTCAGCTGACACCATTCAAGTAAGAAGTTTCTTTTCCTTTTATTTTTAACCACTGCTTTGACCAAAAAGAACGCTAAGGGGTCTAGCGAATACAACGCAATATTTTAAATAAAGAACTTCATAACTATTTAATATATAACTCCACATCAACAAAGTAATAAAATTATTTATGCCACAGGTACAGGAAAATCGACCCTTTAACTAATGCTAAAGTGCCATTGAAAACATTATTTATTGTAAACAAGTTTGAAAGTGTTAGATATTCAAAATTGGATAATTTTTACCTTGTCATCTAAACACAGAACACAAATATCACATGAAATCTTAAATTGTGCAAAAAAATAATCATCATGAACAAATTAAAAATGCATGTAATGCAATGGGCTTGCAAGGAACTTTCCTGAAGCGAGAAGTTACATCTTTTCTCCACCAGATGGTGTATTCGAGCGCTTGAATTCCCAATACTACGCTTTACCCCAAGGAACACAGACCTAAACAAATATGTATTAAAGGTCTTCCATGTTATACTAAAAATAACCTTATCGTTATTAGCAAGATAGAGCTGAGAGTTCATTAAGTAATCTGCGTTTTTCGAGAATGGAATCAAAAGAGGAGTGTCTGCGTAAGCGTGTGTACAAATTTTATGAAGGCAATATTGAACATGGGAAGAGGTTCACCATTTTTTAGCGGAAAATATCCCCAAATGAACGATAGATGATATTCTACAACATTACGAGAAGGGAATACCGACCGAAAGGCAACCACCGGAATCGCATTGGAAGTCCCCAACACTCACCAAGCCAAAGCTACAACAGTTGAAATGACTGTTTAACAAGAACGACTGAGTCACAATCCGTCCAATGGCTGTAAAATTCAGTGTTTTACCCAGCTACCTAAATAACACAATCACCAAGAAGCTTAACATGAAATATCACAGGAACAGGGTTATATAGAAAGTAACAGAAAAGCAAATGGTTGCCGCAAAAACGAAGTGTGGTCGCTTGTTCAGAAAATTCTCTGATCGAGCATTCATCTTGGATGGCGAGTCATACTTCACGCTCACTCACGCCACAATTAACGGTAATGGTGGCTACTACACATCTGACGTCTCCGCAACATTAACCTATCATAAAATTCACTACTAAAGCGAAATTCGAAGACAAGGTTCTAAAGGCTTGAGTCGTCCGTTCATCCGAAAGTTTGTCAATGGGCAATAAGTGCATTCGCCGTTGTCTCATCCCCCTACATCTGTGGCAATTATGATGGTGATTATTTGAGTTTCTGTTTACCAAGAGATTATTTAAGATTTTCTTGTTTTGTTTTTTTTAAAAGCTAAAAGTATCTGTACACTGTAAATGCAAATGCCTGAAATTCAGAGACAAAAGCATCTGAAACAGTTGGTTTAATTTTAAGACACACAAAGTGTCATTTATGCCAGTTCTTTTTTGCATCTGAAATTTGACATTATCTCAGACACCTGAAATGTTGCCATTTTCGACTCTTTTTATTGGGCAAGAAGCAGCCGTTATTAATTAAGCTTTTAACCTGATTTCTTGAACCTATACATCAAACATTGATTTACACCGAAAATATAATCTATATAACCTAACAATCCGTATCTCTACCAACCTCTCCATACAGAAATGTGTAACAAACAATGTCATGTGCATGACTACACACTGTGTTAATAGAAATTGATTTTGTGAATGAAGGTATATGAGGCAGTATTTGGTTAGGAGTTAGGCAGTTTTTTAAAAGTAGAAAGATTAAGCAACACATTTCCAACAGCAGAAACTTATTCATCAGAAAATTTATTTTATTTATTTATTTTATTTTATTTTTTTTTTTTGTTCTGAAGCAAAGAATGTTAGTTCCAAAAATGGCCAATAGAGGACATATATCTTTACACAGAATGAATGATGAACTATATAATTTATCTGTCTAATAAGGACAAAAATATTAAGGTACAAATGTTGCAGACGCACAGAAATTTCATTTGGGGGGTGAAAATCACAATTTTTTTTGGCCTGCCGTGGCAATCCAGAGATTTTGGCGAGATTTTGCTTCATATGGCAACCTGGTAGAACAGATTGTGTGCTTTATAAAAAAATTGAAACATTGTGTACATTTTATAATAAAATGAAACTAACGTGATATTTTCACACACTAGGCCTAATAGGTATTTTTTTAAAACTGTGTATTTTCACCAAAATGAGAGGGAAAAAAAAAAGTGCCAACCTTGATGCATTTGCAACATTTGTTCGCGGTTCAATAGGATAGCCTAACCTTTGAGACAATTGTCTTGCTCTAGAAAAAATTCCTATAATTTCCTTACAACACTCCCCAAATCTAATCGCTTTTTGATGTTTTTACTTAAAAAGACTTTACCGTAAAAAAAAGTAGTAAACAATTTTCGTTGAGTTTAAGTAACCAAAGAGTGTGTTTGGAACATTTAATATGCTCTCTTAGAAATGTGCCGTTTGGTTGGGGACACACCTTGTGTTGTTTTGAGTGAAAGAAAGAAAGACGACAACAAACAACAGGCATTGGATAATACTTTCCTTTTTTTTTTATTTTGACTTTTTGTTTGAAATAATGAAAAGTGGTCTTCTGGAAGAACAATCAATCGTCGATGACACATTCCTTTATTTTATTTTATTCATTACAACACGCACAATTCAATTCAAATATAAAACTGTCTCATACAACGAGACTATAAAAAGAATAATCAAGGCCTTGGCGACCACCTTGGCTTGCTTGCATCGAGAGAGACAAAAATAATTATTTGTGCAGAACAACAACTGGCACTTTTTTTTTTTTTCTCCTACACTCATAATAGAATAAGCTACGGAGATTAAAAGAAAAAAAGAGGGGGAGGGGGTTCTTCAGCAATCCTTCCTGATCGTGAAATACCATCTTAACCTGTGGGAAAATTTAAATAGGTCATAACTCACTACTAAAGTTGCAAAAGAAATGCACACCACTATTTTCAAACAACAATCAATGTGGTAGATTTCTACTGCAAATGTTGCAGAAAGTTTAACGTTGGGTATTAAAACTTTGGGTGTTAAAAAATATTGAGTATCCTTCTTTTCCTGCAATACATGTTCCATTCCACATCTGATTCCAACATACTTTGTTTTTTAAAAAAGGGAGTCTCCTATAATTTTACATCCAATAATTAATTCTTTTTTTTTTTTAATTCCTAATATTAGTTCACACCCTCTCTCTATTTATATATCTTGTTCAAATTTTCAATCGTTCATAAAATACTCTTCATTCATCCACTCAAGTTCAAATACCTTTTTTTAAACTTGTAGTGGATGACAATGGATGTTAATACAGTTTTTTCAAATATTAATTCATTCATTCAATTGAATTCATTAATTTTAGTTTTATATTTATATAAAAATTGGTGCTTTCTTGTCATAGGAGCTTCCGAGGCTTCATCGTCGAGCGACGGAGATACTTATTTTAGGACAGAAAAAATTAATCTGCAATATGATAAAATTCATTTCACGGAATTAAAAATCATCAAGATCTGAATATTTATATAACAAGCTACAGTACAAACGCACCTCATTTGTCACGTTTGACGTACCATTTCCAACTTATGTTTTTAATTAAATTAAATTAATTTTAGTTTATATTTTCAATCGTTCATAAAATACTTTTTATTCATTTACTCAAGTTCAAATACATTTTTTAAAACTTGTAGTGGATGACACTTGATGTTCATTAATTAAATTTAATTTCTATTTTGCTACTTAATAGTGTGATTCTGTCATATGTATATACATATTTATATTAATTGTAATTATTTAATAAAAAGTAACTAAAATAAAAATTTTCTATGTTGATCTAAGTAGGAATTGACTTTAATTTTTTTTTTTTTTAATTATTACTTGTTTTCTTCCGATTTCATCTTTGTCTCAAAAATTGGATACTTAGGTTTGTAGAACAAAACACCATGAGTATAAGATTTAAAAAAAAAAAAAAGATCTAGTTTAAAATACCAAAATTGGAAAAGAAGAAAAATTTTAAAATTGTTAAATTATTTTTTAAAAAATGCATTAATTTATTCACAATCAAAGGCCTTTTACTATCTGTAATAACTTTGCTTTATTGAAAGAGATTCCAAAAACTTTAATACAGGTGTTACTGACAGAATCTAATTTTTTTGGCATCGAGTCTCCTTAAATTTTTAAGGGACTTTTTTTTTTGGTACTTCTCTATTATCCCATCAACCCCTTTTCATAACAAAAAACTATCGCCAAACTGTAAGATGAAACGCCAAAAATGCATTCCCATTACTTGAATTCAGAAGCATTCTATGTGTTTGTTATGTCATCAAGTGGTTTTTAATTCGACATTGACGTGTATTTTTCATTCTGTTTTACTGATTTATGAGTTATTTCATTCATTAAAATAACAATTGTGTCCTTAAATTCTTATATTTTATTTATTTTGATATTCCAATGGCAACGTTCTCCCGTTTATTGGGTGTTACAGTTTGGGATACTTTTTTGTTATGAAAAGGGGTTGACGGATAATACAAAAGTACCCTTTTTTTTTTTTTTTTTGTACTCCATCAGTATTGGACATTTATTATCTGATGATGAAAATTCTATTTTGATCATTACATTGGGTAATTTCCCTCATAGGTTAACATGGAATTTCACAATCTGTGAGGAACACAACATGAAGAACCCCCATCAAGTGTTGAGAAATTCACAAAAGCCCAAAAGAAAGGCAGACATTTTTTGGACTCTCCAGTTTGGAAATCAGACAATATTTTCTGTTTCTTTCTCAACACTTGTTCTAAAAAAAAGAAAAAGTAAAAGCAGAATCAGAAGGAAAGATACAATTAAAAAATGGAGAGGGGGGGCAGGACAAGAAGAAAAGCAGCTAATGAAATATGGGAGTCATGAATAAATTAACAATGAAAAGGTTTGTTTGTTTTTCACCTTCTTCGGTCGTCGTGATGAGATATAACCTAATGACACATTCACACTGCACTAAAACAATACACTGGTTTTAATATATAAATATATACAACAATGACGCATCGCCTTCTCTACATAGAATTTAGCTCTCTTTCTCTTTAATAATAATAAAAAAAGGTGAATAAATTTAAAAGCTGCCAAAGAGTCATAATTAATAATTTCATAAGATCAGTCTTGTGTGGAAGTCAGTTGAAGGCTCTCTCAGCTAGAAACAGGTGTTTTTAGTATCGACATAAGAGTTGTTCCTTCTTCAAAGACATACAAGCATCCATCTTAGAATCTTTCCCATACAGTTATTAGTAGAGATCAACCGTAATTTCAGTTTCGGTGCAAAATCTGAGTTTTGCTCGGCACAACTGCTGCCAAAATTTCAGCCTGACCGAAACTATCTGTATTTCAAAATTTCCGTTCCTTCTTTCGGAAATTTTCAACTTTACTCATTGATAGGAGTTGTATCGGCTCAAATGAGACACTATTTATTGCTGTGAACTCCACTGTTAATCATGATCCATCATGACTTATTCGTGATGAGAGTGTAAATTATAAAACAAGCAATGCATATAGGACTAAACTTAAAAGACGCTTGTGATGTCAGACGCTTATATCTTTAAAAGCTGCAAATTTAAAAGTAATAGAAAATTTTTATTGAAACTCCAGATTGTTTCGAATGCTTTATGATTAAGGTGTTGTTAAAACATATGAAGATTTACGAAATTTATTACAAAAGGTCTATCTTCGAGGTATGTATACTTAAAATATTTTTTTATTAGATGAAATTCATATAATTGGAAACTATTTCTGTTTTGAAACTTATACACACACACATATATATATGTATGTTTGTTTGTTAGAAATGTGGTTCATAATTAATAAATTAATCAGTAACATAATTAGTTATTATTAAGTAATTATTAATTATTTGTTATAATTAATTAATTAATAATTATATGCAGTTATGTATGTATTAATTAGTTTTAAAAATTTTTTTTACACTTTTGGTTTTGGCCAAAAGTGGTAAGATCACCGAAATTCGGTTTCGGTCGATCTCTAGTTATTAGTATTAAACTGAACCGATTTTTGAGATATCTTGTCTATTTTTTTTGTTTAGTTAAGGGATTGTAAAGTTTTTCATTTCTTAAGGAAGACCTCAATTAATGGAGGGAGAAGGACTGAAGATGGATAGGACGTTCAGTTTCTCTTAAGAATGATAAAAAATAAGTCATGCTGAAAATGGAGAACAACAACGATCTTCAACTTGGACCTGTTTCCCTAAAAAAATACTTAACACTAGATGACTAGACCAGGGTCATCTGTTCAGACTTTTCTATATTTGTGAAAAATCATGATTTTTGTGAATCTGAAATTATTATATTCTTGTTTATATAATTTTCTTGTTTATACATTTTTAACAAAATTCTTCATATGTAAAAACTAGATAATAGGTTCTTTGCCGAATTCAACTGTTTTGTGATAAGTCGGATTTTACTATAAAATGATTAAATATGTGAAAAGCAGGGTTCCCAGCAAAACATGACTGGCAAATTCCCTGACCGAATCTCAAAAAATTCCCTGACCAAACAGGCATACAACGAAATTTGTTGCTTAGTTTTGCAATCCTTTGTAAAAAATTAGAGATTTTTTTTTTTTCTGTGATTGCTCTTCAAAATTCTCTATTTCCCCCCCCGTGACTATATGATGAATTTCGCATCATTTTTAATTTTTTTCTCATAACTTTTCCATGACTTTTTACAAAATATTTGCAAATTATCTGACTTTTTCTATATATTTTAAAATTTCCCTGACTTTCCATGACACTGGGAACCCTTTAAAGTTCAGTTTGGAGACTCACAGAAACCTTTTAAAGAAACTTTTCAAAGATAAAGATTTTTGTGAGGGGTCCTGTTTTAAGGTGAAAAATTTTGTGAAGGGTCCCGTCTTACGATGCGTAATTTTCTGAAGGTCCATTAAAAAACCCAAATTCTTCCTATACAGATTCCTGTAGACAGTTGTAATAATTACGATTATGTATGTTTGGATAGAGTTGACATCTGTTTCTACTGTTTTATTTCACTGGGTAAAAGTTGTTTAAAAAAGAAAAGAAAAATGAAGAAAAAACGACTTTATAAGGATAATAAAAAACGGAAGATTTTCATTCCTGAAATTGAGTAAGATGTAATTTTTGGAAAATGCAGTACGAATTCAGATGGCATTGAAAATTGGGTACTTTAATGTTAGCTGGGTGCCAGCAATAACTCACCAAATCTTGTTTCAATTGGCATCCTTTGAATCGCAACCCTTTCAATACAAATGATTTTAATTTTAATTTCGATTCTTGAGATTTTGTTATTTGTATCGACGTGTTTGTGTTTATATATTTTATCGTGATTATATTTTAGCTTTTTTAAAGAAATTATATCACAATGTTTAAATATTGGTTATTTGATATTAGCTAAAGTAAAAAGACTCTGGAAAAACAAAAAGGGTTGGTGAGATTAAAAAAATTTCAGCAATCACGCGTGCCTGGCTAACAAAAAAAAGTACCCAAAAATGTAAAATTTCATATCTTGAGAGAGCATCCACTGAAACAAAAACAAAACACACAACTGATTGAGAACTAAGAAAGAGAGTTTTTTTGTTGTTGTTGTTGTTGTTTATCCTAGGGAGAAGCACAATTTTAAATTTCTAAGTTGATGGCAGCCATCGTTTTCTATTACGTGTTTTAAAAAGCAAATCATTTCAATATTTAAAATAAAAACACAATTTTCTACAGCACTATGGATGCATCCGTTAATAGAGTATCATTATAGATCAATTTAAAAATGTTTTAAAATCAGATTCCACTAATTTGGCCAAAAAAAGGCAGACTTCTTTTTGAAAGGAAAATTTTGACAAAGTTGATTTGTTTCTAAATTCAATTTAAGTAAAGTCAAGTGTTCCTATGCATTTCTTCCTAAGAGTGCTTGAACGCGCTGACCAGGTCAATCTGTCCAGGCATGACGATGTTTCCCGGAGTCGCGTAGTCTCCGATCATCAGGCTGTTGCTGACGGGGAAGTGAGAGGTGTTGCCAAGGACGACGTGCTGGGCTTGCTAGAAAAGAGAAAGAAAAACAGATCAGGGGTAGTACTAGCCCAGGAAATATTTCAGGATACATTTGATTGAAAACCAAACCGAAAAAACCCTTAACTCCCTGTTTCAATACATTTTATTATCATAAATAGTACACTATATACAAAATTTTTTTGTTGTAAAAGTATACATTTAAAAGAAAAGTTATTTTACCGGAACTCTTTGACCAAGTTGCTAAAAAACTACGATTTTTGCATTACTGAAAGATGAAAATCTCAATTTTTTTTTTTTTCACTGATCAACAAAAATTGCAAACGATTTTTTTTTAACTGACTGGTAATAAATTGGGATTTTTTGTGACTGACAGATGAAAATAACAAACTTTTTTTAATGACTAATCGATAAAAAATATGATTTTTGGTAATTGATCACCAAATATTGAGATTTTTTTTTTTTTTTGCAAATCGACGAAAATCACTATTTTTAATGATAGACTGAAGAAAATTACAACTTTTGTGATCGTTTTGCATCAGTAAAAAGGTACACCTACCCCCATTTGATGATTTCAAATTCCGATGTAGCACAAAACTCGCAAAATTTCAGGAATATTAGGACAGACTACCATATTTCAGGACGTTTTTATTTTTTTCAGGAATATCAGGAATTTCAAAACAAGTACTACCCCTGACAGATCCATCAATTCATTTCGGATCTGTTTTCATATCACTCGAGCTATGCAAAGACAAATAAATAACATACTATACAGTATAGGTGCAGACTCCCAAAATCTGTAAGGAGCCAGTGGCTCCTAAACCTAAAGAATCCAGCGGCCACATTGTGAAACAAACGCATAAAAACAATAGCATTTATCTGGCTATATGGAGTTTATTGTCTACTGTTAAAGCTTAAAAGTAATAAACAGTGTATTTTAATTTAAAATTTACACAAAACTTAAATAAATAAATGATTTATTTTTTCTTTATTAAAATTAGACAACAGAATAGAATCTTCCAACCATAATTGTATACATTTTGTAGGAATAAATATTTGTAATGTAAAGCCCCAAATAAACAATTCTCTAACTTTTTTGTTCTATATATAACTCCCCCCCCCCCTCCCCACAAAGTGTTTTTCATAGCTGAAAATAAATGCTCAACATGGGCATTTGCATCAAAAAGTATGTCTATAAAAATCAAAAGAAAAATATATATATGAAAAAATATGGAGAAAATTTTATTTTCTTTTAAGTTTTAGATTTTAATAAAATAAATTGAACAATTTTTGACATTCAGGGATAATTTCTTTTTAAAAAGAAGAAAACGAGAAACTTGTAGATCTGTGGAAATGTGGTATCCATGTTTAATCACGTTTTTTAATTATGAACAGAAAAAATAAAAAAGCGGTAAATATTGCAGAAAATGTGCGGAATTGATTTAAAAAATAAAATTTTAAAAAAAGGCAGAAATCTGACAGTCGGTGGAAAAGGGGCATCCCTGTAAAACACTACACTTAGGCGACTTAGACAAGGAAAGTTAGTGGCCAAAGAAAAAAAATCTAGTCGCCACGTGGCAACTGGCGACTGTGAATCTGCACCTATATTATACAGTGAAGCCGTAATGAGTCGACAAACCTAATCACTTGAGATTTATTTTTTGCATAGTTAGTACAATATTAACTTATTATAATTAGATGATTCTATTTTATATTGCTTGTATAATTTAACATAAATATGATATATACTAGGCGGCTTACTCGCTAACGCTCGCCAACTCCCATGAATCGCGTAGCAATTCACATTAAGACCGCTATGCGGTCTTAGTTTGCTTCGCTCGCTCGCCCCTTTTTGTTTTTGCAGTAATTCTAGCCGGAGTAAGTACTACCATAAATCATTCTTTTCCATATGAAATTGACAATTTTTTTAACGCAAAAAAGTAATTGAAAGCACAATTAAAAATGTAGTTAGATGGTGCTACCAATGGGCATAAATCATTTAAATACTATGAAAAAAGGATCTGGGAAACAGAATTAGTTTAAAACTCATTGTACCTATAATATTGTACAGCACGGCTTAGATTCATTAAAAAAATATAGTTTATATATATTATCAAATCATTCGTTTAAATTTCATTCGAAATTTTACTGTTCCAATTGATTATAGCTTTTTGCAAAAGAAATTATTTTTTACTTCATCAAGATAGCAACAGATGGCAGCAGGTGTAATCTAGACAGTTGATATTTTTATTCTCTCCGATTTTCGTGTGAGTAAAATTCACAAATAAATTCTGAGTTGAGAATTCATTTGAAATTAATGATATTAGTCATAATTAAAATGAGGAATCATCTCAAACGCTTTGGATTACGTACATGTTATTTTATTTTTAATAATTGCTAGTTTGAGTTTGACTGCTCTCACACTGGCCGCTATATTGGACGCAAAGCTGATTTGACCCAATCTAGTCTGTTCATTGGTCTAAGCTCTGGAAACTACGATTATTGCCAAACGAAAAACAAGAAATTCAGCCTTATTTCTGCGCCACATAAGATAAATATATATATATAGATTATAATATTAATACTAGCTGACCCCCACCCAGCATTGCCTGGGCCTGTGATAATAAATAATTTTTAAAAACATCAAGGTTTATTATTTAATATCTTTAACCCAATTTTGCATGAAATTATATTTTAAAATGAAAAATTTACAAAGAAATAGAAATGATATTTAGAAAGAAATAAAAGCACTCATTTTACTTGTTTTTTGACGCAGGGTCGTTTTAGAGTTTTAAAATAAAAAGTTCTTTTTGTCTGAACTCTTTTAAATCTTTATTGGTAATAAATAAAACAGTTTTACAGCCCGTGTAAAAATTTCGTAAAAAAAATAGTGTTATCTAGTTGTAAAATAAATGTTTTCTTCTCGCTTTTTTGTTTGTTTGTTTTCTTGTTGGCTCCTTTAACATAGCAATAAAAAATAGTTTTCATCTTCTGAACTCTCTGACATTTCAATCAGTTATAAATATTAACTCTTATAAATATTAACTCAGTTATAAAACTCTTTAAAATTTTGTGAAAAAATATGCACATTTAGTAGTGAAAACATGAGTTCTTTTAAAAAAAAAGCTTTAGCTTTCAACCTCAGAACAAAAATATATAAGAAGATCTATGCTTTGAATGCAATAGTATGCCTCCACCCGTTTTCAATCAAATCAGATTTCCTATTTCTGAAGGGAGAAATCCTTTAAAAAAATGTTGAAGCATGCGCAAAGAGACTCTTTTCGTGTGGAAAAATAATGTTGGAATTTGACAGAATGTGCTTTTGTTTTAAATATACAGATATCTATAATTATTATTATTATTAATATAAAATAGTAATAAATAGTAATAGTAATAAAATAATATAAAATAAAATATTAATAATATATAATTAATATTAATATTAATTATATATTATAACAATAAAAAAGCAAGAGTACACACAGTCCCCCCCCCTCCCCAACAAAAACCTTTTTTTTTTTCCAAATTCCCAAAATATAATATATATATTAAAATTTTCTTCACAAAAATAAATAAAAATCTTCCCTACGAAAAATTTTCTAAGGAGTGTTAAATATTTCATTCTTTCATTGTCTTATTAAGATACATTAAACTTTACCCCCCCCCCCCCCCCCCCCATTATCACACATCCTTTCTCTTATCTCCTCCACAGGACAATTGTCTCCAAGGGCAAGGCACAAACCTGTGTATGGGCGAGGCATGTCCTAAAAGATTTGCTGAATCTGAAAGAGAAACAAACCTGGGTGAAGAGAGAGGGAGAAATTCCGCCGCCAATGGAACTGGTGGGGATACTCGCTTGAACACGTGACGTCGTCCTGCTGTTCGGACTGGTGCCCGTGTTTGGAAAATTACCTGCAAAAAGAAATAAACGTCATTTATCTTGCGTGGAATAATTACTGAAACATATATTAGAATACGAAATGACAGAAAACATATTTCAACAAGAACGAAAAATCATGCGTCAAGCATAAATTATGTAACACTTTCCAACGCTTCCAAAGTAATTTTACAAATCATTGCCATTTAATAAGCTGAAAGAAAACATCTAATTAAACAATTTGGAAAACGCATAACCTATTTAAAAACGTAATTTCAGGAATTCCCAACCTATATAATATTCGAAAAAATATCCGAATACTTTTATTCAGCCCTGTATAGGATCTACAGATTTGTATATAATACTACATAGGATGCTCAATTTTAGTTTAGTTAAGAAACACATAGCACAATTTAAAATTCTCCTTCTGGAATTTCTATCCATAAACGGAAATGGGTTTGCGAACTTTTGTGCTGTCCTGTATAGATCTACAGAATTTATACACACCCAGTAATAGACAAAAAGGGAGTTCAATTTAAAATCGTGTTCAGCAACTTAAAACTCACTTCCAGGAATGATTGTTAACAGACAGTAGAGAATTCTTTTGTGTGTCCCTGTAAATGAACGATGAGTGCTATACACATACTATTCTGTAGTAAGCCTCTTGTAATGCACCTTAGTGATCTATATAAATTTCAATGCGTTTAAAATAGTGAAAGATTATTTAAATAAACCGCTGACGATTTTTCTCCCTAGACATCATGTAACGGAATTCTTTTGACTGTCCCTGTAAAGTAACTATAAGTGCTATGCACATCGTATTACATATCAAGCTTCTTGTAATGCACCTTAGTGATATATATCAATTACAATGTGTTTGAAATTGTGTAACAACATTAAAATAAACCGCAAATGATTTTTCCCCATAGACCGTCCTGTAACGGAATTCTTTTGAATGTCCCTGTAAAAAAACTATAAGCGCTACACACTTCAGTTGAAATAGGGAACATGCTAGACATAACGACAATAACATACAAAAATTGCAGGGCAATCTGAGCATATTTATGGAAGTTAGAGCACGGACAGATGGCAGACAAACTGAAGTCAAACACTTTTCAGCTAGGTTTTAAAGTGTTAAAAATGCAACTCTGAGTCTATTCTGATGGAATGTATCTCATAACCCATTCAATTCAACTCAACTTGATATTAATCTCACACTCAAACGCACACAGGGATGGGGGAGTTTTTAGAAAATCTTACAATCCAAGGATTTATTTTACCAGCCAGCAAGATGCAACGTAAATGCTTGGCGAAAAATCGCCAAATTTGGGGACCAAAATAAGTCTTCATAAAAGAAGCAAATTTGGCTATAGTTGGCAAAAATTTAAATTTGGCAAATTTCTTATTCAAATTCAGTATTAACGAATGTTCTGTAATCAAGTTCTTTAAAGTTTAGCTTGTTGTTTCCAGTAACATTACTGAAAATTTTAAAACGAACAAATGGAAAACTACCTTTTCCTCCTGATACAGGCCGGAAGGATGTTTTTAGATTGAACGCTATCGCCCAAAAACCATTTTTATATGAAAAACATCCATTATGCATTCAAATAAAGTTTTGGAATTTATCAAAAGTGATATTTTTTTATCCGCCAGAGTTTTAATATAATAATCGCCAAACAAAATCATCAAAAATTTGCTACTGACAGCTTCTTCCCTGATTCGTATTATTTCAAGTCGTTCAGTGACACATCTGTTGTTAAAACTTATGTTTCATTTATATTATTTTACGGATGGATGAAGTGTTGTTCATTTTGTTATGGAACATCAGCCAGAATCAAATGCTGAAAAGTGCAAATGGATTAATCTTCTGTAATCAAGCTCCACAGAATACTGATTGATATACAGATTAAAAAAGAAAAAAAAAAAGTGCTTTAAAATCATTTTAAAAACTACAAAGACAAGGCTATGTGATGGTTAAGAAGTGCCAACATGGAACTTAAAAACAGCAACATGTGAAAGTGAGGTGAAATGCAAAATTTATATTAAAAAGGAATTAAATGGTCAGAAAATATAATTTGGAAAACACTGGTTGGAGTCCTAGGGACGTAATCTATAAAGGTTTCATCAGTCATTGGTTACAGAGAAGTCAACTTAGAGGTGCACACTGCTAAAAATATGCCTGTAAAATTATGGGCAGAGACTGGCAGCAGATTCCAATTATACCCCGTAAAAAAAAAATCCATGGAACATCATTTTGTACAGCCCGTAATTTACTTCCCTTAAAACAGGATATAATGCACTTTAAAACACAATAACACTTTACTTACTGATCCATAGCACGTTAGATAATCATCACAGAATCGCTTTTTTGACGGGTTAAAAAAAATGTTACGGTCGCAGTTAAGTGACAATATTTTTCGAAACACAACTAAAATGAAGGATTACACCCCAGCGGAGGAAAATGTATGGGGTTGTACTGTATTTTTTGCTAACAGATGGACTAGAACTGTAAGAATATGTGGATTGCCCTTAATTTTCTAAGTCTCCTAAGGATAAGGCCGCTTATTGAGTGGATCAGACTGTTTTTCATCCAATAAGGCTGTTGCCCGTGAAAATTCAAGGGCAAACGCTCATAAATTTACAGTTTTTTTCTGAGAGTGTGATTGACGGATGCAAGGGAATCTAAGACACATTCTGCTGTCCCATCTTTTATCGAAAATAGATGCTCTCAAAGTGCATGCGACATACTGACTCTAAAGTATGAATGAGAGCGTTTGTTAAAAAAAATCAGAGTGAAAGATAGCTAGGCGTCAAATTGGACGACTAGACATAATTTTGGGATCATGAAATGCAATAGTTTTTAGTTACATCTGACAACTAAGGACCACTCATTCCTAATCCTGTGTGTGAGAAAAAAGGTCAAAATCAGAAGAATTCCGTCTCGTCTTACCCATAGGAATGACGGTGGAGTTTGACTGGTTGCCCATCTGGTTCTGGGAGAGGTGCTGCTGGATGGGATGGGCATCCATCACAGAGTCGCCGTTCAGGGCTGCGATGCCGTTCACCACTAGGTTGGCATTGTTCACTGGAAATGAGAGACAAAAATAAATAAACAACACCGCAATAAAATGAGCAATTTTTTATATACAGTGAAACTTCTATTTATCATTACACTTAAACACTTCGTTATGAAAAAAATTCGTTAAATAGAAATCAACTAACCCACATAAAATTAAAAATACACATAAAATGGAAATATTTGAAAAATGTATTTTAATTCGGGCAGTCATTTTTTTTATGCAATGTAGATATGAGAATAATTTAATTAGAATAATGTCTAAAAAAAAAACATAAAACAAAGAGAAGTAAACAAAAACCGAAGCGTACCTTTTATTTTTCATTAAAATGTGAGTTTTGATTAAATGATTCAAATGTGTTCATTTTCATACAGTCTGCTGAAATAAATTCATACATCCATCGCAACAGCAACCTCTCCGTTTGAATACTGTACACGCACAAAAGTGGAATAAACTTTGTTATATAGAATAAGTTTTTCGTAATAGGGAGATTACAAATAATTTACATGTTAATTTACATGTTAATTATCTGAAAAGTCAAGGTTCTGCAGAAAATTTTGTTAAGTAGAAAACTTCGTTAAATAGGGACTTCGTTAAAGGGAAGTTCCACTGTATATATAACAGATGAAAATGCCCTAGCAGTCAAAACAATATCGGACATCATTGGCAAAAAATAGGAAACTAACATTCAGGGTTTGGTGATACATACATATATATATATATATATATATCAATGGATATATATATATATCTGATATTTATTTTCAAAATATAATAAAGTTTGATATTTTCACATTTTTTAATATTTATTTTCATATATATTGCGTATAATATTTTTGATATTTTCAATCAAAACAAGTGTAAAGGAATTTTTTAACTGTTATTGGCTGTAGATAAAGAATTTTTGCAATTACAGTGGCTTTTTCTGCCCCCTTCACCAAACTAAAAAAAAAAAAAAAAAGAAATATTTTCCAAGCTTTATGTTTGAAGCTGAATTTTTAAAATGTTGAATCCATAATTATGTGAGACACTATTTACTTATAAGAGCCACTGAAAGATAAACTATCTAATTTAGATCAACTTGCAGCTTCATTAGAAGTAATTTTTCCTTGTTGCTTGGTTTTGTTCAGTTAAGCAGATCAAGCTTACTCTCTCTATGTTCAAATTTTTCAATAAAAATAAATTATTTTGTTGTATAAAACCTAAAATTTTCTTAAAACTTGATTCAGGGGTGGAAAATCGAAAATCGATTTTTGTAGCAGGTTTGGAGCAGGTCAAATTGCAGTTTTGGAGCAGTAAATGCCAGTTTTGGAGCAGGTTAATTACAGTTTTGGAGTGGGTTAATTATGTTTTGTAGCAGCTCCAAATTAAAAGTAAATATGCTTTGTTAATGAACTTTTCTTTAACATAGTGCATATATACAATTTCAACAGTATAAAATGTAATAAATGTTAAAACAAGAAAAAAAATTATATACTTAGAGTTTCAAAATTTGTAGTAATATGACTATAACAGACGAATTAATTTTCCACATTCCAATATTACATAAATATACCATATTCTGACAAGAAATGTTTAACAACCTTTTAGAAATTTAAAAATAATTCGACTTATTTAACACTTTAAAAGGCTGCATGGATTTAAATCAAAAACAGAATGTAACAAGTTAAATATGTTTACTTACAATAGTTATTGTATATGTTTTCGCAAATGACAACCATTTGATAGTAAATTTAAATAACCCAAGTGATACATGTAGCTGTGACTAATCACTAGACTGCACGGTGGTTTTCTTTTTAAAAAAGTAGCAAGTCAATAAGACACATTTTAAAATTGTGGCCAAATGCATTGTGGACTTTGTGAAGAGTGCATATCAACAGTATTATTGTTGATTTCATGCAATTTGTTTTTACAATCTTCATGACTTCAGTCCACTGCTAAAGAATGACAGCAACCAATCTTTTGGCTAATTGGCTAAAGCACACTTTATAGTAATAACAAATCTTTTGATTTGGAGTCTCATAATACAGGAGTAGAAAATAAAAAAATTGTTTTTGTATCAGAATTAATTGCAGTTCTTGTGGCGTAACAATTCAGACACGTTGTGTTGAAAAGGCCGCCCACGTGCTAACACGTGGTGACGTGATCACAAGTGAAAAACCGCAAAATATAGATATTAAAATAAACCCAAGGTCTCACGCTCGCTATTATTTTCGCAATGGACTAACACATTAATTAAAAGAAGTAAAAGGAATTCTCTCACCCAATTTTTAGCAGGAACGATGTGATGCACAAGTGACGCTAAAAAAAACATGGTAACGGACGATTTTTATTCAATAGCACAGCACAATCATTTTTAAGTAAATAACTCACACCACAAATATCTTGATGGTAACAAAAAACAGGATGATTTTATTCATTTTGTAAAGATGTAGACTGGTGAACATCGAACATCCCCATGATTGAAACGTTTTTTGAGAGGAGAAAGCCTCCCAACCTGCACTAGGCACTACCAGGACATAACTGATTTTAACATCGGCGTGAAGTGCCGACCCGATCGTCCAATAGCGATGCGCGGAAACGGAGCGAACTCCAAAAGGAAGCCAACTGTTGGCGTGCGCCAAAGAGCGATAAAACAAACGCAACACACGCTCCTCGGCGAAGTACGTAGGGCACAATTTGCCGGGAATGAGGGAAGCGGTGAGCCGAGGACAAATGCTTCACAAACACGAGGATTTGCCGCGATACGCTATGAATGAAATGCAAAATATCGGCGTTTTGCCGAAAGCAAAAATGAGAAAGAAATATCGTAGCGACACAACGGATACATTAAATTAAAGATGATTAAAAATGCTGACACGGGAAAATACAGGGTTAATTAAAAACTGAAAGAAACATATTGCAATTAATAAATTTAGAGATTTAATGGGAAATTGAACACGTGCGATCGTACACATCGCGATTGCGCTAAACATGTTGCGAGTACCTCGTGACAGTTCTGTATCAGAATTTAATGGTTTTCTAGTAGAACAAACTTATGTTTTAGCATAGAAATCAAATAGTGTTTTCTATTTTTCAATAAAAACAGAATATTTTTTATAATGTTATCAAAGTCGGCATTTTTAACTTAATTTTAGGACGCTACAGTTCTGTAAAGGTCTTTATGCATCAAAAATCACTTATAGCATAAGATGTGACATTTATCAAAAAATGCTATTTAATCTGGAGGCACGGCAGTGCCTCCGCCAAGTCTTGAGAGGACAGCCGTAAGCATACTTTTCTGGAAGCAACTCAGGGCACTTTTGACCCCCCCATATCTCCGCGCTGGAGTATCCCAAAAATTTTAAACTTCAATTATAGAGAGTATTTGGCCCACAGGACCAAAATTTAAAATTACAACTTTCTGTCTTTTCTAGTTCAGGCGATATATGAACTCAAACATTCGATTTTTTGTCACTTCTTACTCACTCGTTCACACGTCATCAAAAAGATTGGGTAGATCCCGTAGCCCCAGAAACTTGACATTTGGAAAAAAGGTAGTGTTTAGGATACAAAGAAAGGAAAAATTATAAAATCCAGAAAATTCGAAAAAAAAACATTCGAAAATTCAACAAATTCCATCAAAATTGAAAATTGAAAATAACACGATCTTGTAGTCTTGGAAACTTAAGATTTGGTGTGAAGGTAGTGTTTAACATCCAGAAAAAGAAAACATCAAAAACACCAAAAAAATCGAAAGCAAAATTGAAAAAATCGAAGAAATTGAAAAAAACCGAAAATTTGAAGACAATCCAATTTTGTTGCGCTAGAAAATTCAAATTAGGAATAAAGGTAGTATTTAGGATACAGAAAAAGGAAAATTAAAAAAATCCAGAAAATTCGAAAAAAAAATAAAAAAATTCGAAAAAAATGGAAAAAATGAAAATAATTTGATACGATAACGCTCGTATTTATAAATTAATTTGGACGAAACTAATTGTGTGTATTAAGCTCACCAATGCCTCGACCGAGTTCGTTGGCCAGCTTGGTCCGCCATCTTGTTTCAAGATGGCGGCCACGGAAAATTTTAAAACTAAAATAAATGTACAAAAAAGTTAAAAAATCAAGTTTATTTTTTAATTAGGTGTTAGTACTTGATACAAGGATTCCAGAGCATTTTTTGTTTTACCTCTATCTTAAAAATTGGCTGAGATAGAGCAGTTTAAAATTCTAGGGTGGCTGACATTTTGAAACAAAACAGCACATTACAAAAAAACAACGATAAATTTATGGTCAATAATGGTCAAGCAGGTGCAATCCCGAATGAATACTCCGTGTCATTATAACTGTAACTTTGACTTCGAAATTTTGATACGTTGCATTTTCTATTTGTTGATATTTTTGAACTATGATTTACGCTAAGTGAAATGTTGTTGTTGAAGAGGGATTTTCCATGTAAATCCGAAACGTCCAATTTTAATATGTTTTTAATGTTTTATGAAAGTGTATTGTAATGTCTGTAATTTTAATGATTTTAATATAAATTTATAAGTTTTAGTGAACGCGATTTCTCGCAAATTATTTTCTTTCATTGTTGTAATCATTTTCCCAATCATACGCATAAAACAATATATTCATATCCATTAGCGCCAAATTCTCGCCAAACTTGGCGACAATTGGCAAAATCTCGCCAAATTTGGCGACAAAAATAAGTCTTCACTATGAAGCCAACTTGGCTATAGCTCAATAATTTGGCGAATTTCTTATTCAAATTCAGTGTAAACGAATCTTTTGTAAACGGTTTCTTTGCATTTTAACTTGCTGTTTTCGAGTAAGATTAGCTAAAATTTTAAAACGAATATATAGGAAAGCTACCTTTTCCTGCTGGTACAGGCCGGAGGACTTTTTTATGAGTTGTCGGATGCAATCTATGTTTTGCATTAAATAAAGTAAAACATTGAAAAACAAATCCCACAGGATGGGGATAGTTTGTTTTAGATAGATTTTAAGATAATTGTCCTATTAGCTAGTACACCTTCCGTTATTGTTTTGTGTTATTTTCCCCGGATTATGCTTATCTTTTCTTTTGTTTACGAATTTTGTAATACAAAAGTTCCGCTATAGACTGGCTACGTTATAGACCTTTTTTTTATAGACAGGTTCATTTTCTTTCACAGGCTTTACTCTATTTAATTTATATATGAAATATTTGTTGTTAAAAGATGTTGGTCGCACAAAAATTTTCACATCTCTCCCTCCCTCCCGACATTACTGGTTGGTTATGGCTTGATAGTCCTTTCTAAATAAAATCATCGTGATTCTAAGATTCTCTTGATTTATCTCTAAATTGAACATAAACGATCCTAAGAAAACGGATCAATGAATTACTATATTGGCATGAGGAAATTTAGTTGCAGAAAAATGGAGCATATAGATAACATTAAGTCTAATAGGAAAACCACAGCCTTGGCAAGACTGTATTAACAAGAAACCATCCAAATACATTTTTATGAAAGTAATATAATTTTCCCCCTCGAATCTATACAAACCATGTATTATAAGAAAAACCGGTACTTCTCTATTATCCCGTCGACCACTTTTCATAACAAAAAACATCGCCAAACTGTAAGATTAAACGCCAAAAATGCAGTCCCATTTACTTGATGTCAGAAGCATTACACGTGTTTGTTATTTCATCAAGTGCTTTTTAATTCGACATTTGCGTGTATTTTTCATTATGTTTTACTGATTTATTAGTTATTTCCTTAATTAAAATAACAATTGTGTCCCTAAATTCTTACATTATATTTATTTATTTATTTTGATACTATAATGGCAAAGTTCTCCCGTTTATTTGGCGTTACAGTTTGGCGATAGCTTTTTGTTATGAAAAGTGGTCGACGGGATAATAGAGAAGTACCGAAAAACCATAGAGTTTGTAACACGTAAAAATACAATGTGTAAACGATAAACATAATTTAATTTATGAAAATTGTGGCTCGATGTACTCCATGGTTACAAATATGGAAATAAACATCCAAGTACAAATAAAAAATAACGTGCGTAGTTTTAATCAGTATGTGAAAAATTAAATGATATCGTTTCAAATAATAACTTCATTAGACCGTGCAATTATATAATCTAGAGGCACGACAGTGCCTCCGCCATTTGACCCCCCCCCCCCCTAACTCCGCGCTGGAGTATTCAAAAAATTTGAAACTTCGTTTTTCTAGAGTATTTGGCACACAGGACCAAAATTTAAAATTACAACTTTCTGTCTTTTCTAGTTCAGACGATATATGAACTCAAACATTCGATTTTTTGTCACTCACTCACTCGTTCACGCGTCATCAAAAAGATTAGGTAGATCCCGTAGTCCTAGAAACTTGACATTTGGAAAAACGGTAATGTTTAGGATACAAAGAAAGGAAAAATTATAAAATACGGAAAATTCGAAAAAAAAAACATTCGAAAATTCAGCAAATTCCATCAAAATTGAAAATTGAAAATAATACGATCTTGTAGTCTTAGAAACTTAAGATTCGGTGTGAAGGTAGTGTTTAGTATCCAGAAACAGAAAACATCAAAAACACCACAAAAATCGAAAGCAAAATTGAAAAAATCGAAAAATCGAAAAAAATCGAAAATTTTCAAATAATCCGATTTTGTTGCGCTAGAAACTTGGAACTCGGAATAAAGGAAGTATTTAGGATGCAAAATAAGGAAAAATTAAAAATTCCGAAAAATTCGAAAAAAAAATTCAAAAATTCGAAAAATTCGCAAAAAATTAAAATAATTAAAATAATTTGATTGTTTAGCCTTAGAAGCTTAAAATTCGCATTAAAGATGGTGTTTAGGATTCAGAATAAGTTAAAATAAAAAACGCAATAAAATTCGAAAATAAAATCAAAAAATCGAAAAAATCGAAAAATAAGGAAATTTTGAAAATAATTCGATTTTATAGCGCTAGAAACTTGAAATTTGGAATAAAGGTAATATTTAAGATACTAAATAAAGAAAAATTAAAAAATATGGATAATTAAACAAATACCCATAAATTAGTGCAGACGATATATGAACTCAAAGTTTCGATTTTTTGTCACTCACACACTCACTCCATCTCGCGTCATCAAAAAGAATGGGTAGATCCCGCAGCCACAGAAACTTAAAATTTGGAATAAAGCTAGTGTTTCGGATACAAAGAAAGAAAAAATTTTAAAATCCGGAAAAAAAAAAACATTCGAAAATTCAAAAAAAATCGAACAAAATTGAAAATTGAAAATAACACGATCTTGTAGTCTTAAAAACTTAAAATTTGGTTTGAAGGTAGTGTTTAGAATTCAGAAAAATAAAACGTCAAAAACACAATTTTTTTTTATAAATAAAATAGAAAAATCGATAAAAATCGGAAAATTTCAAATAATTCAATTTTGTTGCGCTAGAAACTTGGAATTCGGAATAAAGGTAGTATTTAGGATGCAAAATAAGGAAAAATTAAGAAATCCAGAAAATTCGAAAAAAAAAAATCAAAAATTCGAAAAATTCGAAAAAATTAAAAAAAAAAATTAGAATAATTTGATCTTTTAGCCTTAGAAACTTAAAATTCGCGGTAAAGATAGTGTTTAGGATTCAGAATAAGTTATAATAAAATTGGAAAATAAAATAAAAAAATCGAAAAATAAGGATATTTTGAAAATAATTCGATTTCATATAGCGCTAGAAACTTGAAATTTGGAATAAAGGTAATATTTAAGATACTAAATAAGGAAACATTAAAAAATATGGATAATTCAAAAAAAAAAATCGAAAATTTAAAAAAATAAAATAAATAAATAAAAAATAGAAAGAAAGAAAGAAAAGGAGATAAATTGAAAATAATATGATCTCGTAGTCTTAGAAACTGAAAATTTGCTGTAAAGATAGTGTTTAGGATTCAGAAAAAGAAAAAATTAAAAAATCTGTAAAATTCGAAAAAAAAAATTAGAAAAATTGAAAAAAATTCGATTTTGTAGCTTTAGAACTTAAAATTCGGCGAAAACTTATTGTTTAGGATAGAGAAAAAGGAAACATTAAATCACAATAAATTCGAAAATAGAATAAAAAACTCGAAAATAATCGGAAATTTCAAAATAATTCGATTTTGTAGCGCTAGAAACTTGAAATTTGTAATAAAGATACAAAATAAGAAAAAATTAAAAAATCCAGAAAATTATAAAAAAAAAATTCGAAAAAAAAAAATTGAAAATAATTTTATCTTGTAGTCTTAGAAACTTAAAACTTGGTCTAAAGGTAGTATTTACTATTCAATAAAAGGAACAATTAAAATATTCGTTAAATTCGAAAATAAAATCGAAAAATCGAAATATCTTTAAGAAATCGAAAATTCGAAAACAATTTGATTTTGTACTGCTAGAAACATTAGTTTTAAGATAATTGTCCTATTAGCTAGTACAACGCCCCTAATTATTTTATGTTATTTCTCCCAGATTATGGTTTTCTTTTCTTTCGTTTACGAATTTCGTTATAGAAAAGTTCCGTTATAGACTGGCTACGATATAGGCGATTTCTTTATAGACAGGTTTGTTTTCTTTCACAGGTTGTACTCTATTTACTTCACGTATGAAATATGGATTGTTAAATGATGTTAGCCCAGCAAAAATTTTCACAGCCCCCCCTCCCCCCCCCGATATTACTGGCTGGTTATGGCTTGATAGTCCTTTCTAAATAAAATCATGGTGACTCTAAGATTCACTTGATTTATCTCTAAATTTTACCTAAATGATCCTAAGAAGACGGATCAAATAATTACTATATTGGCATGACAATCAGGTAACTTAGAATTAAAATCGAAAAATCAATAAATTTATAAAAAGTCGAAAATTTGAAAATAATTCGATTTTATAGTCCTAGAAGCTTGACATTTGGCAGAAAGGCAGGATTTAGTACACAAAGTAAGGAAAAATTAAAAAATCCGTAAATAATAAAAAAAAGACTAAAAAAAAAAAAAAAAAAAAAAAAAAACATCGAAAAAAGGAATATAGTTTGATTTATTGGAAATTTCCGGAAATTTTAATTTTGGCTTTCTTTTTATACTAAAAAGTTCTTTTATGTTAAATATCAAGTATCTAGGGCTGCGAGTAACATCTCAGATGGATAGCACCTATCCTGGAAGCAATTGAGAGTACTTTTGACACTCCCCCTCCCATAACTTAGTGCTTGCCTAGGAACCTGAAATCTCTTTTTATCTACAGTACTTTGCAAACGAAACTAAAGCTTCAAATTTTTTATACCTGTAAATAATAGGGACAGAGTGTGGGCTTAGCGAAAATCAGTGGATGATCTCCAAAAAGAACCCAAAATCAAGAAAAGCAGGATTACTTACAAAAAGAAGTGAAATCTCATCAAAAAGTCACCTGTAAAAAAAGCAGCCAAGTCTCGTAACTCATTTACCGTAAAAAGTACTGAGATCGTATAAAGCCAAGTTTAACTATCTTATTAACTCTGAAATTTTCATTCACAAATCACTCCTAGTCTCTACATCTTTAGTTAATTATTATTTTGTGACTTGGCAATTACGCAGCACAGGAAAGTTATTACACCTTACTATGTCATGGGATGGGATGGGATAATTTAACTAAAGCAAATTATATACGCACAGGGAAGTTATTACACTTTAATATGTTATAGTATTATTTGATTAAGACTAACTATATACAACACATTCTCGTGCTACGTAATTGCCAAGTCACAAAATAATAATTAACTAAAGATGTAGAGACTAGGAGTGATTTGTGAATGAAAATTTCAGAGTTAATAAGATAGTTAAACTTGGCTTTATACGATCTCAGTACTTTTTACGGTAAATGAGTTACGAGACTTGGCTGCTTTTTTTACAGGTGACTTTTTGATGAGATTTCAATTTACTTCAGTAGCCAATTTCATGCTTTTACATCTAAAAACAGCTTGTGGATGTGTCACAAATTTCTGCATTGTTGAGGGGGTAAAACTATTTTGTTTGAGAAGAACAGTCTTAATGCTGTATATTTTTTCAATAATGCTTATTTTTGATAGATGGTGCATCAGGTGTGTTTTGGAGATATCAACCTCTTGTGATTAAGATATGTTATATTATAAAAACTAAAATGTAAGACAATGACTATGTAGTATAATCCAGTTCGAGATAATTTTTAAACTTAAATGATGCTGTATATCTTAGCTGCATGCATCATAGCAGTGTGTTGCCAAGCCTAGACAAAGTTAATATGAAGGTTTTTTTTTAATTCTAATTTTTTAGTTTAAGAAATTTCGATTTTTGGAGCAGAATTTTAAAATATTGCCATTTTTGGAGCAGAATGTAGCAGGAAATCAAAATTGGAGCAGTTTGGAGCAGATTTTCCATCCCTGCTTGATTACTAAATGCTAATAGTTATTTATTTTTTTTTTTTTTTTGTGAGTGTAAAAACCAAACTGTGTCTGTTTTCAATGAATTGATCTTAAATTTTGTTAAGTGAAAAAAAAAAGACATTTAGAATATTGTTGTTTTTTTTTTTTTTAAGTTTTCATGCTTGGATGACATATGTTTTAAAATCTAATTTATATTAACTTTGAAAATATATATAATCATTAATAAGTTGACTCTCTTGAAAATATTGATGTATACATATCAATCAAAATATCGGATATTTTTTATATTTTCAAAAATATCATGATAATTACGAGCACTGCGTAACATTACATTTTGCAAATACATGGGTGAGAAATATAATATCATTGGGACTATTTCTGATGCAAAACCAACAGTTAACTGGCATCGGATGAATGAAATACTGGATTCCAATAGAACCCATATATATGCTTTGCTAACGCAACAGGTAAAACCTGTCTTGTTTGAAACCTGAATGTTTTCACTGAATTCAACCCTACAGAAATTAAATCTTTCACGACATGTCTGAAAAGGGTTTAGTACTCGTAGTTTGTCTTTCTGCCATCTGCCTCTGCTCCAACTCTCGCAAATATAACAGCTGTGTAATTAATACAGGGCTAATTTCATGCATGAATGTAGTGTAAATCACACAGCCGCAAACTTTTACGGTTCTTGGCCACCGGAATTTTTTTTTTTAAATTCTTCACTTTATTTAAATGTAGATATACGGGATTGAATAAGTCAAACTTTCCTTTACCATAATACTGGTACACAAGCAACGCAACCATTTACATCTCTGTGACTGACACTACATCCACGCATGGAATTAGCCACATGTTATTAAGGTTTACTACAACATGTTCATTATTGAATTGCAGTTTATTATAAATCAGGGGTATGTCCAGGTTTTTTTTTCCAGAGTCCTATTTTTGTGAATTTAATATTTATTTTTGTGAAAAAAAAAAAAAACAATTTCACAAAACATTAGTTAACTCATTTATACCCAGTCTCCAAAATTGGGAAGTTTTAATTTTTCGGAAATAAACTAATATTATGTTACATATCTTCTTTTTTTACGATTACATTATACTACACAATCCTACAAACAGAATATTCAGATCAGTATAAATAATGCAATAATTATTATCAGATTATATATATGTATAGTAAAAGAAAGATAATAAGTTTTTTGCTAGTAAAATTGCTATTTATGTATTTGTATATAAAGTATAACTTACTATCACTCAAAAGATTAAAATGAATGATGTTGTGAAATCATAAAAAACTAGAATTAGCACAGCGGACACGCACTTCTTAATTGTATTCATGAATGCACGTGGATGCGGTATGCAGCAAAATAAAAGCAAGTGTTGCCAAATTAGAGTGTGAAAGAAATCACTGAAAATAAGATCACCACACCTACACCTAAATGCTCTGACGTCATTTATCAGCCAATCGGCATCAACTCCAAATGAGGATGCAGGGGAGAAAGAGAGCAAAGCCTGCTAGTGAAAACGAAAGAAGGTTTTGTTTGGTTACGCTCAGATGAACGATTTAAAGAGCTTGATTTTTGCAGAATTTTACTCCCACTGATAGGGTTTATGCGATGGGTTTTTTGTGAAAGGGCCTTTTTTCTGAAATTTAATTTTGTGAAGAGTTCTGTTTTACAGTCATCGAATTTTGTTAAGAGTCCGTTAACAGGCTCAATTTTCCCCTTCGACAGACCCCTGTAAATGTTTAATAAAACTTCAAAAAGAATTTCATTACATTATGGTCTAGTGATTTGCAGTACATTCAAATGATGTTACACTATTTCAAATACAATGAAATGGACGTGTGTTACTGAGGTGCATTCAAACACACTTTCTCTAGACTGAATGGGAAGCATTCATCTTTCTTTTACAAAGTTGTACAATGGTCTCCTACACAGGGTAGGGTGGTATTGTTAAAATTCCATATTTCCAGGTCAGAATTAAAATGAGGAAATTTTCACACGAAACTGCTTTTCTAGCACTACTTCTCTTCATAGGGGTCATCATTATTTAGAGAGGACACAAACAAATATTGGGCACCAAAACTCCCTGTTCATGCCAATAATGTCCCCAATAATTGACGAGGATTTTGTCGTAAATAACAACACATACACTTGTAATTTATAAATAGACATAAAAAAAAAAAAATGTCTTCACAGAATAAACAGAATCCTATGTAAATGATTTTATTTTTTGAAATTTATAGTTAAAACTATATTTATTTTTTTAAAGCAGAAAGGGGCAGTCTCTAAAAGGACAAGTGAGAAAAAAAAACCTGTGTTGACCCTTTTCATAAAGGAAAAATAGCATGATTAATTTGAGAAAAAGATTCAAATAACGAAATCTGGCATTTTTCTCTCTCCTTCTTTTTTTCCAAATTAGAATAAAAGTGAGCAGACCGTAATTTTTAGGCGCCATCGTAATTCTATAAATACGTAGCACCTAGAGTCATCATCTGGTCCGTCCTTCTGCATATAACAGTGCAAAAACTACCCAACCAAATGGTTTGAAATTTAATATATATTATCATTGTCGAGTCCTTTCAAATTTTATGAAAATCGAATCAAAACATAAAAAGATATTCATAAAAGTTATTCTGTTAAATCCTATCGTACATGATCTATATAGTCATGGGACAGAGGAAAACAAATACGGGCTAACCACTTCTTTTTTTCATATGCCAGGCGGACATTTTTAGAAAGATGGTTGGAAAAAAAGGGTTTGCTTGAGAGATGAGTGACATTCAAAAATGGATAGATTCTAAGATAACTTCAGTTGAAATGAGGTTAACAGCCAAATATCTCAACCTATTAGGAGATTCATTCATTATAAGTCATAAAAATATTAAACATTGATAGAAAAATAGTGGTCGCATTTGTAAATGTGGCATATGTAATAAGAAAAAGAAAAGGCATGCTCTTTTCACTCCTAATTCATTTCAGTGAAATAATAAGGATGATTTTTTTTTACATTGTTATAAAATGAACGCATCTCCTATGTCACATTTAACGTACAATTTCCAACTTGTTCAATTCTGATCCTTGTTATAAAGAAATTCCTTAGCTTTGTTTTAAAAATTCTTGGTTATTTTCTGGTATCATCGAAACGAAATGATCTAGCTTTGACAACAAATATGCCATCCTATTATTATAAAGCCATTAAAATGTGTTCATTTTGTTAGAATAAGGAGAAGAAAAAATTGACTAAGCAAAATAAATAAATAGCTTGTTTAAGAAATTATGCTTTTGATTTCTTTTCACATCATTAAATCATAGTCATGTAACATGCACCAATGGGATGTATAATAAATGAGTTTATACTTTTAATAGTTACTACATTTCCCTATACTATAGTAATTTTTAGCTCGCAGGCTATCAAAGCCTGAGAGCTTATGTGCCCGCTGGTTCTGTATGTATGTATGTATGTACGTACATAACGCGATAACTTTTCATAGAAATATCCGTTTTACTTTAAATTTTGTTTATAGGTTCCTTGTGATAAGGTGCTTCCTTGATTAGTTTTGGAGGTTCATTGGTTAAGCATAAAGGGGGGAAACAGGGGGCTAACCCCCCATAATTTAGATAAATAGGTTTTTCATGCAGAATTATCCCATTTTCTTCAAATTTTGTATATAGGTTCATTTTGATAATGCACTTCTGTCAATAATTTTGGGGGTTCATTGGTTAAGTATAAAGGGGGGGATAACCTCCCCTAATTTAGATAAATGAGTTTTTCATGCCGAATTATCCCATTTTCTTCAAATTTTGTATATAGGTTCATTTTGATAATGCGTTCTGTCAATAGTTTTGGGGGTTCATTGGTTAAGTATAAAGGGGGAAAGGGGGGATACCCCCCCCTAATTTAGATAAATGAGTTTTTCATGCAGAATTATCCGATTTTCTTCAAATTTTGTATATAGGTTCATTGCGATAATGCGCTTCTCTGAAGAGTTTTGGGGGTTCATTGGTTAAGTATAAAGGGGGAAAGGGGGGGGCTAATCTCCCCTTAATTTAGATAAATGGGTTTTTCATGCAGAATTATCCGATTTTCTTCAAATTTTGTATTCATTGTGTTCAAATAATCTTCAAATAATTCATTGTGATTAGAGACTTCCCTGATTAGTTTAAAGGGTTCATTAGTTAACTATGAGAGGGGTAACAGGGGGATGACCCCCTTAATATAGTGTCGATTTCTTTATTTTTCGAGGGTCTTATTTCAAATTCTTTGAAATAAGAGTATAATATACAATGAGTGTGAATAGCCTGTGAGCTCAGTGCCCTCAGTTTAACTGGACAGTTTTCTTTTTATTAAATAACGTATTTAACACAGTGAAAATATTCTAAAACCAAAGCCAAAATTTGCGAAGGGAGGACCTTTTGAGAATAAAAAATACAGCTTTGGAAAATTGTAAATTATCTGTAGGGTGGTAGGGCATTTTGGTCCCCTGTCCACCTCTTTAACTGAAAATTTAAAACTAACCAAGACGAAAGATGGAAAGTCACTTTACATGGTTGGCAATATTCCAGCTGTGAAAAGGTGCCGACAATTTAATGAGTCAGTGAAAAAGATTGAAACACTTCTGTGTATGATTTTGCAATATTTTCTTTGGTACTTACGTGTTATCCGTGCCAGAAGATGGATCGCCAAAAATGGTTGCCAAGTACCCATCTTGTTTCTCGTTGCCAATCATGTTTTCAAACACAGTCATTTAACATTCTCAAATAACATTGTTAAAAATGGTAATGAATATACAATAAACAAAATGTAATATATGTTTATTAAATTTATAACATTGTTAAAAATAGTAAATTACATCATTTTAGTAAATAAGAAAGAATAATAAATAATATAAGAAATGGTAAATAATATAGCATATTCTAGAAAGTTAATTTTGTTAATCTTAGTATGTATAGAAATGACTCCTACTAAAAAAAGTAGATTATTCCCAGGCATGTACCATGTAGCAAGGAAAAAAATATATAAGGGGTTACTATAATTAGTAATATTGGCTCCATGCCTGGTGCAGTTGGCTTAAAACTGGCACGGATAATACATAAGTACCTTTTCTTTTCCCCCAGAACACTACTATGATTGGTAAATAAAGGAAATCAAAAATTTTTGTTTCCACGTGATAATCATGTCAATTTCTGGTGTTGACAAAATTCTTTGATATTTCCACGTCTATGATCATCCTGTCTACGAGCAAAAATTATCTACCAGTGTATTTTAACGGTGCTCACACACTATTTCCAACATTACATAGCTACAAGTGCAATCAGTCCATGAGCTCTTAATTGCTCTCATTCAGCAAAGTGATTCAGATTACTATTTGGAAATAATGCTCAATTATTTTTTAACACAGAAAATAGGATAAATTTGGCAACATTGTTAAAAGTACACGAGCAGAGAAAACCGAGCTATGCTCGCTCAAAATTAGCTATAAAACTGTAGGATACTAAATTTAGTTCAAATCGTCTGAGCCGTTTTTAAGATAAAAATAGCTTGATCCACAATGACTCATGACCAAAATGACTTACTAATCAAAATTACTTGAACATGTGACCTAGTCTTCTTGTTCCCAAAAATTGTAGCATACTAAATTTAGTTCAAATCCTCAGAGCAGTTTTTTAGATAAAAATAGCTTGACCCACAATGACCCACTAATCGAAATTTCTGGAACATGTGACCTAACCCAATAGTCTTCTCTTTCCCGAAAACTGTAGGATACTAAATTTAGTTCATATCCTCAGAGCTCTTTTTAAGATAAAAATAGCTTGACCCACAATGATCCACTAATTGAATTTTCTCACTTCTCACACATGTGACATAGCCCAATGATTTCCTCATACTTGAAACTCATAAAATACAAAATTTAGTCAAAATCGTTAGAGCCGTTTTTTAGATATAATTAGCTTGACCCGTAATGACCCACTAATCGAATTTTCTCGAACATGGGACCTAGCCCAATGGTCTTCTAGTGCTCCAAAATGGTAGGATACAAAATTTCGTCAAAATCGTTAGAGTGGTTTTTAAGATAAAATTTGCATATATATATATATATATAAAACCACACACAGACAAGATTTGCTTGTATTAGAATATATGATATTTTTTCCTTCACAGATATTTTCATAAATTATTTAACGTAAAGTTTTTGTTTTCTTTCCCACTCTCTCTAGTTTATTAATGTCCGAGTATAAAAAGTTAAGCACATATCAAAGAACATAAAGCACCTACACTGAAATTGAAACAAATTTTCAGCTCTTATAAAAAATCAAGGATCTTCAATCATTATTTTTTTTCTGCAACCGTTTGCCAAAATTTTTTCTCTCTCAATATTTTTTTCTTTCTTTTTTTGCGTTTCCATTTTATGCAGAAAATTGTAGTTTTAGACAGATTTTCATAGCATCGTAGATTTTAGCTTCAATTTTTTTTTTTCATAACATGACAGATTTGATAAGTATGGAAAATATTAATAATAACTTTTGATGACATGAAATTTCTGCATATAATTTTCATCACATGAAGTGAGTTGAAATTCGATCCCAGTTAAATAAAAGACAAAGAAAACGAGAAGTTACCTGCTGGTGACTCGAGTGACTGCCAGTATCCCTCGGTGGGTGAGGTCTCGTTGCAGCCGGGTGGTGGCTGAGGTGGCTGTCCGGTATAGCGGAAGAAGGGGTTTTTGAGGTCAAGGGTGTTGAAGGCACGCATGTTGCTGCCTTCCACACACAGCTCTATGTCCACGTCATAACTCTGCCTGAAACAAAAAACACTCGATTCAAAAGAAAGACACTTTTCAATCCCAAAGAATGTTTGGGTACTTTTCCAGCCTTGGCAACATACTCTATGGCAACCCATTCACTGTTTCCTACACCCAACCAATTTATTAAAATATTTATACAATTTATTTAACAATATAGAAACCATTTATTCTAAACAAGTGCAAAAGTTCAGTAGGTTTGTTTTAATTTGTTTCACTGTTTACATGCAGCAATACTCAACGTGCAGCACAGCGACCATTTATGTGCGGCCCGAGACGCATAATCATTAATCCCTATTTATAAAACTAGTAAATCTGCAGATCAGGAGCCTCAAGTCAGCTCAAGTCACTGTTTTTTAATCTCACTTTTCATATTATTTAGCATCTTACAGTCCACAATTTAATTTTTTTCTATTGCATACATATTTACAGGCATATACAATTCTTCGGAGGTTTCAGAAATTAGAAACGTTAAATTAAACATGGTTTATGTAATGATATTCTGAAATTCTTATGAACTTCTTATTCTTGTAACTTTTTAGATTAAAAAAAAAACTTGTATTAAAATAAATTCTTCATTTATGTCAATAGAATACAAAAAAAGTCCTTCCGGCCTGTACCGGGAGGAAAAGGTAGCTTTCCTATATCTTCGTTTTAAAATTTTAGCTAATGTTACACGAAAACAGCTAGCTAAAATGCAAAGAAACGTTTACAAAAGATTCGTTAATACTGAATTTGAATAAGAAATTCGCCAAATTATTGAGCAATAGCCAAATTGGCTTCATTTATGAAGACTTATTTTGATCGCCAAATTTGGCGATATTTCGCCAAATGTCGCCCAATTTTGCCAATTTTGTCGCTAACGGATATGAATATATAGTTTTATGCGTATGATTGGGAAAATTATTACAACAATGAAAGAAAATAATTTGCGAGTAATCGCGTTAATGTGCTGTTTTGTTTCAAAATGTCAGCCACCCTAGAATTTCAAACTGCTCTATCTCAGCCATTTTTTAAGATAGAGGTAAACCAAAAAAAGCTCTGGAATCCTTGTATCAAGGCCTAACACGTAATTAAAAAATAAATTTGAATTTTTAAATTTTTTGTATATTTATTTTAGATTTTAAGTTATTTTACATCTTTAAATGGCCGCCATCTTGAAACAAGATGGCGGACCAAGCTGACCAACGAACTCGGTCGAGACATTAGTGACCTTAATACACACAATTAGTTTCATCAAAATCGATTCATAATTACGGACGTTATCGTATGACATAGGTCAGATATATATATATATATATATATATATATATATATATATATATATGGATATATCTATATATATAAATCAACATTTGGACGGAGGGTGGTTTTGGGGTCTGGGGGTCATGATCGGTGAAAATATATCGAAATTTTCCGGAACTGCTTTCCTCCGAACGGCTGCAATAGGTAGCTTTATACTTTTTTGCATTGAAAGCTACCTAATAATTTATTTTGCTAATAAATTATTGGAACAAAATAGTGCGTGTTGCTTTTATTATTTTTATCTTCTTTGAAATATCGTTGCTAGGCAACTGATAAATTAAAGAGAAAAGTAAAAAAAAATGCATTTTAAAATTTGTAAAAACATGAAAATTAAAGTTTTATATTTCCGGAACAGATGCAAAAAAATTTCCAATCATTTAAACAATTAATATCTCAATTCTAATAAATGTATCGTCAATTTTTCAAAATTATTGGATATATTTAAAACCTCCATATCGAAAATCAACATCCATAATTTTACGTTGAAATCCATTATTCAAATATGCGATTTCATTTCAGTTAAAAATGAAATTTGAAAATCGTCTGCAGTCCCATAGGAAAGCATTATGATTTAAAAAGAAATGTTCTCTATTTTTCGAACGAATAAACCAAATTTAACCAAAAACTATACAGCTAATTCCGGGTATCTCACCAACATACACACCAAAAATCAACCTAATCGGATCATTTTTACGGCAGTTATCGCGGAACAGACAGACAGACAGACAAACAGACAGACAGAAACCAAAAACTTTTCGGGTCTCAACAGTAAGCCTTCACTGACGTTTCGGCAATTAATTGAGATGTGTATAATAAGTTTTTAATATTTTCACTGCTTTTTTATATATTTTCATGGAAAGACAATTTTCTGTTATTTTTAACTTACTAATTTAAAATTACCTTAAAATATCTTAAATGACGTTTCCTTAGACAAAGTTCTTTTTACATGTAGTTTTACTTCTGCTATAGTAGTGTATACATTTCTTAATCCTGAACACTAAGCAAACATTATTCCAAATTAATTTAATTTCCACTCTATATTTCTACATTTAAAAGAAAAAGTTTTTGCATTGAGAAAAAAAAAGATTTATTATCCCTTGATATTTTTTTTTTTTTTTTTTTTTTTTTTGAGAATTTGGAATTGCTGCATTGTTATATTGTTACGTTTTATACTTATCATATAGCTAATAAGGCTTATTGGGGTTAAAAATTGGTTGCAGCAAAAAGTTTTAAACCACTATTTCAAAAGAACAATCTTCACGGCATTTGCAATAGAAATCTTTTTTTTTTTTACATTAATTACAAGTATGTTGCGGCCCCCAGGAAAAAAAGGTTGAGTACAGCTGGTTTACAGCATTTGGGAACAAATCTCATTCTCTGAAGCCAAAATTGCACCAATCTTTTTGAAAAAAAGCTAAGTCTCTTATAGTACGAAAGTAAGCACCAAATGTGTTATAGAGTTCATTCAAGATAAAGATAGACTTGGCAAATTGACAACAAGGTTTTCCAGTTTCACACTTTATCCACAGAGTGGGTGATTTTATAAAACTATAAGAGGCTAAAAAGCAATGAAAATGTGAGCAGTGTTACTGGCAAGAATGGGATTTCAGATGAGAAAGAGCTGCTATATGCAAACAGGAAGCAAATGTTTCTATTCAAGTGTAACTCAGAGTTTGTTAACATTCATCACACATGTTCATTACACACAAATGAACAATAAAACACGCTCACCTATTGGCTGGAAAATCAATTACCAAAGTTTCCCTCACCCCCCAAAAAATTTATTCATTTTCCTCAAAATATCCAATTAGAAAAAAAAAAATTATATATATATATATATATCTCAATTTGTTTTTCTTTTTTTAATGATGTAAACAAACACCAATCACAGTCAAAGTGAAAGAAAACAATTTTTTTTCTTTTTTTTTAATCTATAGTTAAAGTTTTAGAAATAGCTGGCTTAACCCATAACCAAGATGTCATCGTTACAAATGGGGTTTGTAATAAAAAAAATTAAATGGCTTCTGTATCAAGAAGCCATTATATATATATATATATATATATATATATATATATATTATTATTATTTTTTTTTTTAATATAAAGACCGGGGTGGTGTAAAACAAGGTCATTAACAAAAATGCAATTTTCAAGATATTCAAGTTTTCTAAAAAAATAAAATCTACAAACAAAATTATTGCGATGGCTTCCTCTAAAACAGCAGATGTGCTGTTTAAGAAGAGAGAACCCTTCAGTGGACTATAATGCATCATTTTGTTGTCAGAAAGAAATTTTTATTTTATGACACTTTTTTGAATTTTAATAATAAAAATGCATCACTAAAAGTTATCTTTGATTAGAATGACATCTGATAAACGTCAGGAAAAAGTTACTTGAAAAATGAGAAAAAAAAAAATCTAAAATGTCATATTAGTATAATTTCCGGTGTATAATCCGCGGATCAAACAATCACGTTTCAACCCAGAAATTGTATCTTATAACATGTTGTTCACTAACTAGATTGCTGTAAATATTCGACTTCAATTATTGAATAAAATTTCTGGGTTGAAACAGGATTGTGTGATCTGTGAATTACAGTATAAAAAAGAAAGGAGCAATTGGGTGGATGACTGACCTCATGTTGGAGTTGAGCACCACTTTCCCGGTGAGCGTCTGTCCCTGTTGTGCGAAGAGTGGCGTCTCGATGAGACACCTCACCTGATACCAGTGAGTGAGGGGTTGCGTGGGAGCTGTCGAAAGCCACACCTCCAGCCTGTGAAAAAGAGAGAAATTAAAAACAAGAACGGAAAAATCATACATCAAGTACAGGGTTAGAAATAAGGAACTCAAAGTAAGGCGTCAAATGACAGAGGGAGCCAAACTGCTGCTCATGGTTGCAATTTTATGTTATATCCTATTTTCTCATTTCTTTTCGCAATCATGTTAACAATAATATTATTTCTATTTTTTGCGCTAAAGGCAGGGGGGTGGGCTGTACATATTAAACACTTTATCTCTGTGTTAAAAAAAATAAAATTGACAAGCATAGATCAAATACTTTGTGCGAATTTTGAGGTTGATTGGTTGGTTGTATAGGGTTTTATGTCGCAAGGACGTGAATTTTGAGGAATCCTTGAAATCCTTGAAAATGCAGGGATCAAGGAATCCTTGAAACGGCCGTATGCATTTTTTTGTGCCAATTTTTCATATTTGTGCGTTACAACGTTGTTATTTGTATTAGTTTATGGATTTAAAAAAAAAATTGGTTTTCTATAAAAGTGGGAAACTTGATTAAAGTATAATATTTCGATTTTGGAAAAATGTTTAGTATATTCTATTTGTAAAGCTTATATAGATACAAAACAAATTTAGAAGCAAGTATGTCTATTGAAAGAAAATTTGAACTTGTAGATACAATCAGGCATAAGCCTGGTTTTTTAAAAAAAACTGCGACTAAAAGTATGCATCAGAAAATAAAAAAACAGCAATAAAAGAACCTTTGGATAAAAATTACGGTGTGGCATTTAAAAATATTTACAAATCCTACATATGCATATACAGTAATCCCTCAACATTCGCGGTTTTAACATTCACGAGTTTTGATTATTCGCGAATATGAAAATGCGGGAAAACGTAACATTCGCGTGAATTTGACTTGATTATTCGCGATTTTTTTTTCTCTTTCGTTTTCAGAATTAATAGTGGTTAAAGATTATTTCCTCAGTGTTTTCTTAGTATCTATTTACAAATTAATTTTCAGTTGTCAGCTGAAAAAGGAGCGAGTGTTGTAGGAAAGCAAATAATAACAGAAGAATATTCATTGCAATGGAGATATTAAAAGTGGTAAGGTAAGAGCATCTTTAATCTATTAATTTAACACGTTCAAGTTCTCGTAGTGATGGGGCTGAAACTGCACTTAGATAGAAAATAACAGCATTTTTGAAGCATCTAGATGCATTTAAATATCGTATTTTAATATTTTATCGCATACTGACCCATTTACACATTATCGTCTCCTTGCGAATAGGGAGAATCGAAATTACTTTATACAAAACACATGCGTATCTAGCTGTAATTATTTCCCTAGTCAATTCATTTGAATTATCTTTAGTAAATAAATTTCATGTTTATGAATATGTGCGTACATTTAACTTCTACATATATGTTCTGCATAACGTATTGTTAATACATGTATCCTTTAGTTCTTTGAAATGCTGTGCCACTCGAATTAAAATTTTATAGAACATAACTCCTTTTTCAGTGCAGAGAGATAGACTCAACATTCGCGATCTTTTCCTGGAACGTAACCCTTGCGAATGTTGAAGGATTACTGTACAGTGGAACCTTGATTTTACGGTACCTGCTGCGTACGTTTTCCCGTATCATACGTCATTTTTCAATGGTCCCAACAAATAACCTATACTGATAATATAAAAAATCCCAGATTTTGCGTCATCCATTTTGAAGATTTCCCGCATCCCACGTTTTTCTACCGAGAGGCGGAAAATATTTTTTTCTCGAATTTTGCTTGTTTGAAACAAGCACGCCACGTTTCACTCTAGAGCTCAATACAGGATGAATCAACACCACCATTTAAAAAACCTTCGACCAAAAACAAAGTTAAAACCAGTCAGTGTTAGCATTAGCCAATGGCAGAGAGCGGACAGTGGATGCGTCTCATGTAAAAGATTAAGAGTATTGACATCACATCATCTCTTTTAGGGAAAAATAGTTTTTCCGATTTCACAGCATCAAATGGTTGTATAGACCGATTTAAAAAAGAAACAATTTATGTTTCAAATCTATCTGTAGAGAGTCGAATAGCGTAGAGCAGGGCTCGAAAATTCTGAAAATTTTAAGGTTCCCAGAAAAATTTATATGTTCCCAGTTTTTTAATAAATTCAGAGCTTAATGAATGAAGATATTGTGTCACATAGACACAGTTTTGACTGTTCTTTATCCAAAAGCATCTTCTCCCTCCCTTCATATTCTTATAGATGTGTAACTTAAAAGGAAATGTTGTATTACATTTGCCCACTAAGATTAAGCATTATATATTGTATTTACTAATTTATTCAACCGTATACAGAACAAATAATTAATATATATATATATACAATTTTTCAACGCTATTTTTCGAGCCCTGGCGTAGAGCATGCTACTGTTCAAGAGTGGATTGAGAAAACATTGTCTTGTCTGGTGGATGGTTATTCAAAAGAGAACGTTTTTAACACTGATGAATCTGGGCTATTTTTTAATTTGTTTCCAGGCAAGACATACATTGTTAAAGGGGAAAAATTACCATGATGGAAAACTGTCGAAAATGCGTTTGACAGTTTTGCTGTGTGCAAATTCAGATGGAAGCGAAAAGATAATGCCAATAGTAATCGGGAAAGCCAAGAAACCTCACTGTTTCAAAAATGTAAAAAGTTTACCAATTGATTACGAAGCAAAAACTTGGATAATCCAATCACTTTTTGGAAGATTTTCTTTTGAAATTCGATAAAAAGATGTGCATGCAAAATCGAAAAACTAGTTTATTTTTTGACCAATGTACCGCTCATATTGATCTCAAATTAAAGAATGTGCGTGTGGAATTTTTTCCTCCAAATTGTACAAGCAAACTTCAGCCGTGTGATTTAGGAATAATTCGAGCATTCAAAACGCATTACATAAAGTCACTAATAAAAAAGACACTTCTTGCACTAGACTCTGGTGATCTCCAAAATGCCTGGAAGCAAAAGATTAATGTTTAGAAAGCCTTCATTTAATCTGTTCAGCGTGGGATAATATTGGAAAAAAGTGCATTTCCAATGCTTTTGTAAAAGCGGGATTTCCAAAGTCAATCGTTGGAGGATCCAGTGAATCACATCCAGACGAGACAAAAGAGGAAGATTTTATTGCAATTATTGAATTTGATCATCTAGAAATCGATGGTTATGAATATGTTGAATGTGATAAAGATGTTGCCACTTCAGGAATTCAGACCATATCTGATTTCATTCCATGTTATGACAGTGGAGATGATGAAGACGACAAACCAACAGATATCGTGCCTTCATCGAATCAAGCTTTTTGAAAGTTTGAAAATTGTAAAAAAAAAAATTATCTGCTAATGAACTGAATTTACGAAACTTGCAAGTATTGAAAATGCTGTAAATAACATTGTGTCTAAAAACAAAAACAAGGTAAAATAACAGATTATTTTTAGTGTAACAAGGTGAGTGTCTGTTTCATTTATTTTCATTTCAATGTGTTAGTTCTCCTTAAACCCCGATTTTACGATTTCCTACTTAGTACGTTATTTTCCGTCGGTCCGGTGAAAAACGTAAAACCGGGGTTTCACTGTATATTGAATGGGGTAGCACTACAATTTAAAAACATTCTTGCATGTAACAAGCACTTTAAAAAGAGAGGATTTCATACTGCAAAGAATGGCGAAATTTTTCTTATGGCAAAATGTTGCTAGAAGAAAATTATCAAATTGCCGCATGCAATTTTGTTGAAAATGATTGTTTTGGCACAGAATGGTGCAGCATTATCATTTTGGCGCTATTGGCGAGACTTTTATCCAGCTTGAACTTTAAAAAGTATAAGAAAAATCATTCTATATAATATAGTAGAATATGTTATTTCTATTTAAAAGAAATGAAAGCGAATATAATTACAGTAATCTCTCACTTACTTATAGGTCACTTCTTTTATGCGTCTCTCTCAGTTATATGTCAATTCTCGGTAGTCCCGTATAAAGATATTGTTTTTTTCATTTATGCATCACACTATTAAATGTATATCTCACTTATGCATCGGATAAATTTGAAGTTTCCCTCGACATCTCTTACCATTCTAGACACAACATGCATTCAAAACTGTTTAAAACAAGCAGGCTTCATTCTGAAGGAATTTGAAAACGATGCGATTTCTGCCAAAGATCAACCACTATTAGATGAAGAATGGAATGCCATTTTTGGGAGAATGATTCATTCTAACGATTCTGTAGATATAGATGGAAATGTAATAACAGCAGAAATGATGGGCATACCAGAAATAGACACAGAAATTCCAGATGTTGCCAATGAAGATGAATCGGATAATGAAGAAAACATGGAAACACATCCACTGACTTTTGCAAAGACAACACATGCTCTTGAAACCCTCCATCACTATACATCCAACAAACTGATGCATCTGGTTCAACATATTCATTTTTCAATGATCTCTAAAAAATTATTTTTAGGGGCAGACATCAAAAGCTCTTAAACAAACTTCAATTTTAGAGTATTTAAAAAAAAAAAAAAAAGCTATCTACTTAAAATTTTGAGATGTATGTATTTCTCACCCATCATACGTAGTATAGAGTAAGTATTGTGATCGTTTTAAAAATCAGAAAGAAAAAAAAAAATTGATGGATTTACATGTTTTAGACACTGGAGATTCCGAAAAACATATTTTTTGAAAAAAAAAAAAAATTGCCGTCTGTCGGCCCACTCTATCGCCTGAACAAATTGAGATAGAGATTTGAAATTGGGTATGTACTTAGTATGTAATAATGAGAAGAAGCTTATTGAATTTCAGTCACCTCGATGATCCGGAACTATTTTTTTCGGACTCTCGAACGAGTCGTTTTGATAAAAGGTATATAAAAAAAATTTCCAAATGGTTTATTTTAAGGAGTGAGTATAAAAGACACTAAAAAAACATAAATTTTGCATCAAGAATGAAGTCGATCGGATCATGAGTTGCCGAGATATCTGTAGTCCTATTTTCCACACTCAACGATTTTTCATGACCACCTATTTCATTCAAAGATATATTTAAATTGGAAATGAGACTATCAATTCGACGCAGTAAACTCTTAGTTAATAGGATTACCATTTTTAGAGTTATAAGGATGTTTCTTTTACGCAATTCAGTCATAGAACATTTTAAACTGTATGATGTAATCAAGCCAGGATTTTATTCAAATCGCAATGCATTTTATAAATAGTTTACGCATGTTTTATTTTCCTATTTTATAGTATGCATATCCATGATGGGTAAGTATTATGGTGGCCTCCAATGACTAGTTTTAGATTTGAATTACTAAACTTTTAACAATCTCTAAGTCAATCGTATTTATTTTTTCCTTTTATTCTGCATGTTGATTTTAACCCTTTATGACTAATTTTGTCTTAACATTTATTTCAAATTTCATTTTTACTCGAACTTTATTTAAGAGTCGTAATTGGTAAGTCCCTTGCACCGACATATAAGTGAGATATTACTGTACTTTATTTCCAATAAAATTTAAAAAAAAAAAAAATTGAGACTTTGTGCAGTTATTTCTTTTTCTCTTTAACTACGATACAATTTTAATGAAATGAAAATCACAACTAAACTAAAGCATTGTTTTTACGAAATGAAAACTGTGAGAGTTGGTTGTTTTTCAGTACTGGAACATTTTTCAAACATTGAATTTGTAAAATTTCAATTATTTAAATAAAAAATACATATAAAACCCATGAAATTTGAATGATGTCATTTATGGATGATCCTTTCCTTGGTTTAAAAACGTAACAAGTCTGGCTCAGTTAAAAGTTAGTAAGTTGATTTCTTTCATAAGGTACCTATATCAGATTTATTAGAAATTAACTAATTGTTCTTCTATTTAAAATAGGTGGATTGAATTTTATGCCGTTATATTAAAATAAATTATCAATGTAAAAATAGCACAAATAAAAAAATATAAAAATAGCTAACAGCTGTTTCGGAGCTTCTAAAGCTCCATCATCAGTGCCAAATTTAAAAGATTAAAAACAGATTTAAAAGTTTAAGCCTTGTAAATATGCTTGCGTCTCTGCATGCGACCAAGATAGAATGTTGGTGAGTTTTAATAAACAACAGCGGAGTCAGGAATTAAGACGCAAGCATATTTACAAGTCTTAAACTTTTAAATCAGTTTTAATCTTTTTAAATTTGGCACTGATGATGGAGCTTTAGAGGCTCCGAAACAGCTGTTAGCTATTTTTAACACTTTTCAACCTAGTTGAAAAGTGTTTATGACTTCGGTTTGTCTGGCCGTATGGCCGTGCTCTAACTCCCGTAAATATGCTCGGATTGCCTTGCAATTTTTATATGCTATTGTCGTTATCTATAGCACGTTCCCTATTTCAACTGAAGTGTGTAGCACTTATAGTTAATTTACAGGGACAGTCAAAAGAATTCCGTAACATGACGTCTATGGAGAAAAATCGTCTGTGGTTTATTCAAATAATGTTTCACTATTTTAAATGCATTGAAATTTATATATATCACTAAGGTGCATTATAAGAGGCTTACTACAGAATTGTGTGCGTAGAGTAGTCATTGTTCATTTACAGGGACACACAAAAGAATTCTCTACCGTCTGTTAACAATCCTTCCTGGAAGTGCGTTTTAAGTTGCTGAACGCGATTTTAAATTCAACTCACTTTTTGTTTATTACATGGTGTGTATAAATTCTGTAGATCCTATACAGGGAAGCACAAAAGTTCGCGAACCCATTTCAGTTTATGGACAGAAACTCCAGAAGGAGAATTTTAAACTGTTCTACACGTTTCTTAACTGAACTAAAATGTAGCACCTATACAAATCTATAGATCCTATACAGGGCTGAATAAAAGTATTCGGATATTTTTCCGAATATTGTATATGTTGGAAATTCCTGAAATTACGTTTTTAAATAGGTTATGCGTTTTCCAAATTGTTTACTTAGATGTTATCTTTCAGCTTATTAAACAGTCATGATTTGTAAAATTATTTCGGAAGTGTTGGAAAGTGTTTCATAATCTATGCTTGACGCATGATTTTTCGTTCGTGTTATATATATTTTTTGTGCTATTTTTACCTTGATCATTTATTTTAATGTTCTTCTATTTCCGCAAGAGAGGTAACTGGCAGGTAATTTAAAGTTTAGCTTACCCAATGTCATTGAATGGATAGGAGGCAATTACATAAAAAACGTTAACAATGTGTTGAAATTATAGTTTAAAAATCGCCCATAGGCTGTCCTATATTTCCGACGCTCCAACAAGTGCTGTAACAAACCATTCAATGATTGCTTTTGAAAACTTTTGCGTGTGTCTGTCTCTATAGAAGAAATAGAAAAGCTAGATAAACAAATTCCTCCAAAACAAATACCTGTACCTATTCATGATGACAAGATTTGCATTACATATACAAGGTGATCCCAATTTCATGGTATACACTTTAAGGGTTGGTACAGGGGTCATTCCATGGTAACTTACGTTACATTTAGAATAATTGACTTCAGTCATTTTAGTAATATAACACCAAAAAATATTGAAAATGTAATGTTGATATGATTTGTTGATTAAACCTATCCAAAGCTAAATTTGGATGAAAACTACTTACATTTAGTGCTATTTCTTGAACACTAAAAATTATATTTACTATGGTAACTTACGTTTCTGACAAAAAGAACGTAAGTTACCCTAATAAATAGAATGGCCAATGTTCAAAAAATAGCACTCAAGGTAGGTAATTTTCATCCAAATTTCGCTTTGGATAGGTTTAATTAACAAATCCTATTAACATTACATTTTCAATATTTTTTTGTGCTATATTAGGAAAATGACTAAAGAAAATTATTCTAAATGTAACGTAAGTTACCATGTTATGACCCACAGGATACTTAACAATCACTTATAGTATATATAGGAAACCAGGGTCATAGAAATCCATTTATTTATAGTCAAAATGACAGGGTGTCTCACTCCGATCTGAAGTTGTGTTTTTGTTCATATAACTTTAAAAGTAGTGAAGATACTTTAATGAAATCCTTACACTTCGTACAAAGATGAGTAAGTTGCAAATTTCATTAAAGTATCTCTTTAAGCTATGAACAAAAACACAACTTCAGATTGAAGTGAGACGCCCTATCATTTTGACTCTAAATAAATGGATTTCTATGACCCTGGTTTCCTCAGGAGTCGATGCGGTTATTTTTCTTCTTGAGGGCCCATTTTGTAACGAAAGTTTGAAATCCAGTTACTCAAATTCAAACCAAACATTTATTGACAAAAACTTCTTAAAATCCTTTTGTGTAAGTTTTCTTCTTTGGTGAACTTGTTTGTTTACAAATTCTACACTTTAAAACATCACAAAATAATAAATAATTTATAAGTGCTTATGGAATAGAATTTTGTGAAAGGGCCTATTTTGTGATGGGACCAGTTTTATTATGAAGAATTTTCTAAAGGGACCCATTTTTTAAAATAGATTTTTGTGAAGAGACCCATTTAATTAAATAGATTTTTGTGAAGGGGCTCTAAACAGGCCCCAAATTTTGTCTGGATCGACCCTTGTTCCTATACCATAAATGATTGTTAGTTATAGTGTCCTGTACCAAGTTTGTACCATGAATTTGGGATCACCCTGCATAGATAAACAAAAATGTGCAATGTAGATTCAATTTGAAAAGAAATGAACCAAAAAGGGTAACCTAATTATTTTGAATCTAGTGTGTTGTAATACCTGGATCCGAAGAAAGCGACGTCGAACCAGAAGGCCAGCCCATGGATCTCCCCTGTCTGGTTCATGGTGAAGGAGAGGGGGATCTCGATCTTGTGAAGGTCCGTCTCCTGCGCCACCCGGAAATCGACCGTGTATTTAACTGACTTCGCCATGCACATGTGGATGTCAAAAGTGTCCTGGGAAACAGAGAATAGATACATATAAGATTAACACATTAACTACCCATGGAATATCAAAAATAAAAGTAAAATTAGTCGTTTTTTAAGGTTTCATTCATATCACAAAACCCTATTCGTCTCACTGCCCTCTCTGTCTATCACAGAGTCCGTTCTCGGAAACTGTATAGGTTAGAGACTTGAAGTGGTGTGTATAAAAAGCTAAATATCCCCTCTACACAACAAATAATAAAATTTTGAATACTGGAGATAATAATTAAAAACCCTAAAAACTCATTAAAAATTGTACAGAAATTCGGCTAAAAGGAACATTTTTCGGTACTTTTCCGTTATACGAACACTATTGTCGCCAAGCATACATTTACATACATACATTATGCATTAGCATACATTTTGGCATGGTCCGTTTTTATTCAAACTGATAACACATCTGTTTCAATTCCACGAAGTTCAGAGTTGCGATACAGAGCTGCACTTCCGCATTCTCATATAAGTCCCCTTTTCTGAAACACCTCGAATAATCTGTCTATTGTCACGAAAAGTTGGATTCCGGTGTTAAAAAGAATCGCATTTAGAAAAAAAAAACAAATTTTGAAAATAATCAAACCAGAACTTTCACGATACCAATTAAAATTTTTAATTTTCCTTTAAAAAAAGATCAGTTTTTATAACATAATGATTACAGCTGGTTATGAAATCGGAGACTTATTTATCAGCAAGACATTGCTGCTTTTTGCTTTTCGTCTCAACTGTTGAAGGGAGGAAAATAAATAAACTGCATATTTTGAGGGTAGTAAGAGATTAAAAGCTCTATTAATTTTTTTTTTAAATATTGTATTTACTGATTGCATATTTTTTTTACAGTCAGCTTAGAAATCTAATTTTTATAAAGATACCATTAATATAACTGAAGTTATATTTTATCGCAAAATGCTGATTTTTGTATAGAAAAAAGAAATAAAACATTAATAGACAATGATGTAATTAATAATGCGAATAGGGATTATTAATAAAGAAAGGGGGAGGGGGGGAAATTACTTTTTTTTTTAAATATCACATTTAGTCCACATGACACATATTATTATGACACAGCAGAATAATGGGTTTTGCCTGCTATCGGCCGGTCCAGCTTTCTGAAAAAACAAAAAAGAAAAAAACAAGTGGTAAGTGTGATTGAAGATCGCTCAAAGGGTTTCGTTTAACATTCCTTTCAAAACACTTTATCCTTTCTTTCATAAATCCAAATACATTTCATTTAGCAACCAAAAAAAAAAGATCATGTTTTTTATAAAGTAAAAATTTACCAGTCTATTTTTCTTGTTTTTTCGAATATCTAAACCAGCCTGCTATTATATTTTGTCATAATAATATCTGTCATGTGGATTAAATGCCATATTTAAAAAAAAATAATTTCAAAATTAAACATCTTGTACACCTTCAAAATATTAAAATGTGCGAATATTTCCATAATCTGGTTTTTATCATGATTCAATACGTTCCTCAAACTCATATATTTACTATTCTCCATTACTCATATTGATACTCTCTTTGTATTATTCTGAAACATTTGAAAAATCCGTTAAATTTCTGATATGATGTCAGATTTTCTTTTTAATTCTCTAATGACGTGATATTAATCTGCTTTGTGTGCATACACCTACTCATACTTATTGATAAATCTTTCCGTTTTATTACCACTATGACGTCAATCAATTTTATTTCATATTATTCTTTTTTTCAATTGGTGAAACTTTTTATTTCATTTTCATTTTTCACGTGGAAATCGTCTGATATAAAATTAATTATTGTGGAAAGAATTTCATCGTGGATTTTCAATTTTTGGCATCTGCCATAACAAAAAATGATTAAATTTAATAGGAAAAGGCTGTTAGAATTTTGGTTTTTTATCTCTATTTATTAAAATAATACAAATTTTTCAAATTTTAATATTTTGAGCTCTTCATAGATGATATTAATGATTATATACAAAGTTTCAACTCTGTAAGTTACCTAGTTTCTGAGAATGGCTCTGTGACGGACAGACAATGGAGCAGGAGTAATAGGGTTTCGTGAGATGAACGAAACCCTAAAAAAGACCGGTAAATTTTTATTTTATAAAAAACAGGACTATTTTTTTTTTTTTTTTTTGGAAAATTAAATTTATTTAGATTTATTAATTAAAGGATAAAGTGTTTTGAAAGGAATATTAAATGCAACCCTTTGTGAGATCTTCAATCACACTTACCCAGTTCTTTAACATGTCCACACTCAGAATTTTACATCATTTTACAAATTAACCAAACTGAATAAGTATTAGCCAAAACTGCCATCACTGTATAGAAGACATTCTTCAACTTTTACACTATCCATTGTAAGGTATTATATTTGTATTTTACACCAAGCTTGTTTTCACAAAGTGACTTGAAATAATTAAACACTAAGAGGAAAAATACGACTGTGGGTAAAACTGTTTTAAATTATTGTAATAAGCCTTTAATTTCCTACTTTTAATTTAGCATTACACATTACTTAACTAGCTACCCACCCGGCATTCCCCAGGCCCAAGATAATAACAATCTCAGAGAAAGGCGTTAACCCCCTCCTTCCCCATACCCGCAAATATAACGAATAATTTGTTCAAGAAAACCACCTTCACCTACATTAACGCGATCATTAAAAAAAATAATTAAATTTTTCTGATAATTAAAACATAACGAAGACGCTATGCTAAAATAGCCAGCAGATGACAACACTTCCCATCCTCAATTTAGATCTATATCTTAATGAGTTATCTAAATTTTTGTTCATTAGTAAAAATTAGCAATTATTTCCTTTCATTTTTGCAAACTCAATGGAGGGATCGGCCAGAGAAACAGATCTCTTTGTAGTTCAGACTTCTAGGTAGGCTAGATTTTGCTAGCCATCGCCGACAGACACACACACACACAGAGTGAAACTTTATTTTATTAGTATAGATACATTCTCACAGAATTTTGAATTATTTTTGAACAGATACCTTTCGGAGGGGGGGGGGGGGTCCTCTTATGTAGCAGATCAAACATCCTCTTACACTCTTAACTGAAATTAGACCTTATTGTTAAACAAACCTACACTATAAATTAAAGAAGTTACTAGCTGAAAACTTAGGTATAAATTCTTACTGATGGGGAAAAAAAAAAAAGCCCTTAACTAAGAAGAAGGAATCTTTTTTTTTTTCTTTTAACTATAAAAGCAGCATCTCAAATGAAGTGGGAATAAAAACATGGTACAGGTCAGGTCAGATTCACTGTGCCAACAATGGCACCGAAAATATTATTGCCAGTAATACTACAAAGTAGACTATATACACTATAAAGACTTCTTTTTTTATACAAATAACAGATGAATATTGATGAATATAATACACTGATGAGCACTATAAAGATATTTTGATAAGAAAAATATACGCACAAAACCATTATTTCATTTACTGTATTGACTCTATATGTCATCTATCTATTTAGAGGCCTTTTGTGTTATGTTTTTATCGCTCTAAGCAGCAATTACATCTTTAATTTAAAGCATATTATTGTTAGAATAATTTCAGTAAGTCCCACACATTGCATTATTATTCCTAAAAATTGAAAAGAAATTGCACAGGATTGCTACTCAAGCAGGAGAATAAAATTCCCTGACTATTTTTCAAAAAATTTCAGTAAATCATGGTACTATGTATTAGGGTGGAGCGAAATTTTTTTTTTCTTCAAATCAAAATTGGACGGTGTGGGGAAGTTGCTCTATCAGATCCTCATTCTGAATATAAAATATCTTTGAAAAATATGAATATTAAATACTGCCCCAAGGTCATTGAAAATTGAGAAAAATTGTAAAAGTTGTGCATTTTCCCATTTTCTTGTCAAACATATTAAATGCACAAATATTATTAATATTAAATTAATTTTAAAGTATTATTTTTAAATTATAATTATTATACGCTTATAGTGAAACTATGTAATATTTATATCAAATCCAGGTGTGTTATACTGCCCCAATGACTTCAAAATTTAGAAAAATGTACAAAAATTGGGAAATTGTAAAGCATAATCAAAACAACAAAATTGTGTTATATTTTATACTTCGTAAGAATATATTTTTTTTAATTACACTTGAAGATGAATAACACAAAAAAATAATTTATTATTACAATTTACAAGCATACAAGCTTAATAAAGGAACCAGGTTCTGAGTATTTGGGCACCTTCGTTACAATCTGGAAAGGCTTTAATTTTAAGTGAAGAAATAAAAAAAAATTAACTGCAAAAAATATTGATACCAGTAAGTTTGTCGCAATTGGCTGTGACGGAACTACAGTTAACACAGGTTACAAAGGAGGTGTCATGCGATTTCTAGAAGATAAAGAAGGAAAACCACTTCAATGGCTTATTTGCCAAATACATGCCAATGAGCTTATCTTGAGCCATTTGCTCTAGCATCCTGACGGTACAACAAATGGGCCTCAAAGTTTTACAGGATCTATTGGCAAACCTCTAAAAGATTGTGAACTTCTTCCTTTTGTACATAATAAGAGAAAAAGCTGTGCTTTGCTAGAAATTACTAATAAAAAGGATCTAAGCAAGGATCAACTCTATTTGCTTGAGATATGTGAAGCAATTTCTTCGGGATTGTGTCCCGAAAAATTGTATAAAAGAAATCCTGGTAAAATTGTGCATTCTAGGGGGCTTACAGTGGCAAATAAAATTCTTAGGCTATACGTTTCTTCAAGTGAACCGTCTGAAAATTTGTTAATTCTGACAAATTTTATACTAAGAGTTTATTCAACTATATGGTTTCAAATTAAAACTAAGCTTTCATGCATTTATGGAGCTAAGCATTTGCATCAAACAGTTATGTTATCATGATATTTACCAAAGGAATTACAAACAATAATAGATCCCGTAATTCAATGAATTGGTAATTTTTGGCATCCGGAAAATATTTTGATTGCCATGTTGGCTGACGATAGGGACTATGTAAGAGTGTTGGCAGTACGTAGAATAATAAAATCTCGAAAGTCAAGAAATTCTTTACGTACGTTCAAGTTACCTGAGATCAATTTTGAAGCCAAAGACTATATCGATTTTATAAATTGGGCTGAATTGACTGTGACAGAACCACCATTAACTAAGTAATTAGATCATAATATTCTTACTAAGTGTATCCTAAATCCAAAGGCAATAGATGAAGACATCTTACCTAAGATTAAATTATTCCCTTGTCACAATCAAGCCACTGAAAGATGTGTGAAACTTGTTACGTAGGCTTCTTCAGCTGTTTATGGTCCTTTGAGACGCGATGAGTTCATTAAAACTTGTCTGGAGTCTCGGAAAAAACTGCCAGTTTTTGAAACCAAAAAACAGTATGGACTACTATAAAATGGTTTCATATTTTATCATCAATTATTTTATATTCATTGCTTGTAAATTGTAAGAGTAAATTATGTTTACCTGATTACAATAGTTCTTTAAAAATAATTAGAAATTATATTTTCTTACATAGGTTAAGTAAAAATTATAAAACAATTACAATTACCCAAATTTCATATATTTAAAATAAGTATAGTCGTTGAGTTAGTATAATAAAAGCGAATTTGATATAAATATTACATAATTTTACTATAAATATATAATAATAATAATAATTCGATGATAATCCTTTTAAATTAAATTATTATTAATAGTTTGTATATTTGAGGGAAAAATGGAAACACAACTTTTACGTTTTTTCTCAATATTCAATGACTTTGGGGCAGTATTTAATATTAATATTTTTCAAAGATATTTTATATTCAGAATGAGGATATGATAGAGCAACTTTCCCACACCATCCCATTTTGATTTGGAGAAAAAAATATTTTTTCATAGGCGAGCGCTCCACCCTACTATGTATGGGTTGCAATGAAGGTAAATTAAGTTTATAGGGGTCGAAAGTAGGGATGCAATGATTAGTGATTTTGGCCGAATACTGAATATTCAGAATACAGGTTAGCCAAATACTGAATATTCGGCTAGACGAATATTGTTATACTTCATAGTTTAAAGGCATTAAAAAGTTAAATTTTAAAACAATTTTACATAATGTTTAACACAGATACACTTCCATTTTGATAAATAAAACATTTTTACAAGTAAAAAGTATGCTTTGACTTATTATTTAAGAAGATGACAGTTTAAAACATTTTTTATTAATAAAATTTTCTTACATTCTAAAACAAATATTTTAAAATCAAAAAGAAATTTTGAAGGAGTTGGAAGAAAAATTTTACAGTCCTACTGTTTATTTGTCAGGAAGGGACTAAAATACCGTATTTTCAGGAATCATTGAAAAATCGGTAAAAATGAAATAGTCACTATAAAAACGATCGGCAAAATTGGATTAAAAGTAACAAGAATAGCGATAAAATCTTACAAGATATATGAATTAACAATAAAACACAGGTTATCTTAAAATACAATCGGAAAAAAAATCGTACAAAAAATTCAATTTAGCAAAATTGTCTATGCTTACTTTGAAGATCGATGCTTTTAGGAATATTAGGCTTGAATTATTTACAAATTCATAGAATTTCCCTTTAGAAAAATACATTCTTGGTTTATTGTAAATCATAAAGGTAAACAGAACATAAATAAAACATACCTTAATCGAATACCAAGCTTCCGGTTTTAACTGATAAGATTCCATATTTAAATATATACCACAGCCATTTTTAAGACGACTGCTTACGAGATTGATTAGTTAATTAAAACAAAAACCCCGCTTTAAACAATCGAGGTAAGGCGTAGATATACTTTGCCAAACATACACATGCCAATGAAAACCCTTTTCTAGTGATGCGTGGACAAAACATGAATAATCACCAGATTGGCGAATCAGACAAAGACTTGTCTGGCGCCATCTATCGGAACGAAAGCGTACTATGACAATTGATTATTCGATTATCATTTCAATCGAACATCACCATACGCCGTGAATGAGAATAGCAAAACATAACCGAAGCGTGGCGTTTGAATGTTTATGAATTAAATATAATTTATCAACTATTGTAAAGTATACAATAAATACTTTTAAAGAGTGAGCTATTAATATTGAACAGAAAATAGAGAAATATGGGTACGTTAAATATATTTTGACTATAGTAAATACGTTTTTATAATAAAGATATAAATTAAATGAATGTAAATAAAGGTGAAATATGAATGAATGTTAATGAATCCATGTGTTTAAAAGTGGATTTGAGGCAGTAAGACAAAAAAAAAAAAAATGAAATGAAGGCTTGCTTTTCACACTATCCAGATACCGCTATGTTGAAAAAAAAAAAAAAATCATTGTAACCGCCGCCCTTGCGTATGCGCCGCATCGCCGATATTTTGAACTTTTAAACACATATACGCCGCGGCGCTTACTCCCGAAAATACGGTAAAAAATACAATCTATTCAAATGCCGACAACTCAGCAAGAATAATGTTCCTGTTCCTTTTCTTCTGATTTAGCAAGGCAGTTTTTAAATGCATCAAAGAGCAGTGTCTGGAGTGGGCAATCATTTTCAGAGGTTGTAAACATGCAGATTGTTCCTAAAATCTTATAACAAACTTTCAGGGGCGATAATGTAGTCAAGACAAACATTTTTTTGAACAAGAAACAACATTTGAATTTACTTATTCCATAATAAAATACATTAAATCAAAAATACACTTCAAGTGATGTGTCACTAAAAACCAAAATTGAATTTTCATTCGCAACTTTAACAATAATGAAGATATTTTAGTGAAATTTGTATCATATCAATTTTGCTTGCATGAAATGTGATGATATCAGACAAAGTGGCTGAATTTTGGACAATGACATAGTATAAGTACTGCCAGCTGCATTTTGAATAAAGGAATGTCTAGCTGACTGTTGGTTAGATATGAATGATGGCAATTTCCAGCACTTCACATCATATTATCATATATGACAGAAATCAAAGTAACTCTATTGAAACTTTATATAAATATCTTCATTACTGTTAAAATAACAAATGAAAATCCAAATTTTATCTGGAGTGACATACACTGTATTCTGAATATCTTTATTAATTGACAGTTAAAAATAGTAGATTTGTAAGATTAAAATAATATTTTTAAAAAGGATTTTTGATGTATACGATAGGCCGAATAGTTTGCTATTCAGCCAAGCCGAATATTCAGCAGACTGAATAGTTTGGTATTCAGCCTAACAGAATATTCGGTGCATCCCTAGTTGAAAACACTAAAACTTTTCGAATTATAGATGAGATTAACTAAACATTCCATTTCTGAATCTTCCCTAAGATCAAATGAAGTTTTCCCCCAATTATTAAAAAGGATAACCTTTTTGTGTACTCGGCCACCATTTTCTTTAACTTAACTGTATCACAAAATTAGGTTTTTTGTACATTAACCCTCTGACAGCTCAATTTTTTTTTCAAAATCCTTTCGACCAATATGTAATTGACCTTTATCTCCTATACTATTACATATTTCAAATCATCCTGTATATATTTTCATCTTCAACCTTTGACTGTGGAATTTTTTAAAATTGCTTCAAAAATTGTAAATTACATAATTTTTTCTACAAATGTCTTGAGTGGAAATCGCGGGATAATCAGTCAGAGGGTTAATAAATTGAATCTGGTCTCAATCTTTAAGATCAATGTAAAATTTTGCCCTCTTCACAATAAAATTGATTCAAAACTTGTACAGCAATTTTTGAATTTTTCTCAAAATTTTTTGTATGCAAGTTAGTGTTTTTCGCATTTCGCTGGGATTTTTTGGCATTGGTAAAATGAAATTTGTCTCAAACTTTTAGCCTAATACAGTAAATTTTGTCCTCTACACTTTTTTGAATATCAGCAATTTTTAATGTGATTTTCAATATTTTTTATCGATTCTTCGAGTTTTGCTGCAATTTTTGACATTTGGAAGGAATTTGGTGTTTCAAACTTTTAATCTAATATAGTGAATTTTGTCCCCTTGCGATTTTTAATATGATTTTCATTGCGATTTTTAGCATGTTTTACAAGTCCTGCAGTTGTGTTTTGACATTTGGACAAGGAATTTGCTTTCAAACTTGTATCCTAATATAGTAAATTTCCTCCTCTGTGATTTTTAATTTTTAGCGATTTTTAATAAGATTCTTAGTGTTATATATTGATGAAATTCACCTTTTTTTTTTCTGTTAGTATTGGATGAAATTCGAAATTTTTTTCCGCTATTGATTCACGAAATTCACATCATTCCACACTTCATTTTCAATACTGCACATGTCATAGTAAGTCTCAACAACATATTAATTACATGGCAATCAGAGAGAGCTCGGACAGACAGACCGAATTTGTAAACATTTTTTAACAATTTTGGAAAGTGTTAACATAAAAAAGGGAGGAGTAAAAAAAAATCTCACCACAATCGGCTGCCTAAAGTACTCTTTGACGGCTGCATCACGCAAGCTACCTAAATCGACACCGTGGAATGACTGATGGTACCTGGAAATGCAAGAAATGAATCTTAAAAAAAAAAAAAAAAACAAGTAAGAAAAAAAAAAACATGCATCAAGCACAGATTATGAAACACATTCCAAAACTTCACTGCGTAATAAGTTGAAGAAGACACCTATGTAAACATTTTAGAAAATGTATAACACATTTGAAAATGCAATTTCAGCAATGACTACCAATAAGTCGAAAAAAAAAAATCTGAATTATTTTGTAAAGCCCTGTATATGATCTATAGATTTGTATGTAATATATTACATAATATGCTAACATTTTATTCAGTTAGACATGCACAGCACATTTGTAAATTCCCCTTTAGCAATTTTTGTCAATAAACAGAAATGTACGAGATATTTTGTTCTGTCGATGCAGATTTTTTTTCCTTGGTGCCAATTTTGTGAAAAGTAAGTTATTTTTGTGATTCACCTCATTTGTCATGTTAAACGTGACAAATAGGGTGTGTTCGTACTATAACCAGTTTTACCAAGTAAATAAATCATCATCATTATTATTTCAGTGAATTGAATTATAGCGTCTGTTATGAGCAAAATGAGCATGCTTTTTCTCTCATTACAGCTGCAATTTTTTCTTTTTCTTTTCTGACAAAGTTTTTTTAAAGTTACAGTTAATAATTTGTGTTAGTGAATATTAATTATACTAATTAAAAATAATGTTTTTACTTACAATCACCAACTGAATAGAAATTTAAGAACTATTTTTTTTAAATTACTCTTTAAGATTACAGGGTTTTTTAAGGCTTAGTTGTCCACTCTGTTATGCTGCATGTGCAATAGAGTGCAGATTATTGCAATAAAATCGATGCAGGTTTTTTTTCTTGGGCCCATTTGGTGAAAAGTAAAGGTTTATTTTGTGAAATTTATTGTATTTTTGTGAAAAACAACATTTTGTAACGAAAGTTGAAATCCAGTTAGTCAAATTCAAACCAAGCATTTATTATTAACAAAACTTTTTTAAATCCTTTTGCTGAAGTTTTCCTCTCTGGTGAATTTGTTTGTTTACAAAAATAAATAAAATAAATAAATAAATAAATAAAAGTCATAAAATAATAAATATTAAGTTCTTATGGAATAGAATTTTCTGAAAGAGCCTATTTTATTATAAAGAATTTTGTGAAGGGCCCATTTTATCAAATTGATTTTTGTGAAGGGATCCTGTTTTATTAAATAGATTTTTGCAAAATGGCCCTAAATAGGCCCCAAATTTTGCTGTATTTGTTATTTAAATATTGCTGCATAGTTTTGAAAATGCAATTTCTGGTCAACATACTCTCTGAATTATTTTTTATTAGTTATTTTACCATGGCTGTTCACCCAATGTCCACTATGAAAAATGAGATAATATTCCTTTAGAAATGTGCTGTGCTTTTATGTGAAAAATGAAGATCTTTGTAGGTATGTTTTGAGAAGGAAGTATATCCTTGCTACACGAAACAGGTTAATAAAACAAGATATATATATATATAACTAGGGGGGCTCGGAACCCCTGCAAGCTACGCTCACCAACCCCCCGCGTAATCGCGCCCTAGCCAAGCACTCTTAGTGCTGAGTTTGTTTTAATAGATCAAAATTACCTTTCCCGAATTCGAAACCTAGCTAGATGGATTTCTCGTGCTCAAATTAGTATAGGCAACACGTTTCGTGTAAATCGTTTGAGCATTTTTACATTTATAACAAAAAACATTTTCAGAACTGAGTTTGTTTTACCCTGTAAAAACGAATTTTCTTGTATTTGGAACCTAGCTAGATCTTTTTCTCATGCTCGATTTAGTATAGGGGATTACGATATCATTCATAATCCGGAAAATCCCTTGCTCGTTTAATATATATGAATTTGGCGACAGTAATTTATTCGACAGGATAACTAACAAGTACCAATTGTATATAGAGTGTTACAAATATTGTAAATAGTTAGTGTTTGTGCTTAAAAATAATGTAAATAGTTCAATTAAGCTCTATTCATAAGCTAATATTAATTTTTGTTGCATTGCAATATCTCAATTTGTTGATTTTTTGCAAGCGAGTAAATGCTATTGGATTTCAATGGGAGTCTATGAAAATTTTGCGAAATACTGGAAATAGCGCCAAGTTGGCATCAAATTTGGCGATATATCGCCAAGTTGGCGACAGACCCGGGTCCCTTCCCCTTGGTAACCCCCCTAATAGCGCCCATCCTATCTAAATTCTCTACTTTCATGTTAATTCCCCCTAAGAAAAGTTTGAAAGCTCTGACCAATCAGATAAGTTTCGCGGTATCTACGCAGATTTTCATTGGTCCCTTTCCAAACCATTACTTTTTTTTTATATATAGAAGGATTGGATATTTATTCCCCAGCTTCTTCAGAGATATCCCGTGATGAAAACCAGTAAGGCAACCGAAAAGAATGTTTAAAGTCGGTGCTTGAGAAATTTAAGGCTGATGGAAGAAGAAATTTGTTGCGTCTCAAGATGATATTGAACAAGTTAAAGGGATGACTTTAAAAAAAGCAATAACTGATGCAAGAAAATTATTTAAAACATTCTGATCAGTTTTTGAAAATCTTACCACGACCAAAGTTTAATTTGTATTATCAATTCCCATACAATTGATATGTATGGGAATTGATCTCATACATATCAATATCTATAATATGATATAATCTCAATCTATATGGGAATATCTCCTATACAATTCCCATATAGTAGAGGTATTTCAAAACTTTCTTAACTTAATGTTGCCGACGCTACTTTTAACACTACTTCCGGAAAGAAAAAAAAAAAGTTGTCATTCTGAAAATCACGGAATCGAAGCTTCCTACTTTTGTGCAGAAATTGTTCTTGTTGGCCGATTCAATAAAAACAAGTTGGAAATTGTACGTCAAACGTGACAAATGAGGTGCGTTCGTGCTATAGCTAGTTATAAAAATATTCAGATCTAGATGATTTTTAATTCTGTGAAATGAATTATATCGTCTGCAGATTCATTTCTGTCATAAAATAAGTATCTCGGTCGCTTGACGATTAAACTTCCGAAGCTCCTATAACAAAAAAGCACAGATTTAAAAAAAAAAAAAATTCAAATTTCTTAATAAATATTTTTATTAATATTTCCTAAAGTTTTGAATCGATTTTAATAAAATTTGAAATGTCTCGACAAAATTCTGCAAAGATAATATATCTTAAATTTCAAACCATTCGGTCGGGTAGTTTTTGCGTTGTTATATGCGGACGGACGGACCAAGCGACGACAATAGGTGCTACGTATTTATATAATTACGAACGCACCTACAAACAGTGTTTCATGTGGAAGACTTAAAAACAACAGTTCCTTTAAAAGCATAGTAGTTCATTCTAAATAAGATGACAGACAATAAAACAGCATAACTTTGCTGTTAAATGAACAAACTAAAGAAAAATAATAATATGCAGCTACATTCTAAAAACAACCAGCATTACAAGCAGAAGGAAGAAAGGCAAATACATCCTGGAAAGTCCAGCCTTTTAAACAAACCATCAGCGAATGTTTTGCATAAACATGTTGCCATTTAAAGGTACACAAACTCGTATCTGAAACGCCGTTGGCTACGTATACAGCAAGTTGCGATTAGCTAACTAAGGTGATTAACGCGATCCTGAAATCACAGGCTACTTACTGTTACCAAGTAACGTATTTTCAATTGAAGATCATGAACGAAATGTTTGCGCTGGCTGTTTCAAGAGATGTTGAAAAACCGAAATGCATCAATGAAAAACTGAATACCTTTACTTTAAATTTAAAGAAAGCTTTAAATTAAGGATTTATTAAAGATGCATAACAGTTCTGCTGAACAATTTCTGAATCGCACTGGCAAATAAATCTCAGCTGCAGTGTATACCAACACATTGCATGAAGTCATAGATTTTTTCCATTGACACTTGCTGTTGAAATCAAGTACTAACCCACCAAAATAATTAATTTTCTTGTTGGCAATACTTGTCTATTTAATCATTATTAGGTCTTTATGTTTTAACGTCGGGTTTCTTATTATTCGGAATTGCTCTATTTACAGATTTATTTATTGTTTACATTTAGGGTTGCTTTTCTGTACTTTTCTAGATTATAATATCTCTCTTAATTTTGCTGCGAAATTTCTTAAGTGTGTATAAACTAATGTTTTGGATACAAACATAAAACATTTTCTTGTATGTTATCTTTCTGAATTTTATAATGCCCTCGGTCATGTCGCATTTATTTAATTGTATACCAGCAGACGCAATATAATGCGATACCTTATTATTTTATCCATGTCTTCAATTTCTAGTGTAAATTGAACACTTTGACAATATTTGAAAGTAGGGAAGTAGTGATTACGTTTGAAAAGTAGTTTGTAGTCGCTACTTTTTAAAACAAATAGTTGTAAAAATTTTTAATGAATGGAACTCAAAAATATCAACTTTATAATATTTTCCAGGATTCTTTGAAAGATTAAAATATAAACTTAGAAAATTTAATATCTGCCTTATTGCAAAACCATCCATAAAATTAAAAAGTGTAGTTTGTAAGAAAATAGACCCAATAGAGCCATATCAACTATCAAGTGTTTATGATATCCCATTCACCAGAGCGGATGGAACGTTACAATATTATATAGGAATAACCACCAGAAAGTTTCAAACAAGATTAAAAGAGCATATAGCAGATATCAAATATGACAGGAATACTACAGCACAGGCACAACTACATAGAACCCAGGCAATAGAAATTGATTTTAAAAATAGTAAAATAATTTACCCATCAACAGTCTACTTCACATCCATTATCCGTGAATCAATAGAAATCTACATGCGTAACGTAAACATTTGCAACAAATCCGCCTCATTTGAATTGCCTAAAATTTGGCACGAGGTACTTTTAAAAAGCAATAACGAAATATTAATTTTCACAATTACAGTTGGCTACTGCAAGCACCTGCTTTTCTCTTTTTTTACATATTTGATCTCGTGATTCGTGTTTTCAAGGTTATTTTCCAAAATTTGCAAGAATACTTTGTTTATGATTATATTTCTTGAAAATGGCACTGTAGGAGCGTTGAAATGTATGTTGATCATTAAAAAGGTTTTTATAAGCCTTTTGTTGTTTTCTTTTAGTATCACTTAAGCATTTCTCTAGATTTTAAATAGTTGTAGTTGAAGTTAACTACATTTTCGTCAAAGTAGTTGTAGTAGTTAATGTAGTTTAATAGTAGTTACTGCAATAAAAAGTAGTTTTTCCGACCCCTGCACCTAATCAAACCTTCAAGATTCTGTAGAAAGTTTCAGAGTAGCCCTGGAACTGAAAATCTCAGAGTTACAATGAAGAACTGAAAGGGGGCAGACAAAATGATTTGCACAAGAGGTTGAAATACTCTTTACTACAGTGCTTATGAAGAGCAAGGTGTGATTTTAATGACGCTGCCATTTCAAATTCTTAGTTTTATACGAAACATTTTCCTATTTCTTTCTTGGAAGTTTCCTAACTTTTTCTTAGAATTTTCAAATTTTCCTCAGAAATGGTAAGTTTCCCTGACTTTTCCCAGGGTATCCAGGTGGCTAGACACCCTGTGTACTTGTCATAAGATAATAATTAAAAGATGTAGCATGGGCGGGGAACATTCAGTTACTGTTATTCTGCGTCTGAGAAAGTAGTCATTGTGAAGCTTTTTTAGAAGAACAGTAACTGTGTGGAAATTGCATTGAAGAAATTCCAGACGTTTAAGAAGTACTGACCACAACAGCAGAGTGAACATTTTTTTTTTTTCTTTTGCAAAACTAATTCCCACTGCTTCATGTATACTCAGATGAAATATCAGGTTATTTTAACCAGTGTTTTTTTTAAGTGAAAACTTTTTTGGGCATTTTTCGAGATGGGAAAAAAACCATTGAACTCGCGACACTGTTATGTAACTGACACCTCTGTATATTTGAAGTGAAAACTTCTTTAGGGGCGTTGGGCATTTTTTGAGAGGGAAAAAAAACCATTGAACTCGCGACATTGTTACTGTAACCGACACCTCTGTATATTAGTATGTACATGTATTGTGTATAGTTCGGTATGAGGTAGGGCGGTGCGGGCACGTCACATGCTTGCCTGTGCGCTATTTGTTCTCGAAATACACATACGAGAGTTAGAAAAAGGGAACGCTTTCAGTAGTGCTGATTGGACAGCTAATTGTAATGGTTGCCGTTTATATTTCACCAGATAAGTCTTTAAATGCAATACGAGAATTTTTGTATGAAAATTGATTTATTTATTCTAAACACACTTCTGCATTACTTCAAGATAAAATTGGGAAGAGATTTCATGATTTGCCAATGATTTTGAGTGGGGATTTCAACATCAACTTTGCGGATGATAAAAATCTACCATTAATTGAATTTTTACATAGAGAATTTCATTTAACGATGACCAATGATCGCAATCTTAGCACAATGAGATATAAAACTACAATTGATGCAGTCTTTGTAAGATATTTAAGTAGATTTGAATCACAATTGTTTGTTTCCTATTTTAGTTACCATAAGCCTATAGTATCAGTTCTGGAATATGATGATGATGGAAGAGTTGTTGAAATTGTGGATGAAAATTCATAAGTTTCATTGGTATTCATTTCAAAGAATATCAATTAATTAAATTTCATATTTCATGTATTTGTAAATTTACATTTTAAGCAATAGATTGCAATTTTTGTATGTAAAATAATATGCATTATTTTTCATGTACAATAGCGCATTAACTGAAAATAATTATAATCACCCTGTATATCAGTTAGGTAGCTATGTATATATAATGTTATCACTTAAGGGGGAGGGGGGGAGTATCTGGCACTTGATACAATAAGGTATATCTAGGTGGAGTGGGAAGGTTGTCTTTTGATAGTGTTATCAATTTTGATCCAATTGAAACCTCACTAACACATGGCAATTAAAATATATTTACGTGAGGTAGAGCCCAGACAATGCAACACATAAACACTTTTTAACTAAACTATGTAAGAAAGTGTTGTTATATAAAAAGGAGAATGTCCTTACCAAAAGTTCGCCTTGTTCAGCTGTTCCATATATAAGGCAGCGTCGCTGAAAGGAGTTATGTGGAGATCGCCTCGGGAAGGGAACATTTTACCTGAAAAATAAATAAATAGGAATAAATAAGGGATTATTAAGAAAAACTAAACCCTTAAGTTTTCACTCAACATTTTTAATAGCTAAATTGAAAGTCAGCCAATGAAGGGGGAAAGGACAAATGTTTTTTTTATATATATGTTGTGAAACTGCTGATATTATTTCATCACTTTTTAAAACAAGTTGGAAATTGTACATCAAACATGACAAATGAGGTGCTATAACTAGTTGTTATAAATATTCAGATCTTGGTGCAATAGCTGTTATGCACTCTTATGAAAAAAGGCATGAACACAAAATTTATTCTATGTGCAGATTTTCATATTATAGATATTCATTTTATTTCAATTCATTACAATTCTGTTATATTAAAATTATACTATGCGCAAATACCCAATACAAGACAATCTAAAAAAAATTGTTAATTATTTCATTGAAAAAAGGAATTATACTGTCTGTTATTATTTCCATCATGAAATAAGTACATTTTAAGTTGGCAACATATTATCTTTTGTTGGCATTGACTGAAAATTCCAATGGGAAACTTAAACCTAGCTTTGAAAATTTCAAAACTTGAAATCCACATTTAGATTATTTTTCTATTTAATATCTATTACTCCGGAAACATCTGTCCAAAAAACAGTCGTTCAATTATAGGATTGCTACATAATTAAACAATTTTAGTATACAAATTTGATTTTAAACTCAGTAATATGGAAATAATAAGACTCCATTTTAGATTGGACATCATCACATTGGGAACCTAGAATCATTACCTATCATGAGAATATCAATGAATTAATTGAGTAGGATAGGATCTAATAGAATGAAGAGAACTTTTATGAATATCTTTTAAAGTTTTGATTCAATTTTCATAAAATTTGAAAAGACTTGACAAAATTCTGCAATGTTATATATACAGGGTGGTTATAATATAAGTATCTCTATTTGGAGCTGTCTGTAGCTCGAAGGAATAACCCGAATGAAACCAAAATTGGTACACATACTATTCGAGAAGGGGGAAGAAGAATGAAATAATAAAAAAAATAATTGCAGTAATCACTGACAGATGGCGCTACTGAGTGTGAAATGTAATGTGTAATACACTAACAAAGAATTAAGACATCAAACCGGATGGCACATGTAATTTATTGGAAAATGTAACAGTGAATGTGGTTATGCTTTTGCATGGCGGTGCCAATCATGTTCAAGTTCCAAATGACCATTGTGCTGGAGGGCTCAATCCAGGCGGTTCACAACGTGCTCATCTGCGGAATGTAACGCATCAAGAGTGATTTTTTGCACATGCTGTGATATGCGGTAAAGTCATTGAGGTTTGTGAGTTGTGACACCTCAACAGTACACAATATCACACATTACATTTCACACTCAAAAGCGCCATCTGTCGGAAATTATTTCAATTAATTTTTTTATTGTTCTATTCTTCTTCCCCCTTCTCGAATAGTAAGTACATCGATTTTGGTTCCATTCTGGTTATTCCTTCAAGCTACAGACAGCTCCAAATAGAAATACTTATTTTATAACCACCCGGTATATTACAATTCAAACCATTCGGTTGGGTAGTTTTTGCATTGTTCTATGCATACAGACGGACGAACCAGACGACGACTGTAGGTGCTACATATTTATATAATTACGAACACACCTAAAATTGTGGTAGAAGTACACTGTTCATAAAAATTTTAACCAATATTTCTCAATATAGATTGTGTGACCTATCGATTTTAGAATGCTAAAAACAGAGAATGTTAAAAGTTATCTGTCACCTTCGCATTTTAAGAAATTGTACTTTCCATTTTTTGTACTCTACGGGCCATTTGTAAAGGTAGCAATAATCCTAACATCACAGTATCATTTTAATTGAAGAGATTGCTACCTCAATTGTTATTATGTTAAAAGTGAGCAGAAATACATTTTCTTTAGAAGACCTTCATGAATTTCCAAACTCATTATGTCTATAGAATTCTCTTCGATTTTTCTAAAACACTAATTATCCAATGTTGTAATCTTAATTATTTATTTTATTACTAAACTAGTTGCATTGCATTCATTGCATGAAGTCTTTCAACTGTTTGCCTCCATTAAATGTTAAAACAAAAGAGTAGAAAATTTTTTACTTTGGTAATTCTTTTTAATTTTCCTAAACAATAATCAATGTTTTATTCATTACGATTCTCATATAATAGACGTATAGACGAACATAGAGCTCGAAGCTGCAAAAGCCGTTTGGTAGCTTCAAAGCCCCGGGCCCAGCCCTTCTCGCTTTTCGAGGTGTTGAATTTGTTCATTTTTCCTTCTAAATTTGTCCGGTTTCCATTTTCAGATTTTTTTCCTCCCTTCTACCTGGCTTCCGCAAGAGTTTTGGTATAAAAGGGACGATGCAAAGCACCACACTCTGCGAATTCTGCGACGGTCATCTGTTGTCCCTTTTATACTGAGCGGAAGCCAGGTAGAAAGGGAAAAAAAAAAATCTGAAAATTGAAACCAGACAAATTTAGAAGGAAAAATGAACAAATTCAACACCTCGAAAAGCGGGAAGGGCTGGGCCTGGGGTTCTGAAGTTACCGAACAATCTTTGCGGCTTCGAGCTCTATGTTCGTCTTGGGCGAGACAATTATATGTTGTCCATCTGTTTTGTTTATAAGAAATTCTACTCCCCCCCCCCCTCCCTAAGCAGGGGGCAAATGCAAGAAGACAATATTACTGTTGGATGCATTATGCAACAAAAGCTATTATCAAATAGAGGGGATCCAAAATTATCAAAAAGTTGATATCGTAATATACCCAGTAGCAGAAACAGTGCAGCATGGCAGCAGCGCTGCAGATTATTTTAGTCTTTGCAGATCAATCTAACAGCTTAAAACAAAATTCTGGGATACAAAAAATTGCTAAAATTTCTTTTTTGTCTCTAGATTTATTGAATTATCTTCTTATGCTTACTTTATAAATACAAATTTTGCTTATTTTATGAGTTACTGTAATTTTTTATGATTGTAAACTTGGTCTGCCATTTTGTGTTGCAGACAAATTTTGGTTTACCAGATTAACACAGAAAACTCTGCTACTGGGGTAATATAGGTACAGCCCCTTTCACATCGTGCGTGATTTTTTGATGGAACAGGGCAACACCAGGCAGATCAGCTAGTGCTAAATATTTTTAATAATTTCGATTCATTAATTAATGTTTAAAAATAATGTACTGATATTTTTAATCAGTACATTAAAAATACTGATTTAAAGTACTGATCAATATTTTATCAATACTTATATTGATAAAATATAAGTACTGATAAAATATTATAATATGGCAACAGGGAAAAAATTGATTACATTGAATATAAAATAAATAAATGTTTCAAATAGTCTTTCTTAATGTTTCAAATAAATGACACAGAATGATAAGTAATACAGAAATACAAAGGGAAAATATTGAGATTTTTTTTTTACAAGTGTTTGATATAACTTCCTTTAGTTACATGATAATGTCAAACTGATGATACCACCTTTGAATACTCTGAGCTGTTGCTGTAGGTAGATTAATTCAGTATCTTTTACAAAATTCATGCGGAACAATGATTACAGATCTACATTGTGACAGCACACAAATCATTATAACTTCTGCCTCTGAAAATCTTCTAAAACGTGAAATAGCTTCACGAAGAACACACGGACACCATCTATTATTCTCAATAAAAAGCTTCCATATTTTTCCTTTGTATTCATGTATTACTTATTATTCTGTGTCGTTTATTTTTGAAAATATGAAATTTTGAGATTCAATCAAAATTAGATAAAAACAAATAAATGTCTCTTGTTAACCCTGATGTAATTATCAACTTTAAACTTTCCTTAATGCACTATGCACCATTAAAAAAATACTTGAATGCATAAAATGCACATATTATTTAAAATCTAACACAATTTTCACCATCAAATGCTTTTTGCATATAATGATTCAATTATTTTAAAGTGTTCTTTCATCTTTAATAGTCTCATGTAAATATATAAATTTCAATTGAAAATATTATTATTCAGGCCTTTTAAAATTTGGCAACAATAAATAAAAAAATGGCTATTTCAAAATATGAATAGAAAACTATTTGAATAATAAAATTTTGAATATATATAGGTCAAATTAAAAAATAATAATAAAAAAAAAATGATTGGACACGGCACACCACAATCTAGTCAAGTATATGCCTACAAAAGATGATTAAATCACTATGCATAGTTTCTGCTCCTATAAAACTTATATAAGTGAACTATCTGGACTGATTTCAACATTAAATAGCGCTGAAAATAATTAGCAGAGTTAATCACAGCAGAAGCCCATGTTGATCGATTCGTCAATGGCACACGAAATTCATGGAGTATTGGATAATGCAAGGAGTGGACGAAAAAGAGTATCAGAGGAAAACATTGACGATTATCACCTTGACATGCTTCGTGCAACCCATGGTTTTTTTTTTTTTTTTAAGACTGCTGACCAGGCCCCTACCTGCCAGGCTTTTGCCTAGCTTAACAAGTTGATACCTGGCAACAGGGCGAGGATTCGCCTGCTCTCCGCTTGGTGAAGATGTGTTTGTTAAATCTATAAGCTGACATGGCTTCAGTGCGTCTTGTTGCTTTAATTGCTTTTTCTAAGCTGGACGGTTGCTAATTGATTTTTGATGAGGCGGTTCAGCACTGCGCAGTGTAGCGAAGTCATGCCGGACGGATGTGAGATATTTACTATTTCCTTGCTGATTTGCTCTTCTATACATCATGCCATCGCTACTCGAGTTGGTCTCGTAATTTAGAACCTTGATCTGGTGACGAGACCTTCACCAGACTAGGCACCCCCAGAGGTGTAATTCACAGGTAACTTGGAGAACTTTACACCCACGGCGGATTTTACATGCACCGGGCACCATTAGCATACAAGATGACATATAGAGGTTTAATAATTGCTGGGAAAAAAAACTTCAATATACAGGGTTATTTAAAATGAATCATCCAATTCCAAAATTTCATATTTTCAAAAATAAACGACACAGAATAATAAGTAATACATGAATACAAAGGAAAAATATGGAAGCTTTTTATTGAGAATAATAGATGGTGTCCGTGTGTTCTTCATGAAGCTATTTCATGTTTTAGAAGATTTTCAGAGGCAGAAGTGATAATGATGTCCGTGGAGCAGAAAGCTTTTGTGTGCTGTCACTTGAACAATGTAGATCTGTAATCATTGTTCTGCATGAATTTTGTAAAAAATACTGAATTAATCTACCTACAGCTCAGAGTATTCAAAGGTGGTATCATCAGTTTGACATTATCATGTAACTAAAGGAAAGTTATATCAAACACTAGTAAAAAAACTTCAATATTTTTCCTTTGTATTTCTGTATTACTTATCATTCTGTGTCATTCATTTTTGAAAATAGGGATGGAATTTTGAAATCTGATGATTTATTTTGAATAACCCTGTATACTCTAATATTGTACTACTGTCTGTACAGGCTGTGCCATTCACAAATTGGTGGAAAGTAGGCATAAGACATTCATGGGACCGGCTACATTTTTTACTTTTTTCAATGTATAAGTTTTTTAAATTGTTAAAAGGTGTAATATAAAAACATTATAAACATTAAAAAAGAGGTTTTATTAGACTGTTTACTTGTTTTGGCTCCATCCAAGCCACTATCAAAACAAATAAAAATATTTTTAAATTGCAAGATCTATGATGTCACGATTTGAAATGCCATCATTAAATTTTTCCCGTATTAATCGTGTTATTATTTACCATCATATGTGCTATAGGGTAAGTCTTGTAATCATTTAAAAAATTTAAAAAAAAAAATAAAAAAATTTGACAGATTTACACATTTCAGACATTGGAGATTCTGAAAAACATATTTTTAGAAAAAAAAATTTTGTCACCCATATGTCTCTAAACGCTTTATCTCCCGAACAAATTGAGATAGAGACTTCAAATTTGGTATTTACTTAGTATTTAATAATAAGAAGAAGCTTATTGAATTTCAGTAACCTCTATTACCGGAATTATTTGTTTCGGACTCTCGATATAGTCATTCTGATAAAAGGTCTATAAAAACTTTCGAAATGATTTATTTTAAGGAGTGAATATAAAAGACAATAAAAAAACATAAAAGAACGAAATTGATCGGATCATGAGTTGCCGATATATTTGTAATCTACACTCTTCAAATTTTCATGACCCTGTATTTCATTCAAATTTTAATTGGAAATGAGACGCTTCATCCGACGCAGTTATGAGGATGTTTCTTTTAAAGCAATTCAGTCAATAGAGCCTTTAAACTTTTTGACGTCATTAAGCCAGGATTTTATTCTGGAATTGCAATGCATTTTATAAGTAGTTTACACATGTTTTATTTTCCTATTTCATATTATTCCTATCCATGATGGGTAAGTATGACGGTGGCCCCCAACGACTCGTTTTATTTTGTTTTTACTCGTATGTTTATTTCTGTATTCATAACCATGGAGTCACTTTGGCAGATAATTCGGCAAGTTAAATGACGCTGCATCATTACATATTGAATTTTTACAAGTGTTACAATCTCTATGGTTTCTCTTATAATGGATGGGTAGACAGTATAAGTTGGAGGGAAAAATTATCTTATTTTCGTTGAAATTTATTTGAATGGTTTCTTCTGTCTTGATATAATAATCTTGCCAGGGCTGTGGTTTTTCTATTCAACTTTCTATCATCTATGTGCTCCTGTTTTTCTATAACTAACTTTCCTGCTAGTCATGGCAATATAAGTTTGCAATTTAAAAATATTCTCATTTGTTTTGATATTGGCTTCCATGAAGCCAAAACATGTAAACAGTTTGATAAAACTTATTTTACTGTTTGTAATGTTTTTTTTATTTTATAACTTTTAGCAACTAAAAGAAGTACATTATTACAGGCTTTTATAATTTGTTGCATATTAGTCAAAATGTAATTAAAACCAATCAATCAATAGATAATTGAAGGGGTCGGGGGCAAGAGAGTGCCAAGCCACATTTTTGAACTTCTGAGATATTTCAATTTGAAAATTGGATCAAAAACTGAAATCAAGATATATAACCTAAAGTTTTTTCGCCAATGTCTTAGTAACAGTTAAGATATATTCTGAGTAACAATAGGGCATTACTTTAATGATATTGCTATTACAGTGTTAGATTTATTTCACCAAAAATGTGGCTTGGCACTGACTTTCTTGCCCCGACCCCCTCAATTAATTAATAACCAGAGTTGTCAAGTTCCAAAGGGCAAAAATCGGGAGACTATTTTCAATGATTTTTTTTTTGTTTCTAAATGTAAACATAGAATAATAATAATTTAATTAATTTTAAATCATAATACTGATGTATATATTTAAAAATCCTTTTAATTAAGGGTTTTAATTAAGCAAATGACATAAAATATGTTTCAAAACAATTTAAAGATTGTTATAAATACCATGAATGTTTTTGTCTTCTCATATAAATATACAAGTATAAAAGTTATGAATGATAATCCTTTATTAGTAAAGAAATTATTAATAAAAAATAAATAAAATGATACATGATGATTACACTAAAAAAATGAATTTACAGTTTTCCAACATAAAGTTACAATTAATTCATTATTGAAAATAAAATTAATGGTATCAGACTTTACATTTAAGAATGAAAATATGCTTAGCAAGAGCTACAAAGAGCCATCCTATATATTTGACCTGAACTGCTATCATATCAAACACAGAGAAGAAATAAACGTCTGTGATTTTTCTAGCATATCTATACTAATAAAAGAAAGTTTCGCTCTGTGTGTCTGGGTGTGTGTGTGTCTGTCTGTTGGCGATGGCTAGGAAAATTTAGCGCACCTAGAAGTCTGTAAATTTAGATTTAGGTAGTCCAAACCCTCTCCTGATACACCTGAGCGTCAGAATTTTAATATTTTGAAAATTAGCCTAGATATTAATTAGATTATCATTAACCATCGCTTCTAAAATGTCATCTTTTAAATCAAAATGGCGAGAGAAACGAATCGTTTGCAAACGGAAATGAACTAATTCGAAATTATTTTACTAATTAGCGAATTTTAAGAAAACTAATTAAGATATCAATTTTAAAATTTCTGAGCATATGTAAAAAAATATTCTGCATCCGTCTATGCAATTTTTGAAAAATTCGGCCGGTAATTTTTCTTAATTTATGCAAAAAACTGCTAAAAATCTGCTGGCGCCAGTGAAATAAATCCGAGAAATTTTCAGACAGGGATCGGCTTTCATTAAAAACTGAACAACAAAGAAATCTGTTTCTCTGGCCGATCCCTCTCATTTAGTTTGCGAAAATGAAAGGAAATAATTGCCAAATTTTACTAATGAACAAATATTTAGGTAACTAATTAAGATATAGATTTGAAATTGAGGTCGGGAAAGGGTGTCATCTGCCGGCTCTTTTAGCGTAGTGTCTTCGTTATGTTCTAATTATCAGAAAAATGTAATTATTTTTTTAATGATCGCGTTAATGTACGTGACGGTGGTTCTCTTGAACAAATTATTCATTATATTTGCGGGTATGGGGAGGGAGGGGGTTAACGCCTTTCTCTGAGATTGTAATTATCTCGGGCCCGGGCAACGCCGGGCGGGTTAGCTAGTTATTAATAAAAAATAAATAAAATGATACATGATGATTACACTAAAAAATGAATTTACAGTTTCCAACATAAAGTTACAATTAATTCCTTATTGAAAATAAAATTAATGGTATCAGACTTTACATTTAAGAATGAAAATCTGCTTAGCAAGAGCTACAAAGAGCCATCCTATATATTTGACCTGAACTGCTATCATATTAAACACAGAGAAGAAATAAACGTCTGTGATTTTTCTAGCATATTTAAATATAAAATAATCAGAAAAATCGTGTTAAAAAATCAGGAGTATGGAAAACCAAGCAGAAATCGGGAGTCTCCTGCCAAAATCAGGAGACTTGGCAAGTCTGAATAACTAATCCATACATAATTAATTTCTGAAAATATTATAATGGCTTTGGGAACACACAATTGCATGCTAGTACATCAGGAAGGGAGAGAAAAAACAAGATTATAAAAATTCCATCTCTTAAAAAAAAAGAAAGATGAGTCACCATTAGGAATGAGCCACTTTTTGGCATGGAGGTATGTCTCGAGCATCCTCTCGTTGAAGAGCATATAGCCCATGGGCTCCGATATGATCACGTCCACCATCTCCGGCAGGGTGATCTCTTCGATCTTGCCGGGGATCACAATCACTCTGTCTGACTTGTTGTTATGGTACACCAGAGTCTGAAAGAGAGAGACATTAATTACTACCCTCTATTATATAAATAAGAAACATCACTTTTTCTAACAAGTTGGAAATCGTACATCAAACGTGACAAATGAGGTGCATTCATACTATAACCAGGGTGTCTATTGCAGCTCAGCAACAAATTTTCCTGACTTTTTCATACCAATGATAAAAAAAATTCCAGGTATCGAGATTGTGATGCAACACACAAACATGTTGACACAAAAAAAAATCTTTAAAATTATAAATTTAAGAAGGGTACTTCCATAACTGATTTCGAGACACAAATTACTGATTTGTTACATAATTTTTTGCAGGGTTTACAAATTGGTGAACATTTTGCAGATACACACACTTTTTAGCATCAGGTTCTATCCTTTTTGCCCAATCCGCATGAAATTCTTTATCACACCAGTCACAGTTCAATACAGATTGTTTTCACATATTTTAGTACAAATAATGGATATTCAATAAATTACGCTAACAAATGTTCAGTTACCAAACAAAGATAAGTAAGCAGAGTGAAACACCTAATCAATCCTACAACATTCAGTAAAAAGTTTCAGTGAAGCTGGAACTGAAAATCTTCGAGTTACAAAGAAGGACTAACAAGAACGAAAAATCATGCGTCAAGCATAGATTATGTAGCACTTTCCAACGCTTCTAAAATAATTTTACAAATCATTACCGTTTAATAAGCTGAAAGATGACATCTAAGTAAACAATTTGGAAAACGCATAACATATTTAAAAACGTAATTTCAGGAATTTTTAATATATACAATATTCGGAAAAATATCCGAATACTTTTATGTAGCCCTGTATATGATCTATAGATTTGTATATATACATAGGATGCTAAATTTTAGTTTAGTTAGGAAACGCGTAGCACAGTTTAAATTCTCCTTCTGGAGTTTCTGTCAATAAACGGAAATGTGTTTGCGGACTTTTGTGCTGCCCTGTATAGGATCTACAGAATTTATACACACCACGTAATAGACAAAAAGCTAGTTAAGAATTAACATTAAAATCGCGATCTAGCTTAGTTAAAATCGCGTTCAGTAACTTAAAACGCACTTCCAGGAATTATTGTTAACAGACAGTAGAGAATTCTTTTGTGTGTCCCTGTAAATGAACGATGACTGCTATACAACATTATTCTGTAGTAAGCCTCTTGTAATGCACCTTAGTAATATATATAAACTTCAATGCGTTTAAAATAGTGGAACATTATTTAAATAAGCCGCAGACGATTTTTCTCCATAGACGTAATGTAACGGAATTATTTTGACTGTCCCTGTAAAATAACTCTAAGTGCTATACACCTACTATTCCATATTAGCTTCTCCTAATGCATCTTAGTGATCTATATAAATTTTAATGCGTTTACAATAGTGAAACATTTTTAAAATAAACCGCAAATGATTTTTCCCCATAGACCGCAATGTAACGGAATTCTTTTGAGTGTCCCTGTAAGAAAACTATAAGTGCTACATACTTCAGTTGAAATAGGGAACGTGCCATAGATAACGACAATAACATATAAAAATTGCAGAGCAATCCGAGCATATTTACGGGAGTTAGAGCATGGACAGACGGCCAGACAAACCGAAGTCATAAGCACTTTTCAACTAGGTTGGAAAGTGCTAAAAAGGGGTAGACAAAATGATTTACAAGAGAGGTGAAGAGCAAAGTTTGATTTTAATGGCGCTGCCATTTTAAATGCTTAGTTTTATAAGAAACATTTTCCTATTTTTTTCTTGAACGTTTCAAAATTTTCTAACTTTTACTCAAATTTCCCTGACTTTTTCAGGTTATCCAGGTGGCTAGATACCCTGTTATAACTAGTTTTACAATGTACAAAAATCATCCTTATTATTTCAGTGAAATGAATTATATCGTCTGTTATGAGCATGCCTTTTCTCTTACAGTAGAGGACCTATTTATTATCCGGAATCCTCGGGACCAAGGGCTTTCCGGATTTCGGGTCCTTCCGAAATTCAGAACTCCCAGCCCCCGAAATCCGGAATTTTTCAAAAACATAAAAATAACAAAATTAAAACAATCCCATCATATGAATAAGACTTATGTTTTGCATGTTTTTAAATTATGTAAACAAAATTCCTGCATTATTCAATAATAACAATGAATAAATAAAAAAATAAAATGGGTAACTAATATTCTATCTACAAGCTCTACCTTTTTTTTTCTTTACAGCTACATAATTTACATAAAAAAATTTGGTAGATTATCAAATATCCAATGTAAATTATCTAATATCTAATAAAATACATAATATCTTAATATAAATTAATTTTAAACTAAAATTTGACAAAAAAAAAAAAAAAAAAGATTTTTTCCTAATTTTGGGGGAGGGGGGGGGGGGGGTGTTCGCCCGCAACTGAAATAACTTATTTTAGTGGTTTCACACTGAAACAATGGACTGAAGAAAAAAAAAAAATCTGTAATTTTTTTAAAATTTTTTAGAAATTACAAAATTTTTGATTATTATTCTTTTTTGGATTTCGGGTCCTCCCGGATTTCGGAATTCCGGATAATAGGTCCTCTACTGTATTATGTATATCACGTTTACAGATGCATATTTTTTTTTTTTTCGACACTGGACAGCGTCGCAAAATTCACCATGGAGATCTTGCTTTGTGAATGATGACCTCCATGGTTTAATATTTCTATGACTCATGATGAACAATTCTTGTTTTTATTCACTTTATGAATACAGTAGAAAGCCACTAATCCGCAAAGCTTGGTTCCAAGTGTTGTGCGGATTGGAGGCTTTTTGCGGATTACAGGTCATGTCTATTTAATCTTTGTTTACATTTTTTTAAATTCATATTTTGGACAAATTTAGATTGCTAATACTAAAATATAAATAAATTACACAGTTTAATATATAGATAAAGTAATAACTATGTAAAAAATAATTTATTATTTTTTAAATTTCATAAATATGGCATCAATTGTTGTCTGTTTTAAGACATTTGGTTTATAGTGTTGAATTTTATCTTTAGGTAAGAGTTCAAAAGCAATATATTATGTATTTTTTTATGTTTTTTTCAATTTTATAATTACGATTTAATGAAAAAATAAATTATAAAATATATTGTCTAAGTAAGGATTTTTTATCATAAAAAAAAAAAATCACAAAAGCTCAAATTGTATTTTACAAGTACTGTATGAAGAAATGAATATATAAAATAATATACTAATTAAATGTGCTTTCATTTTAAACTATAAAGAAGAATGTTATATGATATATAATAATGTTAAAATTGGTGAAAAAAATTTTCAAAATTCAAAATTTTGTCACCATTGAAGCATTTTTTGAAGAATTAAATTTCTTTGTTTACATTCATAAATTGATTGCGGATTAGAGGCGCTCTACTGTATTAGGATAAATATCCAGCTGTTATCCTAATTTCCACTGAAGTTATCTCAGAATGTATACATTTTTGTAATGTGACTCATCTCTCACACAAACAAATTTTTTTAATAATCTTTCTAAAAATGTAAATTTTATTCAAAAAAATAAGTTTGAATAAAAAAGGTTGGCATATGAAAAAAACGTGGTTAGCTTGTATTACTTTTCCTCAGTCACATTACTTGCACTTTTATTATATAGATTACGAAGGATAGGAGTTAATAGTTATTTTTATTAATATTTATTAACTTTTATTAATATTTTTGCAGGTTTTGATTTGATTTTCATAAAATTTGAAATGACTCGACGAAATTTTGCAATGTTTTTGCGCTGTTATATGCGGACAGATGGACAGACAAACCAGACAGTGCTTATTGGTGCTACATATTTATATAATTACGAACACATTTAAAAACTGAAAAACAGCAAGCGAGAAAACAATTTCTGAAAATGTATTTCCAGTTGTGGTACGCATTTTTAAATTTAACTCACTTTTACCTAACACCAATAAAATCAATATTTTTCGTCATTCTGTAGTGCCATCGGGTTTCCTGGATACAAACAGTGTTGTAGTGGGTAGCTGTCTGGGTATCTGCCCAGCTACCCGCTCGGGCTGTTTTTTTTTTTTTTAAACCCCGGGTTTTTTACAACTTGTAGGGTTTTAGTGGGTAGCTGTCTGGGTACCCACCAAGGCTGGGTTTTTAAAAAAAAACCGGGTTTTTTACAACCCTGGATACAAAGCATTCTTTGTTGCACAAAGCAGGTAGTGTACTACAAAAAGTCCTCCTGTCCTGTACCAGTGGGAAAAGATAAGCCTCAGCCTCCCTATTCCTTGGTTTTAAGATTTTAGCTAATTCTACTGGAAAACACTAAGCTAAAATACATGGAACCCGATTACACAAGAATCATTCCCAGTTCTCGTCAAAACTGAATTTGAATAAGAACTTCACCCAATTAGTCAGCTATAGCCAAGTTGGCTCCATTTGTGGCAACCTATTTTTGTCACCAAATTTGGTGACAAAAATCAAAATTAACATCACCAAATTTGGTGATATCTTCTCAAGTGTTTCCAAGCTTGGTGAGAATTGGACAGTGGCAAATATGAATATATAGTGTTAAGTATATTGGAACAATGGTTAGAACAATGAAAGAAAATTTGACAGAAACCCACGTTTACTAAAACTCATAAATTAAACACTTTTATGGAGGAATCCTGCTGTCTTGTTTCAAAATGTCAGCCACCTGAAAATTTCAAACTGCTCTATCTCAGCCATTTTTTAAGATAGGGGCAAAACAAAAAATGATATACTTGGATCAAGGCCAGACATTTAACGGAAAAAACTTTTAGATTTTCTAATTTATTTTTATTTTGTAGATTTTTTTTTAATTTGAAATCTTTAAGTGGCTATCTCAGCACCCCTTCCCCTTCCAGCAGAATATCCCCAAATTCAACTGGGATCTACAAGCCATACTCAAAAACATACACAAAAAATTTGGCTTATGCCTAACTTCATACACTTGTCGATGATACAATAATGAAAATGGAACAAAAATTGCTATCACAGCGCTTCTTCTGGTGGACTATCCTCAAATTTCAGTTTGACCTGCTGGCCATAGCCAAAAACCAATAAATGGAATTTGGTTCAATTCTATGTATAACTTCATACACTTTTTGATGATACAAAGAGGACAGACAGACATTTTGTAAAAAATTTTGGAATCTCTGATCCCTAAAATGTGTAAATCCGTTGAAAACTGGAAGTCAAAAAATTTTTTTGACTACAATACTTTCTTCTATTATAGATAGAAGAAAGTAAGAAAACAGAAATTAAGTCTGAAATTTTAGGTGCATATGGCTAAAATATATGGATTTAGAAACCCTAATTTTACAACCTGTCATTCTAATTGCACCCACACTAGGCACGACTTCCGAATTCATTTATCTCACATATTTGAAATTTTGGGGAGTTCAGTCCTTCAGAATCCATTTATAAAAAAAGACCGAGACGATCTTACCTCGGCATGTTTTGCCATGGAACTCGCTTCAACGGCATACACTCTCTTGGCACCCGCTTGAACGGCAAAGAAGGATAAGATGCCAGAACCGGCACCCACATCCAGAACAATCTGAAAAGGAAGAGACACAGTTTAAGAAGATCTGCACTTGTAGTATTAAAAAAAGTCAGAAAATACAGGGTTGTTCAAAATGAATCATCCCATTTCAAAATGCTATATTTTCATAAATAAATGACACAGAATGATAAGTAATACATGAATACAAAGGAAAAATATTGAAGGTTTTTTCTTTTTTTTTTACACGTGTTCGATATAACTTCCTTTAGTTACACGTATAATGTTAAGACAATACGTAAATTCCTGCCAAACATGTAGTGTCACTTGTAATTGATTGTACAGCAGAAGAAATCTGTTGTTTAAGTTCACATAAATTTGTAGGTAATGGTGGCACATAAACTTTATCTTTTACAGCAAACCTAAAAGAAATCACATGGGGTCCTAGGTGGCCAGCTGTCTAACATCAAATGGATGATACCACCTTCGAATACTCCAGGGGTCAATGCCTGTTTTTTTTTTTTTTTTGTTTGTTTTTTAAGGGGGGTGGGGGCATTTTGCCAAAAGGGGTTAATTTTGTGAAATTTATTATATTTTTGTGAAAAATAACATTTTGTAACGAAAGTTGAAATCCAGTTACTCCAATTTGAACCAAGCATTTAGTAACAAAAAACTTTTTAAAATCCTTCTGCTGAAGTTTTCCTCTCTGATGAAATTGTTTGTTTACAAATTCTACATTTTAAATGTCACAAAATAATAAATAATTAATAAATAGTAAGTTTTTATGGAATAGAATTTTGTGAAAAGGCATATTTTATTAAAGGTAATTTTGTGAAGGGGTCTGTTTTATTAAATTGATTTTTCTGAAGGGGCCCATTTTATTAAATTGAGTTTTGTGAAGGGGACTGTTTTATTAAATAGATTTTTGTGAAGGGGGCCCTAAATAGGCCCCAAATTTTGCCTGAATCGACCCTTGTACTTCGAGCTGTAGGTGGATTAATTCAGTACTTTTTATGAAATGCATGCTGAACAGTGATTACAGATCCACACCGTGCAAACAGCAGTACACAAAAAAAGCTTTCATTAAATAGAACAAAGAACATTCAAATGCCATCTATTGTTCACAATATAAAACTTCCATATTTTTCCTTTGTATTCATGTATTACTTATTCTGTGCCGTTTATTATTGAAAGTATGGAATTTTGAAACCGGATGATTTATTTTGAATAACTCTGTATATCTATATCTAGTCTTAGTAAAGATCAAAATGTTAAGAAAAATATTTTTTTTTAAGTACACTTTTATTAGTATACTTCAGGGAATTGTGCCAAATTTCGAGTGACGTGCTAACAGCCACCCCACCTTCAAAAAATACTGGATCAAAATGAATTGATGGGAAGAGATCTGTATCCTGTGCCGCTTGGTGAAAAAAAATTCTAAATCATTTTAGTATCTTACAAAATTATTCAAGATGCTGGAAAAACATTGTTGTTAAATATTTATAAACATATGTTTATTACAGGGTTGGCAAGTTTTTGCCACGGGCGGAAAAAACCTGGTTAAAACCGTCCTGGCAAAAATAGGTTTTTGCCAAACTGGTGGCAAAAATAGGTGTTTGCCAAAAATACGCTATGTCCATTTAGTTTTTTCCCCCAGAAAAAGAGAAAAAACTATTTCATGAAAGAAAAAAGAAACTTAATACGTAGTTAAAAGTCAATATTCTAAATTTATTTTTTAACTCTAAGCACTATTTTTGAAGTTAAATAAATATAATTATCCTTTTTATGAAAGAATACTAACTTATAACAAAAATTATAAATGAGCAAACAAAACGTTAAACACAAAGAAAAGTATAACAAAATTATAAATGAAAAAAATACTAATTTTATATAAATAAATAGAAAACTTAATTATTTATTCATGTTTATACAATAATTATTATTGATTATTCACATTGTGCAGGTTCTAAATGTGTAAAGCATTTATGTTTATATATGTTAGAAATTCAAATAAACAATTATATTCTAAATTCAATTTATATTTGCTTAGTTTTGTATTTGCTTAGATAAAAGAATGTTGGCAGCAGAAATAATAAATATGATGACTGACAAAAAGCTGTAGTTAAGAAAAAAAAGACAGCTATCTGGTTTTTAATTTGGTTCTTAAGTTCCTATTACACTGAATCCCACCTATTTTATAAACATTTAAAATATACAAAATTATTTTAATTATGTTTATTAATTAGCAAATTAAATTAAAAATATTAAATGGTATGTTATTAAATCTAATTATTTATACCATTAGGATCCTTTTTAATTTATAGGTCACACATTAAAGACCAATAAGAATTTGCCATTTTTGCCGGTTTTTTCCATTTTTGCCCTGGTTTTTACCAGTTTTTGCCACTGTCCTGGCAAAAATACCAACCCTGGTAAGCCAAGTTCTTGCGCCCACTTAAAAAATTAGGTAAGATGTTAAAACAACATTTTATCATCATTTTCGATATCTTAATAACTGACAAAAAATACGTAAACAAACATATTTAACAAATCTCAGGCCTTTTCATGATTAATAATTATTTTCAGGGGCTCTGTCTTCCTAACCCTCCCCCCCTCCCCCTTATTTTCTGAATAGTTGTAAACAATTGATAAAGGAATGAAACAAACTTACTGAAAATAACTTGTGAGAATCTCAGAAAAGATAAATCTCATATAAATAGAAACATAAAATCATAAAAATGGATAAATGTTCCATATGCAAATGCAAAAAATTATGCACTTTATATAAATCTTTATTATAATTTAATATTTCCAAAGGCGAGATATAAAAAAAAAAGGGTCATCCAGAGCGCCAAACATCATTTTGTTTACTTGAAGAGCACCATACACTACGTAAAAGTCAAAAGGGCATTTCAGATGTTTTTCGATCTAAACTGCAGGAATCATGATATAAAAACTCCGGACCTTCACTGAATTTACTTACTACGCATACGCACTCACCATCCCCAAGTTCCAAGACATCACCAGCATCGAGAACGATCCGAGCTCATTTGAATAGGATGCAAATGTCAGTAGGAGATACGTACGTGATGACAGGTCGGCAACACCCTCTGTTGTCAGCAGGGTTCTCGCTGCCACTTGCCATAGTGCCAAATCGCGACAGAATGCTTCATTTGGCGAATAAACGAACGATTAGACTCGTCAAATTGTAAGTGTACAATTTCTCTATCTCCCTCCCTCTTTTTCTTTTTTTTTGTGTGTGTATGTGTGTCAATACAGGTGACACTCTTATACACATTGCTGAACGATTGTTCAATCGCAACGTGTCATTTACATTACTCTATTTTTAGATATACTGACTCGATAATAATTCAATTTAGTATCAATCAAAGCCACAGCATTGGCTATGCCAGATTGGCTATTACATCCAGCACTCCATTTAGAGGGGGGTCATGACTTTTTTTTTTTTTTTTTTTTTTTTTTTGGGGGGGGGGGGAGGTCACATGTCTTCATTAGCAGTTTTTATATCACCATCCAAATTGACTAATTTCTGATATATACCCGAAATCATTTTCTTTCATAAGTGAATGAAATTTGCAGGTATATTCGTAAATATACAAAATATGCATGTTTTATCCAGATACCAAGAAATCAGAGTTTCTCATTTTCTTATAAAAGCAAAAAATCTTACAGAAAGTTTTCTCAAATTTCTCATTTTAAGCCGATTTTCAGGACTTGGCAATCATAGAAATATCGTCTTGAAGGAAAAACCATAAATACAATTCAAAATGTACCACATTTATAGAAAAATTAAAAACGATGTTTGATTCTTTGGTGCTTAAACAATAATGCAAGCAATTTTCATACATTTCTAGTTAAAAATAACTCCATAAATGTGTCAGAAAGATTAAAATTTTTAAGCTGTAACAGAAAAAAAAATGAAAACACCTTTAATACATATTTATATTAAACAATGTATTGTTCTATAGAAATGTTTTCCGTTTAGAAGGGGGGTCATGACCCCCATGACCTCCCCCTTGGATCCGCACTTATGCTACGCAAACACTGTCAAAGCACCAAGTGCAAAGTTAAAATGTGTTTGTCTATTGTCGGTTAATCACTATCTAAGTGCTGGCCTTGTGACAGACGGCAGAAATACAAACAAAATTACTCGCATCAGATGTCATTATGATGAAGGCAACAAAAATTAAATTTAGAAATTGAATGTATATATATAAGAAATGTGTAATAATGTCATTTCAGTATGTGTTAAAATCCCTATAGGCAAAAATACATTTTTGAAACTACCTTTGAAGAAAAATAAAGTTCGTTTGAATGGGACATATATTTTGTTGCTTATATTTCGAATTTTTCAGAATTCATTGAATGTAATAACTTAAAAATCCTAAATTAACTTTGGTTGAAAAGTTGTATTTCATGACATTTTAATGAGTTAAAATGGGTTTGGAATTTTTTCTTGATTGCATAAGTCATTTAGAATGTACTTATTTTAGGACAGTTGAATTTGTATGAATAATTGATCTATAAGCAGTAACAAAAAATTAAATTATTCTAGAACATATTGAAAAACGATCGATGGGATCCAGGGGTTAAAAATCTATTTTTCAGTGTTTCATGATGAATCTGTTTTGCTAACATTTTTTTCACATATAAAACAAGTTCGGAATGCTTAAATTCATCTTTTCTAATTAAAATAAAAGTGTACACAAAAATATGTGATTCACATTACCTAAATGATGATTAAAACTTTAATTAGATTTTTAATTTTAATACATTAAAATCAAGCACTTTCGGCTGTGAACCCAGTCTTCATCAGGATTTATAAAAACAGATGTTAAAGCACAAACATCTAGATCACATTTATATAACAGTATGTTTGTGTACTGCAAACCTGCAGAAGAGTTCAAAACATACACATTCGCCAACTGTCGGTCGATACCATTGCATAGCAAAACAGGTGAGGAAAGAAGGAGGAAGGGGAAAAAAAATCAGATTTTACTGATCCTTGATTAAATTAAGCCAAATTCTCGGAATATTGTAAGACAGTACATCATTGCAGACTTTTCCTTGCTTATTTATAATTTCTACAGATTCTCGAATTATTAAATCATAGTAATTTCTCATAGGACATATTACTTTAGCATTATTAAAATCTATTTGAACGTTTCGGGTTTGGTGAAGTCTCGATAGAGCAGTGGATGACTTGTTAAATTTTAGATCACTCTTATGTTCTTTTATACGGTCTTTCAATTTTCTTGTTGTCATTCCTATATATTCTAGTTGTACATCATCATCGGTGTTAAATGGAATGACATATACTCCGAACATTTCATCTGGTGGGATAGGATCAATCTTCGCGGCCAGTAAATTCTTCATTTTAATTGGGGGTTTAGCTATCAAATTTATCCCATAACCAAAAAGAGCGTGCCGAAATTTCTCACAAAATCCTGTTATATAATTTATACTACAATATTTATTTTGCGTTAAGTTATTCTTGGTTGAAACGAACAAATTAATCTATTAATAATATATAAGGGGAATCCATTTTCAAGAGCAATGTTTCTGATAGCGCTCAGTTCCATTTGTAAACGATTATTGGAACAAACCATAAAGGCTCTTCTTACATAAAAATTATACGCTGAGATTTTATAATTGCTAAAGTGCTTGATTTTAATGTATTAAAATTTAAAGTTTTAATCATCTTTTAGGTAATGTGAATCACATGTTTTTGTGTACACTTTTATTTTAACATTTTTTGTTACTGATTAGCCAAATTGCTAAGGTTGGTCAAAAGTCAGCGAGAACACTCATTGTCAGACACTGTAACTCTTGTCAGCTCAACAAAGGAAATGAATACCGTAGCATGGAGGAAAGATAAACATTGTATCGTTTTAGCGTAAGCCCTAAAATGTAAATACCCTTTGAAAATGCAAAATAGTAGCACACAAAATTCAAATTAATCTGGAGGTTGGTTGTTGTTTTTTACGCTGCAAATTTTAAGCAAACAAATACTAGTCAACTGAACGTAAGCATACAAAAGTAGGAGGGAGACTTTTGTTTTTGGTAGTGGGTGGGATTGATTAAATGTAATTCTTCCCATTCAACTCATGCTCTATCCACTCCTAAGCTAAATTTCTGAACTTCACAATGAATTTTCTGAAAGATTCTAGGGTGGTTGGGGAGGGGGAGATTCCCCTCCCCTGACGAAACTACTGATATTTTCCCGGAGAAAAATTTCTAAATTTGTCTAAAATGTCCTGCATCACGTCAGGTAAGGCCCGCATGTCGGCTCTGTGCTAATTGTTTTTTTATTGCAGGTCAGATTAATCTCATTTTTCAAAAGTTAGTTCAATATATTGTTTCAGATGAAAAACTATATCTATAATAATTAACATAGATGTTTGTCTCTGTGTGTACTGTTTTGTGAAGAGACTGCTGCGATGCGCACGGATCTACAAGACTTGGCAGGAAGGTACCTCTGTTATGTGTGAAGTTATGCACTTTGTAGCCAATGTGTTTCTGGATCTTTTAATAGACCTTTTTAAATTGATTTTTTGTTTTACGTTTCGTGGCAAATTTTCTACATTAGTAAAAGGAATATTGTTTCAATTTTTTAACCCAATGCAGCAATTTTGAAGAAATTAGTGTTATTTCATCATTTTTTTGAGGTATTCGTGTATTTTCAGCGATTTTTTGACAAAATTTGCATTTTTTCAGCAATTATTTGACGAAATTAGTGTTTTTTCAGCTATCTTTCGCCGAATTTCGAGTGTTTTAAACAATTTTTTGACGACATTCGCGTCTTTTCCGCGATCGTTTGACAAAATTCGCGCTATTTACTGCGATAATTTAATAAAATTTGTGCTTTTTTCACCAATCCCTTGATGAAATTCACGTTTTTTCAGCGATCTTTCGCCAAATTTTGCACCTTTTTACATGATTCTTTGACGAAATTAGTGTTTTTTTGGCGATCTTTTGACGAAATTTGCGTCTTTTCAGCGATCTTTTGACAAAATTCGCTTTTTTCCAGATATCCTTTGACGAAATTCACGTATTTTCCGCGATCCTTTGATGAAATTTGCATTTTTTCTGTGATTTCTTTGACGAAATTCGCTTTATTTCAGTGATCCGTTGACAAAATTCACATTTTTTTGCGCGATTCTTTTGTGAAATTCACGTCTTTTTGCAGAAAATCGTAGCTTTAGACAAAATTTCGTAGCATCGTAGTTTTTAGCTCCAAATCGTAGCAACTACGATTTTTTGGTAGCAGTTGGCAGCTCTGAAATACCAGAAACCAAAAAGAGAAACAAAAGTACGTAACAAGTATTAAGGGAGATTTTGCATGGCTGGAACTGTAAGTAGATAAAATAAAGAAGCTAATGATATTTAAAAATAAAAGCTATTTTATATTTAAAATCAAAGTTAAACATTAACCTGAAACTTGAAATAAAATGATATTTAAACTTAAAAGGCAAACTTGCTTTTAAACTTAGACACAAACTTCAAATAACTATTAATCAGAAAGACATAAAAGAGACTAATTAATTAAAAAGATATAAGAGAAACAAAGAATACTGGTTGCAATAAAATGATAAGAACCCTAATTGGGACTGACATTTCAACTCAGAAAAATAATTTTAAATCTTATACATATCGAAGAATAATTTACGATATCGAGTATAAAATACCATGCAACTTCTTTCCCATGCGTATATATATCTACCATATATATATAAAATCCTAATGTAACGAATTTGTGAAACGATTTTATGAAACGAATTTATGAAACGACTGATTAAACGACTGATTATGTTTCAAGGCTATTTTTAATAAAATATTAAACGCTTGATGTTGAAATTAATACCAATTGTTCATAAAAATCCGTGGGTGTCGAAACTGGTAATAGAATTTTGAAATTGGAATTAGTTTTCGAGATATTAATTTTTTTCTAATTTTAATGACATTTCTGTAATGATGGCAACTAATTACTCAGTTTTTTTGTGACAAAAAAGGGAAAAAAATTGAAAAGGATCCCGATACGGATTATTGATTTCTTTTTATTCGTCATTTTCAAATTGAAATTGAATTTATCTTTTAGTTCAATCGATAATAAAGACAAGATTGTGATTAAATTATGTTTTTCAGAAAAATTTGAAAAAAAAATCACATTTCTATTGTCAGGATTCAATCGTCTGTCAGCATTTAATTTAATTTATAAACTGAAAATATTTTGAATAAATTCGTCCAAATGACGTCATTTAGGTAAACGCAAAAGAAAGGGAGGAAAAGGAATTAATAGTAATTATTATTTATTGATATCATTTTGTTATTTTTTTGTAAAATTTAACTAAACGAATTTATAAAATCATTAATTCGGATATTTGAAACTAATATATAAAATAATAATTGCCCAACTGAACGGAAGAATAAAATATCCTGCTTGGTTGTCTATCCTGCTTGGTTTTTTCCGCCAAGCTTTTTAAAAAAGCGTCAAGACCCCTAATAGAAAAGCACCAAAAGTTCATTGGGTTTATTTTCATAACTTTTGGCAACAAATCTATGTATATTAACGAATCTATCCCTTTTTGAAGCTCGAATTATGCCAAACCTAAAAGCAAAGGATCATATAATGGAAAAGTACCCGATTTTCTTATGGACAATATTCAAGTGACAGAACATGGTGTAAAATTACCGCGGATAGCAAATTTGTTTAAATATCTCATCAATTGATGCCGAATAAATGCAGGCATGCATGCACAAAATATTTAATTAATTTTGTATGATAAATAATTATTAGAAAATTCGTATATACATATTAATTTTAAAAAATAATTTACATATTTAAAATAACATGAAAATATGCATGATGGTGCACTAAAATAGAGAGAAAATTAAAACCTGTTACTGAAAATGTCTATAACATAGTACTTTTCAATACCGTGGTTCTTAATGTTATTCACAAGCAGATGGAATTTTTCTCATCCTTAAACGCAAAGGAAGAATAGAACAGAGATTGTTGATATAAAAGTCCGAGAGGTAGTCACAATTTAAACCTAACCATTTTATACAAGCTGGTTTTCAAGTAGTAATTGATTTTACTTATCAATCCCGAAAACAGTCGTCATTTGTCGCAACAGCTGTGTATGAGGCCATGATAATCAAAAAATGTCCCATTGAAATGTTAAAAGCATGGCAACCCAATTACAGATTTACCAATATTTTTAAAATAAAGCACGCTGTCATGTTTTTAGAGGCCTCGAAGTCTGAGCGGGGGTTGGCGAGCGTAGCTCGTAGGGGGTAGGCCCTTTAGTATATATATATATACAGATATTTTTTATGATCTAATTATGACAAGAGCTAATCTTTTCAACATTAATTTACAGTAAATAAAATAACAGGTTGCAATAAAATGACAAGAACCCTATTTGGGACTGACATGTCTCTGACTGCAATATTCAACTCAGAAAAATAATTTTAAATCTTGTACATACCGAAGAATAATTTGCAATATCGAGTATAAAATACCATGCAACTTCTTTCCCATGTGTATATATATATATATATATATTTTTTTTTCTAAAAATCTTCTATCTTTTAGAATTATTTTAAATATTTATTTTTTGTGTTACCGGTTACTTTCAAGATTCTCACATTTATACATTCCCCAATAATTTTATCAACCGTGGCTGTAAGAAATAAAAGCATAGCTGTCGCAGACGCACCAGGTATCTTTCTGGCACCAAAATGGCGATTTTTGAGAGATTTCGCTTCATATGATAACCCGGTAGAGCAGATTCCATGTGTTTTATATTAATTAAATATTATGTGTTTTATAATAAATTAATCATTGTGTGTGTTTTATAATAAATTAATCATTGTGTGCGTTTTATAATAAAATAATTTGGGTCCATTATCCCATCGACCACTTTTCATAACAAAAACTATCGCCAAAGAATAGGATTTAACGCCATAAATGCATTATCATGGTGTCGCATTCACTTGACGTCAGAAGCGCTAACGCACATCAAGTGGTTTTTAATTCAACCTTAACCTGTATTTTGCATTATGTTTTACTGATTTATTAGTTATTCGTTAATTAAAATAACAGTTGTATGCTTAAATGGAGGTGCCATGGTATTAAAAGAGAAAAAGCTTTGAAAAAAATTTTGCAATGCATATTTGTGCACAAAGTTATAACTTCAAATTCACCAGCCAAGGGGGATAATTAAGAAAAATAATTAATTAAATATGCCAGATTATTTTTTTTTCTGATTTCATTAATATATTGTAAATTTTATAGTTTAAACTTACTGATAGTTGATACTTTGGTAAACAGAGCTTTTACAAATAGCTTTTTTTTTTCTTTTTTTTTTTTTTAAAGATTTTAATGGCAAAATTCTTCTATTTGTTTATTTGGCGTTACCGATTGCTGATAGTTTTTTTTTTAAATCAAAACTGGTTGATGGGACAAGGGAGAAGTACTATAATTTGTGTAAGTTTATAATAAAAATTATGTGTTTTTTATTTTATAATAAAATAAAATATACTGTTCCATAATAAAATAAAACTAACATGCTGTTTTAGCAAGCTAGGCTTAACAAATATCTGAAAACAGGGTTTTATTGCTAAAATGGCACAAAACAAAATCATGCCAACCCTGGTGTGTCTGTGACAGCGACAGCTGTTTCAAAATTAATAATGTTAACTTTTTTTTTTGAAAAAAAAAAAAAAAAAACATTTAAAGACAAATTTAGAACAATATCATTATCTTACACATAACATAATGTTACAGTACACGTACGTAACATAATGTTAACTTAAAAAAAAAAAAAAACATTTAAAAGACAAATTCAGAACAATATCATTATTTTACACAGTGTAATGTTAGGACTTAGAATGTGAGACTTAGGGCTCCTAACAAAACTCCAACTGTCCCATTCGCCTGATGGTTATGCTGGCCCTGTCTTTCAGTTGAGTTGCCATAAAAAAACACTCACCTTGTCTTTGAAGTCATCGGTATTGGCCAAGATTGCTTTTTGGTAAGTGGATGTCCTCACGTAGTCTTGCATCATGTTCTGCTGCTGCGACAGGTAGCCATAAAACTGGGAGATAAAAAAAAAACTTTAGTAATTAATACTACTCAGAATTATATAAACACATTTGCAACTGCTGTGAATGCAAGGCATTTAGATACCAGGAAATCTTCATGTAACAGTATTTTTCAAAAATAGGCACAATTTTCATATTGGTACATCTGTCGCACCGGGGGTATCTTTTTGGTACCAAAATGATGATTTATGACTTGGTAACCCAGCAATTTTGGCAAGATTTTGCTTCATAGGGCAACCTGGTAGATTCAGTGTGTTTTACATTAAATTAAATAGTGTATGTTTTATAACTATAGTAAATTAATCATAAAAAAAAAATTTGTTGCAATTTTTAAAATTTATTTTTAACAGTAATATTGTTTGCTACTTTTTAGAAAAGGACAAATATTTTGTTTTTAATTTAAAATTATTGAAGTTCTTAATCTCTAAGATTGCAATAATTGAAGCAACTGTAAGACTAAAACACTGTATAATACATTTGAATCTTGTTAACATGAAATCAAAAGGTGCACTCATTTTATTGTGAGTATGTTAATGGTTAAAATAATAGTTATGCATGTTTTGTTTTTTTAAAAAGGATAGGCATCAAATTTGATGTCCAAGAATAATTTTGTAGTCATCCAATGCAATAATTTAGTTGCATTTGACGACTAACGACTGCTAATTTCGAAAACGATATAAACTCATCATTGGATGGCTTTTTTTTGCACAGAAATCCAGAAACAAACTCCAAGGATATGAGTAGACAAAATGTCTGAATATTTAATTTTCCAGGACCCCCTACAGGCTTCCAATATTTTCTTTATATTTTTGAATCCATTCAGAGAACATTCAAAACTTCTTTTTAACACTTTCCAACATAGTTGAAAAATGTTTATGATATTAGTTTGTCTGTCTGTCGGTCCATGTCCCATGCTCTAACTTGTGTAAATATATTTGGATTATCGTGCAATTGAAAATGAAGTGTGTAGCTCTCATAGTTTTTTTTAAAAGGACAGTCAAAAATATTCCGTTATATTACGGTCTATGGGAAAAAATCATTTGCGGTTGATTTTAATGATGTTACACCATTTCAAACCTATTGAAATGGATATATATCAATGAGGAGCACTACAAGAGACTTACTATAGAATACGGTGTGCATAGCACTTATAGTTCCTTTACAGGGACACATACATTCTGTACTGTCTTTAGAATAATTGCTGGAAGTGTGTTTTTAATTACTGAATGCATTTTTTAATTTAAACTCATATTTTGTCTATTACTGGGTGTGTATAAATTCTATAGATCCTATACAGGGAAGCACAAAAGTTTTCGAGTCCATTTCCGTTTATGGATGGAAATTGCAGAAGGACAATTTTAAACTGCACTACACATTTCCTAACTGAACTAAAATTTAGCATTCTATGTAGAATATATACAAATCCATGTATCCTATACAAAGCTGAACAAAATAATTCAGATATTTTTCCGAATAGTGTTGGTAATTTTGAAATTGTGTTTTTAAATAGGTTATGCATTTTCAAACTTGCTTACTTAGATATCCTCTTTCACTGTATTAGATGGTAAATATTTCTAAAATTATTCTGGAAGTTTTGGAAAGGGTTACAGGATCAATGCTTGATGCACAATTTTTAATTCTTGTTTAAAAAAAAGATGCAATTCCTCCTTCAAGAGCAACTCGTAATCTTATATTTGTGTGAAATTATGATTACAGAGTTTCCCCCAGACAGTTTTAGAAGGGTGCTGCACCCTGCCTGCCCTTTGGTTTACAAAATAGCACCCTTCTTGCCCCTCATAAAAATAATTAGCAACCTTCTTGACCATCAGTAAAAAAAGTGACCTTTCTCCTTTTTGCATTAAAATATTTGCTTTCATAGTAAAAATTGACTCAATGTTGTCTTGAAAATAGTGCCCTGACTTTTAAATATGAAAAGTGGCTTTAAAAACCAAAATAATATCTTTTAACAATTAAAAAAAAGTGCCCTTAAGAATCTGAAAAGTGCTGCCCTCAAGAATCCAAAAAGTACCCTTAAAAATAAAAAAGTGCCCTTTTCTCACCAGGAGCACTCTGCTCTTTTTTAAACCTGGGAGAAATTCTGCATGCCTGAGAAAAACAGTGTACTATTGACAAGACGTGAACTTATATCAAATCAGCACTATTAAAATGCAGAGAAGAAATAAATGTGCACAATTATTCTTCTAGCATATTTAAGCATAAATAAGAATGAAAAAAAAATGTGTCAGAAAATCAGCTGCAGTTTTAACTTTTAATATTCAAAATTTAATTGCTTAATAGGCGTATAGCCAACATAGTGAAAAGTACCCAAGCCGGGACTCGAACCCAGGTCATCAGTATAGCGCACAGATGTTCTACCAACTGAACCACTTGGGAACGATACTCAGCCTGGAACTTTCTCAGTATCACATGTTGGCAAGGCTACAAACGCAGCACAAGATAATATTCCATCTAGTGCTGCGTTTGTAGCCTTGCCAACATGTGATAGTGAGAAAGTTCCAGGCTGAGTATTGTTCCCAAGTGGTTCAGTTGGTAGAACATCTGTGCGCTATACTGATGACCCGGGTTCGAGTCCCAGCTTGGGTACTTTTTCACTATGTTGGCTATACGCCTATTAAGCAATTAAATTTTGAATATTATGAATGCAAGGCGTATGAAAATTTATATGGAAAAATTTCCAAGTATTAAATATGTCTTAACTTCTGTTTTGCAAATTTCTATTTAACAAAAGTTTTCTCAGACCATGATTTGGAACAAAAAATAATTATTTAGGAAAAGATAAATAATGACAATATAAGAAATTCTATTAAACAACTTTTTTTTAATTAATTGTTTTCAGTTTATCAAGGATTTTGAAAGAAATTGACTTTAAAAAATCCCTTTAAAGGAAGGATGGCTTCAGAAATTGCAAAAAAAAATTCCGTGATTTTTCCCTGACTACCATTATCAGATTTCCTTGATTTCCATTATTAACGGTATTTTTTAATGTATGCCACTTCCTCATATAACACACTTACCCAGCTTGCTAATACCTCATTTGAGAGAAAAAACATAAAATTTGCACACTATTCATAAAAAAATGGTTCACAGTTTCATAAATCTGAACTCAAAATGGAGTCCAACTTCCTATATTGACCAGAAAATTTCCTCATTCTCTGAAAAATGTTCAATTTTAAGACATATATATCTATATCGGACGGGATAGCTAACTGGATTAAGCTGGTCACCTAGCCAGCTTATGATAATGTATCACAAAATTTTCAAAAATGGGTAAATTCTTATCCACAGAAAATGAGGACATCGGATCACCTTAATTTATGTTCAATATAAAAAACTCATATCATGTCCATCTTTTTAAAACTATATGAAAACTTTACTCTTCTTTATCAAGTACTATTATTGGCTTAAATATCACCAATTTGTCGGCAAATCAGTCTCATGCAAAAACACAAATATTATCGCATATAGACAAACTTTCCTGATTTTCAAGTATTTTTATGAAATTCCCTGAGTTTTCCAAATTGATAAACCTCCCTGATTTCCATAATCTGTAGCCACCCTGCATTACAACAGGATTGAATAGACAAAAAAAAATGTCCAGCTTTTTTTCTTTAACCATACATTATGGGTTCAGACAAATAGTCCCCTATTTCAAAATGTAATGAATGAAACACACATGTTTGAAATAAAAGAATCAGAAACAGTGGTGCTGATTCTTGCACGCTTCAAGTGCAAATATAAAATTGAACAGTTAAAATATTGCTTTGCATTTTTAGAACAGATCTCAAAATTCTATCAAAAAATACACAGATAATTTAGAATGTCTGACATACGAATTCAGGGCCAAATCTAGGGGGGGAGAAAAAGGGGCATATGCTTCGGGAAGGAAATAAGCACTCGCCAGTCACCACTTGGCGATTAAACTTGGAAAACTGGTGATTAAAAATATGAAAAGAACCTGCCAATAAACCTCGGATAATTTACCTCGGATGTTTCTGATTTCTGCATCCACTTTTGCTTTTGAAATAATTCTACAGAATTTATATAACATTAATTTTTAATGAAAAAACACTGATTTTGAATGAGCATTTTTTTTTTTTTTGCACATGTGAAATAAGAAACCATAGCATTTGATGCATCTCTATAGCAATGTTTTTCATATCTTATTTGATTTTAATGTTGTATGACATTTTTTTTTCAAAGAAATAGTTATACAAACAAAATGCTAAAAGAAAGTATCATTACCCAGTAATGTAGCCAGATTTTTTTTCTGGGGGGGGGGGGGGGGGATAGACAACTTTCAATTCAATGAAGAAATTTTTAAATAAAATAAAAAGAATCAAATAAATAAGTAAACAAAATTAAAAAATTCTCAAAATTTAATATTAATGCATTTTAAAATTAATTTTAATTAAAATTTGTCAGAAAAAAAGGGACATTTTGTTAATAAAAGATGCCCCACTGCCCCCATCGAGACTTAATTTTAAACATTATGAGATATTTTAACTTTGCTGTTAACTTATTTTAAAATTTAAAATAGATTGGAAATTAGTATCTCAAGTTTATTCAAAACAATATAAATTAAAATATTTTTATTTAGTACATAACACATGGGCTGATAAGTTTCCAGTCTGGCACACAGATGGCGTTGCAATCGCCGAACCAATGATTTTTTTAGTAAATACTAACCTTTAAAAGGTAGCAGAAAAAACGGCATGACGATTCGCAATGTGGATAAAACGTTAGAGTGGTTTCAGTTGAACGACTTTGTTGATAAACAAAAAAATGGATAAACAAGAATTTCAAGAATTGTTATTTGATGGGAAAAAACATCGTTCAAACAAAAGCTTGGCTTGATAAGCGTTATCCGGACACTGCACCAGGTAAATCAACTATTATTGACTGGTTTGCTGAATTTAAACGTGGTCGTACGGACACCAGTGATGCATCACGCAAAAGAGGTGGTTACTCCGGAAAACATAAAAAAAGTCCACAAAATCGTTCTGGGGAACCGTAAAGTGAAGTTGCAGGAGATAGCTCAGACTCTGAAGATATCCAAGGAACGTGTAGGTTTTATTTTGAATGAACATTTGTCTATGAAAAAGCTGTTGTCAAAGTGGCTGCCGCACGTGTTGACTTTTGACCAAAAACAAGAACGAGTTCTGAGCACTGTTTGGAGCTTTTTCGTTATAAAATTATGTTATTTATTATTAAATTATTATTATTATTCATTTACTAAATTAATATTATTAAATTATTATTAAAAATATTATAAAATTATTATTATTATTAAATTATTATTATTTATTATTAAATTATTATTATTTATTATTAAAGTTATGTTATTTATTAAAGTTATAAAGTCCTAAAGTTATAAAGCTTTGTTAAAAAGTTGTGTTTTCTTTATTAGACCAGGAACTTATCAGCCCATGTGTTAAATTACTTGTTTACCATAAAATCATTATATATATTTTTTTAATTATATATTCAATGACATAAATGTACTTACTGGCTACTAAAGAAATTATTCTCACTAGCCAGTAACTGGCTACTAAAAAAATTCAACCTGCCGGCCAGTGGCTACTAAGCAAAATTCCTCATTTTCATCTTTAATAAGGGGTGCCCAAAAGAGGATTTGGTACATCTTTTGGTACAAGAAACAAACAGCAAAATTTGGACAACCCAAATTAAAAATGCATTCGTTGATTTTATAATTTTTGCTTTCAACAGGGCTGTTTTTTTTCATTAGGTGACCATGTAAGGGCACCAAAGCGATACTTGATTAACGAATTCATCCAAGATACTTGCAAGATCAATACAATGTCCTAATTAATTTTGAATTGACTCAGTATTTCAGATGTTATCATAGTGACCAGTTTTTAATTTTCTTTTTGCGTGTCTGTGCACACGAGCTATAACAGCTACATACATGATTAATGAACTCATCCAAGATATGGCTGATCATTATACTGTCCTAATTAGGTTTGAATTCGTTCAGTACTTCAGACTTTATCATGATGACAAGATTTCTGTTACATATATACATATATGTGTATATGTGCGTGTATATAAACAAAATTATTGAAACCGGGGCATTTCTAAAGAAAATTACATAAAAATATTAGGATTAATACACTTTTTAGCATTTCAGATTTAAAATAAAAAGTAGGAGCAAACTTCTATTCATCGAAAACTCTATACATCAAAATCACAAATTAAAAACTTCTATTAATAAATACATTTTGGAAAGGAGAGAGGGGGGGGGGCAACAAAATTTGCACTTGTCCCAGGTGAAAAATTTTTTAGTTTCGGCCTTGTATGAACTGGCAAAATTTCAAACTAATCTGAGTCATTTAACATTAACACTCCCATTGGAAAATTTCAGCATCCATAATTTAACATTTAAAACAATTATCCTAATGTGTCATTCCGTTTTCGATGAATGGTAAAATTTTACAATTGTCTGAATTTCCGTCGACATTAAAAAGGCGCATTATGACATTAAAAAAGAAAAAAAAATTATTTTTCGAACGAATGAACCAAATTTAACAAAAAACTACACATCTTAGAGGCCGTGCAAATTTTAGAACTTTGCAAATTTTAGAGTTTTGCAGATTCTGGATTAAATAATTTATTTTTTTTTCAACTTCCATTTACAAGAAGAGCATGTAATAACCTAATTTAAGGAAATCAAAACATGAATCCCTTTTATTTTTACATTATCATTTTAATACCCAAATTTATTTGTTTATTTATTTATTTTAAATTTTTAAACATTTCTTGTACAACACATATAAAATAAATCTTGCATCTAATTCAGATAGAAATTCATTTCTTTTATTTTATATGCATATCTATCTATCTATATATATATATATATATATATATATATATCTATACATGACCTTTTCTTGTCTGGTGTATAATTTTTATATCTGCTAAAAGATTTGAAAAAAAAATTAAAACACTTTCCAAACTTAGGGTTGATTTCAGACATTTTTCCAAATATGGGATCAATTTCGCGAGCATTTAAAAACACTGCAGAAATAATTTTCCTATATTAAGAAGTATAAAAAAAATAACATAATTTAAAGTAAGAATCTCTTTAAATTGTTCCAATCATTTATTAAGTTATTAACTAACTGTCATATTAATTTTTTATATACAAGAATTAATCTGTTTAAAAAGTCATGCCTTAACTAGAGACTACTTTTTGCTTTTATAAATGATGCAGATTTAAATTATTAAATTGCTGTTTGGTGTGTAACAGAATAATTCAAAATTGATTTTCTGAGTAGTAAAATAATTTGTAAGTCACAAAATCAATATCGGGAACAGAATAATACATAAAAATAGTCTTAATAACTCCTAATACTCATAAATATGAGTACTAAAAAATATTTTATACCTTAAAAAGTTAAAAGTCGATATTTTGATAGAAATTTATGTTTTTTGCTATGAACTTAAATTCAAAAAAGAAAAAACATATCTTTGTCAACCAGAAGTTTTGCTTAATTCCATTCATATTTATTGATCATGTAATAATGGGGATTTTTTTTCTTAATACTTTCTTGTGTGTAAACTCAAACAAATTCAATTATTTGGTGCTGCCATCTATAATCAAAAATTGAAACTAAACCAAATGATCACGTATTTGCACGAAGAGTAGACGACAATTTGTCCTGTACAACAGGTCATGTGGTTGCACACTCGGGAGCACCAGCGCCACAAACCGAGTACTAATTAATTTCCGGTCTGTCTTCTGAGCTCAAGCTCAGAAGACAGACCATAAGCCCATAATAATAGAGACATAAAGCCCATCTTCATTGTTCCAGGGAAGGCAGTAAATATTCAAAAAATTTTAGGGAGGAATTTTAGGTATTAGACAATGAAATTGTAGAGATATTTTAGGGCTAATTTACGTCCACTATCCCTGATGATTTTTCAATGCACTTGTATTATAACACAAGTAATTTAATTTAAGAAACACAGCAAATAAATTCTTAAAAAATTCTTGATTAAAATTTTTTGTCATGTTCAAAATTTTAAAATAAACATTAAAATGTTCTAAAAATGTCTTAAATAGAGAGCAAATAATAACAACAACAATAATGTAAAGAAATGGTGTTACCTTAATTTTTCTATATATAACATCTTTATAAGATGTTTCTTTAATAAATCTTATATGATTTCTTGCAATCTTGTTCAGTATTTTCACAAAAAACTTTTTTTACTTGAATTTTGTATATTTTAATGAAAAACAAAATTATTTAAATTTGGCTGAGGCTAAATGTATTTCTCGCTAAATTTTTAGCATCTCAAAGGCAGTTAAATGAAACACAAAGAATATTCAACTGTTTAAAAATAAATAAATAAAATGCTGTATAGTATCATAGAAAATAAATTTCGATTTCATTTATTTTCACATTTAATTTTCTTCTTTAAAATCTGGGCTTTCTCCATTTCAATCTCTGAGCTTTTTTTCTTTTCACTTTGTTTTACCATGTATACTGCTGATAAGTTTTATGTGAATTCTTAATATCATTTAACAAGGAAGTTGAAATAATCTCTAATTTTTAACAGCATCTTTTCCAAATCTCAAATTTTTTATCGTATGTTCATTGAAACCACCTTATAGCATACAACTGTTTATAGAAAATCCCCTCTTAGGATCAGCATGATCCATGAGGTGCAGTTTTAATTAAACTTATCAGTTACAATACTTTTATTTCTTTGTTATTGTTTCTACTTACTTTTGAACAACCAATGAAAATGTGTAACAAGAATCAACTTTGGCGATCACGATACAAAGTGAAACTAACTTTGTTTATCAGTCATTTGTAAACGGAAATAGTGATCAGAAGCAAATTTTAGGGAAACAAGAAAAATTTTAGTAGAATTTTAGGGCTATAAGAAAATTGTAGGAATTACAGGGCGAATGCGATCCCTGTTGTTCTCCTTCTTATATTCTATCTTCAAGGTTTTAACTGTTCTGGTCAAAATATGTTTTGACATCAGTGGTCAATTCATTTTGCTAAATATAATAAATTTAGTCAAAATAACATTTAACAATATGTAATACAACAATTGACAGTGTTTGCAAGTATTTTACTTAGTATTATACTTTAATTTTCATTTTCAGCACAATTTTTTTTAAAGATAAGCATTGACATATTTTTAATAATAATTTATGTAATTTTATATAAAAAGTTAAGGAAACTAAATCACACTAAGCATAAGAAAAACTTTAAAATTTTTACTCACAACTCAAAAAATAATGACAAGTGTTTGAAGAGGATTTCACAGTTTATTCTGGGTGAGATCCAATAATCCTTTCACTGATGAAGAGTTCAACCTATCATCGGATGCATTTTATGAAATTTACAAATTCAAAATCAATGTTTCTCATGACTGCCCACCAAACAGCCATTTAGGAAAAATAAGATTTATGAAATGTATGTTTTTGTTTGAAGTATTACAAAGCACAATAAGGCACAAAAAAATTTCATCTAGTAAACATTAATCATATTTATTATCTATATAGTATATACTTTAATATTCACAAAAATATATAGTTTGGGCAATTTATGCAAGATAAAGCTATTTAATAAGAGTTTTGACCAGTTTAACCAGTTTTGACCACTGTCCTGGTTACAATTAGTTCTGACCGGTCAAAATGACAACCCTGTTGCCAACCTGCCTTGAATGAAATATAAAATTAATTAATTTGCTACTTTCTAGAGTGGCCAATAGGTGGTACCACTACTAGAACTTTTCTGGGATTGCTTACATTTCTATTGTTTTACATTTTGTTGTGTATAAGTTTCTGTGAAATCAGAAACATTTTATTTGTGTAATATCCTGTGTCCTGACTATTTCCTAATAAATTTATGTTAAAAACAATTTTATTTTTGGTTACTGATATTTGGAATAAAGATTATAAAGAATACTTAACCTAAAATTTCATTGTTTACATTTTGAAATGCAAGCAGATTTTAGAAGTGCAGATTCTACTACATACCAAATATCAAGTCACCGCAACCAATAAACAAGTCGTTTCCTCCCTCCCTAGGACTCGATATTCAGAAGTTGCAGTACAGTAATGGGTCGGCATTGGACCAGGACCCGGCTCCGAAGCCATCGGATCTTCTCAGCGACCGCCCAAGTGTTGTGGAGTGGTGTCCTCCACAGCATGTCGCAACAACCTCTGTCATCATTCATTTGGGAAAAGGTTAAGAGACGCCCATCTAAGCTAATTGGATGCTTTTGCAACAGTTATCATGGAACATAAACACCCAAACACTAAATATTTTTTAGTACTTCTCCATTATCCTGTTTATCACTTTCTATAAAAGAAACTATCACCAAACTGTGGAGGTCACCGGGTAAACCGGCCCTCTCTGGTAGCGAACTCGTATGGATTCACAAGAATATGGACTCAGCGGTAAAGTACGACTGCCTTCGGCAGCCGTCATTCCAAATATCAAGCTAATCGGATGCTTTTGCAACAGTTATCGTGGAACATAAACACCCAAACACTAAATGTTTTTCAATACTTCTCCATTATCCTGTTGATCGCTTTCCATAAAAGAAACTATCACCAAACTGTAATGCCAATGCCAATAAGCAAATGGAAGAATATTAGAATTGGAATCTCAAAAACAAAATACAAGAAATTGAGAAGTCCCTCTCACTAAAGTGTCAAACAATAAAATTTATAATAATGAAAAGAGAAAAAAAAAAGTAATCTTAAATATTTAGTTGTTTTTCTTAATTATCACTCTCAGCTGGTGGATAAATGTTTGTGACATCAATTGAAAACTGATATATTTATTGTAAGTACATTATACGGCGCAACATTTCTTTCAATGATTTTTCTCTTTTAATATCATGACATAATTGTCATTTTAATTAACAAAATACGATACTTCTCCATTATCCCGTCGACCACTTTTCATAACAAAAAATTTTAGCCAAACTATAGGATCCAAATGTTATTATATTTCAAATAACGTGGAGAGTCAAAATACGTCCATTAGAATTAACTTTTAAATATTCACTAAAACACTTTTATTTTGCTTAAAAGACGTGAAACATAAACATTAAAGATGTTAAAATTTAAAATTTACATGTTTCGATTTGTGCATTAAATCGTCATCAGAATATAAATATAAACACAAATACAATGTACATAAAAACGCGAGATTAAATGAATTAAAAATTAAAAACCAGAGAGTCTGAACAGTCACTATATGAAAGAGGTACAACGCCCTCTATACTTTTAATTTTAATACCGCTTTTAGATTCATCAACATATTGTCAGACGTAATCCATTGAATAAAATTTGTACAAAGATGAGAGATATAGTTGAAAAAGGAAAATGGCCGGATTTTATAAAGGTTAACATCAGGTTGAATAAATTAGCAGTTATACCGAGATTAGTGGGTAGATTGAAGGATCATAAGCAAGATTGCCCCCTTCGCCCAATAGTTACTAAATGTCAGGGCCCTACTTATTACTTGGAACGGGCGTATGTACCATTACTGAAAAGATTGTTACCTCCCTCTACATTCGTTGTGGATTCCACTAGTGATTTTATTGAGAAAATTAAGCAGTTTGAAATTCCAGATGATTGCATTATGGCAAGTTTAGACATTGAATCGCTTTATCCGTCGATTGATACAAATGAAGTGGCTAAGAGAATCGAGTGTTTTATTGACAAGGTAGAAGAATTTGATGTACCCATGAAGAACACCTTGAAGAGTGGTCTGAACTTAATCATTAACAGTAACTTTTTTATTTTTGACAATATTATTTATGAACAGTCATGTGGTGCACCAATGGGGTCCCCAGTGTCAGGTCTTCTTGCCGAGTTCAAATTACGCCCCCTTGAATCTAAAATTTTTAGCACATTTAAATTACTACCTTTAATATGGCTTCGATATGTAGATGATATTTTTATTGTTTGGAGAGGAGGAAGTGTTAGTTTATCGGCATTCGTTCAAAAGTTAAATGCTATTGATGATAATATTAAATTTACATTTGAACTTGAGAAAGATGGGAGATTGCCCTTTTTAGATGTAGAGTTAAAGAGAGAGGGAAATGTGTTGGTTCGTTCTGTTTACAGGAAACCAATAGCTAATTTAAATGTCATACCTTTTGATGCGTGCACTCCATATTCTTACAAGTTATCCACCTTCAGGTTCCTAATTAACAGAGCATTCAGGGTTTCTTCTGCTGAAAATTTGGGTGGTGAATTAGACAAAATTAGACTTATTGCTATTGACAACGGATATGCGTGAATTCAATTAATAAATTAATTCAGACCTTTATCACTAAAAGGAACAAAGGTATGGGGGGAAATAAGGGAGATAGTGATGTTAAGTTGAAGAGAGTGGTTATGAGTTATTATCCGGGTTTATTTGAGTTTATAAAATTTCCTTTAAAAGCATTTGGTTTAAGTTTAGTCGCGAGGGCTCCCCCGAAGTTAAAGACTGTTTTGAGAACGAGAATTGATCCTGTCGGTAAGGGTGACCTTTCGGGTGTTTATGTTATTCCATTTATTAGAGAGAGGGGTGTTAGAAATTATTATGTTGGCATGACACAGAGGAAATTCAATGTTAGATGTAAGGAGCATATCGCAGATATTAAGTACGGGAGAGGGAATACTGCCTTATCAAGGTTAAATAATAGAGAGAGCATCAACCAACATCCTATTTAATGAAGCTAAATTGATTTATTGTTCCAGTTTTTATTTTCAACTTTTTGTGAGGGAATCTATTGAAATATATTTAAGAAGCTCGAGAGCATGTAATGATATGTTGTCATTTAATATTCCCAAAATTTGGGTTGAGTGGTTGAATAATAGTGGGATGCGGTCTGTTGATGAATCTAAAAGCGGTGTTAAAATTAAAATTAAAAGTATAGAGGGCGTTGTACCTCTTTCACATAGTGACTGTTCAGACTCTCTGGTCTTTAATTTTTAATTCATTTAATCTCGCGTTTTTATGTACATTGTATTTGTGTTTATATTTATATTCTGATGACGATTTGATGAACAAATCGAAACATGTAAATTTTAAATTTTAACATCTTTAATGTTTATGTTTCACGTCTTTTAAGCAAAATAAAAGTGTTTTAGTGAATATTTAAAAGTCAAACTATAGGATTTAAGGCCAAAAATGCATGACCGTGGCGTCACATTAACTTGACATGAGAAGCGTTACACGTGTTTTCTATGTCATCAAGTGGTTATTAATTCCACATTTACCTGTATTTTTCATCATATTTTACTGAGTTATTAGTTATTTCGTTAATTAAAATAACAATTGTCTCCTTAAACGGCAGTGTCGTGATATTAAAGAGAGAAAAAGCATTGAAAATATTTTGTGATGTACAGTTACGTACAATAGATCAGTTTCAACTGATGTCACAAAAATTTATTCACCAGCCGAGAGGGATAAAATTAAGAAAAATAATATAAATAAATAAATATCCAAGATTTTTTTTGTTCTGTTTAAATTAATATATTGTAAATTTTGGTGTTTAAGATTACTCAGCTGACACATTGGTGAGTGGGGCATTTCCCAAATTTCTTGTATTTTTTTTTTTTTGTTTGTTTGAGATTCCAATGACAACATTTTTCCATTTGTTTATTTGGCATTACAGTTTGGCAATAATTTTTTGTTATGAATAATGATCGATGGGATAATGGAGATAATATACCCAAAATACTTAATAAATTGGTAAAACACCATTAAAAATTCCTTGATGATACACCAAACACGTGTAACGCATCAGACGTCAATGATGTCAAGTGAATCATGCATTTTTGGTGTTAAATCCTACATTTGGCAATACTTTTTCTGTTATGTAAATTGGTCGACAGGATAATGGAGAAGTACCTATTTTTCATATCTCTACAGTAATCCTTCACTTGACGTACTTACTGTTGACTTTTCGGCAATTACAATTTATCTCTGTCTCTATAAAAGAGTAAGTGTCTGTCTGCCTGCCTGCCCGCGGATTTCTCCGTAATTATAACACCTAGGACTCAGAAATTTTTGTCATGTGTAGATGTTGTCACCGGACAGTATACCTCGCGGCCGGATTTTAAAATTTTAATTTAGATTTTTTTTTAAAATTAAAACGTGTATATGGAATTTTGGGTTCGAGGCTATTTCAAGCTCCTCCCATGAAATAGCCTCGGCAACGCCATCCGTGGCAACGAAGCAGCCAGCCAATGAGAGCAGTGTAACGACCGAAGAAATCTATGGCCTAGCCTGACTCGTGAGTTGCTGGCCTAGAGTTGTCCAGTTTTTGTCCATGGTTTTGTCGCCTAGCTTCGGAGGTTGACTGCCGTGTAATCGAATCGAAAGGACAGTTTTCGATATGCAAAGAGACTGCAAGAGATGTTAGTTGGTAGGTCAAACAGAAGTGAACCGAGCTACGCTAAGAGAGATGCAGAGAGAGTTGAACAGACGATGGTGAGCGGAAAATGATGTGTGCGCGTGAACAGTATATGATGGTTGTGTACGCTGGGGTTTTGATGGCAGAGTGTAATGTTTTTTAATTGTTCATCTTATTTTAACTTGTGTATCAACGATGCCTAATAAAAAGTGCTGGATGTTAATCATCACCTTGGATCACTGGAGTTCGTTAAGTCATTACAGTATGGCTCTTTCCACCCGACATCAATAGAGCTTATTGATTTTAGTTCGGATTTTCACCACAGGGGGCACTTTCGTATCTTTGGTTCTATGGGCTGGATCATGACGGGGTATGCCTCATTCGACTCGACATCAATAACCTTAATGAATTCAGTTATGTTCGTATAGAACATATTGTGCCCCCTGGCGGTGGAAGGTGTAACTAAAGGATTTTGCAGCTAACTCGGGTTCTATGGGTCACATCACGACAACGGTTTGACTCATTCGACACAACATCAATAGAGCTTACCTATTTTAGTTCTGAATTTCACCACCAAGGGGTGCTTTCCTATCTCTGTTTCTATGGGCTGGATCACAATGGGGTATGGCTCTTTCCACTTGACATCGATAGAGCTGACTGATTTTAGTTCGGATTTTCACCACAAGGGGTGCTTTCCTATATCTGGTTCTATAGGCTGGATCACGACGGGGTATGGCTCATTCGACTCTACATAGATAGAGCTTTTCGATTTTCACCACCAGGTGTGCTTTTCTATCTCTGGTTCTATGGGCTGGATCATGAAGGGGTATGGCTCTTTCGACTCGACTTACGGTAATATATGGGAGTGTGTATGGCACGCCCAGTGTTTGCTGTCTAAGGTAGTGGGGCCCCCAACATTAGATTTGTTTAAAAATAAAAAAATGTTCAACTCTGATTTCAGGTACATTTAAGGTTGTTGGCACGGGCAACGCCGGGCGGGTAAGCTAGTAGTTATATATTTTTTAAGAATTTGTTTTTGTGCTGAAAGGCAAAATAATTAAGACATTAGCAACAACACAGTCAGATCAATATAACTAAGTTAAATAAGCAACAATGATGACGATACATACTTGGAAATATTGAGTTGCAGAGGAGTCGTCTGTGCGAATGGAAAACATGGAATTTCTGCCGTTTTTAAAGCCGTCAATGATGCCTCGAAACCTAGAAAGATCTGACAAAGACACTTTATTTAAATAAACCTTTTTTTTCCTCAAGCAATTTAAACACATTTTTATGTATAAAAATGCAATGTATTATGCAAAAAACAGCTTAAAAAAATGTTAAGTGCCCATTTAAAACTGGAATTCAATTAGCTACACTTAAAATCCCTGATCATGTTCAGTCTAAGAATTAAAACTGTCAGAAATCTGGACATATCTCCAAACTTTCTTCCCAGGGTCCTGTTTTTGCGAAGTTGTGAACAACTTTTTATATTTGTGAAAAATCTTGTCCTAATTTTGTGAATCTGAAATTATCCCAGGGTCGGTTTTTTCCCGTCCAAAACTTGTTTTTCCCATCCCACCGGGAAAAACTGGTAAATACTGGTAAAAAGTGGTAAATACTGGGAAAAACTTCCAAATGACAATATGTAAAAAATATTCTGACTTTCTGAATCTGATGTGTAAAATTAAAGTTAGAAATACATAGTTATTACAAATTTCCCTTAGGTTTAAAATTATTCTGTAGGAAAGGAATATGAATAAATAAGAATTATAGCATAAACATAAAATTTTCTCATAAATTTTTTTAATAATAATGAATTTCCTAAATAAATATTTTATTAAATAAACAATATTAATATAAACAATAAACAATTAAATTAGAAATAGACTGGGTTTACAAAAAACCTCTAAATTAGTATTTTGTTATATGATGCTAAAATCCAATGTGGAAGTGGAAGACTAAGAATATGAATACAATTACGAATGGTAAATGTTTGGGAATCTGTGTGGTGTGTTAAAAATATTTAAATAATGCACTCCATTGTCCGTTTTTGTAGATCTTCCTTTTCCTTTCCTTTTCTTTTTTTTTTTTAAACTTTTCAAGCTATTTACGTAGAACTCAATTTTGACATTTTTAAAGGTTGTTTTGAATTTATATTTATGTTTTTAATAATCAGTTTTTCCCATGTGGGAAAAACATGGTATTTCCCAGGACGGTAAATACCGGTTTTTACCATGGTATTTACCGGGGGTGGGAAAAACTTTGCCAACCCTGAATCATCCTCCTACTCAGTTAAAACTTGCTAGTTGTTACCCACTTTGAAACTATCGTTATACTCTATCCTTTTTTTTAACAAGATCCCTTATAACAATATAATTAATTTATATTTCTTTTAAAAGCTAAAAGGTGTCAATTAACAACATAATAAATACACAGTAAAATAACTTTTATGAGGTTGTTTGACCTGTTTCGACTCACTCCGAGCCATTTTCAAAAACAAATAAGAATATTCCATAATGGCACGATCTTTGAAGTTATTATTTAAGATGCTATCATTTAATTTTCATGTACTTTTTTTTTAACTACGCACGTTATCTTTTATTTTTACTGGGTTGTTTATTTTCATATCTGTCACCATGGAGTCACTCGAGCCACCATTTCAGTAAGTTGAAAGATTCTACATTAAATTACCTTCAATTTGATATATAAACATTTGTATTTAAGTGAAAATTAATATATTCTACAAGCACACAAAGTTGAAAAACATGAAACTTACAAAAAATGTCCACACTTTTGGCCACCACTGTATGTATAAAATGCTAAGGTACATGGCGACGAAAAATAGTTATTTCCTGGCAAAACCTGCCAGCCCTGAACAGGTTTTACAGATTATTAACACTTTTTAAACACAATTAATTATTAAAAGCTCTGTTGAATTAATTTTCTGCCAATCTAGATTATAAAATTACACTCAATTTGCTCATTTGAAAAAAAATCTGGATTTTACAGAATTCAACAGAATTATCGTTAACAGCACTAATCTGAGATGTGTGCCATAACTCACCGTTGGCATTTCGAAACTGTAAGTGAAGAGTGGTCATATCTTTGGTGATGATGTATGCATGGCTGCCTAGTTTTGCACCATCTGTATCTTTGTCGAAACGAACTTCTAAGAGGGAGTCGGGACCATTTGTACCACCTGCAAACAAAAAAAAAAACACAGAAGGTAAGAAAAAAAAGATATTTGTGACATTTTAATAGAATACAACAGTCATAGGAAGTAATACATAGAAAATAATGGGTATTTTTATGTTAGACGGGTGCCAGTCCAGTGATATATACATATCACTGTGTATGTATATACATATATATCACTGGCGCCCGGCTAACATACAAGTACCAAGTAATGCATATATGATATATATTTTTACATAAAAATGATCTCTATAATAAAACCGTAAGTCATGTGACTGTCATCAACAATTCCGGAATGCCCGCTTCACGTTTTCATATGCCAGGCGGCCATTTTTATTCAAAATTATATTTTCGAATAAAACTTAATAAATGTTACATTTTTAGAAAGATCGTTCAAAATAAATTAATATTTGAGAGATGACTTACGTTCAATTATGTATATATTCTTCATAACTTCAGTTGAAATTAGCCTCGCAATTCAAATTCTCTATCCATGAAAGTAAACAAAAAAAAAAAAAAGATTCATTCCTCGTGAAGGTTTAAAATATTAAACCATTAAACCACGGAGATAATCGTTCGTAAAGTAAGTTTTCCGTGAAAGATTTTTTGGAGCGCTGCCTGGTGTCAAAAACATAATTCGTACCAGTGACACAATCAAAGTTTACCATAATTATGTGCTATACAACTCACCTTCATTCTTTATCTTTTCTTAGCTGAATGTAAACAAATACAACTCCTGTAAAGATATTTAATGAATCAAATTTCGAAACAAATTGTCAGTTAATTTGGTATTTATGTATTATACGTGAAAGGAAGAGAGACCACTGAAAATGATTGTTAATCCAGAGTTTCCCCCATGTTTAAAAAAGGGCAGGGTGCTGCTGATGAGGAAAGGGCACTTTTACATTCTTCAGGGCACTTTTTTAATTTTTAAAGGCACCTTTAATATTTAAAGGACGACACTCTTTCAACTATATAAGTACATTTAAAAAAAATATATATATTTGTCTAGAATTAAGGTCTTACAATAATAAAATAGGTATGTTTATGCACTAAATAATAACTCACAATATGATATGAATTACACATGCACAACCTGTGGCCAGTGGGTCATTTGCCGTTTTTCACAATGTTTTTGACCAAATTTGCCTTTTCTTCGCGATCATTTCACGAAATTTGCCATTTTTCGCAATGTTTTTGACGAAATTTGCCGTTTTTTTCCCATTGTTTTTACGAAATATGCCGTTTTTTCGCGATTAATTGACGAAATTTACTGTTTTTTCGCGATTATTTGACGAAATTTACCGTTTTTTCGCGATGTTTTTGACAAAGTTTGTCGTTTTATCGCGATTCTCTGACAAAAGTCACGTTTTTCCCGCGATTTATTGACAAAATTTGCCGTTTTTTCGCGATCATTTGACGAAATTTGCCGTTTTTCGCAATGCTTTTGACGAAATTTGCCGTCTTTTCGCGATATTTCAACGAAATTTGCCGTTTTTCACAATGTTTTTGACCAAATTTGCCTTTTCTTAGCGATCATTTGACGAAATTTACGTTTTTCACAATGTTTTTGACCAAATTTGCCTTTTCTTCGCGATCATTTGACGAAATTTGCCGTTTTTCGCAATGCTTTTGACCAAATTTGCCGTTTTTTCGCGATATTTCAACGAAATTTGCCGTTTTTCACAATGTTTTTGACGAAATTTGCCATTTTTTCGTGATCATTTGACGAAATTTGCCGTTTTCCGCAATGTTTTTGACGAAATTTGCCTTTTTTTTAGATTCTTTAACGAAATTTGTCGTTTTTCACAATGTTTTTGACGAAATTTGCCGTTTTTTCGCGATTTTCTGACGAAAGGCACGTTTTTCCCACGTTCTGTTGACAAAATTTGCTGTTTTTTTGCGATTCTATGACGAAAGTCACGTTTTCCCCCGCGATCCTTTGACAAAATTGGTGACTTTTCTTCGAACGAATGACGAGATTGATTTTTTTCGGCGATTATTTGCCGAAATACCGATACATTTTATGTCCGAATTTTTTTCTAATTTTCGGAAATCATTGCTTTAATTTTTCGGAAAATTCGGACCAGAATCACCCCTGCGTCAGGGAATTTCTAAATCTACCGCGATCGCGGCCTTTGAACAGACGGGAGACGAACGTGCGATCCTATGTGTGTAAATGAGAAAACAACTTCCAGGCGCACGTTCAGGGCGGGCACAACAAAATGCAGTACGGGCGTCATTTTTTAAAACGAGGGGCAGAAGGGCGCTATTTTTTGGATGAGGGGCAAGAAGGGCGCTATTTGTTTAACCAAAGGGCAGGCAGGGCGCAGCGCCCTCCTGAAACTGTCTGGGGGAAACTCTGGTTAATCACCAATCATATTTACCATTATTAATGACCAATCGCTTTCAAAACAGTAATTTAATATACATTTACAAAATACATAACATCATTAAGTACTTTTGTGTTATTTGGGTGCAAATCTCGCCAATAGCATATTTAAAATTGCCAATACCAGCTTTTATTTTTCGCGTGTGCTAATTAGAAACGATACTTTGATTTTGAAATCAAATGTTCTGATGGAACAGCTGTCGTAGACGCACCGGGGCACTATATTAACTATAGAGTTGCAATATAGAGAGAAAAAACGGATTGCTGTAATTAGAATTATAGGCGGTAATGTTGGCGTGGCGTATTTACAAGTTACGGATCTTAATAGTCAGTAGACATTAAGCAGAAATGCCAAAGTAAGGGAATTATGCAGTTATGAAAACTCCTGAACTATATCAAAATAGGAGAGCAGAGAAGAACAGAGTCGAACAGAGATCGGCATCTAGAAGGAAGTTCATGAATTTTAATGAGATTCTACGCCACGGGTCAAAAGTGCTGACAGCAAATATGGTTTAAAAGAAATGTGATTATCAAAACTGGCTTCCAAAAGTTCAATGTTTCACCAAACCATACTCGAAAATTACGTGTTATAATATGCACCCCGATTATGTCACATTATTCAAGACGTTTTAAATGAGAATAATGATAGATTTTCTAATCTCCCGTAATCAAGTCTACAGCCAAAGGTAGCGAGAAACAAACAAACAAACAAAAAAATATTGGCAACAATATGGTTCAGTGTAAATGTGGATATCATTAAAGACTTTCACAAAATAGACTTCAATGCACCAAATCGTATTAACTAAAATACGCCATTTGGCAATGGATCCAATTACGGAAAACTACTTAATATGTTTAAGAATCTCCTCATTAGCAAACATATTGCAACTGATAAGCAAACGGATATGAAGCATAAACGCTTAAGTTGGTTAAGCGGTTTTTGTCAAGAAAGATGAAATACATAATAACAAAAAATATGCGAAATGCTACCATGATCGCAAAAGTTTTTGATTTGTCTATTAGAATATTCCGGTTTGGCGAAGGATTACGGAAAAAAATAAATTATGAATAAAAGTAACGTGTTATAGTGCTTTTAACATACATTTAAGGGAGACCAAACTGGTCGCCAGTGGCGGCTAGTATATATATATATATATATATATATATATATATATATATATTTATTTATTTATTTTTATTTGATGCCTTTTTTGTCTTGATAATAAATGTTTAAATTCATCACTGAATTCATTGAATCTGTTACTTCAATTAATTTCTAATGCAAATAATCTTCCTAACTCTGATATTTGAAAAACAATTTTAAATAATACACAGTTAGGTGCTATACATATTGTACATTATAATTTAATTTATTATTAAAGATGGTATGTAAATTAATAATTAGAATTTATTAACATTGGTAAGCTATTCAAATCGATACCTAAAAGCACAAATGCATAGCTGCCAACTTTTACGTTTTTTTGTTACCACTAAAATTTAATAGAAATTTTTGCCTTATTTAATCACAGATTTCGACAATTAAATATCCTTTTTTTATGTCATTAAGTTTTAGTGATAAGAAAAAAACATAAAAGTTGCAGCTATGCCCAATTCTTAGATAATTTGTGATTTTGGTGAGTAAACCATGTTTAACGCCATAAAATGATTTTCAATTCAACATTTATCTGCATTTTTATTCATGTTTTACTGATTAGATTTATTAGTTCTTTCGTTAATTAAAATAACAATTATGTCATTAAACAATAACGTCATAATATTAAAAGTGTAAAAGCAATGAAAAATGTTGTGGTGCATGAAATAGTACAACAGATCAGTTTCAGCTGATGTCACAAGCAATTACCCACCAGCTGAGCCAATATTATAAAAGCGTGATGTCATTTTAATTTTAAATGCAATGCTGGGATTTGATGTACGTATTCCATTTTTATTTATTTTGTAGATAAGTCAGTTAAGTTTTTTTAAAGAAGGATATTAGTTAAATTCTATTTCTCTATAAATATATTTCTCTTAAATTCTATTTCTCATTTCTCTTGCATTTTGAGAAAAAACTATCGTAAAGATCTGTAATCTTACATGTAAAGAATTTGAGGCTTATAGCTATTACTTTATACTTATATAGGCTTATAGCTATTATGCTTTAGAATGGATTAGCTTATAGCTATTAGCTTTATTAGAATATCTTATTGCTATTTTCAAGGTTGTGGGATTTTGCCATAAAAAAAGCATTAATGGGCATGATAGACAACTTTATCTACAAACAGATAAACAATGACGATGTATTCAGGGATCTGTCCAGACTTTTCTCCCAGGGTCCTGTTTTTGTGAAAAATCTAATCATAATTTGAAATGATCATCATATTTAGGCTCTCCTTTATATTTATATACATTTTGAAGGCGATAAAATTTATGTAAAATACATATATTTTCTTTCTATATATATGTAAAAGTGACAGTCGGATTTTACTTTTAAATGATTAAATTTGTGAAAAATTCAGTTCGGTAAAGTAAAAATTTTTTGAAAGGTCTATAGTATTTAAAACAAAGAATTTTGTGAAGGATCCTGATCCTGTTTTAAAGTGGAAAGTTTTGTGAAGGTGAATGAAACCTTCCTTTAAAGGACCCAATTTCTTGCCTGTTAAAAACTGTGATGAGTGGATATCTATTATTAGAAAAGGAACCGGTCCTCTTCACTCACTTGAAAATATCCGATTGCCAATGTTAATCCTATGAGGCATTATTTTTCTAATATCTCATTTGCATTTCAATATTTTTAAACATTTTTTTTTTTTTTGGATAGCAGAGATCAATCTCAATTTCCATCGTTGATTACTTTTTCGATTTTATTTGCGGATTTTTTTTAGGAAGATACTTTCATTTTTTAAACCAGTTCTGAAAGTGAAAGTATCTTTGTAAAAAATAAATCGAAAAAGTAATCAACGGTGGAAATAGAGATTGATCTCTGCTATGCAAAAAAAAATTGTTTAAAAATAATGAAATGCAAACGAAATATTAGAAAAATAATGCCCCATTGGATTAACATTAGAAAGCGGGTATTTTCAAGTGAATAAAGAGGACCCTAAGGTTTATTTATAGCTAGTCAGATGCATTAGCACCAATGAAATGATGGAAAAAAGCAGTTGGATTTAAGCCAGGGTACACTGATTGGCTAGAATAATTATCTCCGGGAAGTTAGCATCTCTAATCGTCTAGAAAGAAATTCTGAAAAAAATAAAGGGCCTAAAAAAATTGTAGAAATTGACAAAAGTCATTTTACAAAGTGAAAAAATCTAAAGTTACGGAAGACCTAACTTGGCAGTGGACATTATACTAGAGAGAAGTATACGTCCGCGAGAAGAAATAGGTCTTTACTGAATTTGAAAGAAAATGCACTTTAAATCTGATTTTTTTCATATTTTTCCATTGAAAAGCGATTGACTGATTAAACAAAATTTATTTAGTTTAATGTATAGTCATTTTTATGATAAATACCTGTAATATTAAAGATGCATGTATTTCTTTGCGCAAAAAATTTCTGGCGAGATGTTGGCGCTTGAAACAAATCGACTTATAACCCTACGACCCCTCACTGTTAAGAGTGATTGATGTGTTACAGAAAATTCTCCGGTCATTACAGGAGATCATAGATTTTTTTATGTTCAATCAAATGTTTCATTTTTTAAACTGTTGAAGATAGGGTAAAAACTTCGATGAATTTGAATTTTTCGGAAAATTTCACCTGAAGTACATACCAAGCATGTTGATAAAATATATAAAATAACAAGAATTTTCTTTTCTGTAAAAAAAAAAAAAAAAAAAAAAAAAAAGAGGGTCTTTATTACGAGCATATTATTAGATTATAGAGATGGATTAAAATAATTTCTGCAGTGTAATCCAAAATGTGAATATGATTGTATTTATTTTAGAATAGAATAAGTAAAAAAAAGTTTTCCATTCTATTTCTATAGATTTTTTAAAAGTGATATTATAATGTTTGGAATGAAATTTGTAACGAGATTTAATTAGATTATTTATCAAATTTACTTTTACTTTAAATATGAGCATATTTGAGTTCTGTTAAGTTGAGATACTTTAATAAGAATTTGGGGTGCATTAAAATCTAAATAAACACTGAACACGATTTTTTTTATTTCGAAAATAAGGACAGAAGAAAGATTTTTTATGCATGTTCTGTGTATTTTACTATCAATTTAATGAACCTAATGCATTCCAAAATGATGAGAACCGAAACAACAACCGCAACGTTATTTCTAAATATTTTTCTACATTAAATCATGAATATTTTTTTTTAATTAAAGCACGAAGTGTATTTTCAAAAATAAAAAGGTACAGATGCGCGCTCTAAAAACAACAGTACAAGCTCTGAAAAAGGCTCAGTGCCTGGGCTAGCATTTTTTAGCAGATGTTTAGCGCTAAACTCTTCTTAGGAGTAATTAGTTCATAGTTTTCTCGATAAAAACATCACTGATTGTTTACTGTAAAATATATATATATTACTTCTTCCTTCGAAATGAAGAATCGAAAATATTGCTTTTGTAATATCAGTTTTTTAATGTTGAGAAGAATATTTTAAAGATATTTTTAGAACTTCTCCCGTAATTCAAAACATGAAATGCGATTATGATGCATAATAATGATTACGTATGCAACAGAAAAGGTATTGCTGCTTAAAATATTTAATTAATTATTGTTAGCAAATAAATGTATCAAATTAGCAAGTGCTCTAACTTTGTAATCAAAAGACGTTTTCCATTTTTCTGGTAAGGCACAAGATCTTTCAGAAAATACTGTCAAAGTTGGCGTTTCGAACCGAATTCTTAATGTGGCAGCACGATAAAGGATAAAAACACCTTATTAACAGCAAATATTATAGAAAAACCTTACGTAAGTATTACAGAAAAGTATTACAGAGAAGTATTACAAAAAATCTCATTAAATACTGCTAATTTATGTCACAATAGATTTGACTTAATTTTTAAAATTGCATTTTTGAACATAAAATAAATGCAGTTTAAAAAGTTATTCTCACTGTTAAGCCACCACCTCAGGGATAGAGCCATGGCTCTATCCCTTTCTCAAATGATCTGCTCAACAACGCGAAACTTTCTGATACATTTTCTGGTTCATTTTTAAAGACAAAGGCATGCCTGACGATTCATTTCGATTTGGAATCGAAATGAGTTTCCAAATAAATTTCTTATTGAGTTATGAGCTTTCTTATGAGCGATTAATGTCACGTGACGACCGGTTTTTCTCCTTTATCGTGCTGCCACATCAAGAATTCGTTTCAAAACGCAAAAGGATCAAGGTCCATAAGCCATGTTTTTGGCCCATGAAATAGACTAAAACTCAGTTTTGTTATACTGACTTAATTATTTCACCCTTTAATGTTAGAAGGTTAATCCTGTACGATTTTAACAATAGTTTTTGCATTTTGTTCGGATTTATATGACTTACACAAGCTCAAAGTTTGTATTATTCTTATTAATCGAATTTTAGTCTTATTTCATGGGCCAAAAACACGGCTTATGGACCCTGATCTTTTGACAGTATTTTATGAAAGATCTTGTGTCTTACCATAAAATTGGAAAACGTCTTTTGATTACAAAGTTTCTTAATAAGAGCACTTGCTAATTTGATACATTTATTTGCGAACAAAAATGAATTAAAAAAATTGTCATAAAGTAACCAGTTTGGAATTTATAACAGCCTTATTACAACATTATAAAAATTAAATGCTCCTCAAAATATTTAAATATTCAACTCCCTCCCCCCCACACTTAAAAATGGTGCACATAAAATTCTGCTTAAAATAGCATGTATTCATGTTAGGCTGTATATAACCGATTAAGTAGTACATTTAAAGTTTTAAAAGAATGCGAAAAAAAATTCTGCAGAATATATACATGCTAAATCCCAAAAGTGATTTCCTACTCGCCAAATCAATGATAATCCCCCGATATGGTAATCCTACTAAGGTGAAACTGCGTAAAGAGGCTAGCTAGCCTTTCTCTCCACTGCCAAGTAAGATGTGCCCAAATTTTAGCTAGTTGAATTCTTTCTCAGCATTGGTTGTTTGGTGGATTATGCGGAAAAACTGATCAGTGTTTTATAGTAACAGACCTGCCAAGTCTCCGGCTTTTTAGATACCAGCATTTTAGTACAGAAAATGTTGTTTTATTTAATTCTAGCATTCTGTGATTTGAAAGAACAACATTTTTCTCAAAAAAATTACTGGTGTGCAAAAAGCCAGAGACTTGGCAACTCTGTAGTAAGAGTTCCCTATAGAAGTGTGGGCGGGACGCGTTGATGGGAGAAATTAAAGAGCAGAAGATGGCTCTATCATTTTTTTTTTTTTTGGTACTTCTCCATTATCTTGTCAACCACTTTTCATAACAAAAAACCATCGCTAAACTATAAGATTTAAGGCAAAAAATGCATGATCGTGGCATCACATTCACTTGACGTCAGAAGCATTACATGTAAGGTTGTAAAAAACCCATGTTTTGTTTAAAAACCCAGACGGGCGGGTAGCTGGATGAATACCGGGCCAGCTACCCACTACAATGCTTAGGTTTAAAAAAAAAAAAACAGGTTTTTTTTAAAACCCAGTTCGAGCATGTAGCTAGCCAGTTACCCGGGCAGCTACCCACTACAACTCTGATTACATGTGTTTGTTATGTCATCAAGCAGTTGTTAATTTGACATTTACCTGTATTTTTCATAATGTTTTACTGATTTGTTAGTTCTTTCATTAATTAATATAACAATTGTGTCCTTAAATGGCGCTGCCATGATATTAAAAAAGAAAAAGCATTAATAAAATGCTATGATGATTACACACAGTAGATCAGTTTCAACTGACGTCACAAACATTTATTCACCAGCTAAGAGGGAGAATTAAGAAAAATAATGTAAATAAATAAATATCCAAGATTTTGTTTTTCTGTTTTTATTAATATGTTGTAAATTTTATTGGGTACTTCCCTATTATCCCGTCGACCACTTTTCATAACAAAAAAATATCGCCAAACTGTAAGATTAAACGCCCAAAATGCAGTCCCATTGACTTGATGTCAGAAGCATTATACGTGTTTGTTATGTCATCAAGTGGTTTTTAATTCGACATTTGCGTGTATTTTTCATGTTTTACAAATTTATGAGTTATTTCATTCATTAAAATAAAAATTGTGTCCTTAAATTCTTATATTTTATTTATTTATTTATTTTGATATTCCAATGGCAACGTTCTCCCGTTTATTTGGCGTTAGGTTTTTGTTATGAAAAGTGGTCGACGGGATAATAGAGTAGTACCTTTTATTGTTTAAGCTTACTATGTTAACACATTGGTGAGTGGAAATTTTCCGATTTTTTTTTTTTGAGATTTTAATGGCAACATTCTTCTATTTGTTTATTTGGTGGTACAGTTTGCCAATAGTTTTTTGTTATGAAAAGTGGTCGACGGAATAATGGAGAAGTACCTTTTTATCTGTACTGCTTTTTTAGATTCATCAGGCATGAAAGTTGCAGCTCACCGAAAAAACTGAATTATGCATGGAATACAAAATTATTGCAATTTAACACGCAAAAATAAATATCAGTGAAAATTACAAAATGCAGCTGATTTATGTATATAAGGGAGACTGGTACACAGTGAACCACTTTTTCAGTTTAATTTTCTTTCTTCTCTTTAACAGACAGACCAATCTGCCAGAAAATAATTTTGATTATTCAATAAACTTTTTTACATTCCTCAGAACATAGTTTTCAATATATTTTTTTCAAAATAAAAATATTTTTATGCACCTGTAAAGCGGACCCGTATATCCCAGAAGTGGGGCACACGGGTTCACCCACTGGAGTACAGGGGACCCGTATAATGTATTATCTGAAATACAATAAAAATCTATTTTTTATTAATATAATTCTTCTTTATTTCCCCTTTAACCAGAAAATAGCATAATAATACAAATTTGCAAGTGACATTTTCAAAGAAAAAACACACAAAACAAAAACATTATAAAAAAAAATATTATATTTTGAAAATAATAACAGATTAAGATACAGGAATGATAACAAATAACTTGGAATTATTAATTAAATACAATAAATAAATAAATAAATAAATAAAATTTGCAAATGAAATTCCAAAATACGTATGAGTAAGATTGAGCCTTCAATGTTCCTGAATTACTTTTAGGTCTGGGAACAAGCAACATTACGAAATCACTGATATCAACAACAGATTCATCGACAGTTTCTGGAAAAATAAACTGATTTCCATTCAATTTGCATCTCATGAATCTTACTTGATTTGAATTATCGCCAACTAGGCTACAGTTGTATTTTTCAAAGGCAGTAAAAATACAAAAGAAAATATTTTTTACTATGTTAAATAAATTGCTATTTTTCTTTGTTTCTTTTTTTTTTTTTGTTTACTTATGTATTATCTGGGCCAGGAGATAGATCGCCAATAGTGGTTGTCAACTGCCAATCTTGTTTATCATTGCCAATAATGTGCAAAACAGTAATTGGTACTACTCTATTATCCCGTCGACCACTTTTCATAACAAAAAACTACCGCCAAAATGTAAGATTAAACGCCAAAAATGCAGCCCCATTTACTTGATGTCTGAAGCATTATACATGTTTGTTATGTCATCAAGTGGTTTTTAGTTAGACATTTGTGTGGGTTTCTCATTATGTTTTACTGATTTGTTAGTTATTTCATCAATTAAAATAACAATTGTGTCCTTAAATTCTTATATTTTATTTATTTATTTATTTTGATATTCCAATGGCAATGTTCTCCCGTTTATTTAGCGTTACAGTTGGGCGATAGTTTTTTGTTATGAAAAGTGGCCGACGGGATAATAGAGTAGTACCCAGTAATTTAATATTGTTAAATACATAAAATTGTTTAAAATGGTAAAAAAAAATAAATAACATAAAACAGTAAACTATAAATTATACTAAAAAACTATACACTATAAAAAAATAAAAAAACTATATACTTGTCAAAAAATAAGGGCTACCAGGGATCTGTTTAGGAAAAAATTGGCCCTTTAAAGGACTCTTCACAAAATTTTCCATTTTAAAAAATGACCCTTCACAAAATTATTTTCCCTAAAACAGGACCCTTCACAAAATTATTTTCTCTAAAACAGGACCCTTCACAAAATTCTTTGTCTTAAAAATAGGTTTTTCACACAATTTTTCCATCTTAAACAAACATTTCACAAATTAATCATTTAAAAGTAAAATCTGACCTGTCAGTTTTACATATATAAAGAAAATATAGGTATTTTATATCCATACATCTTCTTAAAAATGCATAAACAAGAACCTGAATATAACGACCATTTCAAATTCACAAAATTATGATTAGATTTTTCACAAATATAAAAAGCTGTTCACAATTTTACAAAAACAGGACCCTGTGAAAAACTCTGGACAGACCCCTGGTTACTGTAATTAGTATAATTGGCACCATGCTTGGCTTAGTTGTATCTGACCTGGCCTGGATAATACGCAAGTACCTTTTTTTTTTACAAACTACTTTAAAACACTATTTCTTTATAGAAAATATGCAATTATAAAATATTTTGAACATCCCCGGTAGTAAGTTCAATAAATAATCATATTAATATTGTTTATAGCTTCCTTTTAATCATATTAACTTCAAAGTTAAATAAAATCAAGTATCTTACCTTTGCAAAAAAAGCTGTTTTATCTTATTTATATAGGTGCAGATTCACGGCCGCCAGTCGCCACAGGGAGACTAAATTTTTTGCTGTGGCCACTAAGTTTCAGTGTTTAGGTCGCCATGTGATTTAAAAGTGGTCAATTTCTGGTATTCCCAGTCATCATCGTGAAATTTTGATTTTTTTTTAAAGATTAAGAGCAAAACACATAACAAACTTTATTAGTATTATCTTTTAATAACATTTCAGAATTATCTGTTTAACACAGCAAACTGGTAAACATATTCGAATAGCAATGTTATTCGTAACAGTTTGAGTCTGATAATTTTACATAGTCTGATTTTTTCTTCTTTTTTTTAAATAATATTTTTTTTAATAGAAGAACAGATGTTTGAAGTGTTGATTTTTATATTACAGTGCAAAATAATCTCACAAATTCCGATTTTATTTTATATGTACTTTTGTATGGCAAAATCAAAATAAGAAATATTGTTTTTCCAATATTCCCGGCTATTATGTTTGCTTAACTTACACAATTTCTTAAAAACCGTATCTTGCCCAACTTTATCCTCTGACTGTGCATGATTTAAGATTTATGTTACACTTAATATTCAAATTCTGTTTAGATGTGTGTATATTAAATAAATTACTTTACACTTTGAATTCCTGAGTATTTTGTTTAGCTTTTTACCCCATATAAACACTTTTTATGTGTTTGTGTCACAATTCTGGCCACTGGATTTTTTGGGTTTAGGAGACACTGGCTCCTTGCAAATTTTGGGAATCTGCACCTATACTTATTTATCTACAACCTTTAGTTACTAAAATAATAAAAATAGGATGATGAAAAATTTTACTTTTAGAAGCTCAAAACAACCCATCAGGATAAAATGATTCACTCTGAGCTAAACGGAACAGATTGCTTACACGCCCTCAGGTCCGCCATTTTGTTTTGTTGGCGAAAACACGTTTATCGCCAACAAGAATTTGTCGCCAAGTGGTCATTTTGGGCTAGTTTAGGTTTTATTTTTTATTTAATTTTGGAATATATACAGATTAAAATATGTACAGAATAAACATAAAAAAGGGAAATTCAAGAAATTTTCACTGAATACTGAGCAAACGGCAGAAACGTAAATATAGTGATACTTTAAAAAGTGATACTTTAAAAAAACGCAAAGATTCATTATTAAACCAACATATCTCTAAAAATAAAGGCATTAAAACGTATATCCTATCGTTTAAAAAACAAACCTCGATACAAAATTTGAAAAAACAAACATCGACAAATAGAAAAATCAAAAATCTGTACTTAAATACATAACAAACCTCCATTTAAAAAAAAAAACACCAGAAATTGAAAAATCCAACCTCCGTACATAAATTTCAAAAATACATCTTTAAACAAACGTAGAAAAAAAAAAAAACACCTGCAGAATTAATTTGAAAAATCAAACATGGATACATCCATTGTGCATAAATTGCAAAAAATACTTCACGTTTCTACGAAAATTTCTTGAATTTACCTTTTTTATGTTTAATCTGTATATATTTTAATCTGTATATATTCCAAAACTAAATAAAAAATAAAACTTAAAATAGCGCAAAATGCAATTGCACTCCAAAAATAGGCCTCGGTTTAGCGATATCTCGCGAAACAATGAAACCACCTTTTGCTTTCAAAATTTGCTGATATTTATCACCAACAACTGGTAAACTAACAACAGAAGACATCATCAATCCAAAAAAATAATCAAATATTAATAATAATAATAAAAAGTTGGAATTATACAACCTGATCAAAGATACCACGTGTAATATGAGCTTCAAGAAATGAAGAACACATTTACGTGAAGTGAGAAAAAAAGTGAGAAGAAAAAAAAAAAGCCGGGGTCGGAGATTATTTAAGGGTTGCCAGAACGCAAAAGTACGTGCGGTAGTCAGATCGGCAAATACATCGCCAAATCAAAACCCGCCAAACCTCGGCAAATCTCGCCAAATAAAATGGCCACGCTATCTGAGGGTGTATAAGCAATCCTAACCAAATTTTTTTAAAAATAAATAAGATATTAGGGGGTGGTCCAATTTGTACCTTTCTCCCCTATACTATAAGTTCAAACACATACTCGTGTTAAAATGTCTGCACTATAACATTATATAGCTCCTCAAACTGAAGCAAACATAGCAGCAAGAAAACACACTAAAACAAAAATCAGATAATATCACAAAAGGATGAGGGTCCATAAGCCGTGTTTTTGACCCATGAAATAAGACTAAAACTCAATTTTGTTAGACTCACTTAATTATTTCACTTTTTAATATTATTAGAAGGTTTATCCTGTATGATTTCAACAATAGTTTTTGTATTTTGTTTGGATTTATATCACTTATACAAGCTCAAAATTCGTATTATTCTTAGTTTTTGATGAAAAATAAAAAATATGCCATTTATCCTCATTTTACCTCAATTTTTAATATTTCTTAATATTTTACTAGGAGCGCAGCTTTGCAACATTTTTACTTTTACATATATTGTACATTTTGATGTATTTTATAATATAGGTAAAGAAGAAAGTGTTGCACGATGGCGCTCCTATCAATAATAGAGGTAAAATGAGGAGAAATGGTGTATTTTTCATCCAAAACTACGAATCATACGAACTTTGAGCTTGCGTAAGTCCTATAAATCCGAACAAAATACAAAAACTATTGTTGAAATGTTATATTGTACAGGATAAAGCTTGCAGGGCTCAAAAATTCTGAAAATTTTAAGGTTCCCAGAAAAAATTAGATGTTCCCAGTTTTTTAATAAATTCAGAGCTTAATAAATGAAGATATTGTGTCACATACATACAGTTTTGAATAATAAGCAAAAATTTTAGTTTTATGGTTTATCAATTGATCTTTTGACTGTTCTCTATCCAAAAGCACCTCCTCCCTCCCTTCATATTCTTATAGATGTATAACTTAAAAGGAAATGTTGCATTACATTTGCCCACTAAGATTAAGCATTATATATTGCATTTACTAATTTATTCAAACGTATACAGAACAAATAATTAATATATATATATATACAATATTAAATTTTTAGGTTCCCGGCCGGGAACCTGAGTGGAAAAAATACGTTCCCAGAAATGATTTCTAGGTTCCCCGGGATCCCGGGAACGCTATTTTTCGAGCCCTGAGCTTGTAATATTAAAAAGTGAAATAATTAAGTCAGTATAACAAAATCGAGTTTTAGTCTTATTTCATGGGTCAAAAACACGGCTTATGGACCCTCATCCTTTGCATGTCCATGCATTAGAAGTACAAAATACAGTTAAAAATGTATTTATTTTAGTTTAGTGCTTTTAAAGGAAAAATAAATAACTTTCTTTGTACTATTTCTATATTTCTTATTTCAGTTCTCACCCCCCCCCCCCCTCCCTCATTTTACATTTGAAAGAATATTTGGCAAAACTGGGAAAAAACTGAGCACACATAGTTATTAATTATTTTGTTATGCATCTTAAAATCTGTTTTTAAGCTTAAATTATTACTTTAGCAATAAATACTTTCTTTATTGCTATCTGTTTTACATTTAAAATGTTATATATACGTTACAAGGAAAATTAAAATTTTAAAAGCACAGAATTTATACACCATTACAATTTTATCTATTTTACTCCCCTTCTCCAAATTTTCAGGTCATGATTTTTTTACATGTTTGCATCAGTCGCGAAAAAAGCCCATTAAAAAAGCTGATTTCAGTGAAAAACTTAAAACTTTTATGCCTGATTCATAGAAGCAGGATGTCTATTCTAGATCAGCAACAAATTTCTCTGCAATTTCCTTAGCAATAAAAAAAATTCCTGGTATCGAGATTTTGCGATGTTACACACTATAGGTGCAGATTCCCAAAATCTGTAAGGAGCCAGTGGCTCCTAAACCCAAAAAATCCAGTGGCCACATTGTGAAACAAACACATATAAGCAATAGCATTTATAGGGCTATATGGAGTTTATTGTCTACTATTAAAGCTTAAGAGTAATAAACAGTATATTTTTAATTAAAATTTACACAAAACTTAAATAAATAAATGATTTATTTTTTCTTTATTAAAATTTGGCAACAGGATAGAATCTTCCAACCATAATTGTATACAGTTTGTAGGAATAAATATTTGTAATGCAAGGCCCAAATAAACGATTCTTGAACTTTTTTGTTCTATAGATAAATCCCCCCCCCCCCCCCCCCCCCCCCCGTTCCCTCCAAAGTGTTTTTCACAGCTGAAAATAAATACTCAACATGGGCATTTGCATCAAAAAGTATGTCTATAAAAATCAAAAGAAAAAATATATCTGAAAAAATATGGAGAAGATCTATTTTCTTTTAAGTTTTAGATTTTAATAAAATAAATTGAACAATTTTTGACTTTCAGGGATAATTTTTTTTTTTAAGAAAAAAACGGGAAACTTGTAGATTTGCAGAAATGTGGTATCCATGCTTAATCATGTTTTTTAAATATGGACAACAGAAAAAATAAAAAAGTAGGGTACTACTCTATTATCCCGTCGACCACTTTTCATAACAAAAAATTATCGCCAAACTGTAACGCCCAATAAACGGGAGAACGTTGCCATTCGAATATAAAATAAATAAATAAATAAAATATAAGAATTTAAGGACACAATTGTTATTTTAATTAATAAAACAACTAATAAATCAGTAAAACATAAGGAAAAATACACGCAAATGTCGAATTAAAAAACACTTGATGATATAACAAACACATATAATGCTTCTGACATCAAGTCAATGGGACTGCTTTTTTGGCGTTTAATCTTACAGTTTAGAGATGGTTTTTTGTTATGAAAAGTGGTCGACGGGATAATAGAGTAGTACCAAAAGTAGTAAATACTGCAGAAAATGTGTGGAATTGATTTTAAAAATAAATTTTTTAAAAAAGGCGGAAATCTGATAGTCCGGGGAAAAGAGGCATGTAAGAGACTTAGACATGGAAAGTTAATGGCCAAAGAAAAAAATACAGTCGCCATGTGGCGACTAGCGACCGTGTGTGAATCTGCCCGTTTATATTTCATACCACTGTAACATCATTACTCTAATATATATATATATATATATATATATATATATATATATAATACACAAAAAATCGTAAAAGTTGTAAATTTGAGAGTGGAACTTTCCCAGCTGATTCTGAGGCACAAATTAGCGATTTGTTACATAATTTTTTGCAAACTTTATAAAACGCCCAAATGAAACTTAAATTCTAAATTACTTTTATTGAAAACTGATATAAATACTTTTATTTACATTCTTTAGAAATTTCAAGCAGGGTTCAGTGATGTATATCAATGGATATATATCATGATTTTTATTGTGATTTTTATCATATCCGATATTTATTTTCAAAATATCATGAAGTTTGATATTTTCACATATTTGACGTTTATTTTTAAAATATTGTGTATAATATTTTTTATATTTAGCCAAAACAAGTGTAAAGGAATTTTTTAACTGTTATTGGCTATGCTTCTGTTGATAAAGAATTTTTGCAATTAGTGACTTTTTTAGCCACCCGCCAAAAAAAAAAAAAAAAAAGTAAAAAAAAAAAAGAAAGAAATCTTGGTACTTTTCGGTTAGCCGGGCGCCAGTGAAATTTATATATCTATGTATACATATATATGCATATATATATACATACACACATTTATATATGCATGTATATATATATACATATATATACACATACATATATGTGTGTATGTATACATATATATGTATATATAGATATATACATTTCACTGGCGCCCGGCTAACCGAAAAGTACCGAAATCTTTTCCAAGCTTTATGTTTGAGGCTGAATTTTTAAATGTTGAATCAATAATTATGTGGGTCAATATTTACAATATTTATTGAGAAAAGCCACTGAAAGATAAACTATTTAATTTAGATAATCTAATTTTTTTCTCGTTTTGGTTTTGTTCAGTTAAGCAGACCAAGCTTACTATATTTATGTTCAAAATTTTCATTAAAAACAAATTATTTTGTTGTATAAAACATAAAAATTGCTTAAAACCTGATTACTAAATCTTAATAGTTTGTTTTTCGTGAGTGTAAAAAGCAAACTGTGTCTGTTTTCAATTAGTTGATCTTAAATTTTGTTAAATAAGTGAAAAAAATAGAAAAAGGACATATAGAATATTGTTTTTGTTTTTTCTTTCTAAGTAACATATGTTTTAATGTCTAATTTATATTCACTCTGAAAATATTTATAATCATGAATAAGTTGACTGTTTTGAAAATATCGGATATTATATATCAAAATATCGGATATTTTCGAAAATATCATGACATTTACGAACACTGATTTCACAGTATTTTTTTTAAATATGAAGCTTTTTCTATTTCAAAAAGAAATTTGTAAAGATGTTTCAGGATCTATTACCATGGTTTGGTCTAATGTAAATTATGATATGGATTTTAGAGTCCACAAAAATATAAGGCTACATAGTTTTCTTTTTTTTTTTCCACAGATTTTTTTCAATCATCAATCAATGTTACATGTCAACGATGGATAAAAGCGGCATAAGAATTGGTTTCATGTAACCTCTATTAATTTTAGATAAACAAGCTTTCGTAAACATAAACTTTATGTTTTCCAAATAACAACATTTACACTAAATGACTTTGCCCGCCTAAAGTTAAGATCAAAACATTCAGAGAAAGGATGACGCAATTGTACAAATACTTATAAATAATGCATTCATCGTAACATAAATCTACAGAAAGTAGAATATGTCTGATCCTCAATAATTTACTTTCAATATACCAATCTATTTTTGAGGGGAGGGAAGTAACACAAATTTTTTGAACAATGACATCAATGTGACCGCCGAGAGATCGAGAAAGTGTGCCAGTAGAAGGTAAAACGATTACTTACTCGCTTTGAAAATTAAATTAAGATTTTCATATTCATCGGCTACGTGAAGTGAGACGGGAAAGGGTATTTTTTCTGTTTTTTGCATGTCTTCTGACAAAGATGAAACCAGTACATCTTCAAATGTGGTCGCCATATTTAATAAAAATAATCAATGAGGAAATGAAATAAGTGGATTCACACAACACAACACATTAAGACCAGATCCAATATTCTCACGTTAAATGAAAAACAATATAATTTATCACAGCTTCAAACAATAGTCTGTAATTCATAATAACAACATAAGACAAAAGTAACACACACAGGATAATTACAGATTATTGATTCCGATGAAAACAAAAATCGATAAGTCAGAGTGCGTTCAATGATCTTCCCGAATCCCGATCCAGAAGGCATAACCGATCTGATCGGACAGATCAAAGGTAGGGTGCCTCTATATAAGAGTGGGCTCATGCTCAGTAAGAAATGTTTGTCCAAACTATGGCAAACCGTGGACAAATATTCTTTCTTTTGTTGAATTCGAGGCTCTAAAAAACTGTTTGGGTAGGGAAAACATTGAAAAACCCTCCTTTGAAAAGCATTATGCTCTTGGAGAATTCTCTCTTTTTTTTTTTTTTTTTTTTCTGCTACTGAAACGATAAAAATGGAAATGTATCTGGTACCTGCTTAATATAAAGAATACTCATTTAATTTCAAATTAATTTTGCCTCAATTATTAAATTTATTAAAAATATAACATTAAAATAAATTAGGTCTATGAAAAAGAGTCAAATTTCAAGTGTTTAAATTGAGGTTTGTTTATAAATTGTGTAAATTAAACTTATTTTACTTAAATATGCTTTTATTTCACGATTTCATTGTTAACTTTTGGTTCAGTTTTTGGATCAGTTTCAACTGACGTCACAGCCCAGGAACCCTAGGCTAACAAAAAAGACAGGCTACCACGGTGCATTCCTCTCATCTTTTTTTACAGACCATAGAGTGACATGTTGCTCTTTTCGTACACCTGCATTGGTACATTCAAGCATCACGTGACTCCAGCGGTCTGTAAAAAAAGATATGCGTAAAGCACCACGGTAACCTTTCTTTTTCGTTAGCCTCGCTAGCAACCAGATGGATGTTTATGTTTGCCCCTCAAAGATGGTGGATTGGGATTGGTTGGATAATTTTTCAGGCTACAAATCCATGTTATACTGTCATTTCACCTGGAATGATGGTATGAAGTGCCATTGGATACACGTCTCGGTAACTTCTTGTTCGCATTGCCGGCAATTTCAACAGCAGTCGTTACATTTTTTATGTGTTCAGGCCCGTGGTTCTGCCTTATCTTCGATGCATCCGCAAATCTACATTTTAGCAAGACAATGCACGACCGCATGTTGCTCGTACTATCCTGACCTTCCTTGATACAGAACATGTTCGACTGTTGCCCTGCTGTCAATGGCTTCTGAGCGACTGGCCCGCCACCAGTCGCCCGTCACTACGGTTGATGAACTGTGGCATAGTGTTGAAGCTGCATGGACTTATGTACATGACATGACATCCAATCTCTGTTCGACTCCATGACTAGACAGATAAATGCTGTTATTGCGGCCAGAGGTGGCTGCTTTGGGTAGTGTTTTCTCAGAATCTATACCTCCAAATTTTCTGAAAATGTAATCACTTGTCCTTCCCATATAGTTGCAAAGGCTAGAAAAAACCCGGTTTAAACCTGGGAATAAACCGGGTTTTTTGGGAATAAACCAGGTCATTTGGGAATAAACCGGGCCTATTGGAAATAAATCTGGAAATAAACCGGTTTTTTGCAACTCTACCTTCCCATTATAATGTATTTGTTCAATAAATATCGTTCTGTTATTTGCATTCCTTCATGGTGTTGCAATTTGGATGGCAAGCAGTGTACATATGTTTAATAGTTTTCGTAGCAGATAATTGAATTTAGATGAATAACTGATCTATAAGCAATTACAAAAACTTGGGTTATTTTAGAACATAGTGAAAAAAAAAAAAGAATGGTACATTAGGGATAAGGGATTAAAGATCGATTCTTCAGTGTTTCACGATGAATCTATATTGCTAACCTTTCTTTTTTCATTTGACTAATGTTTTTTATTTCTGATTAGCCAAATTGCTAACGTTGGTCAAAAGTCAGCGAGAACCCTGGTCACCACCATTTATGAATATTAATCTCCAGGGGCCCGATTTCAATAGAAATTGATTCATTCAACTTAACACAACTCCCAGATAGCAAGCAGGGTTCCGAAAATGGTCCTTTTTCATTTTCTTTCGATTTTTCTGCAAAGGTACAGTGCCTAGAAGTATATAGTGTTGTTATCGGCGTCAATATTATACTTCAGAAATAGAGGACGCCGATAGATGGCGCCAGTGTTCTCGCCGCGGCTATGGTAAGTTTCGTTTTTACATACACCTCATTTTAAATCTATTTTTTTCTGTATAAATCAGTACTTTAAAATGCTCTAGATAAAAAATAAACAATGAAAAAAATTCTAATAATGAAAATACAGTTGAAGAGAAATGTAATTGATTTCATAACAACTAATTGTAATGAACTCAAACAGTTACAAACTTTATCATAGGACAATGTTTTTCTTCATACAATATTTAGTTATTTCTAAAATTGGATAAATACAATATATTGGATAAATACATTATACTATGATGAATTCTTGCAAAAACATGTCCCTATTTTGACAACTTTTTAATCGGTATTCATTATTACATAACTTGTTTACATCCTGTTAACAAACTAAGAGTAAATTGAGTTGTTAAAAATTTCTGACATTTCGGAGCTTTAGTTTTGAGTAAAATAATTTAAGGTATACTAGCAAACATCAAACATTAAATTAATGATAATTTCAAATCTAGAAAAAAAAAAAATACTCTCCTGAAAGTATGACAAGAATGCATTTTCTTTAAATTAGGGTAGATGCGCCAATCATCCTTAAAAAATTATTTAAAAATTATTTTTGATTAATAGTTATTATTATATATATATATATATATTATTATTATTATTATTACATTAAGTTATCAACAATATTTAACCATTCTCATACTCACATTTCTCAAATGTGAATCAAAATTTTAATAACAGAAATAAATCAAACACTTTCCAGTTTTTTTCGAGTAATAGACACCCTACAAAAAGTAATACATTGATTTTGTGAATGTATTTGAAACCATGATTGAATGAAAGCATACTAATGAAACAAAATAGTCATGTTAAAATAAATTTTAAAGTTAGGATATCAATAATTAATAAAATATTTATGATAATGTTCATTGTTTAAATTATTTATTGTCATTATCACAAGATAAATATTTTAATTATTTTAGATAGAAAAATTAAAATACTAAATTAAAAATAATTGAGTAAATCTTCATTCCCTTCAATAGTGTGTTTGTAATTTCTCTCAATAAATCGCTCATGAAAATGCGATTCACATTAGAGTCCTGCATCGGGTCGGGTTACCCGCACCCGACCCGTCCCGCGGTTCGGGTCGGGTTGGCGCTCTTTTTTTTTTGTTGAGGTTCGGGTCGGGTTGACTTCTACTTTTTGCTGCGGGTCCGGTTGACATTCACTTTTTCGGGTTCGGGTTGGGTTTTTACTCTTGCGGGTCGGGTTCGGGATGACCCGCTTTTTCAAAAGAATGTCCAATATTTTTTCAGATGAAGGAAATCGAGGTAAATTTTTTGTCGGGTTCGGGTCGGGTTGCTAGTTGACTTCAAATGAAATTTGCGGGTTCGGGTCGGGTACAACCCGACCCGTGCAGGACTCTAATTCACATGCAACTAAATGTTGGTTCAGATCTTTGTCGGCACGAGGAATGACTTTTAACCATTTTTCAAATTAGTTTTAGTCTTTGGGGGGGGGGGGATAGAGTTATGTTAGTTTTGTTGCTTTTATATCCACTAGTATATCCGGGAACGAAGCATGTTCAGGGCTTAATTTGCGCCGGAGCCCATCAGACCTCAGCTCCGGTACTTCTCTATTTTTAGTAAATGTTTAAATATTGGCCAGAATTCACCGGAGCTCATAAACACTGCGCTCCGGAGCCCAGTGCAATAACGCTTCCGAAAAATGAATTCTAAATTACTCTTCCCATTCCCTCCCATCCCCAATTTTTTGCCTGCTTTTGTATCAAAACACTTATAAGTGAGGTAATGTGTCGCTCACGTAAGAGATTGAGATAAAACAGGCTCGGTTTTTATATCAGTCTTGGGAGGTTTGAACTCAATCTGTCTTAAATTCAAATTTTATTTATTTCCATTTCAAATCATTTTAATGCTACACTGCTCAAAACAATTAAAGGATATTTGAAGTTTTATATAAAATAAAGATATAAACGAAATTTTTTTTGCCGAAAATAGAAGAAGAGAATCACAAATGCAAATTTTTCTGGTTTTCAAACTGTGGAGTATGCAAATTTTGAGTTCGACGTCAAAAACGTCGCTTCAGCGGCAGCGAATGAAATTTGACTTTCAACTAGATAAAAGAGAATGAAGACAAGGATGATCGGCATTCAGTGATTGCTTTGTTTCGATGAGTACGATGTCTCAGCGAAGTCATTTGACAGATTCAGAAGCTTGGAGAATTGTTGGTAGGTTAGAAGGGGGCCAAACTCAAGCCGAAGTAGCGCAAGCCATTGGAGTGTCACAAAGTGTCATTTCCAGGATCTGGAACCGTTTTTTGGAGAGTGGATGTGCAGGCCGAAGACCAGGGCAAGGTCGTAGACGGGCAACAACGCCCAATGAAGATCGGTATTTAGCGTTAACAGCTCGGAGACACCGAAACATGAACGCTACTCTTCTCCAACAACACCTTCGCTCGGCTACAGGCACCACGATTTCAACTCAGACTGTCCGAAACCGGCTTCATGCTGTAGGTCTGTATGCTCGCCGACCGATGGTATGTGTTAGATTAACATCAAGGCATCGTCGCGACCGCAGGGAGTGGCAACCGAGCATGTCAACTGGAGGAGAAATGAATGGAGCAAAATTCTGTTTTCTGACGAGTCCCGTTTTTCTGTGCATCCGGATAATAGGCGTATTTTCATCTGGAGGGACCGTGGCAGTAGGAATAATCCTGCGTTCGTGCACGAAAGTGTCAGATTTGGCGGTGGAGGAGTGTTGGTGTATGGTGGCATCTCCATTGACGGGCGCACTGACCTCTACATCATTCGAGATGGAGCTCTGACTGGTCGCCGATATAGGGATGAGATCCTCAGACCTATTGTAGTCCCTTACGCTGCAGCAATCGAAGCTAACTTCATTTTAATGGACGATAACTGCAGGCCACATCGTGCAAACCTGGTGGAGGATTTCCTTTTCGAGGAAGGAATCTTTCGAATGGAATGGCCAGCGTGTTCTCCAGACATGAATCCAATCGAGCACGTTTGGGAAGCTCTAGGAAGACGAGTTTCTGGCCGCCTACAACCCCCACAAACTCTCCAAGAACTGGAAAGAGCTCTTCTGGAAGAGTGGGGCAGAATACCCCAACTCGCCATTAATAGCCTCATTGAGTCCATGCCTCAAAGGTGTTCAACGTTGCTGGCCGCCCGTGGAAACCATACCCCCTACTGAAAATGATTTTCTTTGAAGAAAACACCTTTTCTTATTCTTTTTTTCTCATATGCACAAATTGTGTTTTTTTCCTTTTGTACACAAATGCGCAATAAAATGCATTTTTTTCTGCCAAACATGTGTAATTTATTCTCATATAACCTACTATGTCTGTCGACCATGTATCAATCAGCTAAAAAGTTTCCCAGATACAAAATCCACCTAAAACTGCAATATCTTTTAATTGTTTTGAGCAGTGTATTTTGATCAGAATAACGAGTAAACAGAAATAGTCTTTTTTCTATTCCGCATAGCTGCGAACTATTAATTTTTTGTGTTAACACTATTTCCGAATCATAATCCTGAGCTTATTTAATCGCAGAATTCTGCGATTAATTAACATTAAGATTAGTTAAAGCAAAGGCTTCTATTTGGAAGTAGTAATAACAAAAAAATGGAACAGTTGATATCTAAGTATACGCAGATAGATGTATTTAATTATTTTTATTTTGCTAAAAAAAAAGTGTTTTAAATTTTGAAGATAATGTATGAAATATAAATAGGCAGACTGGAGTGACGGTCGGGGGGGGGGGGGGGGGGTGCGTGTTAGTACCGCAGAATATTAGGGCTCCGGCACTTTTTTTCTTAGAAATTAAGCCCGGAGCATGTTCGATCAGCTTTTCTTTTCTTAGTATTTGCAGATTTATCCATACTCAGTGCCTGATTTACGGCAGGGCATTTGGGGCACGGGCCCAGAGCCCCCAATTTTCAGGGGCCCCCAAATGCTACTAAAGGTTTTTCAATTATTGGCCAAAAGAGTTTTAACTGTCAAAAAACAAAATTAAAACGAAAAAATCTGTTTGTCAGAGATTATCTATGATATGTCAAAGTAACTTCATTTTTTGCTGATTGTCTTTTAACAATTTATGTGAAGTAATGTACAGAACTCCATTTTTGGGATTACCATATTATTTCATTTTTATTTTACATGTAAGGCCCTCATGGTTAACATGGACAAAGTCTTGTGGTTCTGCTAGTTACTTGTGTAAATTTAGTTCATTTTTTTTTTTCATACAAAGCTTGTATTGGAAAGAAAAAGTCGTTTGATTAATAGGATATGCTAATATTTTAAATAATTATAGCTTGGTACTGCGGTAAATTTATTATTAGTTGTGAAATACTTTATCATTCCAGATATATGGACTTGAATAGAGAAAGGTAATCAGCACCACACAGTTTATTGTAAAATTCAATTAAAAATTCATAATTATCAAATAATTATTTAAAAGTAAATTAATGATTATCAAATTTAATTTTTTTAATTAATATTTTAAAGAAATTATCAAAGTCAGTAGTGGTTATCTTAATAAGTACTGCTTTCGATATATTTTTTTATTCAAAGAATCTGTGCAAGAGGGCCCCTCCATACGCATCTGTGCCCAGGGCCCCCAAATTTCTAAATCGGTCCCTGTCCATACTGATTTATCATTAAACAGGCATAATATATGTTTACTTTAAAATATTATAGAAATAGAAACATTCGTATAGTTTGTTTGAAAATACAGCGTTAATTACATTGAAACTAACATTAGGATCAAGCCTGTTAAATGAAACTTCAAACGTTAATAACGGCGGTGGGAACTCGACGCCCTCTCGCGGAGAATCTGGTTTTCCTCCTGTTAGGGACATTTTTTTTATTGCGGTTGTATTGGCGATAAGCACACTACTTACTTCTAGGCACTGTAGCAAAGGTATATTATCTTTACCGTATATCACGGTCACAGTAATGTTTTCAATATTAGATTTTTGGAATAACCGTCAGAAAACCTACGTTCTAAAATCATAATGCGCGCATTCATTTTCCGCGCATGCGCAACTTATTTCGAGCTACAAATTGCCCTTGTGCTTGCGTTCACTCACTCATGACTCATTGAAGGTGATATTGACGTGCTAGCAGGTCACATATGATATAGCGTCGCTCTGCGAGTGCCGGCTTTGCATTTGCAATCATGTTACATCTAAGGTATGTTGAAATATTTTGTATTAATTTAATTTCATAAAGCTATACCTTATTGTAAGAACTACATACATACGCATATTTCTGTTGTATTTCTTGAAATTTCCATTTATAATATGTTTTTTATTCTTAACGAATTAATGCGAGTTCTTTAAACATATTTTCATTGCAAAATACAATAGATAGAGAATAGCATTTGTTTATCTTTTACAATATATTATTATCGTTTACGTTATCTATTGATGCTCCCCAATTTTAAAATATTAATCTTATAGTTCATGTGCTTAAAAATTACCGTCAAAAGTTTGAAATATTCCGTAATAATAATAATAATAATAGATTTTGTACTGGTATTTAAACTGTAATTTAGTCAAAGTTAATTATTTTTACGCATACGTTTTATTTTCTTATATTTTAGTAATTTATGTTGTATAAAATTTCATTTTAAAATATCATTCAATGACAATTGTTTTTATATTATGTACGTTTAAGATACAAAGTTGTTATTTTTATTACTTTGTTTAATACATTTTATTTTCATGAAGTTTAAAAAAAATGTGTTTCAATTTAATTATTTAAATTTTTGACGTTTCAATATACATACTAATAATTATGAAAGATTTTGAAAATGAATTTTTATATTTTAAAGGGGGAAAAAAAGTCTAATTAATCTTAACAATTATTATTTATTTTTAATTACGGAGCATCAATAGATTTAATTCAGAAATAAATCATTCTGAAAAATTATTGTTCTTCTGTATTAAGTAAAATGAAAACATGCTTAAAGTAGACTAAAAATAAACAAATAGGTAATATGCATATGATATAAAAATTTACAAATGGAAATTGCATATTTGTTTCTATTTTTTTTCTCAGTAATTATATAAACACCAAAATTTGGTTTTATATAGTTCTTAAATGAAGTTCTTAAATCTTTATGAAATTAAATTATGCAGTAATGTTTAACTTACTTCAGTTTGTCAATCAACTAATAAATGAGAGTAATTGCATGATAGTGGGCTGACCATTATCACTTTCCAAATATAAAAACACAAAAGTTAAGACAACATAAAAACTAAGACATAAGCAATTCCAAACTCAAACATTTAAACTATTGTGAAACTTTCCGGATAATGTAGTAGGGCTTAAGCAAAAATATAATATACAAAAAAAATTTCTTGTTGCCCGAATTCACTTTAAAAGGAAAATATTATCCCCGGTATATTTTAGACTATTTTTAAAACTGATTAATGGTAACAGATACAAAAAAAAATAAGTTATCTATTTTAGTTAGTTCTGTCAAACTCAAACAAAAGTTAGAAAACTTCTGTAAAATTAATCCTCACAGTTCATTCTAACAAAATGCATATATTAGATTAAAAATTTTTTAATGTTATCAACAATTAATTTTTTTTTAGAAGCAATATATTAATTAAAATATAAAAAATAAAATATATTCAAATTTTAGCAATTACATAGGAAAGGAATTTTAGCAAATAAAAAAGAAATATATTAATTAAAATATGTAACTTACTATGATTTCTTAAATATAATGTGGGCTAATAAAAATCCTTATTTTCCATTTTTTTTTCTTCAGTATATAAAAATTAAGCTAAAATTTAGTTTCCATCAGAAACAAAGAAAATTTCTAAGTCAGGTTATTTTGATGAAAACCTAATGCCTCTGTCAATTAAGATTTAAAACTAACAGATTAATCAAAACCTTTCTCATTTCCTTTATAGATGCTTATAATAAAAGCATTATTATCTACCTTTGATTGTAATTCTTGTAACAATGGTTAATAAGAAATACGTAACTAGCCTTACATTTCTACCTTTTGGTATGCTTGTCCTAAAACACTTACGAAGTACCTCAGATTGTGTCAACTAGCAACCTTTTATAATCCTTTTTACAATGTTTGCAAACCTTTCAGACAAAGCCTTTAAAAAGCATCTAGTCATTTACATGTTAAGGTCAGAAAAATGTTTTAAAAATCAAAAATTGTTATCTGGGCTAAGGCTGGGATTGCGGTGCCTCGCTATCTTAAATCTTACGCTCGATCGTAGGATGGGCGTTCCTGCGATCTAACTTAACTCCTTAACTTATTGGAACTAACTTAACTTATTGGAACTTTGGCATTAGGCAAAGGGACAATTTTCCTGTACCGATGTCTGCGATCAGTGCCTCTATAGGCCGTTTTAAGTCCCAATATTTGCAACGTTGAGATGGAATCAGCATTCTCAGATCTAGGAGAAAATCCCTAAATCTAGGATAATTCAAGTCTATTTAGGGAATTATTTCTTATCAACGGGAATTTTCCAAAGAAAGGGCATGTTTACGCATCAGGGCAGTTCCATCAACCAATCTACAACTACATTTTTGTTGTAGCAATCATTGCAGGAATCGTTATGGCAACGTAAGCTAATCATAGCAAGACCAGTTTAATTTAGACCATTGCGGTGCCTCGCTTTCTTAAATCTTACGTTCGAACTTAGGATGGGCGTTCCTGCGATCTATCTTAACTTCGTATTGCGGTGCCTCATCGTGTCCTCCCGCTTAAGCTTAAGTCCTTCTGCAGTCAGCCAATCAGAAGTCGTAGTTAGATTTGTTGTGATTGCGCGCGCATACACTTGTGCTTCGTCGTAAGAGCGACAATTCTCGATCCACTAGACTTCTGTTCTAGCGTACTTCTGAGCCAATCACGGCTATCGCTGGATGGAAATAGAACCTCCTACTTGTATACAAGTCTCGCTCTGAGGGGAATGACAAGTTTGTTTTGTGACGATATGGATATTTAAAAAAGTAGATTTAAGCTCTGTTTTCAATTATTTCGTTGCGCTATTAAAGAGGAATATTTAATATTATAAGCTGAATAAAAGAAGAATCATCATTTACTATTATCAGTTGATTAAAAGAAGAGTCATCATTTACAGTTATTTTTCAGTTACATAGCTGCCATGTGTTTCGCGAATTGGAGTGATTCTTTTCTAAGACGTATTCAGTATAAAAGGAAATACGGACTTTTCTTTTAATCGAATTTCTGAATTAATTGGCCAGCTGGTGTCTCTTTTGAAAGCAGAAGTGTAATTTCTTCTTCTGCTTTGAAAGTGTACATCTGCTAGCCGAACTCGATTTAATAAATTGATTGTGAAACTTTATGAATTGATTACCACATTTAAAGAAAGGGCAGAGAGCTGAATAAAGCAATTTCAGGTTTAATAAGCATTGAGTTTTATGTCCATTATATTTATTTCTAATGAATAATTCTAAGCACCTGTGTATTATTTGCATATTATTTAATAACATTAAACAGTGATTTAACATGCCTGTTTTCATGTAAAATTTCAAAGAATAAAAGTAACTTCAATCTATTTTAGTAATGGGAGATTTCCAAAATAACTGCCTGTTTAATACTTTAACCTTAAAACACATAATTACATAAAAAAAAAAAAAAAAAACTTTTGACTTGGGTATAACATAACATATATATGTATTATAAAATGTATTCATTTACGTGTTTATATGTACTTAAGTGATTGAGTGTTAGATTATTGTAGTTACCAAATTACAGAAATTTAACATCCTGATTTAACAAAGTTATAAATATTTGTAACTAGACTAGTTTAAATATATAAGAATACAAAAATTTCTTCTAATATATATTTATATAATAGTTTAAAATTTAATATTAATGTCTGCTCTTTAGTCTTTATACATCTCATGAGTATTATTATAATTATTTTACAAAACTTTTTATATCTGTAGTTGAAAATAAAGGTAGAGAAAACTTTATTGTTCATTATTTAGTGTAAACAAAGTGTGGCAAAATAGTAATATTAATGTAAACTAAATTACTACTTTAATTTTTATTTATTGAAAAGCTCTTATTAAAATGGTAAGTATTTTTATTACCTTTCAAGGGTATTAGCTATATTTTTAATTATGAATTCAGTTATAATAACTTTTTGTCAATTAGATATTTTTTACTATAGGATCATTAGGCCTTACACTATCTTCCTTAGAATAACATTTTTCTTGGTCAAAATTACTTTGAAAAAACATTAAACATCATTTTTTAAAAATAATATCAATTAAAATCACCAGTTATTAACCTTTTTTTTTAATGTAACTTTGAGAAACTTATAAAATATCACTTTCCTACTGAGTGTTAACTTATCAGAAATCAATAACACGTAACCATTTTTGGAATTTAAACCAAATTATGTGTGTGATAGTAATCCTAAAATGGTAGTTAATTTGAAAATGGCTGATAAATAATTCTATTTAGATAACAAATAAATTTTTTTTGAAATATATGTTTTGTATGTTGAATGTTACCTCTTTTTAAAAGAAACTTGGGTACTTTTATGTTAGCCAGGCACAGATAATAAATTGCTAAATATTGTTCCCATCACCATCATTTGTATTCTATTCATTGCATTTAAAACATAAACTTTTCATTCATTTCATTTAAAATACACACACAAAAAAAGGATAATATCACAAACAAAACGATTTTATTTCTACATCAAAGCATTATTTCAAATTTAATATTTTCATATGCAAAAAATAAAAGCTGCTGTTGGTGAAATGTGTGCAGGCTAACATAAAAACACCAAAACTTGCTTCTATAATTTTATGCTTATGATTACATAATACTTCCTTATTGCTAATTAAGGATTCTATCATGTATAGTTTCTGCCTTTCCTTTCATATAGGGCTGAAATTATCTTTTTTTTTTCCCATCCTGGGCAAACATGGATTGCAGTATAATACATCTCCGTAGCATAAAAATTTTACCTTGACCCAAGCAAATTTATAAAAATTAAAGCAAAACTGTAATTCAAAGGCAAAATCAGTTTGAGTTCATTTAGCATTACATTGGGATCAGGGCCCGACTAGCAAGTTTTTGTGCCCAGGGCACTTTCAATTTTTCGTGCCCCCTTAGATTGGTTAATTTACTGACAATAGTTTTTTTTTTTTTTTTTTTTTTTTTTTTTTTTTTTTTTTTAACATATTGCACGTTTATTTGAAGAGTGTCAACTCAAAAAATTCCGTTTTCCAGAAAACTGAAAAACAGTTCCAGGAATAAAAATAAAATATTGTTATCTATTATTTATTGAAATGTGATTTTAACCACAGATTGAAGTATAGTTTTCTCATTTTATCGTATTAATACCTCAAATATCACATTTTTTCAATGTGCAATATGATAAAATTGAATTATTTGATAAATACAGCGCATCAATTACTAGAAAATAATAAGAAGTATACTTATTAATGATTTATTGATATTAAATGATAAAACCAAACTGATACTGAGTGCAAAAAAACGTCCTAAAAGAAATAAAAATGTTAAGTTCAAACGCAAAAGAAAAAAACGTGCTGCTTTCTTTTCTACTTCAACAGAACAGGGGTCTTGCTCCTACTACGTTCAGATCGGATAGTTAAGATATCTTAGACCGCTGAACTCACTGAGTGAGTTCCACAAACTCACTTAGTGAGTTCGAACTTTCCATTGCTAGATACAGTCAGTACCGCTCACTCTGATTGGCTCTGGAGGCCGATTGGCTGTTGAGTTTGCTTTTAACATATGCGCATGCGCACTGGACACGGTGATGTTGAGTGAGTTATCTTAAATGCGTTTGGCGGTGTGGACAGGTATTCAATTCCGGGGAGGTACCACCTCAAAAATGGCGGTCTAAGATATCTTAAATGCCCGATGTGAACAGGGTATAACTATCCGATCTGAACGTAGTATTAGACCGCGAGGCACTGCAATACGGATTACGCTTTGTTATATCGTACGTCAGACTTACGCTCAAGATTGATCTTAAGCGAGGCACCGCAATCCCAGCCTAATTACGATATAGACAACTAGTTACACATAGATTTTGTGCCCTCTGGTGGTGAAAGTGGAACAGAAAGATTTTCAGCGCATGCACTGCACGTCTGCTATACAATGTCGTAAGAAGCGGGGACATGTGCCGGATTTTTGTTCGGAAAGAGTTTTGTACCCTCAGATGGTGAAAAATGGAATTAAAAGACTGCATTTAATATTGTCCGATTCAAACGAAATCTTTTCTAACATTATTCCCAGGTCTCCCAACTACTAAATAAATTTCGGCATCACTTTTTCAGCACTTGGTTACCATCATTTATGAATATTAATCTCCAGGGGGGGGGGGGGGGGTTCTGTTTATTTCTAATATTTGTGGGAATGGGAAGCGGGCGAAAACGACTTTTATTAAACATCGCAGTTATCGTACTTCACCACGCGTCCACCGACAGTGTTTTTTTTTTTTGTTATTTGAGACCCTTTTAATATACACATATCTACTAGTCTGATTTCGACAGAACTAATTACATTTAACAAATTTAGCTTCATCCGCAGCGTTTAATTGCTGTTATGAAGATTACCACTATTTTTGAACAGTAACTTCAACAAACCTTTCTTTTCAGTTCGAAACTCTTCTACGAGTCCCATTCTTTGAGCAAGTACTCCGGTAATCTTAATTAGTTATTTGACAAAAAACTGTCTCATCTCCCCTCCCCTTTTTAAGTTTTTTTTCTCTTAATTATGGCCCGTTTCCATAACTCAGCAACTATCTTTCGGATTTCAATGAAACTGATTCTAAACATTATAATTAACTTAATAATTTACCCTCTATAATATTAAAGTAAATGTATGAGTTGTATATACCCTGAAGGCAAAGATAGTATTAGAAGGTCTATTATTAGAAGATATATGTTTATACCACTCTTTTTGAATAACTACTTCAGATTGTTTGAATTTCATTTCAAAGTATCTCGGGTTCTATGAGCCCGATTGCGACAGGATTTGGCTAATTCAACTTAATACTTGATAGCCTTACAGATTATAGTTCCACTTTCCACCGCCAGGGGCCTCATGCAAAATATTAATATTAATTTTTAAGTAATATTTTAATGGAATATATATAAAAAAAAATACATGATTTTTTTAATTTTATCAACGAATAAGAATATGGATCATAATTATACTACTTTGTTGATGAATAAATAAACATTATCGTTTTACACGTCATTTAAAAAAGAAATAATTTTGTACAAAATCGGGGTAAACATATAAAATCATACAAATTTGGGGTATGTTTTTTAATGTATTATCACGGGTCCGGGCAAGTCAGCTAGTATCTAAATAGAGTAAAGAATAAAACTCGAGAGATTTTTTAATGAAATTTTACATGTTAGTTTGAGCCTTCTCGCAATTTGAGACAGTGCAGGGCCTTCTATTGACAAAAATGTGAACTGTTTTTATGTGGAATATATATATATACACTATATTGCCAATGATGACCGGTCACTTGCGATTTTAGACGTTTTGTTAAATATCTGGAAAGATACATAAGGAATTATCCTGTAACTTCAGGAGTGTAAACAACATGATAAACGTCATATATTTCCGTGAAGATTTTTTCCCGAAACCCCATAAGGGGCCGTCAACAAATTGAAGAAAAACGAATATATTTTGGATAACCCTGTAAAAACTAATATTGCAAAAGCATTCAAACTGTAGATTATGATTAAGTGGATTATTGTAATAATTTGGGTTCATTTGTATGAAGATAGCATGTATACTCGAAGAGAAATTCAGGTTTTTATAAAAACGGTCCCAAATTTTACCAAGTTTTTTGCTTATAATTTGCAGAGTTTTTAATATAAAAACAAATTTTTTTCAGAAAATATGACAAACAAAATTATACACAATACCCTGCAATCAGAATTAAAAAATAATAAAAATTGTATGAAAAATGAGCAGATTTACTAAATATTGTTTCACTGCGCATGCGCGAATTCAATCAAAATATACTGTGCATAATATATTATCTAAATGTATAGACCAACTTTTATGAAAGTCTCAAAAACATAGCTTGAAAATTCTGATAGCTCGAATTCGCTGTTTCCAAAAGGAAGCAAAAAGATGAGGGGTTGTATCAAATATAGAATAAGAGACACTTCATTCTTATTATGTCAACTTTGATAAGCTAGTATATTTGGATACAACCCCTCATCTTTTTGCTTCCTTTTGGGAACAGCGAAATTCGAGCTTATTCTATCGACGATTACTATCAGAATTTTCAAGCTATGTTTTTGAGACTTTCATAAAAGTTGCTCTATACATTTAGCTTGTATATTATGCACACTCGAGGCTAACGAAAAAGACAGGCTACCGCGGTGCATTCCACCTATCTTTTTTTACAGACCGCTAGAGTGACGTGATGCTCTTTTCGTATACCTGCATTGGTGGATTCGAGCATCACGTGACTCCCGCGGTCTGTAAAAAAAGATAAGCGTAAAGCACCGCGGTAGCCTTTCTTTTTCGTTAGCCTCGATGCACACTATATTTTGATTGAATTCGCGCATGCGCAGTGAAACAATATTTAGTAAACCTGCTCATTTTTCATACATTTTTTATTATTTTTTAATTCTGATTGCAGGGTATTGTGTATAATTTTGTTTGTCATATTTTCTGAAAAAAACTTGTTTTTATATTAAAAACTCTGCAAATTATAAGCAAAAAACTTGGTAAAATTTGGGACCGTTTTTATAAAAACCTGAATTTCTCTTCGAGTATACATGCTATCTTCATACAAATGAACCCAAATTATTACAATAATCCACTTAATCATAATCTACAGTTTGAATGCTTTTGCAATACAGTAAAACCTCTAAATAACGGACACCTCGGGAGCGCAGAAATTGTCCGCTATTCGGAGGTGTCCGCTATTGGGAAAACTTCAGAGATTCACAAAATCGCTAAGAAATGCTTAACGGTTCATTAATTGGCTTTTATATGTCCGAGAACTTCTATTAAATGATTAATCTGAAATTAAAAAGACTATTTTAAGCAATAAAACTGAAACCCGAAAAACTGAAATTGTACATACATTTTTCCACTGTTTATTACATTCTTAAGGAAAAAATCTGTTACAAATGTTTGCTTTTGCTTGCGATTGCATGTAATTAGTTTTTCTGTGTGACGTTTTAATGCTATCAGTAGTTTTAATCCTTCTGAATCATGTATAACTGCTAACTGTGTTTTGCCGCTTCTTGGAAATTCTCGATATTGCCGGAAACATCCCCTGGTTTCAGTATCTGATTCATATCACTAATAGAGTGAGCTTTTGTCGAAGATTCTGAAGGAATATAATCGCCTAAGTCAACTGATTCTTTTTCAGTAGGTCATCATCAATGTTGATGGACATTTCGGCATTTCTTAACTGCTGATCCATTTCATTAGTTCACTTATTGCGATAGTTCTTCATTTCTATCGGAAATAAGTGTTTCATTTTCTTTTAATATAAAGCCTGTTTTTCTGAAACATTGTCGCACGCATTCCGTTTATATGTTTTTTACAGCTGAAGAAATACGAATTTGAAAGCATCGGGAACATTTACTAATTTCAGGCTGTTCTCAACTGTATTCGTAGAATAAAACTTCGAAAGAATATGGCTTAATAAAAGCTTTCTCTACCAGGCTGTACAACTGTGTATAACGCCTTGATCAAAAGGCTGGCAGCTGTTATACGGAAGTTGTCTTTCGGGGGGGGGAGGGTAAACCTAAATTTAAAATGTTCAATTTAAAATATTTTGGATGAGAAGCTGCACTGTCCAAAACCAAGAGAACTTTTCTTTGTTTTTTCATCCTATTATCAAAGGATGTTAACCATTTAATCACTAAAAAACTGGTTGTCCACGCTTTTTTATTCACTCTATAGCGCCAAATTTTTTAAATTGGATGTTCTTTGAGAAGCACATGGGTTTCAGAGATTTTTGAACTATAAGAGGAATTTAAATTACCCGTAATACATTGCAACATAATAAAATAGTGATTCGCTCTTTTGTCATTTTTTCGCCGATACAGCCATCCGTTTTAAAACACAAAGTCTTATTCGAAAAAATTCTGAAAAAGAGTCCGCTTTCATCGGCATTAAAAATGTTTCTCTCCTCATAAACTTCACAAATTGATTGCAGTTATTTATGCCAATCCTCCACTTTTTTCAGAGCTACAGATTTTGCTTTTCCACATATTGTCTTGAAAGAGATGTTGTGCCGAGACAGGAACTTTTTCAGCCATCTACCCAAACCCTTAAAATCATGTAAACCGAGTTCTTTGGCGACTTTTAAAACCTTTTCCTGAATAAAAGGCCCACTGATAGGAATTTTTTTGAACGAAGTGAAGTAAACCAATTCAGAAATATAGAATCAATTTCAATGGAATCAGTATACCTCAATTTCACATTTTTGGTGTTCTCGTTAGAGTTAATAATCCACAAATTCTTTATTTCGTAAAATCTCTCCCCACTTGTGTCTTACCTTATTTTAAAACATTCGGCAAGTATCCGTAAACTCTATTTCTGTTTTTCAGATTCACTTACATTTACAATTTCAAATTTTTCTTTTAAAGTAAATCGCTTTCGTTTTGAGGTCATTCTTGAAACATTAATCACAAACAAGACACGAAATTCAGAATACGCAGAACGCAATCTATTCAGAAAACGATAAAAATGGCTTTAACATATTTTGAAACTTTGAATATTGTATATGTCAATTGAATCTGAAGAATCAAACAGTAATCGATACAAAATACATACGATATTGGGGGATTCCCCAGGCCATTAGGGATTTTCCAGAGACCGCCCCCTACATTTATGTGTTGTCAAAAAATTTGTCACACATTGCCTTGATAAATTTCGAGGCTTTTTACTTTTTTTTCTCCATTTTCTTTCTCGTTAAAAAATCATTTTTCATCCTCGATCGCCAAAACTACTGTCCGCTATTCGGAATGTCCGCTATTCAGAGGTTAAACATACAAAAATTTAGATTTTGGGAGTGGGGATTTGAAAAGTGTCCGTTAAATAGAGGTGTCCGCTATTCAGGAGTGTCCGTTATGGAGGTTTTACTGTATTAGTTTTTACAGGGTTATCGAAAATATATTCGTTTTTCTTCAATTTGTTGACGGCCCCTTATGGGGTTTCGGGAAAAAATCTTCACGGAAATATATGACGTTTATCATGCTGTTTACACTCCTGAAGTTACAGGATAATTCCTTATGTATCTTTCCAGATATTTAACAAAACGTCTAAAATCGCAAGTGACCGGTCATCATTGGCAATATAGTGTTATATATATATATATATATATATATATATATATATATATGTAAATTAACCTTTTTGTTAGATACAATTTTTGAACATCTGCTAATAGGATTATAGTTAACAAATAAGTCGATATTTAATGTAAGTAGTATAAAACTTTTATTTTTTTATATATATACTAGCTGACCCGCCCAGCGTTGCCCGGGCCCGTGATAAAACCGTAAATAAATCCCAAATTTGTATTATTTTATACATTTCACCCGAATTTATATATTTAATGATAAAATCGTTAAAAAAAAAAAAAAAAAAAAAAAAAAAAAAAAAAAAAAGAATACTTTTTTTTTTCAAGTAGGATCGTTATATAGTTTTAAAAAATAGCTTTTGTTGTCCAAACCCTTTAAAATTTTCAATGGTCATAAATGTAACGGTTTTACAGCCCGTGTAGAATATACGTCAGAAATATTACGTCAGAAATATTGTTATCTGGTTGTAAAATAAATATGTTTTCTTTTCGCGTCGGGTCCGTTAACATAAAAAAAAAAAAGTATTCGTCGAATACGAAACGTTTAGTAACTTTTAGCGTAAGATTTTTTTTTTTTTTTTTTTTTTTCTGGTGAGGCGCCAAATGAACTGTGTTCACCGGTGTTTTTGAAAGGGTTAAAATCCGTATTAGAAAAAAAAAATCATATCGTCTATTAGAAGAAGGTTTCAGCTCTAAGAGCATGTGTTTGATTTGTCTGTATCTCTAAAAAATGTGCTATTTAGGGACGTTGGCGTAAGGGAGAAAACATAAGCCCGGGAAAACGACCCTTTTTCAAAAATGTTTTTTAAAGGGTTAACATAATTTTTTTGGGGGACGTTGCATTGGAGACGTAAGAGTGCGATCTTTCAGAATATGTTTTTCGTTTTTAAATAAACCAAACGGTTTAGTTGATAGAATTTAAAACAGAATTGCGAAATAAACGCATTCTTCATGTAAATGGTTCTTCATTCTCGTATATCTTCGTTCTCTGTGATAAATTGGTTTCTGGGCATGCGCGAGCTCTGAAACTGAATCGCAAAAATGAGATGAGTTATTGATCAGTTTTTAATTAATATTTTTGTTAATTTACAAAGTAATAAAATTCTGAGACTCAGGTGCACCAGGACAGACCTTGGACTATCCGCACCTAAATTTTCAGACTTCTGGGTGGGCTAGATTTTGCTAGCCATCGCAGACAAACAAACACACATACACACAGAGCGAAACTTTCTTTTATTAATATAGATATATATTTTCCCCTCTTATTTAAATTGTTTGTTTGATTTATAATATTCCATTTAAAAGAATTTCTTGTTTTTAACCGACTCAAAAAAAGAGGAGGTTATCAATTCGACGTGTATTTTTTTTTTTTTTTTTTTTTATTGTATGTACACCGATTACTCCGGAACTATGCGTCCTATTTCTACGATTTCTTTTTTTTATTCGAAAGAGAATACTTTCGAATTGGTCCCATTTAAAATTTATGAAAATTGGTTCAGTAGTTTTTCAGAAATTCAACAAAAACGAAAAAAATAAACATTTTTAAAAATATTTAATCTACTTTTTTCCAAAGATATCGTTTTATCGTCTGCTGCCATAGCAACATGATAAATTAAATTTCATTTAAAAAAAAAAAAATTGTTTTAAGTATGTTCACCGAGAGTACCGGAACCATGCGTTCTATTTATGTGATTTTTTTTTTTTTATTCGAAAGAGAATACTCTCGAATTGGTCCCTTTTAAATTTTATGAAAATTGATTCAGTTCTTTTTCAGAAATTCAACAAAAACGAAAAAAAAAAATAAACATTTTAAAAAATATTTAATCTACTTTTGAATCTTTAAAAAGTTCCATTGTTGCAGTTTCACAGCGGTTTGCCATATTTTGAAAAGCCTTTATTGGCGCATAATTAAATACATTGTTGTTTCAACTCCCATACAAATGTACGAGTTAGAGAAAATATTTGGCGGTTTATCGCCTGTGGCGCACTAGTTGGAAAATGCCTTTAAAATATCCAAATATATATATATCTATCTTATATTATACAAGATGAGCAGCAGTGGGCCGATTGTCACAACTAAATTTTAATAGTATTTATTCTTTGCCTTATTTAATGACTTAATTTCTCAGCTTTAATAAGGCGATGGATACTTTAAAATTTAGCGGTGACAATCGGCCCACTGTTGTTCAACTTTTGCACCACTGAATACGGCTATATAGAAATGCTTTCGCAATTGTTTTTAATATTTATACTACATAATATTAACTATAAAGTCACAGTATAGAAAGAAAGAAAGGGGTTTCTCCAATTAGTATTATATGCGACATTGTTGGCGCGGTGTATTTACCTTGTACATATCTTAAAAATCAGTACACATTAAGCATAAACACCGAAGTCAGTGAGATACGCAGCTATAGAAACTGTAATATACAGCCTGATTATGGCACATTATCCAAAACTATTAGAAGAGAATAATGATAAAATTTTTAATCTTCCGTAATCAAGTCTATTGCCAAGGTTAGCGTGAAATAAAAAAAGATATTAGCAACAATATGGTTTAATGTAAATATGGATATCATTAAAGGCCAGAGCCCGATAAAAGTTGTATATGACACAAAACCCAGCACCTTTTCAGTTCCTCCTCGCATCAAAATAGTTGCTAGATACTTTTTTTTTTTTTTTTTTTTTTTTTTTTTTTTTTGGGGGGGGGGGAGGTATTTGGGGTTATCATTAGATATTACGATACGGTTGCCAAGTGGACCAAAATCGTTTTTGATTTTGAGACAATAATTGTAGAAAACTGCAATTTTAAGAATTTTTTTGTAAATCACTTAATTTTATTTGGGGCCCTATCAGCAGTGCGCCAAAAACTATGGCCTAGTTGGCCTGTGCGATAATCAGCCCCTGTTAAAGGATTTTCACAAAAACACTCCATCGCACTAAATCGTATTAGCTAAAATACGCGAATTGGCAGTGAAACCAATTACGGAAGATTACTCAATACGATTAAAAATCATATCATGAAATAAAACTTAAAGCATCTTAAACATGAAGCTAAATAAATTTTGTTTAACATTTCAGGCAAGTTCCTTAAAAAAGTTGCTGTGTTTTAAAGTTGAACGCGTTAAACCAAAATCAAAAGAAATTTCTACTGATGGACAAGAGGAAGAAAATAAGGAGAAGGAACAGGATTCTCAAATTGATACTAAGCATAAAACCCCATCTCAGATGGCTTCTGAAAAAAAAAAAAAAATCAGAACTGGAGAAAATTTTAAATGCCTTGTATGCTGCCAAGGACTCCATGTCAAGTTCTCGAATTTAAAAACAGATAAATAAGGTTTTCAGTGATCTAAACTAAAAAGCGAAAAATAAACTTTTTAACCAAAAATAGAACCGACTTCAAAAACTACTAAAAAGCGAAAAATAAATTTTTTAACCAAAAATAGAACCGACTTCAAGAACTACTACAAAGTAAAAAATAATTTTTTTAGATAATAGTTAATAAGAAATTAAATTAAGAGCATTGTATTTACCATGCATATTATTATATTTTTGTACATTAATTTGATTTTTTGGAGTCGGTGCCAGCCAAGCCAAGTTAAAGCCATATTACCATTTTTAAACATTCATCTGACGCTATACATGTATATTTTCAAATGAGATTAGCAACTATATGTCAACAAACATTGGTTTGGAAATTAGTTAATCATTTAAATCATTGTATTTTGTACCATTTGATGAGTTATATATATATTTTTTTTGTCTCGTATTTATGTAGATATAATTTATACGCGTGTTACGATTTATATTGGATATTTTGTCTTGAATTTTGTACTTGGCTTGGCTGGCACCGACTCCAAAAAATCAAATTCATGTACATAAATATAATAATATGCATGGTAAATACAATGCTCTTAATTTAATTTCTTATTAACTATTATCTAAAAAAAATTATTTTTTACTTTGTAGTAGTTCTTGAAGTCGGTTCTATTTTTGGTTAAAAAATTTATTTTTAGCTTTTTAGTAGTTTTTGAAGTCGGTTCTAGTTTTGGTTAAAAAGTTTATTCAATCTTGTTTTAACGATCGTTCGGGCAGCGAGATAACATGATTTTTGGCATAAAGCTGGTGTTATTTACAGAAAACGATTCTTCTCTGCTTATAATTGTAGATTTCCTGCCCTTGAAAAAGTGAATTACAATATAAGCTTTCATTTGTGTTTATACTCTTGTTTTTTCATTTGAATTAATAATATTTCATTTATTAGGACTACATACATTAATTTGTAATTTGACTCTGCTATCGTGAATTCATTGTGTATGGTCAATTTCTTATATTTCAATGGTTTAATTTTACATTAAGTTTATATATATATATATATATATATATGTTATATAAAAAATTTCTTTCCTTCGCATTTATTTCGCATTAGTCCTTTAAATTAATCTAACTTCTGACATAGTCAGTATTTCCTTAATTCTTAATAATATTTATTCCTATTTAATGTCCTTTTAAAAAGTAAATACCCGTATATTAATAATTATCTTATTCTAAATCTTAAGCTAAAATTTTAAGTTCATTCGTAACTTTTATCAGCTCCCCAATCTACAAAATTCCGAGAGACACTTTCTCATTTCGAATGTTTTTAAAAAGCCATTTTCTTTTTATTATTATTATTCCATGCTCGGCTTTTGCGTGCAGGGTATTTTTCACTTCAAAATTGATGCGCGGCCAGGTGAGGGACTCTTTCGTGTTAAAGATTCTCCCTCTCGCCTCATTCGCTGGGCTGGAGCTCGCCTTTCGCTCATTGGTTTGTACGCACGTGACGTCGTATTTCTGTATGTCTACGCTCCGCTCCGTGAACAAAACTCACTTATAGGCCTTTTGAGAGAGGATTTTTGACGTGTTTGGAAGTATGTATCTGGTGTTGTAGTCTCGTAGAATTTTCATACAGCTTTTTAACATCTATTAAACCATGTAGTGAGCCATCGTGAAGCCTGAGAGCTATAAGTTTGTACCTGTGGGAACTGTTACTCTTATTCTAAATAAACTATTTGTCTGGTGGAGAAACTCTCACCTCTTCGCCATGATTATGGATATCTATATCTTTAACCAACTGCCATTTTCTCGTGGTGTCTCATCTTCGTCAAAATGCCACATATATATATATATATATATTCTTTAGCTGTAGAAAAAAAATATATAGATTTCCAGCACGTCTAAATAAATGAAAATTACAAGTATGCATAGGACTCGTAAAAATTCTTCCAGAGAAAGGGAAAATGGCATTTGTCTAATTTCATGTTAACCCCTTTCTATTAAAAGAAAACTGTCGCCAAACAGTCTGATTTAACGCCAAAAGCGTGACGTCACAATGTATTTCAATTGCAGCGCTAGTACACTATGCACTTATTCTATTGTTACTTAGCCTGTGGGAGAGTCAGTTCATAGTTTTCCTAATGAAAGACAAAAATTTACTTATCTTTCTGTGTTTTCTCTCTTCTTTTGGAGGGGGGGGAAAAAAAAAGACAAATATCTGGCTAATTGTTGTTTCAGATTAAGATAGTGGTCGAGTGAAAAATAGCCAAGTACAGGAACATAGATCTTTAATTTCAAAATAATAACACAAGAGGGCAGCACCAAACATTTTTTTTTTTTTAATCAAAGGGTTAGGAATTTTACTGGATTAGCGGAAGTTCTCATTGGTTGGTGGGAAATTATGATACTGATTTCAACACTGCTTTTTTGATGGATGGAATTTTTTTTTTTTTTTAAGTGACAGATTTCAGATAAAGTTCATAATAATTTAGGAATTAGAACAACTCACTAGGCTAACCTGAAGAGTATGTATATGCGTAGCATAGCAGGTTTGAGGATGTGCTTCTATAGTTGAAAAATTATTTGGTGCTGCCATCTAGTACCATTATTTTGAAGTTGGTGATTAATTATTTAGTACGATTTATTTATTGAATATTTTAAAGGTAGAAATGTTCTCCGATTTTGGCGAAACGTGGGGAATATGAACACGTGCAAAAAGATTTTGATGATTCTTTATTGATTAATTTATCTGGTGACTATTTTTATTAATTATTTTAATTTATTCATCGATGTATAATTAGGTACTTTTTTATTCTAAAAAAGCGTCTTTTAGTGCTTTAAATACTTTCGTTCTTATACGATAAAATGAGTTTTTTTTTTTTTAATCAAATTTGGTTTAGTTTAAGTTTTACTTTTAAGTTTATTATCACTTGGGTTACGTTTGTATAATGTATATTACGTTTTTGTTAATACTTTATTTAAAAATAAAATTAAAAAAACGGTTAATTTGACCAACATAATTTATAAAACTTCTTATTTGATTTTATAAAATTAATACTTTTATATATAAACACTAGTGTATATTTAAGTGTTACCTAAGTTCTAACATAAAACAATTTTTAAGATGTCGTCTCAACAATAAATGTGCCTGTGGTTAAAAATTGTTTGGTGCTGCCATCTTGTGTCATTATTTTTTAGTATTTATTCGTTAAAGAAGGCAGTTTTATTTGATTTTTGGAGAACGTAAACGACATGGAAATGTGACAAATTAAAATGGAATATTATAGTATAATAATATGATATAATAAACAAGTGGATAAATGTGATCAAAGATAAAAGAAAAGTCATGTTTTTTATAATGTAAAAATTTACCAATCTATTTTACTCTTTTTTTCGAATATCTGAACCAGCCCAATAGCGGGTGAAGCCCGCTATTATACTCTGTCATAATAATATCTGTCACGTGGACTCAATGCGATATTAAAAAAAATCAATTTAAAAATGAAACATGTTGTATAGAGACCTTCAAAATGTTAAAATAGGCCAATATTTCCATAATCGGTATTTTATCATGACTCAATACGTTCCTCAAACGCATATGACGTTAGAATCACTTGCTATCTACTTGCTTTCTCTATTACTCATATTGATACTCTCTTTGTATAATTCTGAAACATTTGAAAAAGTCCGTTACACTTCCAATATAATGTCAGATTCATTTTCTTTTTAAATCTCTAATGACGTCCTATTAAGTTGCTTTCTGTACATACACATACTCATACTCCTTCTATTATTGAGAAATGTTTGAAAATTTCCGTTATATTAGCAATAGGACGTCCTATTCATCTTTTTTTCAATGGGTGAAACTTTTTATTCCCTTTTCCTTTTTCGCGTGGAAATCTTTCAATAGAAAATGAATTACTGTAGAAAGAATTTTTGTGTGGATTTTTAAGGGTTGGCAACTGCTATAGCGAAAAATGTTTAAATTTAGTAGGAAAAGGCTGTTAGATTTTTTTTTTTTTTTTTTTTTTTTTTTTTTTTTTTTAATCTTTCTATATTAAAATAATATGATTTTTTCAACTTTTATGATTTTGAGCTTCATAGTACGTATTCAGCTATAAATACACAAAATTTCATGTCTGTAAGTTATATAGTTTCTGAAAACCGGCTCTGTAACGGACAGACAATGTAGCGGGACGAATAGGGTTTCGTGAGATGAACGAAACCCTAAAAATCGCATGCTAGCGTTGCATTTGAAATAAGATATGACATCACATATTTTGTGTTGTTGGTATTAAATCACATTGTTTGGCAGCATTTTTATTTTATAAGAAAGGGATTGATGGGAAAGAAGGCAAGAACCAAAATATCAATAGTATCTCTTTTTTTTGTTGTGTTTGCATCTAGAATTTTACCTTTCAGCAGGTATCAATTTTAGGAGAAAGATTATATATTTTCTAAATAATGCGTAAACATTTTTAACTGATATTGTAAAATTCTGTCATCAAAAGCAAGTTTACTTGTCATTAGGTTTATTTTCAGAGCTATGTATGCAATCCAATTTCACATATGTCATTGTTTTACTGATATTGTAATATTCTGTCATCAAAAGGATATTATGTACTTATTGTTATTAGGTTTAATTTCAGATCTATTCATGCAATCCAATTTCACATACCTAAATCTGTCATTCTTTAACTGATATTGCAATATTCTGTCATCAAAAAGCAAATTATTTACATGTTAGTAGGTTTATTTTGAGAGCTATTCATGCAATTCCATTTCAACATATGTCATTATTTTATAGGTAATGCAGAAACAAGAAGTTTTCTATCACATATTATTAATGTAACATGTTCTGAAGTTAAAAAAAAAAAAAAATAATAATAATAATTGGTAATATTTCAGTGGCACAGCCAGGAACAACAAAAGGAAGATAATTTGAATCATTGTCTATGCTAATAAAAGAAAGACCGATGCAGAACTCTAATTTGTAGACAGAGAATTAGATGAACGGAATCAAAATAGAAATCGCATGAAAACTCATCAGTTTGAAGCGTCAAAACTAACGCTCATGTGAACAGAATAACATCGACAGTGGCCTAAAGCACGCCTTGGGCGAAATGCGGTAGTTCAGCGTGGCACACTGTGTCCCTTTTGACGCCCCTGTAAGAGTCCTGCGTGGGTCGGGTAGTACCCGACCTGAACCTGCAAATTCCATTTGAAATCAATCCGCAACCTCACCCGAACCCGTAAAAATAATTTTCCCCGACCTGCAACCTGACATATTTTAATCCGCACCCGGGCCGAATCCACAATACCTTGACCTGCATCCGCAATGATAGGACATTAAATCACATTTTAATCCTATTATGAAAAGTAATGTACAATACAATTGTATCTCTAATACCAATTTTATATTTTATGTAGAAAAATAAACAAATCTATATTCTTATAATATTGAAATATAGTGAAACCTCGGAATAGCGGACACCTGCAGATCGTTGAATAGAGTCCTGCAGCAGGTCGGGTTGTTTCTATTTATTCTTTTGGGTCGCGATGACTCATTTCCTTTCTGCGAGTCAAGTTCAACCTTGAATATTTCTTTCGGCTCATATTTAGCTTTTAGCATGTCTGATTGTTGGGATTTTCATAAAAAGTTTGAACAGAACTGTTTCAGATGAAAATAAATACGTGTTTGAATATAAATAAGTTAGGGGTCGGAAAAATTACTTTTTTTTAGTAGATAATTACAATTACTTTATCAAAAATGTAGTTAACTACAACTACTTGTTTTAAAAAGTAGCGACTACAAACCACTTTTCAAAAGTAGTCACTATTTTGCTACTTTTACGTTTTGTCAAAAGATTCAATCTACACTTGAAATTGTGGACATGGAATTAGAATTCTGTACCGAACTTGAAAATTGTGCTTAAAGTCAACTCGAAACCGACCCGAATCTGAAGGAAGAGAAAATTAATCCTCATTTCAATACAATTATGAAAAATTAGTCCACAATTATATCTCTAATATCAATTTTATCTTTTTGTATAAAAATGAACACACTCATTAATATTCAAATATAGTTTTTTCTTTAAAATCAGGACTTTCTTTTGAAATATTTGATCAATGGCAACTTTCAATGACAACACTCTAAATAGAAAAAAATATTTTTAATTTACTTTGAAATTTATACCCGTATACCAAATTTCAAGTAACAGGGACTGAAAGTTTTAGCATCTCTTTTATCTAATTTCCATATCGGTATGATAAAAAAATCAGAAATTACTATTCGAAAAAAATGTAAATTATAACCTATAAATATTTTAGAAGTCGGTTACTAGAAACTTCTAAACTTCTTTACAAAATTTCAGCAAATTCTGCCAAATAATTTTTGAGTTATACTTAAAAAAAAAGCTGAACTACAGTTTGGGAGACCATAATTTATCAAAAAAGTGACTAATCTCAGAAAACTGTTAATAGATGCTATAGCAGTGTTAATTATTTATATTTGATGGAATTTTTAATTGATTTATTTAAGGTTTTTTTTTAATACTAATGATATTTACTGTTGAAAAGTATTAAATGTTTTTGTAATGATTTCAATTTATAGACGATCTCTAAAATTAACCCAATGTTTAATATTGACTATATCGAGAACTGATCATAGAAACTTCACAAAAATTTATAACTAGCTAACAAAAATAAAGTTACGTATTCTTTGGCTTTTTTTCTCCCAAGCACTTTTTTTATCTACTGGAATCTGGAAGAAGCGAATATGCATTCCATTAATTTTTATGCATGCAGGAAACAAATACTTCACAGCGATCGCAAGTCGTGTTAATAAGATGATTTTTTGCGATATCAACAATTGGATGAAAATACTTTCTTAACTAGAAATCCTAACTTGAAATATTCCTTTTAATGTTTATAAGCTTTAGATATTCGGTGTGAGATGCCATCCAGTAATTATATCATTAATAATGAAAATGCTAACTCACCTCTATGTGCAGCTTCATGTTGAAAGTGGGAGATTTTGAAAGTGACATTTTTTTTTATTAAATGTTCAAAGTTTACAAGTTACAGTGTAATTACCAAAGACTTGTTCGATAACTTTAAAATACTCGTTATATGTCTACCAGGCAGTACAATTTCATTTTTCTCTTTCATAATGTTAATTGCAAAAGAAGATACCTGGTATTGAAAATTTAGATATAATAGTAGCTAAACGTAAGAAAATGTATTCTTTTTGTGAGTTAGCACTTTGGTTTGTTTTATCAGCAAGAGTAAAGGGAAAAATCTATGACACAGTAACTGAGATTTGGTCGCTGACATTCGCAAAGTGTCACACAGAACACGTTTTGTAAAAAAAAAAAAAAAAAAAAAAAAAAAAAAAAAAAAAGATGTATGATTAAGTGATTAGGAGAATGTAGTTTTTTCCTCCTTTCCAAGTAGTGTTAAAAGTAGCGTAAAAGGTCTCTTTTTGGAAGTGTCCATTGTGGAAGTCTTACTGCATACATATTTTTAACCTGCAACAAAAAAAAGTAGAAGTCAACCCAACCCGAACCACAACAAAAAATATAGCACCAACCTGACCCGAGGGTTTGGCTGGGTGTAGGTAACCCGACACGATGAGAAGACTAACCCGTAACTCACCGTCAACCTCAACTGGCGAGTTACGCTGTAACTCTCGGTTGACCCTGAAATCAAATTCTCCGCTAACTCAACTAGCCGAAAATGGAGGAGAAAACCAAACATAAGTTCAGTGAACCAACCTATTCGTCTACAGTTATTCGACACGCGCATGTGCAATTGAAGCAAAGATGGCGGTTGCGTTGACAAGTGTTTTGACGTTTATTTCGTTTCAATGCTATTTGTGATGCAGAAAGCAAACGAAATGTTAATTTAAAAAATAATAATAATGTGAAAGAATGTGTTACTTTTAATTATTAGCCCTTTTAGGATATTTTAACTCTGTAAAGTCAAGATTATAGTGATTATTAAGAAAGTTTTCAAGACGTAAAATATCTACTGAGAACATTTGGTAGCGCCATCTAACGAATTTAAAATCAAATGTTCTTACACTCAAATATTGTATATACGATTCAAATCTTTTTTTTTTTTTTTTTTTTTTTTTTAAGAATAAAAAACAGCAGTTTTTCTTAAATTTCAGATTTATTCCTACACTTCATGTTTGTTTAAAAAATAAAATTATAGAAGATGGAATTTTGCGTTAAAATATCGTTATAATACATAAAAATGTATATCCGTTTGTAATAGATAAATAATTTGAACTAATATGTACTTGTTAGTTAAAAATAATTATTTTTGTTTGAAAGAAACATTTTTAAGAGGATTATTTGAAAATTTTCGCAGTTCACGAGAATTTTTTCAAACAGCTCTTTAAATTATTATATATGAAATTTAAAAATATATTATATATATATTAATTATAATAATTTACACATAAAAAAAAAAAAAAAAAAACCTTTTTGGGTCTCGTATAAGGGATAAATGCTACCAAGCATGCAATTTCATCCAAGATAATTTAATTGAATCTGTAATCAATTATTTTAGTTAAATAAAACACATACATTAGAAATAAATATATGAAAATATCTTTTTATATAATATTCTTGCAAAATAAATAAATCTATCTCGCTATTTGCTTTTATTCCACTTATTAGTGTTAGCATGGTCATAAAATTGTTTATTAAACGTAGATAATATATATATATATATATATATATTCTTTAATCAAAAAACTTAAAAAAAAAATCCTATAAAATTTTGTAAAAATGAGCATTTTATGACTGTGACAATATTTTTAAACCACCAAATCAAAATGTTAATTCAAAATTTATTTGTAAATTTATTTATCAAAAAGTAAACACTCCAATTTCCCTTTAATCAAATAACTAAAAAAAAAAAAAAAAAAAAAAAAAAAAAAAAAAAAAAAAACTTGTTAGTTAAAAATAATTATTTTTGTTTGAAAGAAACATTTTTAAGAGGATTATTTGAAAAAATTCGCAGTTCACAAGAATTTTTTCAAACAGCTTCTAAAATTATTATATATGAAATGAAATATATATATATATATATATATATATATATTAATTATAATAATTTACACATAAAAAAAACACTTTTTTGGGTCTCGTATAAGGGATAAATGCTACCAAGCATGCAATTTCATCCGAGATAATTTAATTGAATCTGTAATCAATTATTTTAGTTAAATAAAAAACATACATTAGAAATATATGAAAATATCTTTTTATATAATATTTTTGCAAAATAAATAAATCCAGCTCCCTATTTGCTTTTATTCCACTTATTAGTGTTAGCCTGGTCATAAAATTGTTTATTAAACGTAGATAATATATATATTTTTTTCTTTAATCAAAAAACTTAAAAAAAAAAAAAAAAAAAAAAAAAAAAAAATACTATAAAATTTTGTAAAAATGAGCATTTTATGACTGTGGTAATATTTCTAAACCACCAAATCAAAATGTTAATTCAAAATTTATTTGTAAATTTATTTATCAAAAAGTAAACACTCCAATTATGCTCTTTCAATACTCTGTTTTGTTTCGTTATTGAAAACTGAATCAAGGGAGGACAGAACCCATAAAGACTATTGCTACGTCATGTGATCCCTTTGGCCAATGAGATATACACATTTCAACCTGCCGTCGAGTAACCCAGAGTCGAATAACCATGTCCCTGAAGTTAACGAAGAATTCGGAAATATCAACCGGCAGTTAGATTCGCGAACCTCGGGTTACTCAACTGAGAGTTGTACGGGAAGTTGAAGGTTGGTGGTGAATTGACCGGAGATCTCTACACCACAAGAAGGGGTGTTCATTTCCACGCTTGTTCTATGATGCTCGTGTGACATCAGACTTCATTTACATTTCAGCATTCCACAAATATTACTCTCTAAAATGCTGCTGAAAAATGCACATACATAGTTCAGTCTTACTCTAATTTCATTTTTCAACATTTGCTTTTCACCATCATAAAAACGACCCAACAATCCTGTTCTGCACTTCTCACCTGTTGCAAAATTCTGTGCTATAGTGAGAAGAATTTCAACCCTGGATTATATAATTACAATGCTCAAAACTTAATTTTCACCTTCATAATTGTAATACCCAACATACACTATTTTTAAACATTCTCTCTCTAAATTTTAAGTATTTTGAAAAATGTAATTAATTTTGACATAAGTGTTCTAAACTTACCAAAGTATTTTTTTGAAAATGTAGTATGTTGGTATTAGACTCCTAACTGTCCAATGGTGAAATACAAATTTTAAAAAAATGTATTAGGTAATGAGCAATGATAAAATTATCACAAGGCATAACACAGGATTTTGCGATGAGTGAACAAATAAATAGAAGGACACCCCTTCAAGATCATTTCATCAATAAATATTTGGGAAGTTGAAATTTATTTGCAGAACTCAGTTTTTGATTAAACCTGATTCTTTTAAGAGCATGCAAATAGAATGATTTCTTCCTATTGCAAATATTATCCAATTTAATTTTAAGGCAGTTCTCAAATGACCTGCTGTACAACGTGAAACTTTGACACATTTTTAAACACAAAGGAATGAAATTGGCAGGCCTGACCTTTGAAGATATTTGGAATCGAAATTTTTCCTTTTTTCATCAATACATTACTTATTACACTAGTTATTAGTGTTTTGTGTCATGTGACGAAATGCTTTTCTCCCTTCTCGCATTTTTGGGGTTAGGAATTCGGATAAAAAATATCGACTTTGACAGTATTTTCTGAAATGTCTTTTGCTCTTACTAAAAAATGAAAAACTTTTATGTATTACAAAGCATAGAATAACAACAATATTATGCGTTTTCAAAAGATTTTAAAAATGTGTCGCTGTAGCCAGTGTGGTTTTCAGAATCCAGCCTTAAATTAATAAAAACTAGTGACACGATGCTTATCACTCAGACGTGTACATTTCAAAAACTTGTATTTAACATTTTTAAAATTTCAGAAATATATTTTTTTATTTTTTTGTAATCTTCATCTATTTGGATCAATAATGGTAATGACATTTCTTAAATTAAAAGCTGTGTCTTTAACTGGAATCCACGAAACATCTTACTTTGAATTATCAGAATGTGCAGATATCTGAGAAGTGAGGAGAAAATAGAAACATATACAGGGGGTTCCACAAGAAAGTACACTGGAAAATGTTATTTTTAGTGAAAAGAAAAAAAAAATACAGGAATGTTTTACGTCGACACCTTTATTTTTTAAAAACATTCATTTGATTTTTAAAGACACTTTTAATATTTAAAAGCCAGAGAGCACAACAAGTCAGTTTTAAATAGTTAAAAAAATAGTTATAGCAAGCAAAATTAAAAATATAAAGTGCAGTAATGGGAAAAAAATTATATTTTTTTTAATTAAGGAGAAGAAGGGAGCTATTTATGAATGAGGGGCAAGAAGGTTGCTAATTTTTAATCCAAAGCACAGACAAGGTGCAGCATGAGTGCAAGAAGTCCATTCCAAGCCAAGATTAAAAAGTTTTTCAAGTATTAGGAATAGCCCAATGGAGATGGGCTAGAAGATTTCAGTGTCCTAAAATTGAAATCTAACAATAACAGAAAGCGATTAAAAGTTTTTGCTTGCCATTATTTCAATATATAAAGTATAAATAATTGTCAAATCGGAAATCTCTCAGTCTTGAGGTCTTGCACCCACAGGGTGTAGCAACTCTTGAAACTGTCTGAGAGAAACTCTGGAATTTTAATTGTGTTTGGAAATCAGAGGAAGGACCTATCCAGCCGTCTCGTGTGCTCACTTCTTTTCTTAACCACACATGCGTTTGACATGCAGCTGTTTTTATTGGCTGATGTATTTTTTTTTCTCTAAAACCAACAGTTTTTGGGGACTATCTTCTAGTAGAACAACTTGCACATTAAAATTATAAATAAAAGGAAACATAATTTGATGATTCTAAATAGTTGAATTATATTCCAAATAAAGATTACCTGAAAACTACAAAGATACAAAATTTTATTGAACCTCAGTTTACAAAAGTTATTTGAAGTTCAATTAGATATGGTAAGCACTACAAATGCAATTTGAATTGTTTTTATGGTACTTACGTATTATCCGGGCCAGCTCCTATTCACTGGGCCAACAATGGCACCAAAAATATTAATTACAGCAACTCATTTCTTTTATTAACTTTCTTCATTTTAACTGTCCACCTAATATTATATTGTTGCCACACTGAAGTCAGTGGCTGAAGTATTTATATGCGCGTAACTAAATAATATGATACAGCTTATACACATAGATATAATATACAGATCTTTATAACGCAAACCTAAAAACATGAGGTTGTGCATTATATAGATCACATTTCCCACATCATTCAATTGAGCTTGTAAAACATGGCCAAATAGGTGTGAAACATACCAAAATACATGAGAGTATCTTTATATTGCATTCTTTATTACCAGGAGTTGTGCAGATTATAATTTTTTGCATAATGTAGATAATTCCACACATTGTTAAATTTACATTATAAACATTGTCCAAACATACCTGTATCAAATCATAGCAATTTTTTTCAGTAATTAGCTCTGAATTAAGGAGATGAAGTTGAACTAATGTATCAGATTTAGTCCTCTAGAGAATAGCAACTATTTATGATGGGGGAATTCAGGTGTTTCTTAACTGTAAAATTCCTTGTTTACATCTGAGAAGTTGTGCGTTATATGGAGAATAAAATTGCATTATAAAGATCTCCTACTGTATTCACTGATATATTACATAATATATATATATATTGTATTCATTCTGCTGGTCCTAACAAACCACTGGAAATAAAGCTACCATCATTAATTTAGTTTATTGCTATGAGTCGTCCATTGGATGTTATGTGTTTAATAAATCTTATACCAAAAACTGTTTTCTATTATTTTTAGCCTGCCTGTATATTATTTGTCATTTTTAACAATGTCACATATTTATTAAATGTACATTAAATTACCATTTTGAACACAATTAACAACGATAAACCAGACAGACAATTAACAACCCCTTTTTGGCGATTTATCTACATGATCCAGACAATACTTATAATTTTTATAAGAATGTACACAAAAACAACTCTGAGGAAAATGCATCTAGAAGGCATGTCGTGATAAATTTTATTTGATGAAATGTTGACATATCTCATTTTGTTTCAAAGGAGAAACTCACAAATATTTCACAAGTAGAATGAAAAACTGATAACAAAGAAATATTTTACACTATTTTTCTCTAAGTTGTAATTAGCAATAGAGTTACAACAATAAAATGCAGAGATAGGCTTATTTTCTTTATCTTTTTTCAAATTCAGCACAACCTGATTTGCTAGAACAACACATACATTAATTTCTACTAAGCTTTTCTCTTTATCAACTCTGCTTTCTTTAAATATTTCTTAGTAGGGTTCTTTTTTAAACTGAATCACGCCATCTTTACATTAAAAAAAAGAGAAATATTTTCAATAAGGATGACTAAACAATAATATAATGCACTTAAAAATATTAGTACTGAAATTACCAAGATCTAAAAAAACATAATTTTATTCAATCTATCATCTTTCAGGAAAACAATGCTAACATGAAAAACAACTGAATAACTGACATGAAGAATAACGCTTCATTAAAAAAAATGTATACAAACAATACACAGGAATTTCATGCTTTGGTTGTAAAATCACATTTTTTTAAAGTAGAACAATAGACAAAGTTTATAGTAAAAAAAAAAAAAAATGAATATAAAAATTAAACTTAAAATACAACATTTTATCCAACCAATGCATTTTTTTCAGAGAAATAATGGCATGAATTTGAAAATGACTGAATAACTGAAACTGTCAGTTACATTTTTATAAAATGTGTAAATGAGTTTTTTGGTCATTTCCTTAAGCTTATGTGTACTAAATCTTATGGTGTCTATCTCTCTTGCCATCTTTACAAAAGAAAATGTGGAGTTTTACGACACCATACATTTTTTCACTGCTTCATTAGCAATTGCAGTATATTCCTAAGGAGTGCATGAAATTGAAAGACAATGTTGTGACAAAAATTAATCTTTTTTTTTTTCCATTCCAGTCATCTTTAACAATAGAAGTGGATCCAATGATCAAAGTCATATACAACCGGAAAAAACTCTTCACCAAATTTTACTGGCTTTCTTGGATTAGTTAACTTGAAAGGGTTAATGTTAATATTGTTTGAAAAGGTAATTTCATTGATGTCAATGGCAACTTTTTTTTTTTTTTTTTTTAACAGTTTGTGTAACACTATTTCAAAACAATAGTAATCTACCATGAAGATTATTCTTTGGAAATAGTGGCGGTAGACAAAATAATAGAAAGTAGTCGCCGGTGGCAGCTCTGCTTGACCCATAAATCTATTGGTTCATTTACTGTTATTTTCTGTCTTTACCACTTTTACCTAACTTTTCTTCAAGCCAGGTATGAGAATGAAATTTCAAGACACTGTTGTGGTGGTTTTGGGGTTCTTTCTAAAACACAACTTACTTAAACTTAAAAAGCTCATTTATTACTCAATCTTCACTTGACAATTAAATATTTAAAAAAAAATAAGTATACCCTGATTAGCTCCACTGAAATCTGTTGCCATGGAAAAGGTAGCAAATTATATTAAACTACTCAAAATATCAAAACTTAAGAATCCGAATAGGTTAATACAACAATGATAATTTTGAACTCATCATTTTAAGACAACATTAAATGTAGTAAGGGGCAACAGATTTCTAAATCAAGTAGCATACTGGATTGCATAAAGAACACCCAACTCCACTCCAACCCGATCAAGCTCAAATCTCCATACACATTAAATTAACAAAAGTGTAATCATCATATAATTTGGAAAAATGCAGGCAACCTGAAATTCCTCCAATATGAGGACCAAAAGGGGAAAGAGTTAAATCCGTTAATAGAATAGGGATATGATGATGTACTAAAATTTTAGAACAACCATAGAGATTCTGAACAAGATCCGATCGGTTAACCAAGAATCGTATAGTGGTGTATAATGACTGGATATTTTTTTTTTTTTTTTTTTTTTTTTTTTTTTTTTTTTTTTTACTTTTTAAAATAAAACAATTTTGGTGTATATTTTAGAAAAACAATGTTTCTGAAAGAGGAGAGTTAAAGCTTAATTTAACATTTTATGAAATTAAATTTAATATTACTGTTTCACTTATTAATCTATCCATCCTTAAATCAAGATCAAAAATACGATTGTATAACATTGAGTGAATTTCAATTTATGTTCATTAAAACAGTCAGTTATGAATTTAAACTTAAGAAATTTTAAAGTCCTAATTTAATAAAGTTGAATTTTCTCTCCCTTTTTTTTTTTTTTTTTTTTTTTAATTAATCACAGAAAGGTTAGGCCATTCTTATAGGTCTACTGTGAATATAAAAAATTAATTATTTAGAGATTTATACAAAGAAAAACATACCAACTTTGATAATAAACAAAAAAAAAACACAATTTATTTGAACATTTAAAATAATGAAGCAACTAAGTTATCAAAAATAATCTTAATAAAACAATATAACAGCTGATCTTTTAAGTTGAAACCACTCACTGGTTACTTTTAAATTACACATCATATTTTTAAAATTACCATCATATTACCATTTAATGGTTGTTCAAACATACAAACATTATATATTAACCTACAGACTATTTCTGTTCATAATATTTATTCTTATTGAAATTATCCAAAGATATTCATTTCACTTTTAAACTCTGGTATAGCAAACATATTTTTTTTTTTTTTTTTTTTTTTTTTTTTAAAGAGGTACAAATAAATAAAAAGAAAAACTATGCAAATAGTACTTACAACAGGTAGAGAGTTCTACAATTTTAGACAATGGGCACTTAGGAGCATTTCCTCCCTTTTCAAAATCTGATGAAGCACTTAAGCTGGAGTATTCAGGCTGGGGAAAAATTCAGACGTGGTTTCAAGCTAACATTCATCAATCCTCTCATCTCACTGCATCACTTGCCATCAACTATTAGGTCCATCATCTAGTCCGGAGGGGAAAATCGTTCTACGGTCCAGAACTTCACCGTCGGAGTCAGTAATTTCACCTTCCTGAAGCATGTGTTTTATTCGAAGATAGCCATCACCGTAACTCAGAACACTACGACTTCTAACGACCGGTTTAGTTCAATATCTATGATATCTATGATCACTTCTGATGGTTAAGAAGTCATAATCTTGGAGCGCCACTACGCCAAAAAAAAAATAGGCTACACATATCTTCTTCTTAATTTCTCGTTAACAGTTATAGATCCGCAATTCGAAAATGCCCTTATAGCCTCTTTTCATCATAACATCATGATTTAGGATGGTTAATGTAGGGCCATCAATGCCCCACTCTCAAAAAAAAAAATCTTCCAGAAACCTGTCCGCCTTCAACAACTTCGCGATCCAGCCCACAGGCCAATCTTCGAGCCCCGTAATAAGTCGAATTTTTTTTTACGAGTCAAACGACAGGTCTCTTGGCCAAGCAACAAGTCTCTTGGCCAAGCAACAAGTGTCGTAAAAATTCATTCTCCCGCGCTGCTTGAAAAACGGGACCGATCCACTCTGCCAGGGGTACGGGAATGGAAACAAAAGGAAAAATGGACTCACCGTGAAGACTACAGCTTGCCGCTCCACTCTGCCGGCCGCTTCATGGGGGAAGGAAACCATGCATCACCCCCATGGCGTGTGCTGAAGGGGGGGGTCCTGTTAGCCTCTGTTTACATGGGCGCCAGCTATCCGCCTGATAGCAGAGCCAATTGAAGCCTGACGTAAACTTACAAAGCCTAATTGCGTGTATAGTACACTCATAAGATAACGTAATTCTTATACAGGGCGGTCTGTCATTCTTATATCAAAGTCAGACTAGATGACTCCAAATTTTCCACCTGTGCAGTCTACTGACAAAACATCCCTCCCTTGCTGCCTGCTTTTCGTATTTGAAAAACAGGAAGCTACGTTAGACTATAAACGTTGAAATTACTTTGCAAAAAGAAAAAGAAAGAAGAAAAAATAAAAACTGATTTTATTATAATTATTACAATTACTTTTATTTATTTAAATTTTTACTAGAAACAGAAAAAAAGAGTGCTTTTAAATAAATGTTGAGAAAGTGATTTAAATAATTAATGTAGATAAAAAAAAAAAAAAATTGTTGAAACCAACCGTAACAAGATTGCTCCCCCCGGCTAATTAAAAAAAAAATTTTTTTTGAGAAAACAAATTATTTTTTTGAAAGGTAACTTGGTACCACATGGCATGCTGGGACCTCAACACTGAAAAAACTGACCCACAAACACAGATCATACATCGATCCGGGACGGGATCCAGAGAGTTCACCGCTGAAATACCACCCTGACAATATATTCCGGATATATACAACCAGAGCTCGCACATCCGTAGAAACCATTACCTAAAATATTATCTGAAACATGACCATAAAAGAGTACTACCAGAGGAGGGACCACAAGGCTGATTTTACCACTAAAATGACCAAGATATTTTCTGCACCTGTAAAAGAACACATGTTCCACCTGATTGTGAAACCTCACTTCCCTACTACTGTCATTCCTACGCATAACTGCATCCTTCCTGAGACTTCTGGCAACAGAACTGTAAACAATACATAAATTGAATTTTGAGAAAAAAAAATTAGCCGAAAAAGAGGAGAAGTGCCCACTGATTAATTGTCACTATACTGCTTATATACATAACTTCAATAATTGGCATCACAGTATATTACAACACTATCTATTAATGTAAATAAGTACTAGTAATATCATAGTTACAACACTGTAAATGTCAATGAAATTTGTAAAACACATATTAATTCTATTATACAAAAATACACAAGAGCAACTGGTGACACACAAAAAAAAATATATACATATACATCTGTAAGACACAAATTATGGTATCACAGACCATGTTAGAGAATTACGCACACAATTGTAACAATTTTATATGAGAACACATGTTTGTTTTCTAACACAGTCTAATGATTCGGGATATTATGTAGATTTTACAAATGCACGTACAAGTAATGTGCATGGGAAAGAGTATCTCTGCCTCTGTGCTACTTATAGCAAAAAGCAGTTTCGGGCCTTTTGGGCACTACAGGGAAAACATTCCACAAAATAAAATAAAAAACAGGGGTGGTGACATATATCACCAGGAAGGAAAACACACATTCCACAAAAATAGGAAGTAGAATAAATAAAATAGTTAATTTTAGCACTTTTAGCCACACACAACAACATACAGGCATGTACATGAGACAGTATGTACTAGAAAAAGAAAAAGGGCCCACACTCCTTAAAGTTTAAGCTCAAATAAAACCACAAACTGTATAGTAAATAATAAATCCACTCACTGGTTACTTTTAAATTACACATCATATTTTTAAAATTACCATCATATTACCATTTAATGGTTGTTCAAACATACAAACATTATATATTAACCTACAGACTATTTCTGTTCATAATATTTATTCTTATTGAAATTATCCAAAGATATTCATTTCACTTTTAAACTCTGGTATAGCAAACATATTTTTTTTTTTTTTTTTTTTTTTAAAGAGGTACAAATAAATAAAAAGAAAAACTATGCAAATAGTACTTACAACAGGTAGAGAGTTCTACAATTTTAGACAATGGGCACTTAGGAGCATTTCCTCCCTTTTCAAAATCTGATGAAGCACTTAAGCTGGAGTATTCAGGCTGGGGAAAAATTCAGACGTGGTTTCAAGCTAACATTCATCAATCCTCTCATCTCACTGCATCACTTGCCATCAACTATTAGGTCCATCATCTAGTCCGGAGGGGAAAATCGTTCTACGGTCCAGAACTTCACCGTCGGAGTCAGTAATTTCACCTTCCTGAAGCATGTGTTTTATTCGAAGATAGCCATCACCGTAACTCAGAACACTACGACTTCTAACGACCGGTTTAGTTCAATATCTATGATATCTATGATCACTTCTGATGGTTAAGAAGTCATAATCTTGGAGCGCCACTACGCCAAAAAAAAATAGGCTACACATATCTTCTTCTTAATTTCTCGTTAACAGTTATAGATCCGCAATTCGAAAATGCCCTTATAGCCTCTTTTCATCATAACATCATGATTTAGGATGGTTAATGTAGGGCCATCAATGCCCCACTCTCAAAAAAAAAAATCTTCCAGAAACCTGTCCGCCTTCAACAACTTCGCGATCCAGCCCACAGGCCAATCTTCGAGCCCCGTAATAAGTCGAATTTTTTTTTACGAGTCAAACGACAGGTCTCTTGGCCAAGCAACAAGTGTCGTAAACATTCATTCTCCCGCGCTGCTTGAAAAACGGGACCGATCCACTCTGCCAGGGGTACGGGAATGGAAACAAAAGGAAAAATGGACTCACCGTGAAGACTACAGCTTGCCGCTCCACTCTGCCGGCCGCTTCATGGGGGAAGGAAACCATGCATCACCCCCATGGCGTGTGCTGAAGGGGGGGTCCTGTTAGCCTCTGTTTACATGGGCGCCAGCTATCCGCCTGATAGCAGAGCCAATTGAAGCCTGACGTAAACTTACAAAGCCTAATTGCGTGTATAGTACACTCATAAGATAACGTAATTCTTATACAGGGCGGTCTGTCATTCTTATATCAAAGTCAGACTAGATGACTCCAAATTTTCCACCTGTGCAGTCTACTGACAAAACATCCCTCCCTTGCTGTCTGCTTTTCGTATTTGAAAAACAGGAAGCTACGTTAGACTATAAACGTTGAAATTACTTTGCAAAAAGAAAAAGAAAGAAGAAAAAATAAAAACTGATTTTATTATAATTATTACAATTACTTTTATTTATTTAAATTTTTACTAGAAACAGAAAAAAAGAGTGCTTTTAAATAAATGTTGAGAAAGTGATTTAAATAATTAATGTAGATAAAAAAAAAAAAAAAAAATTTGTTGAAACCAACCGTAACAACACCAATTCTATAAATCGTTAGAATATATAGGTATATACAATATAAAATTTAGAGAGAAATTTTATTATTTTTCAACAATTAAAAAGGGGAAGATATGCGGTTGGAAAAAATAGTTCGAGTATCAACAGGTATTTTCAACAGATAAAAGTTTGTAAAAGCAATTGCATGAGAAAATAAGACGTAAAAGTTTACTTTACAGGTTATAAAACTTGTTTTATTTATTTTTTAACATAAATATTGATCCAATATGTTTTAAGAATTGAAAAAAAATCGTTTAACTTTAAGAAAATTATAAAGTAAGTAAATGTTTTAGTGCATATGATATTATCTATATCTATACAGCTTCAAATATGAAATAGATTTAATGAAATGAAAAAATATACATATTTCTATAACTCACAAATTTATCTTTTTATTTGAAATTATTCACACAAATTTAATAAGAATTTTACTCAGTGACATAAATTTAAAAACATTATTATTTTTTTTTGGCAATTATCATTTTCTATTATCCCAATGATTTAAAAATTTATTAAAAAAAATATCTAAATTGCATAGTTAAAATTGTTTCAGAAAAAAAAAAATTACAGACTGTTTTGTAATACTTTAAATGGATTCTCCTAAAATCCTCCTTTCTAAATACATACTGCAAAGTAATTGTTGATTTCTAAAAAAAATATTTTTTTTCTTCAGAAGGTCAGCAAAGGCTGACAATGATTAGAAAACATAAGACATTTAAATAAATAATCCAAATTTTGCGATAATTAGGTCAATTCCTTCCTCTGCTTTGGGCGAGTATTATTTATTGAAGGTTCCGAAATTGCTTCAATGAACTACTTCCACCTTCCTCGACACTCCTCTTCTCGCGCCTACAAACGGAATCGTCAGAGAAGCGAAACAATTGCTCCCATTGGAGTTTGTTCTCCGCAAGATGCTTTTTTGTGTCAGAACTCATCCTACCCCTCTCAAATAGATCTTTAAATTTTAAGATTTCATCATTTGACGGCAAGCATTCTCGAATAATGAATTCAACGAAATCCCATCCATTATCAAGAATGCAATCTTGGAAAATACGCAGCACTAGATCACTGTAAATAAGTTTCTTTTTAGCTGCAAGGGTGGCATCCTTAAGGATTACTCTGATGTTTTCTTTATCTTTAAAAGAAAGCAAGCACCATAGTACACAACTGTCCTCAGCATCATTCATAATTAAACTTTTCAGAGCATTAGGGCTTTTCTGCCAAAATTCTCTGGAAAGCTTTTGATAGTTCCAGTCCCTATAGACATCTCTAACTTTATCGAAAATGTCCAACAAAATATACTCAAAATCGTCTTTGGAAAGAAAATTCCACATGCAATTTGCGACTCCCATAAAAAACCTCTGCCAAGGCCATTGTAGAAAAACTCTCAACACTTTAATACGGTCCTCTTTAAAAACTTCCATTTGTTGTTCTTCATCCATTTCTGATAACAGAAAATATAAAACGTCAGCATCTTCCACACCTTTTGCAGTCGCTACCAAGGACTCTCTGCTTTCCAGTGGGGTTAGCTTTCGAAGGAAGTATTCAGATGCTGCTTTACTACCGCCCCATGCACACCATTTAAGTTCATCTCTGTAAGAAGTATGCTCATCGGCCAACCCTCCTCTCTTCATAGTACCCGACCAAACACGAATTATTGAACTTTCAGATTCCCAATCCGATTCTTTGAGAACCCTGGGCATGTTCTTCCAAAGTTGGATAACAGAGTCTTCCAGGCAATAAAGACACGCTAGTTTGTAGCGGGTGGATAGATCCAAATTATCGTCCTTAACTAACACCTCCGCTGTTCTCTTGCTGTCTATCGTACCGTGCTCAGTCCAAATAAATTCAGATGGTAGATCTACACGGAGACAGAAGCGTATGCAATGCAATTTCATCCATTCTATGATTTCTGCACCAAAAGGCTTGATGAAACCTAACACCACCTCATTTAAGAGTTGTGGTAGTGAAAGCTGTGCTACTTTCTGCATGACCCTTTCTTCGGTTGTCTTCCATTCCTGATTTTTGGAACTGAAAAAATACCCAAAACTACATTTCGCCAACACATCATTCTGATTCCACAATCTTAACAAGACACCTGTGCTCAAGCGAGGGGGGTTTGAGGACTCAATTCATGGAAAAATATTGGATGTGTAAAAAATCATGCCTTATAATGCTATAAGGACATTTTTTTGAGTCTATTTCTTTGCCATAAATTTACATTATTATTTTTATTTTTAGTAATCCCCAATTGAGCTGACATTAATACTACCAATCTTATACTAGTCTTTGAAGTTAAATTGACTTGGATGAGTCATACGCAAGCAGAAGGAATTTTGAGACCAGGTTTAAAAAAAAAAAAAATTCAGTGAGTACTGATAAATACAGAAGTTTAAAAAATGTTCAATTAAGTTTGAAGCTGAAGGTTGCAATACATATTGTAGAAAGTCAATAACACAAGCAAGAAGGTAAGGCAGGTATTGATGCTTCCATGAGTATCATCGACAGCAATTGTGCTTCATCAGGGTACTTAGCTGGAGTACTCAGAAACTTGAAAATTTTGCTGAATTACTGAAAGGCACACGGAAGGAATGTGACCTGGAAGAATAAGTTAAATATCATTTCAGAAAAATGTGAAACACTGAAATATAAAAAAACACTTATATATATGTAAGAAAATGGTATAAACAGTATAGAGCAGCCAAACTTCCAGGATTTTAAAGTCGAATAAACATATTCTAGACCCGAAAATTTATTTAATAAAATGTGTCACTTCTATATATGATATTTATTAGATTTCATTTGAGTATAATTTCTCTTTGGAAATATGTATATTTAAATTTGAAAAAAAAGAGGGGGGGGGGAGAAGTTAGGAATACCAGGTGTCAATATCGGTAGAGCAATTTAGATGCAAGAAACATAAGAAATGTTAAATTTATATACAATAGGTGCCATAAAGAAAAAGATACACCCCACAAAATTTAATCTCTAAATTGTTACAGAAAAAAAACAAAAATAGCCATTTAATTAGGAGATGGTGATTTTCAATTTATGTTAGGAAATAAACTTAAGGTGTTGTCTTCATACTAAAATTGCATAAAACTTTGAAATTTTCAAAACAAACACTAATTTTGATAGTATATTTAGATTTTCCATTACATTTTTACCTTCGGATAACAAACGGGAAGGCGTACGGTCAGATAGTTCAGGAATTATGAAGATTTAACTTTTAGATTGGGTAATATTAAATTCCTTTTTAAATCATTGGAAAACAGATTGAAAGGCAGAATGACCTATAATTTTCGATTAACATATTTGAGGCTTCTAGAAATAATTTTTCTGTTAAAAAAGCTCATATCTCAAAAATTAATTTGAAAAAGCCATGTTTTGAAAAAGTTTGAATTAATGGCCATAAATTTCTTAATGTAAACTAATTTGAAAAAGCTTCAAATACACTAATCCAAAGTTAACACTCATTTTGACAAGTTGTTTTAAGTTAAACAAACTGCAATGTCCGCTATGCAACGATTTTTAACATCACAAGATCCAAACTTTAAACTTTCATAATTCCCAAACTAATTCACCGAATGACTTCTTGTTTGGTATCAAAACAGTAAAATTTACTGAAAAAAGCTAAAAATAATGTAAAAATTCGGTGGTTGTACTGGAAATATCAGAGTTTGGTGCCATATCAGTATGAAGACAACCCCTTAAACTTTTTATTTTTTACATAAATTGAAACTACAAAATTTCCAGTCGAATGTCTATTTTTGTGATTATGTGATTAAAATGTATTGTATCTTACATAATCTTAAACATGTATAGATTAGTTAAAATACAGGACTAAGGATGTTTAGAAAATACCAGTTTTCTTTAAGAATACTTTTTAACTCTATTTTACATCTGTCACAAATAAACTGAAAGAGTACGATGGCAGTTCTCTTAACTAAAATTGTTTAAGGCGGAGCACCATAAGTCATCAGACATGCATTCAATGAGTCCACCTGAGGTTTTTATAACAATGTGGATTCTAATTTGACGGAAACAAAAAATCTGTACAAAATTTTAATAATCACATCATTTATTAATAATTCAAAAACGGTTTAACAAGAAATATGCATGTGTGTTGTGTTTGTGCTTTTAAATGTCTGTCAACCAAAAAAGCAGATGTAGAAGACAAATTCAGAAGAAAACAGAAAATTTTACGTTTTTTATGCAATTATTTTATGATATTCTAGATTTTTTTCCCTCACGTTTGATGAAATTTGCATTTCTTTTCAGCAACTCTTTAACAAAATTGACGTTTTTTCCCCTCTGCAAAGTATTAATGAAATTTAATCCCCCCCCCCCCCCCTACGCCTCTCCCACACGCACACATCCTGCTATTTTTCACAATTAGCAACACTTTTGAACAACTGATTGACAAAATTCGGCTTTTGTTACAACAATCTTTTTGACGAAATCCACGATATTTTTCATCGATAGTGTATTGAAATTCATGATTGTCAAAAGATTACGTGAAAACGCTTTGCGACACACTTGAAAAAAGTCATGATATTATCCGGAACAGATTCAAAATTAATTTTTCAAAATTCCTCAAAAGAAAGAAAACTTCCACGGAAATTAAAAAATATTTATGGAAGAATCACATGCCTGTGAAAGAATTTAAGGGATGTAAAATACTGCATAGCATTTTTCATTACGTGGGATTTTCCTATTTTGTGTGCGATTTGTGCAAACCTGCACGCTATTTCCACCCTACCGCTAAAAAACGTTATCCCACCCCAGAAACTCTTAAAATGGCATCTCTACTTCTGAGGAAAGGAACTTGTGATATAAATTGTCAACATTCACAGAAACAAGATTCATTATTGTCTAATAATCTATTAAGAGGTTTTTATGTTAAAATGCTTCTTTTCCATCCCACATTTTCTTTATTTTAATGTTCGTGACCGATTTTTTACAATTTTAAGTATTGAACACCTTTTATTTTCTGAAATTTTTGAACAGAATCACCCCTGATTATATTATATTAAAAAACATTTTCTCATTTATATCATTCGAGAGAACGATATATCTGCAAATTTCACTGAAATCTGAAATGGTCAGGTTGAATGTTGAAATTTTTTGGTCTGTTAAGCATGGAACAATCAAAATATGAAAATACAACAAAAAGGAATTTTAAATTTACTTATTACTTTTTTTTTTACTTTCTTCTTTTAGTATTTTCACAGTAAATGTTTTTTTTTTTAAATATAAATCAATATTCAAAATGCAGTGTAAATTGATTATTGCTAGATGAAAAAAATCAAAATACAGAGTGGTATCCATTATCTGGCATCCCTGTATCCGGAATGCCCCGAAAACTGGAATGCAAAGTAATTATCACAGCTTAATTTCTTTCATTTCAAAAAAGTAAAAAAAAATCCTGAAATTTGTTAATCAATCATGTGATAAAATCCAGTAAATTGTGAGAAAAATACGGAAAATCACTAATTGTTCATGGGAAAATATGGGGATTAATCGGTTGTGGGAAAAATGCAAAATTTGGCAATCAGTCACAAGGGAACACGTGAAATTCGTCCATCGTTAGAAGGAAAATGCCGCAAAATTCGTCAGTTGCTTGCAGGGGATAAAGTTGCAAAATTCACCATTCAATCGTTGGAAAATATTGCGAAATTCCTCAGTCAGTTGTGGCAAAAATGCAAAATTTGTCAAACAATTATAAAAAACGCATTTTTTGCCAATTGGTCGTAAGAAAAAGCTACAAAATTGATAGAAGCAAAATATCGTAAAATTCATCAATCGATCGTGAAAAAAATAGAATAACTTAAATTCGTCAGTAGACCATAGAAAAAGTTATAAAATTCTTTGATTGGTTGTGCGAAAAAATGGCGAAATTTGTCTGGAAATTGAGGAATAAACTCAGATATAACAATTAAAATTCATTAATTGGTCGCAAGAAAAAAAAAAATTGCAAAAAGAATGTTGCAGAATTCTATTGACAAAAACGGATTTTAAACTATACAATTCAAAATATGTTTTTGTAACAAAGTGCAAGAGTGCCCCTTTTTGAGAACAGTGTGCTCTTTTTTAAGAATTTCCGCTCAGCGGCCCTTTTGTTCTAGAGTCAACACAAAGAAAAAAAAATAATGATATTGCTTGCATTCATTAATTTACAAATTCAATAAATAAATATAAATAATTATGGTGCAAAAAAATATTACGATGAAAAGGCATTAATAACAAATGTACGTCTAATATTATTCACTGAACAGCTGATTTGTGAAATGCAGCAGTGAAGCTACTGCCCACAGAGTAAGACAGAGATCCAACTTCGCCTGAAAAGAGCGACTGCGGCGGATGACATAAGAACTAAATCATCGGTTTGGCGATTTTTATCTTCGTGATTTCATTTTAAGTGTAACCCTATTCTGCTTGGCGTCTTTCTGTTGTCATTTGCGCATGTGCAAATTTTCGGCGTTCGCTAATTTATTTTCGAATCTTGTTTAATACTTATTATTAAAATTATTCTTTGAAGATCAAATAGTTGATTATAATTATTATAATTCTTCAAAATGCTACGAAGAGAGGAGTGTATTGTTTGCAAGAACAAGATGTCAAAGTTATTTTTTATTCCTAAGAATCGGTAAGTTGTGGTTTATTTCTATGTGTTATTTTTGTTTTTATTTTTCAAGTTCCATTATGTATGAAATATTTTATATACATTCAGTGTTGGCAGATTTTTAACAAATTTTGACTTTATATTATCGTTAAAATAACTGCCATACCATAAATCTCATTCATGTTAAAAAAAAATTTCTCCGTATAAAATTTTATTCATATATATTTTCTATCGCAATGTAAACATGGTACTAAGTTTTTTTCTATACTAGTAAATCTGCAGATCATTTAAAAAAAAAAATATCATTTTAACTTCGTACAATCCGCAATTATTTTTTCAATTGCATGCATGTTTATAAGCATATAAAATTGTTCGAATGTTCCAGAAATTAGAATCCTTAAAGTGGTAAGTAAAAATAAATGATTTTAAAAATTGTAAAAAATATGAAAGTAAGATGTTTATATTTCCCGAACAGATGCAAAAACATTTTCAAATATTTTAAGCAATTAATTTCTAAATTCTATTAAATTTATAAGCAAAATTTTAAAACTATTGGAAATCCATATCGAAAATTGAGCCTTCATAATTTTACATCTAAATCCATTACGCAAATATTCCATTTTCATTTCAGATAAAAATGAAATTTGAAAAATCGTCTGCATCCCCATAAGAAAGCATTATGACGTAAAAAAAAATATTCTATATTTTCCGAACGAATGAACCAAATTTAACTAAAAACTATACAGCTAATTCCGGATACCTAGCCAACATACCTACTAAAAATCAACCTAATCAGACCATTTTTACGGCAAACAGACAGACGGAAACCAAAAACATTTCGCGTCTCCACAGTGAGCCTTAACATGACGTTTCGGCACAAATCTGTCAACACTCAATATATATAAAATATTTCAAACATTATGGAACTTGAAAAAACAAGAACAAAAATAACACATGAAAATAAATCACAACTTACATTTTGAAGAATTAAAAAAATCAAATTTTCCTGTCAAACTTGGAAAAAAAATTGTTTTACCACAGCACTTATTTTAAAATAAAGTTGAATTCCGATTGTTTCAGAACATGTTAAAAATAATAAATCTGTTTTCATTCGCGTAGATAGATAATCGACCGTCTTAAAATCAATCAACCAACCAACCAAAACAAGAAGCAAGTAGTCGCCGTTTTTTTTTTTTTTCCCTTCCCTCATTTGTCGCCAAGAAAGCGATATATAGCTCTATTTAGCTACCTCTCTTCTGTTACGGCTGTAGTTTTCACGTAATCCGCAGCTAGCGCCACTGTCTATGTGTAATCCCATGTTAAAGAAGTTACCATTGAAGTCTATGAGAGTTGATTCTCTGTTTAAATCTCCTTACTCTGTGCTACTGCCATGAACAGAAAATTATGTCAATGTACAGGATACAAGAACAGTTAGTGCAAGAGGCATGCTATAAGCCCACAGCAGAATTTTCTGTGTTAATCTGCAGCAAACCAAAATTTATCTGCAACCCAAGAATGCTGGACCAAGCTTACTATCATAAGAAATTATATTAGTCCATAAAATAAGCAGAATTTGCATTTACAAAGAAAATATGAGAAAAAAATACAGTAAATATAGAGACCAAAATTAAATTTTAGCAATTTCTTATCCCAGAGTTTTTTTAAAGCTGTTAAATTGATCCGCAAGGCATAAAAAAAAAAAATCTGCAGCGCCACTGCCGTGCTGCACTGTTTCTGCTACTGGGGCTATAAGTAATCAACTTTAATATAGAAGTGTTTTTCAAAAATCCACATCAGTGGATTCGGCTTCCTAGTCCCAAAACTAATTCTTAATGGATAGTGCAATATTTTTATAATTTGAATTGGAATTCAAAATGTTTTTTTATTCTATGTAAAATAAGCTATCGAATTAACAAAATTGTAAGTATGAATTTACATATACAACCTCTGACAATAAAGTTCGGTGAATAGTCCTGTAACATTAACGTAGATGAAATATTAACGAAAGTTACCTTACTGTCCTTCAAAATAGTCACCTACCATAAGTATGCACTGCTCAGATCTGCTATACATGTCCTGGAAACTTTGCAAGAAGTCTTCTTTTAGGATGGAGTTCAAAAGCTTCGTCACGTTTCGTTGGATGTCAGGAATATCGTCAAATCTCTTTCCTTTCAAAGTGAGTTTGAGTCTTGGGAATAGGAAGTCTGGAGGATTGATATCTAGAGAATATGGTGGATGTTCAATTTGCACCACCCCCTTTTTTGCCAGGAACTGTTTGACGATATTGGCTGTGTGAGGGTAAGCATTTTCGTGAACAAAAAACCATGAAGCTTCTAAACATGCCTGCTTTTGATCGTCAGTCAAGTGATGTGGCACAAGACGGCAAAACGTTTCTCCCATCCCTAAATTCATGGTAACGATTTGTCACACGGATTCACGGTTAAATTGCAGTACATCAGCTATCATATGCGCACAGTTAATCGACGATCTTTCGTGAGTTATTTCGTCACTTTCTCAATGTTTTCGTCACTGACGGATGCCGCCGGTCTTCCGCTATGGGAGTTGTCAGAAACACTTTGCCGGCCTTCTCGAAAATGGACAAACCACTCATAAAAACACTTCACAAACAGTGCTTGATCTTCAGAAACACGTACCATCACCGCATAAGTTTATTTCGGTGTCTTGCCAAGCTTAAAACAAAACTTTAAATTGATCTTCTGTTCGTTCATTTTCCTGTTCTCAGTTAAGAACCAACACACTAAACAAGCATTTTGTAAAACAAGTCTTACACGGAACACAAACGATGCTCAACCGAACAATGGTGTGGGCAGATGTCAACATCTGCCACTACACAGGTGCAGCGTTTTGTTTCGCCAGTGTTGCCAGATTGGCAGTTCTGAATTCATTCACCGAACTTTTTTGTCAGAGGTTGTATTATTCATTTTTATCACTAGTTATGAAATTAGTTATTTTGTAAGTTTCTTATGCTTATAATAAAGAGTTACGGAAAAACCCCTTATCCAGAATACCCTAGGTCCCAAGCATTCTGGATAATACATCCTATACTGTAATAATACATTTCCCAAAATACAAACAATAAAATGATACAATTTCAGTTCACCATGATAAGGATGGGGAAGAGGTTTCATGGAGGTACATTTATGAGTCGGTGAAAAACGCTGCAGTAACTGTTTTAAAAACTAGGCATAAAATTACAACAGATATTAAAGCAACCTTGTGATTCTATCTTAGCAGATGAATGCCAAACATTCAAGAAATGTGTACAGGGCTGCCACTGCTTAATGGCATAAAAAAAATGTTGCTGTAGTAGCCTACGAAAAAAGAAATATTAGCCGAAATAGTAGCATTTGTACCGAAATAGCGACATCCTTGCTTTAAAAAAAAAGGAGGGGGGGGGGGAGAAGATTCCTTTTTTGCCATAAAAATAATAACAAAAACTGCTTCATGAAAATCCACATCTTATTCTGCTACCACCCAAATTTACCACTTTTTGTATTTGTATCATAAAATCACACATTTTTAAAAAAGGAACTTTTAAAATTATCATCTGAACAGAATGCAGTTCAGTTTTTTCCAAACTAAATTGAATTGATGCTTGTTTTGTACCTGGGCATTAATATGAGGTTAACTGCAAATAAGAAAACTTTTATTGCACGTTATCCGATACAACTTTTAATCACATTTTGTAAACAAAAGGGAGCGAAAGCTGGGAATGCGCCTACAATAAATAGTTTTATAAGAAAGCGATGCATTTGATAGAGAACAGACACAGATGCAATTTTTGTGTGCATAACTCATTTATTATTTAGAAGAAGTTTATGGGCAATGTACGCAGCAAATGGCGGCAAATCAGCAAGAATAATGTTTCGATTTATCAAAGAAATTTTTTAATCTGCACCAAAGAGCAGTGTCTGGAACGAGCCATTACTTTAGAGGTTGTAAACAAACAGGTTGTTCCTAAAATCTTGTAACAAACTTTCAGGGCATATAATGTGGTCAAGACAAATATTTTTTGAACAAGAAACAACATCTCAATCCACTCATTCCATCAAAAATACAGGGTGTGTCATTACTAGCTGAAGCTTAATTGTTGTTCTCAACTTTAACAATAATGAGGATATTTTGGCGAAATTTGCACCCAATTTTTTTTTTGTTTTGCATAAAATATGATATTATTAGAAATAACTGAAAATGGGCCAGCGACACAGTATAAGCACTGTCAGCTGCCTTCTGAATAAAGGAATGTCTAGCTCAGTGTCATTTAGACATATATGGTAGCAATTTTTCCAGCACTTTTCATCATTTTATACAATATTTTACAGAAATCAAAGAATCTTTGTTAAAAATATATTTACAATATCTTCATGATTGTTAAAGTAACTAACAAAAATTCAAGTTACACCTAAAATGAGAAACACTGTACCGTAAAATCCCGATTGTAACCCCCATCCCCCTTTTTTTTTTCAATTAAATTTTGGAGTAGGCTTATAATCAAATTTAAAAAATATATATATATTTAAAAATTAGTTTCATAATTAATTTAGAAGTAAAAAATGGGTGAGAATCTTCCATATTTTGGCATTTTTCCGCATTAAAAAAAAAAAAAAAAAGCAGAATCATTTGAATATCCTCTCCTAAAATCTCGCTTCCTCTACATAAAATTCAAAATCTTTTTTTTTTCATATATTTCTTTATTTGTAACAATATTCTTCTATATAACTTCTATTGTAACAATAAATAATCATATAAATCCCCCCCCTCAAAATTACTGCTTCCCCCTCCAAAAATGCATAGATCTTTAGATCTCTGTAATTTTAAATTTATTTTCCGACTTATTTAATACTCTATACTAACAATAAATAAACCTAATTCACCATGTAAATTATCCTCCCCTCACCACCATTATTTTAGAGAATAATACAGGGTGTCCATAATTAAACGACCCTATTTTAAAGTTGTCACTATTGGTCAGAAAGTTGTGGACAACATAATGAAGGGATGTGAATTTGTTTGAGTGAAGAAAAAAAATAGTCCAAAATTTCACCACCAGAGGGCGTTTTTAATGAATTACGCATTTAGCATATATTTGCGATAATTTACAAATTTTATTACAGCAAAAGATGTTCAAAAAAACTTTTTTTATGACATTTTCTTAGCATTTCCCAAAACACACTCCGAACGACTCTGGAACATGCTATCTTACGATTCCAGATGGTAGCTGAAAATGATGTCCGTCATGTGGAACATATGCTCTAATAAAATTTTTAAACTATCGTAAATGTTATGCTAAATGTTATGCTAAATTATCTATAAAACGCCCTCTGGTGGCGAAATTTTGAACTATTTTTTTTTCGCTCAAACAAATTCCCATCCCTTCATTATGTTCTCCATAAAATTTCGCAACTTTCTGACCAATAGTTTTGTCTGTAGACAACTTTAAAGTAATTATGGACACCCTGTATATTTAGTTTAAAAGATGAAAATTTTTGCTTTCCTCTCAAATATTTAGAAATCACACAACACTTGGGAGGAAAAGACAGAGCAAAAATCTTAATGATAATTTTAAATGAATGATACTTATATGAGATGTTAATAAGAAAATTTAGAAAAAAAAATGAATATTAAAGATTTTAAACTGGGTGAGGGGCCAGAGGGTGAAGTGGAACAAGGGTAATTTAGATGATTGATTATTCATTTTTTGTTACTAAAGAGAACAAGTACAACAGATCTTTTTAAAAATAGAGTTTGAGAGATTTTAAATTTTGAGAGGGGGTGGGGACAGACATTTTTGGAGTTGAGGTGAGAGATTATCTATTTATTTTTACTAGAAAGCAACCAATAAGACGGAAGATTTCTTCAAATGAGAGTTTTACAAATTTTAAACTTTGTATTCTGCGTGGATGAGGAAGAAATAGGAATTTTGAAGGGCGTAATTTAGATGATTTGTTAATTATTTATTGTTAACAAATGAGACAGAAGATTTTTCTAAAATAAAGTTTTAAAGATTATTTTTACTGGGGTGGGGATAAAGGGGGAAAAGCAGACGTCTTGGGGAAACAGAGATAATTTAAATGGCTGATTTATTACTAGAGAGCAACTAATTGAGCATAATTTTTTAATGAAGAGTTTTAAAGATTTTAAATTTTGTAAGCTAAGGGGGAGGAGAGGGGACCATAGATTTTGGATAGAAGGGGAGAATGTAGTTTAGAGGATCTGATTTTTTACTTATTGATTAAGCAATTGATTGAGCAACAAGAGTCTCAAGATTTTAAACTTTTTGTGTTGGGGGGGGGGGGATATTTCATTAACATTATACAAAAATATAAGTGATAATCTGCCAACAAAGTCAAGATTTTAAATTATCTCTTTTGGATTTTTAAAATAATTTTTTTGTGAAAAAAAATTTGTGTGTGTGTATGAGGGGGCTAATATTTGGGAATGGAAAACAAAATCAAAATTGCTTAAAAGTGGGAGGGGGTTTACTTTCAAGTACAGAATCAAGTATTCGGTTTACAGTCGCTATTTTACAGTATTTTTGATTGAATAACTGGATTGCAATCCTGGACAAAAATGATAAGTCTTGATGTCTATTATCACTGCTGAAAGTTTAATTTTTTTTTCAAGCATTCTGCTTGGGAAAAACAAACAAACAAACATATTATTTTCTAATTCATGTTCAGGAATTTCCATTTGTACATCCTTAAATTCCTACATGAAGGTTGTGATCTATGGTTCATTTTCTCAAGTGACACTTTTCAAATAACAAATAACGTAAAAGCATTCTCTCCTGTTTAAATACAGTTCTAATTATTCTGAATACCTTTATTGAACGATTGTTGAAAATAGAAGTTGTGTAAGGTTTAAAGAAATATTTTTTTTTAAGAATTCGGTTTGAGTGAATAGTTTGAAATTCAACCTAACCAAATATTTGGTAGTATGGCCAAATAACGATTATTCAGCGCATCTGTAATATATATAGTACACCTGTATATATATAAACAGAATCTGTTGAAATGCAGAACATACTGTGTTTGAAGAAAGAATGAGTAATGAATATTCGGCCACTATTCGGTATTCGGCCCTTTTGCCGAATATTCGGCCGAATATAATTTGATATTTTGCCGAATAGTTGCATATTTGGCCAAATAGTTGCATATTTGGCCAAATATTCTAAGATATTTGGTTAAATAAGTTCCAGAAAATCAAAACAAAATGTGATTTTAAATATTTTCAACAAACAATATTAAAAAATTACATCTAAATACATTAATTATTATAAGAAAAAGAAATCCTAATACTTATGCAATTTTAAAGCTTCATGACAACTTATAAATAACTGCATATAATGATATTACATAAATAAAAATATTTTTCTTGCTGCATATTTAGGCCTCATGTGAATTTAAGTAAGTATTGCAACATTAAAGCTTCATGACAACTTATAAATAACTGCATATAATGATATTACATAAAAAAAAATATTTTTCTTGCTGCATATTTAGGCATCATGTGAATTTAAGTAAGTATTGCAACATTAATTTCTTTTACATTAAAATGCAAAATATATACTGCATTTAAAGTTTAAATCTCTTCAGTGAATTTAAAAATATTAACTTTATATCTATTTTTTTAAATCTGATTTATAATGATGATAACAGTTTCTTAAACAATAAAATTCATAAATATTGAAAATAAATATTTTACTGTCTTGTAAAAATGTTTAATCTTTCACAAATTAAATCATTTTTCTAGTTTTTAGTTTTACTTTTAAATAAAAAAATTTGAATAAATATAGGACTATATAATTACTTTACTAATTAAAAATTAAACATTAGATGTTGATTAAACGAACTAATGAGTTTGATACATTGAAAAGAAAAAAACTATTACCTATATACTGAAAAGCATTTAATGAGTTACTTCAAAATAACATACAGGGGTAACAAAATAATTTATCACTGTAAAGCCTGAAATTGTGATGCAAAAATAATAACTTTTCAGCATTTTCAAGAAGTCTGTTTCGTTTGGTTTCATATATATTACCAGCTTCAAAAAACAAACGTTCACTATATACTGTGCTTGCAGGAGCTGAAAGATGATTTCTTGCTAAATTTGCAAGCCTTGGAAAGTTTTCTGCATTTGTTTTCCACCAGTCAAATGGACACTCTGTCCTAGCTATTAAATGTTTATCAAAATAGCAATCTACCTCTCTTAACCCGGGAGAACTCGCGCGTGAGATTTTCTCTCACCATCATACTTTTTTTTGTCCCAGTTGTTGCAGTAAGACGCTTATTTAAACCCTTTTTTTTCATTTTAAATTAAATTTTAGAAACTTTATTTTTATCATTTTACATCTTTTTGTGAATAAAGTATTAAGACTAAGAATAAAGTATTAAGTTCTGGTGTGACAAGAAATCTAGCGAGTTCTCGCGGGTTAATTTATCTGCTGTATTATTATTAAACTTCATTTGACAAATTTGGCAGTGATGACTTGTTATTTTTTATTTCTGAAAAGCAATCCCAAAATGAAAATGAAATTATATTTTAAGAAAATAACCGTTTCCTTGACATACAGAGTATAAATTTACTAAGTTTGAGTTGCATGAGAAAGGATACAAAAAGACAGAGGACACATGCAAGTTCTTATTTTGGGGGGGTTAAATGATTTTACTAAAATAAAAAAGTTTCATTTTTACAGAGGTAATGAGTTTCTATTTTAGGTAAAAAATATATACCGTATTTACCCGCGTATAAGTCGAGAAATTTTGGACAAAAAAACACTTTAAAGTTGGGGGGGGGGGGGGGGGGGTCGACTTATGCGAGGGTCCTTATTTTTTTTTTTTTTTTACCAGAAGTCAAAAATGCCCTTCTGAAAGGCAATTGTTCTCTTTTCACATTCCATAACACAATGACGTCGTTTACTGTCGATTTCCATACCAGGAGAGAAAAAGATGAATTAATTGATTTTCCTTATCAGCGCTGAGGTAAAGGTTTGGAGACTGAATGAAGGGTTTGACAGTGGCAATGAATGTACGCCTACTACCCCCCCCCCCCTCCGTCTCAGAGATTAATAGATACAATTTCGAGAATGTACCACCCCTATGTGCAACAGAATCGTCCACGAGTGGCTAGAAACATGTGACTCTCTAAAAACACGTGACCGGCATTGTATCTTGCGTGATCTTGATAGTACACTTATTTATTATTTCTTCGTTTATCTTACTGCACTTTTTCTCCTTGTTTCTACTGATATGACTGATTTAGTTATTAGAAAACAGAAACGCAATTCATACGCAGCTGGATTTAAACTTAAAGTTATGTCTTTTGCTTAATAGTCTAACAACTGTACTGCTTCTCGTCAGTTTGGGGTTCACGGAAAATTGCCCAGTGGATTAAAGATTCGTGGAATCAAATTTCTTACGAAATGATTATAAAATTGTTCAAGAAATGCTGCATAAGCACCGAAGTAGACGGCACAGAAAATGATGCCGTTTTCGAAAGTGATAACGACGAGGAAGAATGTAGCGATACGGAGATTGAAAACGTGTATCATGATGAGCCGATGACGACGAAGGATTTTTGTAAATTGTTTGACGAGTCCGATACTGAATCGGACCTTGAATCAGTTTAACTTTGTATATTACTTTAGTATATTATTATCTTCATTATTCTATATTTAGTACTTTTTTTCAGATGATTTCGAATAAATGTAAAAAAAAAAAAAAATAAAAATAAAAAAATAAGTTTCTTTATTATTGTATATTTAGTACTTTCTTTTTTTTCCAGGTGATTTTGAATAATGTATTTAAAAAAAAAAAATCAAATTTCTTGATCGAAAAATTGCGGGGTCGACTTATACGCGGGATTTAAAAAAATTCAAATTTCTTGATCGGGAAGGTGGGGGGTCGACTTATACGTGGGGTCGACGTATACGCGGGTAAATACGGTAAATTACTAGAACTATCTGTGGATTCAAAAAATATTATATGAATTAAATTATTATTTACATTTTTGAAAGTCAAATGTTATTTTATTGGCATCAAAGTATTTCAAATATTACAAAAAATACATTCAGATTTTTAAACAAAAAAATTATTTCAATTAGTCTTTAATTTAATTTTTGATTTTAAAATTGAAAAAAATAAATAAATAAACAATTAAAATAATTTTTTGTTTAAAGTCAGTATTCGGCCAAATCACTATTCGGTACTATTTATTGAATGATTGTTAAAAGTAGAAGTTGTGTAAGGTTTGAAGAGATTTTTTTTTTTTTTAAACAGTTCGGTTTGAGCGAATAAGTTTGATATTCGGAGGACTAACCAAATATTCAGTAGTATGGCCGAATACCGAACATTCAGCGCATCCGTAATATATATAATAGTGCACCTGTATATGCATAAACACAGAATCTGTTGAAATGCAGAACATACCATGTTTGAAGAAAGAATGAGTAAAATTGAAAGCTTACTTTTGCGTATTAGGATGAGGTTAGTCCACTTAATTAGAAAACTTCTTGTGCTCAGCCGTCTCGACTCCAGAGTTTTTACTTGCTTACGTCTATTTCATATCTCCAGCACTAGTTTTCGTTATGCTGAAAAAACAAAACTGATGTCATCAACTGCATACAAAAGGTACGAAGTTTGTGCACTTGCAAGTAAACTTAATGTCAAAAGAACACACGTATATAGTGTAATAACAATTCTAGCACATGCGAGGGTTGCCACCAAATTAGGAGAAAATGCAAGACTTATCTGCACAACATTAAGACAAAAGTAACAAAACACGGATCAAATAAAACTATACATCAATATGTGAAAAGTGATGTGAATACATGCAGAAGATTAAAAAATACATAACTAAAATACAGGCGAATACATAAATGTTATATTGTAAGAGGTAGTCAGTATTAAAATTAGGATTAGATTATAACTATGCCAACTATTAATGTTCACAACTGAATCCATTTGGACATTACACTGTTAACTAGTTATTTTAAAAAACACAAATTGCACAAATTGTGCCTATTAGTTGCTGAAATCAGTGTAAAAATTGTTTTAAACTCATAAAAGAGCTAAAATCTTACATGTTTCGGCTTTAAACTTAAAGCCATCATCGGGGCAGAAGAACAACACAAACGACTACGGACCTTTTAATTTTCGACACGAGACCTATTAGAACTATTTCCAAGTTAAAGAAAGACAAGCAAATTATTTTCCTTAAGACGGATAAATCTAATAAAATGGCTATTCTAAATAAAACAGACTACATTAATAAAATGAATGATTGCATTGACACAATGGACTGCACAGAACTAAAGAAAGACCCGAATCCCTTGATTTTCCGGAAGACACAAGAACTCATTAGAAGAGGAGCCTGGCCAGAATACATGCAAAAACTTATTAAAATTAACAATACAGGAATTACCCCTCGTTTGATTGGTAGACTAAAAGACCATAAACCAAATCTCCCTATGAGACCTATTGTTTCTAAGTGTTCTGGCCCAACATATTTTATTGAAAAAGCTTTCGTTATATTCCTAAAATTAATTTTACCAAGTTCAAGCAAAACTGTATAGTCAACAGAAGATTTTGTCCAGAAAATAAAAAATATTCAGATTTCTAAAGGAACTATTCTAGCTAGTTTAGATATTGTGTCTCTTTATCCATCTATTGATACAAATGAAGTTGTACAAAATATTAATTTGGAAATTGATAAACAAAGTAATTTAAGTGATAGCGTAAAAACATCTCTAAAGTCAGGACTTAACCTTATCATTCATAACAACGTTTTCATGTTTAATAAGAAATTTTACAGACAAAATAAAGGAGCACCTATGGGATCTCCTATTTCCGGTCTGTTGGCAGAATTTAAACTTAGACCTATGGAGGAATTTATTTTTAAAAGTTTGAATTTAACACCAGAAGTTTGGCTAAGATACGTGGACGATATCTTTATCACATGGAATCATGGAAAGCAGGAACTCCTATCTTTCCTCTCAAAAATAAACGAAAAAGACGAAAATATTAAATTTACGTTGGAAATAGAAGAAAATTCATCACTGCCGTTCCTGGATATTCAATTAATTAAAGATGGCAACAACTTAAAACGCAAAGTCTATCGTAAACCGATGAGAAGTAACACAATAATCCCATTTAATGCCTCTACAACTTTTACTTATAAGATTGCTGCCTTCAATTCGTTCATCAAGCGTGCTTTTCTGGTTTGTTCAAGTGAATTCATCCAAGATGCACTTAATTTTATCAGAGATATCGTCATTGACCATGGATTCCCTGCTCATCACGTACAGAAAATTATAGAAAAACTCAATGGCCATTTAATTCAGCACCCTGTCCCTAGCAATAATAAACCAAACTATCGGAAATTCCAATATATACCTATTATATTTGAAAGGATTAAAAGGGCCTTCATTAAATACAATATCCATCTTATTGCTGTCCCTCCCAGAAAATTGGTTGACTTAGTTTCATGTAAATTAGATCCTATCCCCCCTGATCAATTCGCAGGTGTTTATGAAATCCCCATCAGCTTAAATAATAATAGTATAATTTTTTACATTGGTATGACTAAAAGAAAGTTTTTGGAAAGGTTAAAAGAGCATAAAAACGACATAAAATTTGGAAAGTTATCCACTGCACTCTCCCGGTTTTACGCTAAAAATAATGATACTGTAATTAATTTCGATAAAGCAAGAATTATCTATAGGTTCAATAACCCATTTAAAGCCGCCATCAGGGAATCATTGGAGATTAAAATTAGGAAGGATTGTATTTGTAATGATAACTTTTCTTTCAACGTACCTAGTTTATGGAATACATTTTTAACCCCTTGTTAATTCATAGTTTAGTTTTTCGCTCTTTGGCAACAGAGAGCGCCCGCTTATTTTATTTAAATTTTTCCAAGCTGTTGATTTCAATTTTCTCGTGTCGACAATTAAAAGGTCCGTAGTCGTTTGTGTTGTTCTTCTTCCCCGATGATGGCTTTAAGTTTAAAGCCGAAACATGTAGGATTTTAGCTCTTTTATGAGTTTAAAACAATTTTTACACTGGTTTTAGCAACTAATAGGCACAATTTGTGCAATTTGTGTTTTTTAAAATATTAATGTTCATTTTATTTTTTTCCTGAAAGAATAAAATTAAAAACTGGACTTTCAAAACTGGGTTCATTGAATCAAAGATTTTTTTTTTAAAATCAAAGTGAATGGATTTGCTGTAGACAAAGTTTAGAAAACGGCGACATGAAAATAAATTTCTTGGACTGGAGGATGACATTTACAAATAGATTATATATTAGCAATGACAAAAATACTATTTTATTGATAATCTTTATACACAAAATAAATAAATAAATAATAAAAAAAATAAAAATTTTTTGGTTTCCACTATTAACAGCTATGAAAACCTCATGAACTTTTATACCTCATTATATGAGTCTTTATCATTAACAGTTAAAGTTGCACTTTCAAAAGGCTGTAAAAAAAAAGAACCACTAGTCAGAATGAGTGATATTTTATCTTAGAATGCATGAAGCTATGGGAATTTGTATTGCGAACGAAAAAAAAAAAAGTTCAAAAGTGGATCAACAGCATGTTATGTCCTTTAATTAGCATCTTCTGATGAGTACCGTACCATTTATTGGTCAACTTTGGAACCTTTTTCCTTCGCAATTGCCTCATGAGATGAAATATCAGGTCACTTTGACCCAGGGGGTCTGTCCAGAGTTTTTTCTCAGGGTCCTGTTTTTGTAAAATTATGAAAAGCTTTTTATTTTTGTGAAAAATCTAGTCATAATTTTGTGAATTTGAAATGATCGTTATATTCAGGTTCTTGTTTATACATTTTTAAGAAGATATATGGATGTAAAATACATATATTTTCTTTATATGTGTAAAAGTGACAGGTCAGATTTTACTTTTAAATGATTTTTTGTGAAATGTTCAGTTTAAAGATGGAAAAATTTTGTGAAAAACCTATTTTTAAGACAAAGAATTTTGTGAAGGGTCCTGTTTTGAAATAAAAAACTTTGTGAAGGGTCCTGTTTTGAAATAAAATATTTTGTAAAGGGTCCTGTTTAAAGAAAAATAGTTTTGTGAAGGGTCCTGTTTTAGGGAAAATAGTTTTGTGAAGGGTCCTGTTTTAAAATAAAAAACTTTGTGAAGGGTCCTGTCCTGTTTTGAAATAAAATATTTTGTGAAGGGTCCTTTAAAGGACCCAATTTTTCCCTAAACAGATGTCCCTGCTTTGACCAATGGTCCTTTTCTTACAGCCTTTCGAAAGTGCAACTTCAATGATAATCACCCTGTATATTATTTCTGTAATCAACATTCCCTTTTCTAAGCAAATGCAAAACACAGAACAATGCAAGGATTTTGAACAGGCTTGTGACATAGTATACTGACATTTCATTAAAACATAATTTGATTAAAAATTGCAGTTTATCAAAATTTAAATCAAAATTGTTTTCATAGATGAAATGAAAGTTTTTTCTCAAATCACTGTTGCCATAAAAATAAAATATCGCATTATATCGTGCTAAAGATGGATTATAAAAAAAATAAATAGTACAAAAAAGATAAATTGGGACGTCTCTGCATGTGTTTATTTCATATTTATGATTGAAAAGAAAAATTCAAATGTTTAGAAGAAAAATACAGCAATGATCCATCGAATCAGTGGAATTTCACGTGTAGCCTGCATGCTTTTATTTTACTTTGTCCCGAAGTGGATGACATCATTCTCTAATCCAGTTAAAATATAATTGTTAATTTTTTTCTTGCATGTACTTAAAAAAGAAAAGAAATCAAGCTTTTGATCTGGTTTTTATTTAACATTTATATATGTGCATCAGCTATTGTTGTGTTTGTTTTCTTTGTTTCAACATGACTGTGTATATGCGTAATGTCAACGGAGGAACCAGTACATTACTTAATTTAAGCCTCCGATTCTAATGGGATGTGCAATTATTTAGTATTTACAAAACTTGTAAGTATTTATTTTTTAATATTTTACTATGCCGTTACTATAAGCCTTGTTTAGGTTTATTAGTTTGACGTCACTTAAATGGCTGTTTGGATATCCCGTGTTGAAGTTCCCATAAGCTAGCAAAAAAGTCGTGTACCAATATTAATTTAGGCATTTGAGACATTTCTGGAACAGTTTTGCAAAATCTGAGGAAATGCTTTCATATCGAATTCACTAAACTTCTGATTCAGTGCATCAATTTTTTTTTTAATAATTTGACATTTTTTTCAGCATTTGGGCCTTGGCAAGATAAAGAAAATAACCTGTGCAAGGGAAGAAAATTTGGCAAACTATTCACAGTTTCAGATCCACAAGCTATCATCATCATATTTATGTTGTCAACATCCCTTTCTCTATGAATTTAGAAATCACACAACAACGAGTGAGGTACCATTTGAAAGGTTTCTGGACCGGCTTGTGACATAGCACACCCACATTTCGTTAAAACAAGCTTTTCCAGTAAAAAATTCAGTTCATTAAAAATTAAATCAGCATTGATTTCATAAGTGAAATGAAAGATTTTTTTCAAGACAATGTTGCCACAAAAATTAAATACAGCATTATATTTGTGCTCAATAACAATTATATGTATATATATAAAAAAAAAAAATAATATATAAAAGATAACGTGGGACATTTCGCATGGGTTTATTTTATATTTATGATTAAAAAGCAAAATTGAAATTAAAATATTTAGAAGAAAAAGACACTATCAGTTTATCGAAGCAGTGGTATTTCACGTGTAGCCTAAAAGGCATGCTTTGTATTGTTATATTAGATTAAATTTGTATTTTATACCTATTCAGTTTACTTTTCTTTGACCCATATTTTACCACGATGTGGAAGATGTCCTCAATACAGTTAAAATGATATTTTGTTCTTTTTCTTTTATCATGTGTGCCTTTTGCTATCTTTGATCCGTTTTTACTGTAACTTTGGTGGAATAAAATGAGATGCTATTCTGCATCGACTCATGTTGTTTGCTGTCATATTTATCCTTAATTTTTTCTTTAGAGGTTTAAACCTGCATCTAGAAAATATTAGATATTGTTAAAAAAATATAGGTACTTTTCGGTTAGCCAGGAGCCAGTGATATATATACATGTATATATATACATATACATATACACATATATCTACACATATGCATACGTATACATAGATATATATATACACATATATGTATGAATATGTATATACATATATATTTATATATGTACATACCCTAAAGCAGAATATGCTTAAAAGTGCGACGTATGTCACAGAACAATGAACTTCTCTGCAGAACATTTCAAATTCTCATTTTCAACAAAATTCACCATTCATACATTTGAAAAGGCACTAAATTTGTCTGTCAATCACTGGAAAAGTTCTTCAATCATTCATTGAAAAGATTGCGAAATTCATCAATTGGTCGCAAGAAAAGCTCAAGCAATTTGCCAGTCAGTCAGGGGGAGAAATCGCGAAATTCTTCAGCTGTTTGTGGAAAAACATACAAAATTCGTAGAACAGTTGTGGAAAAAAATCCATGATTTTCGCCAATCGACCGCAAGAAAAAGCTGCAAAATTAGCCAGTCTGTAGAAGGAAAATATTGCGAAATTTGGCTATCGGTCGCGACTAAAAGAATGCTAAATTAGTCAATCAGTTGTGGGAAATCCCTCGATTTTTGTCAATCATTTGTAAGATAAAGCGATAAAATTTTCCAATTTGTAGAAAGAAAATAATGCAAATTTTGTCTATCAGTCACAGGTTAAAAAACTAAATTCATCAGTGGATCGTCAGAAAAAAAATCATGAAATTGGCCAATCAGTCGCAAAAAAACCGACAATATTTTCCAATATGTCGCAAGAAAATCCACAACATTTATCGATCAATAAGGAAAATATCGCAAAATTTAACAATCAGTTGTGGGTAAAAAAAAAAAAAATTGTGGATGAAAAAAAAAAAATGTGATTTTTGCCTATTGATCCTAAGAAAGAGCTGAAAAATTTTCCAATCGGTCAAAAGAAAATAACGAAATAAAATTATGGAGTTCAATGATCAGTTCCGAGAAAAAATCGTGAAATTCACCAGTTACCCGAGAGAAAAATCTCAAAAATATTGCAATAAACGTCAATCGATTACGAGAGAAAAAAACGTGAAATTTGTCATTCGATCGGAGTAAAATCACGAAATTTGTCATTTCTTTGGTTTGTGTGTGTGTTAGCGTTTTACAAAATGTCTCGCATTTCTATACAAGATGAAATTGCACTCCTACATATACAAGTAAATCTCCCTGTGTTTTACTTTTTTATTCCTGCAGAACATTTTTGATCAGCTGAAGGTTCGTTGCAGAACATTGCAAAATATTCAGCTTTGGGGTGTACATATATCACTGGCGCCCGGCTAACCGAAAAGTACCAAAATATATTACACTGCAGTGCAAAATCCGGGTTCATTGGTATATATATATTTGTATAATGCTGCAAACAAGAAAACTTAGAATGTGTGATAACAGTGACAACTTTAATTCCTAAAACAAAAATGGCCTAAAACAGGAAATCTGACAACAAGTAGTTTTATAAACTACTTCTACCCTCCCTGTGAAATAAGAATAAATATGCATTTGATGAGGAACAAGTAGCATGCAACTTTTGTGTGCGTAGTTCAGATCTATTATTTAGAAGAAATTTATGTAAAATAAAAACAGCAAAAATGGCATAAATAGGTCTGCTTTTATAGCCACAGCCATGTACATAAGTAAAAGGGAAACACGATATTCTAAATTGTTTTATTAAATACATTTTCGTGAAGGAGACCCAAATTTTGTCTGGACTGACCTTTGAATGGGTCAATAGTTCTTAGACACAGATTTCTTATCGTACATTCATTTCTTCGAAAATTTAATTAATTAGCCATAATTTTAAATTGAAATTTTACTTCTGCGTCATAAAGTCGGCAATTGGATAACTTCCACTGTTGCGAGAATAAAAAAGAAATAATAAATATTAAAGACACAGCGCTTTTGGGACGATTTTTTTAATTTGCAAGTTAAATTTCAGTAAAAATATTTATCCATGTGCACTTTATTTTTATAAGCGAATAAAAATTCATATTTATGGTGACATAACGGGAATAGTGTCCATTGGCACAGAGTAACGAGAAAGAATTATTCTTTGAACGCTGCGGTCCATTGGGTTTATTTTATCATCATGCATTATAACTTTGTTGATGTCATTTTTTCTTAACAATTAAATACCAAATGTATTTTTATTTGTATACATGGTGTTTTTTAAGCATAAAATTAATGTATATAAAGTAAGAGTGAAAATTTGTGCCGGTGAAAAGGACGTTATGCTTAGCCCGAAATGCATTTTAACATTAATAAAAATAAAGAAAAAAATTTATATGACTGTGTCAACATGACGTAATTTTAACAGTTTATTGATTGCTTCATCTTGATTACATGTTACCAATTACTTTTTTAAAATTATTATTATTGTTGTCCAGCAATTACTTAGTAATTGACAGACTGAAAATTAACGTGTTATAGCTGTTTCTATAATGTAATTGAAAATGTTATTGAGGCTAAAAATATCTAAAAGACCATATAAAGTAAAGCTAAAAATGGTATAAGAGTAGAGTTAAAAATCCATGCTAAATTATATGCAGATAAAAATGTAAAAGGATGACCAGAAGTTAGGTTTAAAAGACAAGTTTCTCCAAATATTTTTTTAAAAAAAGTAACCACTGTCACCACTGTCAATGAAGATTTTGTGCCTCTTAGTCTTTCTGGACTAATAGCCAGAAAACTATTGCATATAAAAATGGGTAGTTTTATATAAAAAAAAAAAAAATGTTCAATAAACAAGCTAAAGCAGACAGTTTTTAAATCGAAGAATTAGTTTAAGGAATATTTAATATTAAAGTGGGTCAAAATAGCTCTCTTAAAAAAGTTTTATAGGAACGAAAACTATGCACAGGAATTTAACCATAATTTATAAGAATATAGTTGATAAGCATGCGATGTGCAGACAGCAATTATTTTTTTAATTCGAGTCATTTTTTGCGATTATATTTAAATTTTTTATTTAATATTTTCATTATTCTGATGAAGATTTATTTCATATTTCATAAAATCCATTATTTGAATGGTTGCCAATTTGTAAAATTGTGCATATATTCCCTTTCAATTAAGAAATGTATTTACACGTGACTATTAAAAACTGTAAATAAAACTTTAAATAATAATTAAATGATCACGTGTTAAAACAATAAATGTAGAAAATTACGTAATAAAGAATTACTTGCATGTGAATATTACACGCTTTCAATGCATTAAGTAGGGAAACTTACGTCCTATTTTAAAATGCTCAAATAGCAATATTTCCAAACAGTTTCAATTAAAAATTATATTTGCATGAATGATTAATTTATTTCGACAAATCTTTTACCTATTATTGCAAATTTTAAAACAGCGTAAATAATAATAACTCAGGTGATGTGGATTCACAATTAAACTAGAATACCTCCAATATACTTTAGTAGTTCCATAAAACAGTGTTAAGCAGACGCTGGAACACGGAGAATAAATATTTAATAAGCTGATATTATTAAAACAAGTTAAAAAGCTCAGGGAAAACCTTAAATACTTTAACAAAGGTTCCCCAGGTTTAAAAAAGGACAGGGTGCTGCTGGTGAGAAAAGGGCACTTTTTTTTATTCTTAAGGGCACTTTTTGGATTCTTGAGGGCACTTTTTTAATTGTTAAAGGTTATTCTTTTGATTTTTAAAGCCACTTTCGATATTTAAAAGTCAAGGCACTTTTTTAAAGACAACATTGAGTCAGTTTTTACTATGAAAGCAAATTTTTTAATGCATAAAGAAGAAAGGGCACTTTTTTTTTTTAATGAGGGGCAAGAAGGGTGCTAATAATTTTACTGGAGGGGGCAAGAAGGGTGCTAATTCTTTTTATGAAGGGAAAGAAGGGTGCTATTTTGTAAACCAAAGGGCAGGCAGGGTGCAGCATCCTTCTGAAACTGTCTGGGGGAAACTCTGCTTTAAAGTAAACCATTAGAAGGCATTAAACTGTTAACAAAACCAAAATACTAATTAAGTTAAAACCGAATTCAATATCTAAAACAGTTAACTTCAATTAGGTTTGAGAAAAACAAACTTTACTTTGATGGAGTTTAAGACTTCATTTAATATTAAGAGCTTTTTAACTGACACCAATTTAAATTTACTTTACTTAAAACTTATATAAATATATTAGCATTAATTAAATAAATATAAAGCTTTGCCATAAAATATTAACTTTCCTAAAAGAACCTTTAATTATAAAATTGCAAAGCACAACAGCTTTTAAACTTTAAATAATTATCTTTAAATATAGATTACTGAAAAACTTTAATTATATAAAAAGTATATATTATGAGAATGAAAGGAAACACTCCAGCTCAACGTCCAATAAAATCTTAATTGTTTGAAATTGATTGCCATAAAGTTTAAACGTGTAGACAATATAAACATTAAACTCCTCAATACCCTAGTAAACTGGCCTGCAAGACAGACCAAGAGATTAGCAATCCATTTCAAAACTAAAACAAACTGAGCTCTAGCCATAAATCACTGGAGAGTTAATGAGAGATTAAAACGTACCTTTTCTTTAAAACAGTTGCTGCCTAAAAAAACATTGGATGCGTTTCATGTTTCCATTAATGTGAAAAAACTTCTAGTATAAATAAAAGCCTCCGTTTTAAACATAAAATATCCAGCTAGCAGTGAAAAGTAAAACACCTCTGACCCCCGGGATTAAAGACCATCCATCACGGTGCCGATGATGAAATAACACTTCAATAACGTCAGTTGCTGTTTGATTAGGTTTCCATATTAATATATATGATGCTGATTAATTACCAAATATTGCAGTGGTATATTTTCTTTAAATTGCAAGCGAGTTACCTTCAAAAATAGTAATCCCTCTCTATGTCTCTATGGACAGACATAATCTTGATTTCCAAGAAAATGCAACTTGGAGACACAGATTAATTATCATAATATAATACGGACCCGCAAAATTTTCGTCCCTGCTGCACACGATCGACCCAGAATAAATAAATCTGTGAGTGTTTTGATCACGTGATTGGGCGGTTTGGTAGGTTGATTGATACAGATGTAGCAACATGATCGGATATCTGAAAAATTTCAACTTTTTAACATTCTAAAATGATTTTTTAAAACTTATGATCCAACATAAAAATAATAGAATACCAAAGTATGATGTATACATTTATACATCATAGGATATCCATCTTTGACATGGAGTAGCACTTATCACGTAATTTCGGCTCTGAACGCTTAACACTGCCAACGGGGTTTCGTCAAAAAAATTCTGAAAATTAAGCCTCTTTTTGAAGTAATTCCCCATTTACAAAAAATATTACTGTAAAATGTCCCATCTGCGCATGATCTGTGTACTGAGCATATAGTTGCTGAATTTTTAGCAGCTCGTAGGACGGCAGCAGAGCCGCCATTCCTACGAAACCGACCAGCCGGCAGCGTAATCTATGGTCAGAGCCGGCGAAATCATCCACAAAAACATCTGCTTTTCAGTTGCATTGTTTAAGAAATTTTGATGTATCTTAAGTTTTGAATTTTTAATAGAATTATAATTGTGAATTTGTTTTTATTTAATATAAACCTGTTTGAAGGCATTTTAAATTAAAGCAGTAAAGTGATCTTGTTTTAGGTAGTATATTTTTAAAGTGATCTATTTATCAGTAAGTTTTTAAAGAATTTTTTTTCCTATTTAGTATGGTCAATGGTTGGTTCAAGACTCCCTTATCACAGGGCGCGTCCAGTATGTAACCTGGTTAGTGACCGGTGAGATCGGTTACTTACCAAAGCGTTCACTGCTGCTAACCGATGCAACGCAACCAGTGTCGTTCAGCGAAAGTGACCAAAGTCACCGGTGAGGAACCGAACTAACCGGGAAATTTTCTTGGTTAGAAGGGTCACGTGATCGGTTAGATGAAAATTTATTTAAATCGAATTGGCAACGCTCGATTGAGAGGTTGTGTTCAGGAAAGAAGATCGCGCGGCGCGCGCGTGATGGAGAGAAGGGTTATGGAGTAGGTCTTATCGGAAATTTAAATAATTTAATATATTGAAATAATTTAATTATTTCAATTATTTTAAGCTTCTGTGGCTCGGATTAGGTGAAACTAGCGACTACACATCTTTATCCTCCAAAAAAAAATGGATCTTATAATAGGAATATCTATTTTTATTTCATCATAATAAACCCCCGAAACATTCATGAAAAGCATCACGTGATCAGATAGCCCGATCCGCGTTCATAACCTGCAAATTTTTAGCGCGGGCTGCGCGCGGGTGACTCACAAAAATTCTGTGGGCGATTTGATCACGTGATTGGGCTTTTTTGTGTCTTACTTGGTTTGGTAGGTTGATTGATACAGCTGTAGCAACATGATCGGATATCTGAAAAATTTAAAATTTTTAACATTCTAAAATGATTTTTTAAGCCTTTGATCCAACATAAAAATAATAGAATACGAAAGTATGATGTGTGTATATATATATATATATATATATATATATACATCATATAGTTACATAACTGCTGTCAACTTATATGTCTCTAATTAAAACTACAGCACCTACTAAAACTGATATATTAGTTTAGTTGATAGCAGTTACATAAATATATATATTGTACAAAACAATGCATATAATATTATAAAGTTTAATTTTCTATAACCAGTGCACCTTTAACTAACAAGGGAGAGGACGTTCGGATCACCGAATTCCTGAAACACGGTATTGGTGGTTTCATTAATGTAAACTCTAAAAAAAAATGGTACTTTTTGGTTAACCGGGTACCAGTGAAACAAATATAAATATATACACAGACACACATATATATATATATACATACATATATACACAAAAATATATGTAGATATATATTTATATTTTTTTTTCACTGGCGCCCGGCTAACCGAAAAGTACCAAAAATTGTTATGTACTTTACTGACGTTTGGGTTGTCCTACACAGATGAACCTGAAAAGTATGGATACAAAGTGAATGCTCGCCGTTTATTTCCGATTTTCTTCCCCTATTTTTATTAATTTAAAAATTATTTATCAGTTGCTTTATATTTTTTGGGATAAATAGAATGTTAATAAATCAAGGTCGTGATACCAACATATGTTGGTATCACGACCTTGATTTACGATAAATTTTTTAACATATGTTAAAAGATTTATTTCTTTATTTATAATAGTAAAATAAAATCTTTGTTAAAATTTGATAAAAAAGCTTTTAAACATTTTATTAAAATATATTTTTCGATAACAACCTTGTTGAAACATAATTATTAATTTCTAAAAATTTATTTTTCTTGAAATTCATTTTTCGATGTAAATTGCATTATTTATTATATTGCAATAAACATCATAAAACACGAGAAACAAATTCTAAAATACTTGTACATTCAGTAGAAAATTTATAAACATTCTAACTATATTTTATTTATATTCATTACGAAACTAGACGGTAAACCACATGTATTTTACCTCTTTACAAAAATAGGCACTGATATTTCTAGTTTAAATAATGTATATATTTTACATTTTATTTTTATAATATTTTTTACATTGTAAAATATGCTTTGCATTCTATTCGTACTAAAAATTCACTGTTGAAGTACTCATTATAAAAACATGGAGAAATTCGTGCAAATTGACTATATTTTCATTTCTTATTTTACATTTGCTAAAAATAAATAAATAATAATAATAATGTTTAAATATTAAAAGACACTGTAATGTAAAATTTTAATCGTAAAATAGCTGAATTTGTCGTATTTAATTAAATAAGTAATTGTTAATAATATCAAATTTTGCTTTTATAAAATATATTCCATTAATCATGAAAAATACAAAGCAACCGATTAAACATTTTGAAAAAAAAAAAAAAAAAAAAAAAAAAAAAAAAAACAGAAAAAACATGAAAAAAAAACAGAAAAATCAAACAGAAATTTTGGGGGATCGAACCCGCTACCTCCAGAATCAAGAGCAGTGCTCTAACCATTCGGCCACCAAGTTCACTTCTTAATTTAACAAAATATCATTAAAATACGCTAATTAGTCAAATGAAGGACCGTGTTCATTATCATTGATTTGGATGCCCAAATCAATGATAACGAACGCAGGCCTTTCAATTTCATTCACAGTATAGACTCACTCGATATTTTAATCTCCATCGCCCGCGCGCCGCCTGATCTTCTGTTCTGAACAGCCCCAGAGAAACAAACAGTAAACAGTTCTCGCCAAGCTCAAGCTAGTAATTCATGATAATATATTATTTTCTACACATAATACGGTGTAATATAACTACGTGCAAATTAATATTTTATTATCTACTTATGACCAGAAGTAAATTATGTATTCGTGAATGATTTTTTTTTTTATGATTTAGTCTGCCACGCTTAAAAATATGATTTTCATATCTATATCATTAAACGACTTTTGGCTATATATTACTATGGCTGATAGACATCAGGTGATAGGAATTAAAAATTTACAGGAGCCCGTAGCAGGTAAGATTCATAATTTTATTTTTTACAATGATTGCTAAATTTTTAGTTTTTCCTTTTATTTTGGAAATGTTTACAACTTTCGAACTATTCTAATGAAATGCTCGCTTATAATTATATGTACATGGATAGAATATATTTAATATGCATACATTCGTTAATTATTAATACTGTTTGGTATTTGTTCGCTTTTGAAAACTAATGTAATGCATTGACATTTTCTTGAGTACACTATCAAACTGTTTGCTGTTTTAAACAGGTGTATGACTGAACAGTGATGATGTTTAATGTCAGCTTTATAGGATTAAAATAAATAGAAATCTTCTGTAAATTATTAGTTTTCTGTTACATTAGTATAATACACTGCATCAGTTTGTATGTTATTAAATGCTTTTGATTCAAACTATATAATGTATAAACCCATCTGTGCTGCTTTTTTTTTTTTTTTAAATGTATCTTGAGAATTTATTTAACCCAATGGTTTGTCCGGATGCTTTTCTTATTTATAAGTAGCTATATGAGGATAATTTTACATTTATTTTCAGTCTGACTATGTAAAGTTTTAAGTCCCCCCCCCCCCCCCCAAACAATGATAGTTCATGCAATTTTTTCTCGGTCAGCCTGTAAAGGAATTTCTACCTTGCACACAATTTTGACTATAGTGAAGATGCTATCTTTGGATGATGGAAGGGGCAGTTTAATTTTCTGCATGATTTAGCAGAGACTCCTAGATGTGTAGTTTTGTTAATAACAAAGTAGCTATCATTTAGGGTTCTCTGCTGGAAAATAATTGTGGAAGATTTTGATGGAACTGTATAGAGCCATGCAACATTGTGAAAAAGAAAAGACGTGGAATATTCCAGAAGAGAATGGATCGTGTAAATGGATGAATTATTTTTTAAAGCTTATGAAGAAGAACAAGAAAGTTAAATGAACTTTTGATGTATATTGCCATGTTATGTTGTAAAATCTTATCAAATGGTTTGCAATCCGAAAGAAATAACACGTGTTTGATATCATAAAATTGCTTTTTTGTTGATGTTCCAGAACATTTTTCAAGTTTTTTTTTTTTTTTTTTTTTTTTTTTTAATTGCCTGTATTTATTTTTATAAATATGGAAATAATCTTTGATTTACCTAGTATTGAGATGATGCAATCTCATTTTTTTCCAAAGCAAGGGCCCCAACAAATAACTATGTGGAAATAGCTATGATATGAAAAGTAGATTGTGATCCTTAAAATGTTACAGGAGGGTTGATATATTTTTTTAAATACATGCATACAGAAAGATACATGTTAAAAGTATCAAATTTTAATTACTCCAGAGGAAGGGCAATATCCCTCCCTTCCTTCTCCTGTAACTGTAGGAATCTCTCCCATCGGAAAATGTCTGAATTCAAGACTTATTTTATATATATTTCAGGTTATTATTATAGTACTTGGGATGTGCTCCCAGGCGGGTCAACTAGCGAATTAATATTCTTTCATCTTTTTAGAATATGTATTTATAAATATTTTTTTTCTGCTTGAAAAATATGCATTTCTAACTTACCACTTTTTTACCGTTTATAAAATATCTTGCACTTGTACTTTTATTTCTTGCAGTTCAAGAATCATGTGTACCTCGCAAATAAAAAAATAAGTGGAGGCATGCAGCTGAAAAAGAAGTATAATCCCTATGGAGTATTTACCCAGACAAGAAACTTATTACCAGAGGAGAGTTGCTGCAAAAGGAAGACTTGTTGACGGAAAAACTATTTTATGACATATTAATTGAGGACGGTGTGAGACACAGGAAGAAGCAAGAACATCAAGAGCCTATGTAGATTTTAAAATAAAGGCAATAGCTAAGTGGGACAGTCTGGTGCACAGTACCGTATCGGTCGTGCATTAGATTGCACTTCTAAGCTAAGAAAATATTGCCTAAAAACTTTTTATAAGTTTACAATTCTGTACATGATGCACGGTTTTTCAGTGTCTTCTTTTTCAGCTATTTCTTATGATCTTGAATTGTTTTTTTTTTTTTTTTTTTAGTTATTAAACTTTTTAAGGATTTTTGCATCTTCTCTCCCTCTCTTCTTTTTCTCTTATTTTCTATCTGCTTTGCTCATTTAAATACTATGTTCAACCCTACAAGTTCTAATTGGAAACACAAGTGATTTTTAATAAATTAAATGTACTTAAAGATAAGGATGCACAGAATATTTGGTCATATTACCGAATATTCGCTTCGGCCAAATACCAAACTATTCGGTTTGCTGAATATCAAATTATTCGGTTTGGCTAAATATCAAGATATTCGGCCAAACCGAATACTTAAAGAAAACATTTTTAAAAATAATTTTTAAAACCATTGGTAACTTTTATTTTTAACTGTCAATAAATATATTCAGGAAAATTAAGAAATAGAATTATTGAAAAATACAGTGTATCTCATTCAACGTCGAACTTGCAGTTTGATTTAACTTTAACAATAATGAAGATATTGTAACAATATTTTAAAACATCAGACTTACTTTGCTTTCTGTGAAATATGAAAAGTGCTAGAAATTGCCACCATTGCAGTGCAAACAACACTAAGCTAGATATTCCATAATTTAAAATGCAACTGACAGTACATGTACTATATCACTGGCTAAAATTCCATCACTTCCCACTGATTTCTTCACATTTCATACAAAGCAAAGTTAATATGATCAAAATCTAACTAAAATATATTCATTATTGTTAAAGTTGTAAATGAAAATTTGAGTTCACCTTGTAGTGAAACACCCTGTATTTTTGATTGAATAAATGGATTGTGATGCTGGTTTCCTATGTAAAAAATTTTTGTCTTGACTGCATTATCTTCCTTCAAATATTTTAATGAATTTTAGGATTACCCTGTACATTTCCAACATCTACATCTGAAAAAAATCGTTCACTTTAGACATCATTTGACTTTAGGCTCTCTGGTATTTACATTCAGAACCATTCTTGTTAAGTTGCCACGATTTGAATACATATATATATATATTTCCTGCCAAATAAACATTATATGACTAAAAGAATTCCTTCAAAATTTCTTTTTGATTTTAAAATATTTGTTTTAGAATATAAGAAATTTTTTTCATTTGTTTTAGTTACAAAAGAAGTCGTGGAGTTACATTTAAAAAAAAATTTTAAGACTATCCTTCTTAAAATATAGTTCGAAGAATGTATATATATATATATTTTTTTGTAAAGTTTAATTGTGAAAAGGTTTTATTCATCAAAATTTGTTTGTGTTAAATATGATGTAAAATTATTTTAAACTCTGAAATATTTATTTTTACTATAATTATTATTATTAAATAAGTATTCGGCTGAATAGTTACTACTCGGCCAGCTGAATATTCGGTATTCAGCCAAATGGTTACTATTCGACTAGTCGAATATTTAGTATTCGGTTCACCTGTGGGCTGAATATTCGCTATTCGGTCAAAATCACTATTCAGTGCATCCCTACTTAAAGAGATCCTTTCTTCCCTTCATGTTTCTGTGGCAATCCTGTATTATCTCCTGACCCAAATTGCAGATTGGATTGAATTTCTGGAATTTAATCCATGCTCGTATTAAATCTCATTGTTGACAATATCTATTATTTTGACTCAAGCAGACGATGATTTGGGATGTCACCGTAAAAAAAAAATACACACAATATAACTATTTTAAGAATGTCAAGTAGTGTGCAGTGTACCTTAACACCATATTAAAATTTTGAAATAATTACAAAATTTTTACAAATGTAATTATGCATAAAGTTAAAAGATTACTCGAAAACAGATTGAAAGTACTGTTCTGAAAAAAAGAAAAAAAAACATTGCATTTAAATAAAGTTTTCATTACTGTTTACTGGATGTGGCACACTCAAACTTCTATAGCTCCAAAATTACACTTTCAATTTCTAACCAAAAAAATATGATGGTACTTTTCCGTTATACCAACACCAGGTCAAAATGTATGTTAATGCATCATTTATTTTAAAACTGACAGATTGCTGACAGTTAACTGCAGATTTTTATTGCAAACTATGCCAAATGTTGCGATTTGTTATTTTTTGACCATGAATAATTTTTTAATTACTATTTAATCATAGCAGGGTTGTGAAAGACCTGGTTTCTTTTTTTAAACCCAGCCCGGGTGGGTACCCCGCCAGCTACCCACTACAACCCTGAATCATAACCTTGCAAAATATCTTAATTTGCTACTTTTTGAAATGAAAATATTTATTAAGTTAACTTACAATTATTGTCAACACTGAAATGGATTTTACTATTCAGCAGTTACCTTGATGATAAAGAAGCTACAATAAAATTGTTCTGTGACTTTGGAATTATACATAATTTTTTTTTATTATTATTAAACCACTAGCTAACCCGCCCGGTGTTGCCCGGGCCCGAGATAATTACAATCTCCGAGAAAGGCGTTAACCTCCTCCTTCCCCGTACCCGCAAATATAACGAATAATTTGTTCAAGAAAACCACCGTCACCTACCTACATTAATGCAATCATTAAAAAAAGAATTACATTTTTCTAATAATTAGAACATAACGAAGACGCTAGGCTAAAATAGCCGACAGATAGCCCTTCCTGACCCCAATTTCAAATCTATATCTTAATTATTAACCTAAATTTTTGTTTATTAGTAAAAATTGGCAATTATTTCCTTTCATTTTTGCAAACTAAATGGAGGGATCGGCCAGAGAAACAGATCTCTTTGTAGTTCAATTTTTAATGAAAGCAGATCCCTGTCTGAAACTTTCTCGGATTGTTTTCACTAGCGCCGGTAGACTTTTGCATAAATTAAGAAAAATTACCGACTGAATTTTTCAAAAATCACATAGTCAGATGCAGATTTTTTTTTTTACATATCAATTTTCAAATTGATATCTCAATTAGTTTTCATAAAATTCGCTAATTAGTAAAATAAATTTGAATTCGTTCATTTCTGCTTGCAAATCCAATGCGCCTGTTCTTTTCTTTAGCCATTTTGATTTAAAAGGTATCATTTTAAAAACAATGGTTAGTGAGAATCTAATTAATATCTTGGGTAATTATCAAACTATTAAAATTCTGAGACTCAGGTGCACATGGCCAGATCTTGGACTATCGACACCTAAATTTTCAGACGTTCTAGGTGGGCTAGATTTTGCTAGCCATCGCAGACAAACGCACACACACAGAGTGAAACTTTCTTTTATTAATATAGATGAAATGAATTTATGGGTGAATTCAAAATTTTATTTGTAATAGAGATGCAACTTAAGATTATGCCGAGAAAAGCATAGGAATGTGAAATGAAACATAGTTTGAAGCATTGCAGTTGCTTTTTCTTAATGCTTTGTGATTTATATATTTGTGATGCGCAATAGCTGACTTCGATTGAGTTTTGTGAGCTTCACCACAACACAACAATGACCAAAATTACGTATTTCAAAAGAATAAAATTTCAATATTGATTTTAATCAAGGATTTTTTTTTAAATGGCAGAGCTACTTAAATCAATTTAATTTAAATGGGCATACCCTGATAATTACCTTTAAATAGATACAGATTAGCTGATTCCCCACCTTCCTTTTTTTCCAAATTGTAAACAAGGTCTTGAGCTGTAATATTTCATAAGCTGTTGGCAGAGCCGTCCTTAGTGAAAGCGAGGCCGGGTGCAAGAACTTTTGCGAGGCCCTTCCCTTCCAAACTAGTTAATCCCATCTTATTCCCACTATATTTCTCAATTTAGCAAATTTTTTTAATTCATCTACCAGAAATTTCGTATAATAATTTTTGATTTATTTAATCATTTAATGGCATGTTTCGTGATTAAGTTAAGTGAAGATAACTATTCGAAAATTCTATTAGATATTTTAAATTAAAAAAATCCACTAAATTGGCAGTACTACTTCCCTCAATGCAATAAAAGCTCACATGGAATGAAGCAAACAAAAGCTAACCCCAGGGTTGCGCTTTTTCTTTGGAAAGGTTGGGGAGGGGGTACATTTTAACCCCTTCAGCGTCGCTATATTTTTGTGTAGGCTACTTTTTTAAAATTTTAAATTGTTTGTTTGCCACCACTCTTTTGGTTCATCTTATTTAATGGCCGATAAAATGATGCGAGAATAAAGCTAATTTCACTCTTTTAAAAAACTGGTGGGAATCAAAGAATCTGAATTAAAAAAAGGTAGAATACACAGCCCGTGAATATCACGGGAGCGAGAATTAAGGGGTTATGCAGACTCGGGCCAATTTCTTTTCATAACTCTAGGACTGGGTCTATGTTATTATTTTTTCTGCATTTTTGGGTTGGGATGGGAATTAATTTTTTTTTTTTTTTTTTACCTGTCATGTCGGAGCAGCATTACTTATCTCTTTTTTTCTTTGGTAAATTAGTGAAAAAAAAATCCCCATACATTTTAATTGCTAAAATTGCCTCAGAGAGATACAAAATTGTACTGTTTGGTTGGGAATCGTGTATCCTTTTCGAATTTCCGTACAAATTTTGAAATAGAAGGGATCTGCATATTAAAAATTGTATCTACATTGAATTTTCCAATAGTAACACCTACTTTTCACACAACGTTTTAGTTCCATTGATCAACTTAGCCTGGAATAATGCGACGATTGTATACTTTTCTTAAATCTTTGTATAATTAGATGCGTTCAAAGTTCAAGGATGCTAATGTTAATTCACGTAAAAACTTTTATTTATTACCTTCACAAAAAATCCTGTCATTGGTTTTTTTTTTCTAAATTTATGGACAAGCCCCTAATACATTTTATTTTATAACTCTCTGACGATTTCAGGGAAAAATATATAAATAATATTTTTTCCCGGGTTACCTTGATTCAATTAACTCAAAAAGGGTGTTAAAAGTGGGCGATACTACTTGAAAATTTAAAGTTGACACAATTTTTAATATGTAGACTACCTTCGCAGCTCTACACAAAAAATTGTCGATTAAAAAGTATGAGGTGTTTGTTCTCTCTCTCTCTCTTTTCTGTTTTGACGATCGTAAATTTGCTAACAGAATTTTTAGAAATTAATTTTTTCTTAATAAATTAAAGAGAAATATTTTTAAAAATCTACTTTTTTTCTTTATAGAGCTTCAAAATTATGACTTTCTTTTTAATCATCATTTTCTTTTCTTCTAAACTATTTTATTTTAATGAGTCTTTATTTGAATATAATTGTCTTAAATGATCATTAACATTGCAATTCCGTATACTATGGCTTGTGTACAAATAATCTGAAAAATGCTGCATTTGAAAATATTTATTTAAATACGTATGCAATATTATTTTAAAGAATTTTAATTGTAGTACAATATTGGCTAACAAATATCGGAATCTTTTATGGAAATTGTGTCAGGACTTGCCTCATTTTAATAATTTTTCCTCGACTGATGCCACTGATTCGACTGATTTTTACTGACCAAGCTTTTAGCTTTTACACATTTTTTTATGAATAGAATGAAAAAGTCGCAGTTGCAGCGATTTCTAATAAAAAATAAATAACTTCGTACTCAAAGGGTTAAACTATTAAATTATTCGATCAGTCCAATTGTTATTATGGCAGTAATGAATGTGATAAAGATGAAATTTTTGACACATAAACTCTATTCTTTCTTTAAATGTAGCACGTTTAAAGATTTTGACTTAATTAACAAATATTAAACATGTTAATATTTTTAATTTAATAAGAAAATTTAAAAATAGGAAAAAACTGAGTCAAAATTTTGTTTTACCTAAGAACTTTAAAAAACATTAACCTTTCATAATTTTTTGGAGACTAAATCTGTAGTTTATTCTCGGGGTCTGAACAATATGGTTTTCAGCTCCCTTGCTTCCCCGTCGTGTTTACGCGACAGGACATAGGTACGTGTGTAGCCTGAAACATAGATATTATCATAATAAAAATGAAAACTTTATTACAAAAGAAAGAACGCAAATCTTTGTTGTCGAATTACAAATAGTCATTAAAATAATAGCGAGCAGTTTGTCAGAATCATCGTCAACATCGACCATTTAACATTTATGCGTTGTTTAACGTTCATTTAACATTAATACGCCTATCCAGAGTTGTTGTACGCCTGGTGCTGCTTAGGCTACAGTATAAAAATACCTATAGATTGAATATAAGCTACAAATAATCTATTTTCTTCTCGAGCGGTCACAACTTGCACCAAACATTTTGTTGACAAAACATTTTACATTTTACAAACAAGTTGGAAATTGTATGTCAAACGCGACAGACGAGGTGCGTTTGTACTATAGCTAGTTATATAAATATACAGATCTTGATGATTTTTAATTCTGTGCAATGAATTATATTGCCTGCAGATTAATTTCTGTAATAAAATAAGTATCTCTGTCGCTTGACGTTTAAACCTCGGAAACTCCTACAACAAGAAAACACCGATTTTTTTTTAAATTCAAATTTCTTAATAAATATTTTTAATAATATTTTCGAAAGTTTTGATTCAATTTTCATAAAATTTGAAACGTCTTGACAAAATTCTGCAAAGATAATATATCTTAAATTTCAAACCCCATAGGGTTGGGTAGTTTTTGCGCTGTTATATGCGGACAGACGGATCAGACGACGACTATAGGTGCTACGTATTTATATAATTGCAAACGCACCTAAATGGGTATGTTTACACATATAAATTTTATTATAAAATGAAAATCATAAAAAAATTAGTAATAATTTAGCTATTTTGCATTAAATATTTATTTCTTTAACGCGAGACCTTCCTAGGCGCGAGGCCCTGTGCGGCCGCACCTGTCGCACACCCCTAAGGACGGCTCTGGCTGTTGGACTTTATAAGATATTGTTTATTGAACAAGAAAAACATTTTTGTAACTTCCTGTATCTCAACAGTAAATTCTCAGTTATGAAACATTTTTCTGTTTCCTAGTTTCTTTTTAATCAAGTTTATTTATTTCTATTTCTTACAATGTTGGCCAGCTGTGGTGGTGTATCTTATCTTTCTGCATTTTTCTACCCTGTTTCTGAGTCACCGTTTTATTTTTTTTTTTTTTTTGTATATTAATGATCTACAATTCCCTAGTTTCTGCTGTTATAATCAATTTTAAAATTTTTAGCCTTAAGTAAATAAGTTTCTATTATGCACACAAATATTTGTTAGAAAGAACCCTGAACTTATATTTAAAATTTCATAAAACAAAGTACCAATAAGTACAGTAGACACTTGTTAACTTAAACTAATGTGTGAATTATCCAAAATTTGAATTTTAAAAACAATGCATTTAGGAAATATTACGAAAATAAATCAATGTGAACAATTAGATTTTAAAGATCTATTGGTTCTTTTCATGCATACTAATACAAGGGTGAAAAATAACAAACAAAACTACATATGTGTAAGATACTATTAATTACATCCTCTTGATTGTAATTTTTTTTATAATTTCTTATATTTCTGATGGCTTACGTGCCGCAGAAGATACGAAGCAAACATAAACAATGATAACTACGACAGCGTTCCTAGAGATGGCGCTGCGGAGGCTGGTTAGTTCAGTTAGTTCCGTTCAGTGTGTCAGTGGACAGGTTAGACACCGGTTACATACCGTGACGTAAGAGAGCGGTTACATAGGGCATTCCATTAGATGGCAACGAGTCACGTGAGTCCATGTTTTTTCCATGTTTTTGACGTCATCTCCGGTAATGGAGCTGGCGATTTGGTGTTTTTATTGGCGTTCTTCTGGTAACCTCGTATAACGGAAGTTTGAAATGTTTATTTTTGTTGAGATAGACATATGAAACATGATAAAAATAATAACACCAGTTGTACAACTTTTAAGGAACATTATATAAGATAATATATTTAAGAATATTATCTTAATTTACATTAGAAGTTATCACCGAAATAGTTACTAATGAATAAAAAGGTTTTTTGTGCAGCTATGATCATATATATATATATGTATATATATAAATGATTTTTCACTCAAGAATTTTTATAAAGCAAATGAAAATTTGTATTTACGATTAATTTCTATGTTGTGAACAGAAACTTTCATATAATTCACAAAATCGTATTTAATATAAACGCATTTTAAGAAGATTCAAACACATTTGAGTAGTAGTTAATAAAAGTGTGAAGGAGTCTTTATAAAGATTATTATTTGTAAATTTTGCTTTTGTACAGAAATTGTTTTATTCACTGTTAATATTTAAATTTTTTATTAATTCTTCATTTTTCCTAATTAGAATTTATCAAATTATTAAATCTGTGCTTAAAACATATGATATAGTTTAACAAATTCAGGATACTTTAAATTCATTAGCAACATTCATAAATCAATGTATGCCAACAAACTAGAGCTGTACTGAGTACTCAGCTAAGTTTTGGCGGAGTTTTTTTTTTTTTTTTAAGCATTATTGTCATTGTCATTATTGAATACCCCTTCCCTCTAAAAAACAAGTTTTTCAAAACTATTCTTTGTAAAAATGAATAACATGAACTGGCTTTCTTTTTAAATTTCATTTCTTAAATTTGCAATTTAAAAACAGATAATAAAGAATTTTTTTTCATTTCTATTACTTATTTTTGTAAGTCAAACAAAATAAGTAGATATTTTTTTTTTGTCTAACATTGGGACAAAAATTTAAATTATCATGTTAATTTAAAATTTTTATGAAAAACCAAAGAATAAAGGGCATTAATATATCTGTAAGAAATAAAATGCTTGAATGTTAAACTTGTAGAAAGCTTTTGATCACCATTTCAATATTCCCCTCGCACCTTAATATTTATATGTAAACAATTAATGCTTATTTATTTCTTGCATTTTATTAAAAAAGGGATTGAAAGTTCTAAAAGTCAAAAGAGTCATTAATACAATTTATTTCTAATTTATGTATACATTACTCTAATGAAAAGGCAAATTTTCAACTGTAAACAAAATAGACAGAATGACTTTAACAAAACCTGCAAGAAATTAAACTTATATCAAATGTCAGAGCTGTTTATACAGAGATAATCAGCAGAAACTTTCAAAATGTTATCCGTTTCAGGGGTCGATACAGAAAAAATTTGGGGCCTATTTAGGGTCCCTTCACAAAAATCAATTTAATAAAATGGTTCCCTTCACAAAATTCTATTCCATAAAAACTTACTATTTATTATTTATTTATTATTTTGTGATTTTTAAAATGCGTAATTTGTAAATAAACAAGTTCACCAGAGAGGAAAACTTCAGCAAAAGGATTTTAAAAGTTTTTGTTTATAAATGTTTGTTTCGAATTTGATTAACTGGATTTCAACTTTTGTTACAAAATTTTATTTTTCAGAAAAATATAATAAATTTCACAAAAATAACCTTTACTTTTCCTTTTCACAAAATGGGCCCCCAAGAAAAAAAAAAACTGCAACACCTTCATTGGTATTTTAACATTTATATTACCTTTCATATGCAAAATGCACTATTTAAAATAAATTTCAACAGTTAAATCTTATTTCAACATTTGTTATTATTATCTCTTTCTCTTTTTTTTTCTTTTTTTTTTTATATTAAGGTTGTTTATTCTCAAATTCAAACTGTCTACTTTACGACATATTTTTTAATTCATTTTTGATCGTAAATTGGCAGTTATTGTTATTCAGAAACTTATGTAACTGAAACACGTTTTCCATTTTTTTGGTAAACGCAAAAGATCTTTCAGAAAATACAGTCAAAGTTACCATTTTGAACTGGATTTCTGTACGTGACAGCCAGAGAAAGTATAAAACATGCCGTCACATGAAACGAATAGCTTGTAACTCGATAAGTAATTTATTTATCAAAAAATGGAAAACTCATTTTGATTCCAGATTGCTTCCATGGTCAGGCCTGCCAATTTTATGTCTTTGCATTTAAAAATGTGTCAGAAAGTTTCGCGCTATTGAGCAGATTACTAGAAATACAAAAATATTTATTAACAAAAGCAGTCTGATTTATTAGGAGTAGGAAATTACATATCTGAAATAAAGAATTTTTTATACTTTGTTATAAAGGCACACACAACCAATTTTTTCAATATTTATACGATTTATTTACTTATACAGAAGTCTTATCTGTTATTACATACATACAGAAGTAATTTACCTAATATAAATCAGAAGCAGCTTTTTAATACATTTCATGAACATTGGTTCCACCACTATTTCAAAACAATGACCTTCATCGCAGATTCTTACAAATTTTTGGAGTAGATTGATTTAGAAATAGTGGTAGAAAATAGGGCCTAATATGGCAAATTGGCTGAGTACTCGGCCAATACCGAGTAGTTGCAAGAATTTCATGTTTTAAGCATATTTAAAGACAAATTAATTTATAAGTGATCTATAAAAAGTTATTTGAATATAAATGTATAATATATGCCATAATTCATAAAAACTATTTACTCGGTACATAAAAATTTATCTATAAAACATAGAAAAAGGTAAGAAAAAAACCCCATGCAAAATTAATGTAAATTGAAGTTTAATTTTATATTTATATTAAAAAAAAAGACATTTCTAAAACTGTAGGAAAAGACTGATTTTGGATAAAGAAGCAGTACGTAGAAACAGAAAATACAATAAATGCAATTAAAAAAAAATAATAATTATTAAATTTGCTGTATGGCAAATTATGGTACAAAAATACTAATCATTCTACATTTTCTGGAGATAGGGCATTTTTTTTATTGGTTGTAAATTTGGCCTGCTCCAGAAAAAATGTGTTCACTGCGAGCACTGATAAAATAGCATTTTAGCACATTACACACACACAAAAAGAAAAGAAAAGAAACTGTAAAGCCCCCTTTTTGGTGCTTTCGTGTTATAGCGGCCTCTACAATTACAATTATGTCAAGGTTTCAGCTCTGATTTCGCCAAGATCATCGAAAAGCTTATATATGCATCATATATACACATATTATTCCAAACAGCCATATACGTCATTACATACATATTATTTATGTCTTATATGTCATATATATACATCCTATATGACTTATGCACATGTTATATGTATACATCATATATGTGTTATATATGACTAATAACTCGGCCATATACATCACAAAAGTAATGATTTAACGTAATAATTATGTCATACATGCTTTATAATTTGGCGATAAATCTTTGTCGCTTGACGATTCATCCTCAAGGGCCGCTATTACACGATAGTACCCAATTTTTTTAATCAAAAGAAAATAAGTTACTTTTAAAAACTATGAAACATTTTGCATTATTCAAGGAATTGTTACAGCAAGCAATAACCATTTTTGATAGACAGATTTCAGGTATCAAAATGACAAATGGGTAAAGATGTGTTAAATAATCAATTTTAATTTCATATTGGTTAATTGAACTATTTATATATCAATTCTTTTTTTATATATATTTTTTAAATAATGCTACTGTTTTAAAATTTTTGAATATTCAAAAATTGTCATTAAAAGGTCCACAATAAATGAAATAAAATTTCAAAAAATGAAGTTAATTTAAAAAAATTGAAGTTAATTAAAAAAAATATGATTATATTATATGCACAAGATGCATGTTTATAAATAGGTATCTATATAAACACACACACACATAGAAGTGTTACCACTAAGCACACTTCATGTTCGCATCAGTGATTCTTTCTTAAACACAACTACTCGGTACACCAATAGTAGAAAAAATAATAAAATCTGCCAGTGGCAGGTTTGTTTATATACCTTAGCTATTAAATTAAAATTAATGCATTATTAATCAGTAATTAAATTTCAAATCTTCATCTTGACGGAGTTTCTGTGTATTCAAGTTAAAAAATGTAATTAATGAATAAACAATTGGAATAATAATACACAAATAAAATAAAATTAAATAAAAATATTTTATTCTTCAACATTTTTCGAAAACACATGAAAGTAACTATATATATATATATATATGTTAAAATTTATTCAACCCATATGACTTAAAATAGTTAAACACTTAGAAAGAGAGCAGTTATATTTGAATGTAATTTTTTTGAAATTATTTATTATAATAATCATCATTCGTTTATTGCCCCTGGATTTTGCACAAATGATACCAATGCTATCAGAATATCCTAGATACTTCTAATTATTTTTAAAATATCTTAACAAATATTAAACATTAATATAAAACACAAATATTAAACAAATAAATATTTCAACTAAACTGCTTGTTATCTCCAAGATTAAATTGAAGGTTGCAAGAAACATTAAAAATCTGGGTACTTCTCTATTATCCCCTCGACCACTTTTCATAATAAAAAACTATCGCCAAACTGCAAGATTAAACGCCAAAAACGCAGTCCCATTTACTTGATGTCAGAAGCATTATACGTGTTTGTTATGTCATCAAGTGGTTTTTAATTCGACATGTGTGTGTATTTTTCAGTTTTACTGATTTATGAGTTATTTCATTCATTAAAATAACAATTGTGTCCTTAAATTCCTATATTTTATTTATTTATTTATTTTGATATTCCAACGGCAACACTCTAAAGTTTATTTGGCATTACAGTTTGACGATAGTTTCTTGTTATGTAAAGTGGTCGATGGGATAATAGAGAAGTACCAAAATCTGTACACTACTAACATAACATATTATAAAGCTGTTAAGTAAATTGTAATACTCAAGTAATCATGACATTCATATAATCTTTTCACAACTAAAAATAATTCATTAAGATATGTTATTCAATTCCTTCAATTAATATTTATCTACTCTAAATGGATACCAAAACTTTTATCTTCAAACATGTGTCTTTATAAACATACACAATTTTTATTTGATAAATATATGATCTTTTAATTCCAGCAATCCATGGTTCATATTAATCTACCTTTAAAATCACATTCACCTGTCTTTAAAAAAGTACAAGCAGTTTTTACAATGTATGTAGTTTATTTAATAATTAAATTTAAAAAAAATATTCTCAAAATTCAGATAATTGCTTGCAAAATATCAGCAAAAGCTGGAAAGTAATAAATACTTTATTTTTTAAGCAAAATATTAACCAAATATACTATAATATTCATCACAAATGCAATAAAAGAGTCTTAATATTGAAAAATACTAGAAATTTTCTTATTAAAATGACCTATCAAATGTATACAATCATAAAAGTTGTGTACGAAAAGAGCTTTTCATCTACTTTGAGAAGGATGAAATCAATATTCGAGATAATATTTTGCATAGTAACTTTTCACCATGTATGAAAAGAAGGGCCCCAGAATAGACATTCATTAGCTCTCCCCCCCTTTCCAAAATAAATTTATACACAGAATTTTCGATCCATTGCTTTTATTTTTATTTTAAATATGAAATAATTGGTAGAAAGTACATTATCTTAATATTTTTGTTTTTTAAATTTCAAATCAAATTGGAAAAGTAAATTGATTTGCCATTAGATGAGTTTGTTAATAAAATGTGTAAGCTCTCATAGTTCATTTACAGGGACACACAAAAGTAAAAAAACATGCAAAACTTATCATCATGATAACATCAGAAATGGTGAATAAATTCGGGTCTAATTGGGACAGTGTATTGACCTTGCAAGTATCTTTGATGTATTCAATTCATTATTCAAATATCCCAGGTCACCTAATGTAAAAACCAGCCATGTTCAAAGCAAGGTATATAAAATTAACTGGTACTATTTTGGGATGTCCGATTGCATGACTTTTTGCCCTAATTTCATTATTTCTTTTTTCTACCGAAAGATGAATTAAATCTTTTCGTGCTCCCCTTCTATACTGGCACCTGGGGCAAAAAATGAAAGAAAGAAAATACCATTGTATAAGTTGTGTAGTAACTTAATTTTAATAAAATTGTAATTAATTTAAAAATCATATTGAAAATTTGTTAAGATGAATTGCATTCGATTATAACTATATACAGTGACCTCTCCCTTACTAAACAAATAAATATTTCAACTAAACTGCTTGTTATCTTCAAGATTAAATTGAAGGTTGCAAGAAACATTAAAAATCTGGGTACTTCTCTATTATTCCGTCGACCACTTTTCATAATACTTTCAGGGGACTGTAGAAAAAGTCGTATAACTGAGAGATCATCTCATTATACAAGTTTCAAACTTTACATGTATTAATTATTTTACCTATATTGAAAATGATAAGTTTTGAGTACTAAGAACAGATTTTAACAAAATTTAGAAAAATAATAATAAAAAATAAAACATAGTTTAAAAAGTTCACAAAATAATTCACTCACCACTATGTTTATTTTGAAGATTAATAGATCAGATTTTCTCAAAAAATGAAGTGATATTAGTTTGCCTCTGTCGTCGACTAAAAGAGAAAATGTTTTTTTCTAAGTCTATTAAAGTTTTTAAGCTATTTTAGGAATATTCATTTTGGTGGACATAATTCTTTAATGTATTTATAGCGGCACTTGCTTCTGAAAAAATTACAACAGCAGAAACATTTCCATCTTTGTCACCCTCTGCTCTCACGTCTTCATTACTGATATCTTCAAAGATTTCTCATTAAAGAATTCCCATAAGCTCTTAAAATCGGGTTTATCTGTTGACCTAGCAGTTTGGTCTTGTGAAAAACCACATTTCCTAAAACAATTCTTAACTGTCTCCGATGTCACATTTTCCATGCAGATGCTGTAAGATGCGTGGCATCTAAAATGGAAATTGCTTTAGCTTCCTTTTTGTTTTCCAAATCAAACTCCTTCTGTAGTTTACTTGAAATTCTTTATAATCCCTAAATCTAATAGCTTTAATCTGTTTGTAGAATCTGCTGGTAAAAATATAACTTTAATTTGTTGCAGAAATGGTACATCTTTTATATCTGGATGTGATGGACACTGATCCAGGAAAGTGCATTTTGCACTAACCCTGATTACTCACTCAGTACTATACAGAGACATGATCTGCAGGTGGTCATTTGGCTTTTGTTAATCGGTTTTCTTAAATAGCAGGCACAAGAAAATTCCATACAACCACCTTCCCACCATAGATTTCATCGTTAATAACACACCAAGGTAGATAAGAAATGTTATTCATTATTTATAAACACTTTAACAATAGTCAAAAGGATAAAGATAAGAAGCGTTAATGATTTGTACTTTGATTATAAAAATGAATTCTTGAATGGGAAATGTAAACTCGCTTGAAATGTTTAAAGCGTCATATAAGTGAGAGAAGTTTAGCATTATTTCCTATAAAGCATGGATGGGACCGAGAGAATTCGGGGTATAACCGAGAGTCATATAAGTGAGAGGTCACTGTAAATAATATTTGTGAGATTTGCAAAATGTGTTTTTTTTTCTTATACAGGGTATCTCTTCTTATCGTTTACTAATTAGCTAATTTCTAAACCATTAGTTTTAGAAATATAGTTCCAATTGCAAAAATGTCTCAAACTTTGTTTTGCATCACATAAAAATCGATTACGTAAAAATTATTACTTTTTAAATAGTTAAGGAATTAAAAATTGTATAGAATGCCTGGGTCCAATAAGTTTTATTTAGAAAATTTTTAAGTGTTCTAACAAGTATAACAGTAAAAATTTATTCTTCAATGACTAAAACTTACTGAGTTATACTTAGAACTTCATGAATTTTCAGTGCTTGAATCTAGAGATCTGCACGGGCCGGGACAAGGCCCGTACTCGGCCCGGCCCGCGGGCCGGGCTCGGGCCTATTTTTCTTCACGGCACTCGGGCCGGGCCATATTTTTTTCTGAAGGCCCGGGCCAAGTGATTACTCTTTACGGGCCGGGCCGGGCCCTACTTTTTTCCTGAAGAATAAGGCCGTGCCTTAAATTATTTTTTCCGTACAGAGCCGGGACTGGTTTCATTCTTCCTAGTCTTCATGCCTTAAAATTTTTAGTCCTGGTTTTGACTCGTATGAAAATCATTGTCTCGGCGTACCTGGTCCGTTCGAAGGTCAGTAAAATAAGATCTGGCATAAAAATCTTTTCAAAACATGCATACATTTTTAAATCGCCATTATTTTATAATTAAACATTAAAATTTATTCTTTTTAAAGAATAGTAGATTTATACACTTATTAAAATATAGCTAAATTAAAATATAGTAAAACGTGTGAAAAAGAACCTGCTTATGATGGAATCCTGTCTTAAATTGAAAAATGTGTTGATCCATTAAAAATGAATATACTAATATGTAAGAAAAGAATATATAATACATTTACACCTGCTAAGAAGGCAAATTGTCTATAACTCATTTTTTTTCTTCCCTATGCAATTCCATCTTAGATTTTACCGTATAGCATTTTTCTGATTTTTAACACTTCAATAAATGGAATATGGATTAACAATATCGATGATAACTTAAACACATACATACAACAAATAGAGATTTATTAAAAAAATAAATATTCCAGCTTGCGGCACCTCTATAAAAATGAAGATTATACACATGAAAAAAAAAAGGCTGAGATAGGAATTTTTGGTTAGATCTCCTCCTATGGGGCAAATTTTTAACCAAATCGACGTAAAAATTATGTTTTGTTGAAATTCACTCGGGCCGGGCCGGGTTCGGGCCGAGATTTTAACTTTTTTCCGGGCCGGGCTCGGGCCGAACTTTTAACTTTTAAATCAGGCCGTCCGGGCCAATATTTTTTTGGTTCGGGCTGGGCCGAACTTTTAATTTTTGTATCGGGCTGGGCCAAATTATTTTTTGTATGGGTCGGGCCGGGCCCGGAAATTTCGGCCCGTGCAGACCTCTACTTGAATCACTAAAAATGGAAAAGTGTCTTTTTTTGTACTAGAAAATCTGACAATGCATGAAATTCAAAGTATCATAACTAGCTAAGTTTTTATAAGTTACAAGCAAAAATTGAGTTTAACCATGCAAATTTATTTTAATGATGTGGATTCATCTCAACAGAAAACAGTGTCAAAATTGTTTCAAACATTCTGTTTAAAAGACGTTTAATTAAAATGTCCATTGACAGCATACAAAGAGATTAGTTACATGTTATAAAAATAATAGGTTGTTGGAACCTGTTGTCTATCCAACTGTAAGGTTGGAGGGGGGGGGGGGGGGGGTTGATGCTATCGGTTAACCAAAAGTAACTATTTCCCATCCATAGAGCTCACCAATGTTGTCATTTCTTTGAATGGCACTAGCAGTTTCACCGAGAATATAAGAAGACTTCAAATGTAATTACAAGCTCTGTTTATTGATAATCCAGGTTCTTTACAAGGTACACAATACAACGCCTGTAATCAAATGCCGGAGAGGAGGTAAATGCAATTACATGTTGATACTATGCAGAGCAAAAGCTGAGTATCTCTAGAAAACTGTCATAACTTTCACAGATTGTATAAGGCATTGGCAAAACAATAGAAATTTAATTAGCCAAAAATATATATTCTGGCGATACAGGAGTCTGAACAGACAGACACATGTGGTTTTATCTGTTAAAGTGAATGAGATTAAGTCAAAGAGCAATTATGAATTTTAACGCCGGCCTGATTAAAACCGCATAATGGAGCCTTGTGAATTTTTGCAAGAAACCACCCTAAAATATTACTATGTAAAAAGTGGAAGATGAGAGCTAAAAATATGACTAATGGGTGCTGATGTACCATAATATGGCAAGTAAAAGGCTGTGTGAATAAGAAACAAAAGAAATAATTTTTATATGCCGTGAGAATTGACAGCATATACACTAACCGTCGAAATATAGATGTACTACATCTGTGAACAAAGATATCTCATTGTTTCCAGGCACAAGACTTCTTTTCTTTTCTTTTTTTAAATAGATGAAAATGCAGTCAGAGTGTAATAACGAGCAAAATAAAATGATAAATTAATTTTTAGGAAAAGGAACTGGGAATAAATAATTTGTAAGCTGGCAATTAAGTTTCGCCTTAAGATAAAATTTAGAACCTTATACTTTTTTTTTGGGGGGGGGGGCAATCCAAACACATAAATTACATTGTAATATATCAAGTTAAATCTCCCTCCTTCATATCCTTAAGCTCACTTCATGTGCACATCAGTGATTCTTTCATATACACAACTACTCGTTAGTTACTTGGCTGAGTACTCAATACTTGGTTGAAGTACTACTCTATACACCGCTAATAAAAACAAAACAGCCAACAGCAAAAAAGAGAAAAATCTCTCTCCCTCTTCCCACTCCCAGAATTCAACTTAATTATACTTCTCTGGGTATCAAAAGCAGAAGTGAGAATTTCAGGGATTGGGGGGGGTGGGGGGGGGGACTTAGATGATTGATTATGTTTTGTTACAATAATGCAGAAAATTTGAAAAAATGTTTTTTTTTTTTTTTTAGGATTTTAAATTTTGTGGGCTCGGGAAGAAAGAAGGATTTAGATGAATTTTATTTTATTAAAGCAGAAATTCACTAAAATGCGGAAGAAGCTTTTCTCCCCTGTATTTACCTTTTTACTTCTAAATTAATGATAAAACAGTGTTTTAACAAATTAAAAAAAAAAACTCGATCATAAGCCCTCACTGTCAGCCCCTAAATTTAACTGGTTTTGCTTTTGAAAACGGGGGAGGGGGGGGAAATTACATTTGGGTTTTACAGTAATTATTACAAATAATAGTTGAAATTTCAGTAATATCTGTCTAAGTTGGACTTTGTGTAAGACGAAAATCTCCTTAACATGGAAAGATTTTCAAGCCCTAAGAAACACAAGTGGTACTTGAGACTAGTGAGGGGGTCCAGCCCTATACCCCCCATCCCCCATATCGAGGTCAAAATTTAATTGTCATTTGGAAAAAATATTTTGATAGAAGTAGAGTTCTACACTGGTCAGGTAATCCAATTTCACTGGAACCGCATCCAACCGATGGGTCTGGTTTAAAAAACAATTTTGGAAAAACAAACACAGGCACAAGAAAATATTTGAGACAAACTTCTTACTATTTATAATTAAATGCAAAAAAATGCACGAGGATTTCTGTGAAAAATGTATATGACACATTTATAAATATTGTTAAAAACTTGTGTAAAAAGCTAACCTTAAAAATCTAATAATATACGTTGAACAGAATCATTACATAGAACCATAATTAGAGTACTGAAGTCAGCATAAATTCTTAACATACCTCAATTGAATAGTGTGGTTTTCCTTCAAATGTATACTCAATATTTTCCACCTTCATTCACAATTTTGTCTCCTGCATCAAAAAGCTTTGATTTTGAGAGCCCTATTTAAATGAAATTTAGCTGGAGCAATGTTACCAAGGAATATGAAGTGAAAAACACACATATGCACTTGGTAACACTTCTACAGCCTGTGTGTCTTCATCTTGAGTTATCGTGTTCCATTCATTCCAGGAAAATCTTAAGATTCTGAAAAGAAAAGACATCCTATGTACTTAAAGGTCAACAGAAATGTATTAACATATCCATATATGTATAAAACAAGGCCGAAACTAGCTTTTTTTCACAGAGGGCAAACATGGATTTTGGCATCTACACCCCCCCCCCCCCCCCCACTCACTTTTTTGCAAAGTAAATTTACAAAGAGAATTTTACAAGTTAATAATAACTGATTTATTTTAAAATTAAAAATGGGCAATCACACTTTTGTCCAATATTTATAAAACCTGTGAAACTGGAATCAAAATTAACTAGAAAAATTCTGGTTTATACAGGTTTTCCTATTAGCAAATAAAATTGCTGGTTTTCTTTCTGTTGAAACCATGTAAAGTTTTCATTTAAGACAAGATTCTGTTGCACACAGATTTTACTGTAGTTGTATTACATTGCAATTTAAAGTCATATGAGTCACAATGTCTTAAGAACTGAAAAACCAGGATTTTCTGTAGGTATAACAATGAATTCCATTTCAATACCGTAAAATATATGTGTGCTATATACAGCCAATTTCACAGAAGTATCTCTTCCTATTAATAGACTGTTATGTCTAGATTCTTTCCTAAACCTAACATAAATTATCAAAATTATAATAGTGACCTAGTAGAACAAAAACAAACAATTTTTAACTAAGTATTATATTTTGTGAATTTTCCAACCCATAGTGTTTAGTGTCCCAATCACCTCAATTCTTCTTTTGGATTTTCCAACTGAAAAACATTTTTACTCAAATTTCATATCTATATATTTTGTATCAAACAACAAACCAAATGTTCATATTTGGCATCCTCGGCACACCCTCTTAGTTTCGGCTCTGGTATAAAAAAAGAGATTAGTGTTAGTTCTTTACAGAAGGGCCTGATTATCACAACGGAAAACAGGGCGGCCTTGTATTTTTCTTAAAGTGAGTACAAATAGTGGTTAAAAACATGTTACAAGGGCCCAATAGTGGATCTTTGTACTAAAGCCTCATGTAAGGTTAGTTAGGCCCTACTTTAGATCATGTATTCATAAAAATCATGCATTTTATAAAAAAACAAATCATGCTTGTTACTCTAAAGACACTCAATCTGAACAACAATTTAGTTACATTAAGCTTTAAAATGAAATTAAAATATAAAATAATATAAGAATCTTACACTTGCAAACACTGCAAATCAAACAATAAATTCGGCAAATCATTATTGAGAAAATAAATATTCCCTTTATGGTACTGCCCTACAAAATATTAAAATTAATAAAAGCATATAAACTGCACGACTGCGTGGACAAAGATTAATAAATAAAAAAACATCGATTTTGAATAGAACGCGTATAACTTATACAATAACATTTAATTGCAAGACAAAAATAATAATGATAATAAAGGGTACAGATTGTACTAGTTGTTAAAAAAAGGATTGTTAAGAGATATTAGCTGCTCAGTTACAATGACTTTAAATAAAAGTGCATGAATACATACTTTCCCAGTTGTGTGTATAAAATCTATAAAATTAGACAAATCTTATTTTTACAAAGCAAACTTTTTTTTTTTTTTTTTTTTGCCTAAGATACGAACTTTTCATCCCCACCCACTTAATTATTATATTAAATTCGTAAAATAACACCGATCAAAAATAGTTGAAATAACATGATCAGATCCTAACATTACAGAAATTGTAACACTGACATAACCAAAAAAGACAGAAAACACTAACCTGATATATTTTTTCCAGTTTACATAATTTTTTTCTGTATGCTAGACATTTTAAACGCAACACACGTCTTGATTTTCATCAAAACAAAACAAATTTTAAAATATAACAGAAAAGAAGTACTTGGCAATCAAATAAAGTGAGATAAAGAAGCCAATGTGGTAAACATGAACTCGCTCTAAGCGCGTCAGAGTATGTGCAGCAGATTGAAGATTCTGGGTTCCATGTTTTTGACGTCATACTGGAATGATCTATTGGTCACTTTGGTTAGTTGCGACTGGACGCGCCCATAGATATAATGATAAGGAGGTCTTGGGTTGGTTAATACATAAATTGTTTAACTCAATTCTTTGGGATTTTTAAGGCTACGGCTGCACATTCTTCAATGTTTAAATGGTTTTTTTAGTTTTCACTTGAAGGTGTTTAAAGTAGTAAATAGTTCTTAACCCTTTCACGCTCAAGGGAAATATTTTTCCCTTCTACAAAAATCGTTATCGATTGTTCAATTATTATTGAATCGATATATTTTTTACTGAATGTCAAAATAAAACGTATGTCCAAGGCGGCAAATGTGTTTCTGAACGAATAAAAAAAAAGAACTGTCAAACTTTATTGCGCCAAAACCAAAACATTCGCGGGCTGAACTAATAATATCTTGAAAGTGTTTTGGACGTGAGAAAATTAGAATACCATAACTAACTATTTATTTTACTTTTCTGATACTTTTTATTATAATTTTTGTATTACAAAGCAATAAATAAAATACCGATATAATAAACCTAACTCTTCGTTTATTTACTTTTATGGTCCATAAGGAAAAATAGGCTTAGATGCTTTACACTCACGCTAAAAAAAAAAAAAAAAAAAAATTAATCGGTTAAAAAAAAGAAAAAAGTCGCCAAACTTTGGGGACTGTTTTTCTTTTATGGCAACCCGGCTATTAAGCTTGTATTTAGTTACTGTAGTAGCTTGGCGCAGTCTTGGAAATCGCGCCAACCAAACAGTCGCCAATCTTTTGTTTACATTTTAGCGTCAGTGTAACACATCTGTTCCGAAAATATTTCCCATAAAATTATAGGAAACCTATACACCCTGCTATGTTTTTCTGGCGATATTCTCTTACTTTACACCCACAATAGCTAAAATATTGTGTTGTATTGGCATATTTAGTCTTGGACATCTTATGGTCCTCTAAGGGTTAAACAATTTAAAGTTAATTAATCATAATATGAAAGTGAAAGTTTAAAAGTATGTTGGATTTAATTTATTATAGGTTAAACTTTTGTCAATTTGCAGTTTTTTTTAGTTAAATTCTAATTAAATTCAAAGTATATTGTATAAAGTAATTTTTGATCTAAAGTTTGAATTATTAATTCTTGGCTTCAATTGGATAGCTCCATGTTTTAGGTTAAATGGACTCCTGAATATTGAGTCAAGAGTTATTTGCATTTAAATGCAATGATATTTAAACTTAGATTTGCAAGCAGTGCTTTTAATATTTTTTTAATGCACCTTCAATCAGGCATGAAAGTTTTCAGTGTTTTCACTGAAATCAGCTTTTTTCAGTGTCATTCTGGCTGTTTCTGAGATTGATGCAGAAACATAGAGAAATCATGATCATAATTTTGGGGGGTGGGGGTGAGTAGGTAAAATTGCATAAAATGGATGCTTCTAAATTTTTCTTATGAAACATATAACAGATTTTTTAACATTTTAAAAAGTTTAATGATCAAAATATTATAAGCTGAAACAACGTTTTTAAGATGAGTAATAAAATCATTCATAATTAATTGTTACTACCTTTTTTCGAGTGGTCCCAGTTTTAGTAAGTGTTCTTTCAGTTGTAAAATTAGAATAAAAGCAAAATAAGAAAAAAAAAAGGAAACAATTTTTGAATCACTATACTTTTAAAAGCACAAATTTAAATGTAAATGAAATTTATAATTGTATTTTGTACATGTAATACATGTAACTGCTCATGTTATAATACTACTAGCTCCATTTTTTGTTTAGTGTCAATGTTCTTAGCTTTATTTTTTTCTGGTTAATACAGTGCTGCCAACATGGGGTTGTGTTTTTAATTCATATTGTAGTAGTACAAATGAAAAAAAAAATGTTGGGAATAATCTTTATGATTATTTTTATTATTATTATTATTTTAGTGTTAAAATCTTATGTATATTATTTTCATAATTTTCATTGATAAGACTATTCTGCACATGTTTCCATGCATTATTGCGATAACTTCTTATCAGTGCATAGTTTAGCTTTTCCAGCGAGCTTCAACTTTCATGCCTGTTCAATAATTTTTTTTTTTGGTACTTTTCGGTTGGCCGGGCACCAGTGATATATTTACATATATAAATACATATGTATATATACATACATGTATGTGTGTATGTAAGCAGAGTTTCCCATCAGTTTAAAAAAGGGCAGGGTGCTGCTAGTGAGAAAAGGGCACTTTTGGGATTCGTGAGGGCACTTTTCAGATTTTTAAGGGCACTTTTTTAATTGTTAAAGGTTATTCTTTTGGTTTTTGAAGCCACTTTCGATATTTAAAAGTCAAGGCACTCTTTTGAAGACAACATCGAGTCAGTTTTTACCATGAAAGTAAATTTTTTAATGCAAAAAGAAAGGGCACATTTTATAATGAGGGGCAAGAAGGGTGCTAATTATACTGGTGGGGGCAAGAAGGGTGCTAATTCTTTTTATGAGGGGCAAGAAGGGTGTTATTTTGTAAACCAAAGGGCAGGCAGGGTGCATCACCCTTCTGAAACTGTCTGGGGGAAACTCTGATGTATGTATATTATATGTATACGTAGATATGTATATATGAGTGTGTGTATATATATCACTGGCACCCGTTTAACCGAAAAGTACCTTTTTTAAAAATTTAATTATTCATTTTGGTTATGTTTTCTTATGAAATTATATTTTGAATTTGTTTCGGGAATAATTTTTAAGTTAGTGCTCACTTGCAGGAAAAATGTTTTATAAGTATTTCAGGAATAGACATTTTTTTAAAGTATAAGATTGTCGATATCCTAAGGAAGATGTGATCTTTAGGGATTACATCCCCTGCAAATCGAGTTGAGATATATATATGGCAAGTTATGTTTGTGTTAGAAATTTTTTTAGTTTTTGGAGAAGTTTATGGCTGTGTAGTGTATCACGTGTTAAATAGTCTTCGGTAGTTTCAGAATTTTTTTTACAAATTGTGTTAGAACTGGATGTGCAGATAACAGGTATTTCCAATGTCATTGTTCAAGGAAGTCATTAGTTTTAGATTTTCGTTTCCTGTATGTTGAGTAATATGAAAGAATTTATTTCAGGTTTTTGGATGTGATGCATTTTGCTCAATTTTGGAACTATCCAATTTAATGGAATGATTTTTTTACTTCAGTTAGTCAGTTGAAACTTATAACCTTAGAGATGCTGAAGAGTGGCAGCTATTTTTAGAATCTTGCTTGTTTTCTTTTGAGTTTTAATGAGCTGTAACATTGGGGAGTATTCTAACAAAATCACTTTGTTTTGCCAAAAGGTTAGTATGAAACATAAAGCTTCAATCTTTTTAGATAGATTAAGCAGATGGGGGAGCCATTTTTAGATGTTTCCCTTTTCTTTAGGGTTTAGTTCATCTCACGAAACCCTATTCATGACACTATGTTGTCTGTCCACCACAGAAGAAACTATGTAACTTAGACTTGAAATTTTGTGTACTTGATCATTCTAGAACATAAAAAAGGGCAGGGCGCACATTACATAATAAGGGCAATTTTGCTGAAAAGGGCACATCATTTCATAAAAAGGGCATTTTTTGTAATAAGTGCATATTACCAATATACTGGTGGGGAGGGAAGTCTGGCAACAGCTTAAAGTGCTCTTTAATTTAAAAAATCCAATAACATTCCTAATTTCCATAACTTCACTATTTGAAAAGTATTAAAAATAGCAAAAGGAAACTTATATTCTCGATTTTAATTGTAAAATTGTTTACTATATTCACAGTCATTTCCCCCTTTTCCTACAACATTTAAAACTTTTATTCACCAGATAATTTTTTCCCGGTTTTGGCAAAACTGGTTTTGAAAAAGCTACAAAATGAAAGTTCTAAAGCTACTTCTCAAATTTTTTATAGAACTTATTAAAGTTATCATGTGGTCAAAGGCCAGAATGCCTGATCTAATAGTATATTTTACTAGAGAAGGTGAAATTAATTAATGACCCTTAGTTACCCTTTATGTCTTGTTCAATGGAAAAAATGATAAATGGAAAGATGAATCGCTCAATGTCAAAGATTAGATATACCAGGGCATTTCACAGAGAAATAAAAAGGGAAAGAGGAGTACTCCTGATGTACCATACTAGCATTCTAAAAATAAAAGATAGGTAAAGAATTTTTGAAAGTACAATGCAAACAAGGCAGTATTCTCTGCAGGAATAAAAGGAGGGTGAAATTCTACCTGGAAAAAGGGCAAGGAAAGTAGAATTCCACCTGGAAAAAGGGCAAGGAGGGTGGGTTTTTATCTAAAAAGGGCATGAGGGCAGACCACCCTTCTGAAACTCTCTAGAATGATCCCTACTTATAGCTGAATACCTACTATGAAGCTGAAAATTTTTTAAAAATTGTAGAATACCTACTATGAAGCTGAATTTTTTTTTTTTTAATTGTATTATTTTAATACAGAGAAATAAAAAACCAAAAAAGTCCCACAGTGGCAGGACGGTTAAGCTCGGTTGCCGTAAGATCACCGAAAGCTAAGCAGCATCAACCAAGGTCAGTACTTGGGAGGGTGACAACCTCTCTCTACTGCCTCTGCTGTGAGACCGTGTACGTTAATGGCAGCTGGTGCACATAAAATTTGTTCATGGCTCCAATGTCCTCCAAGTTTAGTATAAGCATTACCTCTGGGGGTACCAATCCAGGTGCAGGTCTCTCCTCTGGAATTGGTTCAAAATTAGGAGACCAGCTCTAGAAGTCCAACCTCTCTTGAGGCTCTGGCACCCATTCTTTCAGAGAAATGCCTTGACACTTTCTCTGACTCGCCAACAACAAAAACAAAAAACCAAAAATATAACAGCCTTTTCCCATTCAATTTAAACATTTTTCGTTAGAGCAGTTGCCAACCATTAAAAATCCACAATAAAATTCTTTCTATAATAATTAATTTTCTATTGAAAGATTTCCACGCAAAAAATGAAAATGAAATAAAAAGTTTCACTCATTGGAAAAAAAGATGAATAGGACGTCCTATTGGTAATAAAATAAACAGAATTTTTCAAACATTTCTCAATAATACAAAGAGTATTTGTAAGTACAGAAAGCAGGTTAATAAGATATCATTAGAGAATTAAAAAGAAAATTAATCTGACGTCCTGTTGGAAGTTTAACGGACTTTTTCAAATGTTTGAGAATAATACAAAGAGAATATCCATATGAGTAATAGAGAAAGTTTTACAGATAAGACGTCAGCAAGTGATTATAACATCCTATGAGTTTGAGGAACGTAATGAATCATGATAAAAACCTGATTATAAAAATATTGGCATATTTTAACATTCCGAAGATCTCTATACAACATGTGTAATTTTGAAAAATTGATTTTTTTTAATATCGCATATTTAGTCCACATGACAGATATTATTATGGCAGAGTATAATAGCAGGCTGGTTCAGATATTTGAAAAAAAAAAACGAGAAAAATGCAGCGGTAAATTTTTACTTTATTAAAAAAATGTGTACTTTTCGGTTAGCTGGGCGCCAGTGATATATGTACATATATAAACACATATGTATATATGTACATACATATATGTATATTTATGGGTATGTATATATATGTATACGTAGATATGTGTATATGTGTGCGTGTGTATATATATACATGTGTATATATATCACTGGCGCCCGGCTAACCGAAAAGTACCAAAAAATGTATTTTTTGGAAAATGAAATTTATTTGGATTTATTAAAGAAAGGATAAAAAATTTTGAAAGGAATATTAAACGAAACCCTTTGTGTGATTTTCGATCACACTTACCCACTTGTACAAAGCTTAGCATAAAGGGTGTTAGATGTTTTTTGGGGGGGAATTTTTAAATTGTGCAAGTACTTAGAGTTGCTTGGTCGTGGAAGTTTTCTCCTGAAGTTTATTATCTTATAAGAAGAATGGCGTTTGCATTCAGGTCAAGGTAGTTGTTTCATTTAAAATTTGAGATAGTTCTCGTAGTGGTTATTGGATTATCGAAATTTTTGGAATTATCTGTGGTTGCATTCGTCTTAAAAGTTTTGTTGAAGTGAATGGTGGGAAGAGAAGAGTGGGGGCACCAATTGACAGTTGAAGTTGATTGATAAATTTTGTGAAAGGGGATGAATGCTTGGATGTTTTTATGTTCTGGATATGTGCCTTTATTTACATAATTTTGAAAAGCGCTTGTAATTAAAAAAAAAAAAAAAAAAAAAAAAAAAAAAAAAAAAATCGCAATATCGATGGAAGTTCACTACTGGTCATAACATAATTTGCTCCTTTTGAAACCTTTTTTTTTTTAATGCTATATAAAGTAGACGAGACTTCATTCTGTTTCTTATTGGCAACAATTCTTATAATGCATGTTCCAGATAGCAACATGTTTCTAATTAATTTCAAAGTGCAAACGCTGTTTTCTTAACAAGTGTGTTATATGTTTTTTTGGGCTGCTTTTCTTTTGTATCCATAGTCTTTTAAAAGTGCTCTGTTTTAATTTAAGGGTGAATGGGGGTATTTTTCTTTAAGGTACCATTTGGGAGATGTGGAGGAAGAAAATAAATGTTTCTCATTTTGTGAGTTTCAATTCCTCTTTTCCTGTTAAAGCTTTCTTTCCGGGAAATCTGATAAACATGCTTTTTTTGCTGAAAAGAGTCATTAGTAAACAGCTGTGGTATTGCTGTTTCTACAAATTTATTATTTAGTCTTTTGACCACTCTTTTCAATGATGTCTTTCTGGTTTTAAAATGTAAAAATACTTTCGTTCTTTTAACAGCATGATCTCTTACAAAGTGCTTATGTTAGATAATTATTTTAACCTCAGTTTATCCAGTAATACAGAGACGGTAGGTCTGGTTTAGTTATTTTCGTTCATTCTATCTTTGGTCCTTTTCTGTTTTTAACCATTGGGAAAATGGTTGTTGCTTTCGGTCGAGAATGGACCTCTTGGCATCGTCAGTTTATTTTTTAAAGCATTTTTAAAGAAATTCTCCACTTTAGAAGAATTTTTCTTTGAATAGGCAATAGAAATGCATAAAACAGTTACAAAAATGTTAAAGTTACAAAAAGGATTAGATGCAAATTATCAGATATGAAAAAACGCCGAATTAAAAAATGGACATGGGATGAGAAATCGTCGTATATATAAACATTTTTTTTTCTGTTTCTGTTTTTATGAATATATTTTTGTTTCTGTTTTCATTGATATATTTTTAATTTGGTACTTTTGTGTTATAATGGCTCCAAGGGATGAATCGCCAAGCGACTAAGATTTATACCCAAATTATAAAGCAGGTACGACATTATAATAATATATGATATTTATCAGGGTATGCGGATTTAAATCAGCTTGATTTTAATCATGATTTAAATCAATTGATTTAAAAAAAAATCATCGATTTAAATCACACTAATTTTTTTGTTAAGTAATTTTTAACTATACTCTAAATTAAAAAAAATCTTGAAAATTGTACATGTTTATTTAAATTAAACAAAACATGCAAAATATAAAAAAATATATACTTCTAGCTACTTCTGCTTCTGTAGAAAGAATATTTTCTACTTATGGCTTAGTGCACTCCAAACTTCGAAACAAGTTGGGTCACGAAAAAGCAGGAAAATTAGTTTTTCTTTACAAAGCACTAAATTTGTCTTAGCTAAATATTTCGTGGTTACATTTCCTGATTTAAAATAATCAGTTACTTTGACACCTTGTCCATTATTTTCTTTCAAAATGTCAGTATAAAGAATTTGTACTTTAAAAGAACCTAGTTTTTTATTGAAAATTTCATAATTACATTTCTTGATTTAAAATAAATAATTGATTACCTTGCCTTTGATACATTGTCCATTTTTTCTTCAAAATGTCAGTATGAGGAATTTTTATTATAAAAAAAGTTTATAAGAACTTAGTTTATTATTATTTCAGTTAACACTGATTTATGTCTATACGTTTATACTATGACTAATTATAAAATTATATTTTTAATTTTATTTTGAGTTTTGACCTTTAAACATTTAGTTATATCGAACAAAGGATTCATTAGTACTACATTGGATGTTTATTCTTGCATTTGTCACTGGTTAAACAATAATCTTTTTACATATTGTACTAATATATAAGTTTTACATATTGTACTAATATATAAATTTTACAGGTACTACTCTATTATCCCGTCGACCACTTTTCAAACAAAAAACTATCGCCAAACTGTAAGATTAAACGCCAAAAATGCAGTCCCATTTACTTAATGTCAGAAGCATTATATGTGTTTATTATGTCATCCAGTGGTTTTTAACTCGACATTTGCGTGTATTTTTCATTATGTTTTACTGATTTATGAGTTAATTTATTAATTAAAATAACAATTGTGTCCTTAAATTCTTATATTTTATTTATTTATTTTGTTATTCGAATGGCAACATTCTCCCGTTTATTTGGCGATAATTTTTTGTTATGAAAAGTGGTCGACGGGATAATAGAGTAGTACCATTTTACATATTGTACTAATATATAAATTTTACATATTGTAACATATTTAAAATAATGTGTCATGATGGGGTTTGTTTTGGTGAGTGGATGGTATTAACACATCTTATTGACAGCTCTTAAGGTAAGTGATGTAATCATCATTATACAGAAGTATAAAAATTTATGTAGCAAAATATTTTAAAATGCTATTTAATCTAAGTCTATCTTAATTGCATTTACAAAACAATTGAAAATGGCATGCTATAGACTTTAAAGTTTAAAATAATGTTGTTAGTTAATTTAAATAAAAAAAATCCGATTTAAATAAAAAAAATCTGATTTTTCTGATTTTTTTTTTAAATCATGATTTTTTCATACCCTGGTGAAAGTTTTCATTCAGCAGCCAGTGATGTGGTAGTAAAAAACCCAGAGGGCATATGCTTTAGGCAGAGGGTATACCCTAAAAAGTATATGCTAAAAGTGTTTTTGAGAAGAGGGTATACGGTATTCCTTAAAATAATCCAGAAGGTATATACGGCGTATCCACCGTATATCCTCCATTACATCCCTGTCTGCAGCCTTTACATTTCTTAGCATCCAATAAAGTTATTATAAACAATTTAATAAGAAACATAGTGTCTACAGTATGAATATGCACAAATTTACCTTTCTATATAATACTTTGATCCTATATATCTGTGTTTGTGCATGCATGTGTCAGAGAGAGAGAGAAATAGTATGAGCCCTCCTCCCACCTACATTTTCTTGAGCACCCCCTATTGTTTACTTCTAGCTACAGTCCTGCTTACCCCCCCAGCATTCATCTGTAGTCTATCCCTATGAAATTCATGTTTCCCTCTCAAAATACAAAATTTAAAACTCTTACTCTTATCTTGTGTGTCATTTGTTGCTGTCTACTAGAAATAAATGGATAATCTGCCACCTATAGTATCGCTCTCTACCATAAAAATGTCCTAGTCGTATGCGTTCTTCAGGCTGAGTTTTATCCTGCCTTCTTCCTTAGGGGGCTGTACATATATAACAATATCCATTTTTTGGTAATTTTGAACTCCACCCCCCTTACAATATCATACATTATCATTCATCGACACCCCCTCCCCAATGATATCTTTATCAGCGTCTAAAAACTTTATTTATTTTTACAATTTTTTTTCTTTTTATGTATTTGCAGTGATATACAGAAATGGTTTTACATTTGTTGTTTACTTTACTGATTCAAATGAAGAAAAGAAGTCAATAAACTATCTCTATTATATGTGAAATAACTATAGTTTTTTGTTGCATAATCCATTCAACAGTAATAGTGTCTTCTTGCAGTTGCCCCTGCACAGGGAGGGGCAATCAGAACTTCTTATCAACTAAACATTCTTAAACACATTTCAAACATATTTTGGAATGAAATCATTTTATAACCCTTTAATGGTTTTAATAATAACTTTGCATTTTCATGAAAATACAAAAAAAAAAACAGGGCTGTGGAGTCGGAGTCAGGCACATTTTGAGCAAAAGACTTGGAGTCAGAGTCGCTAAAAAACAGGCTGACTCAGACTCCAACTTGTTTTTTGACAGTTTGAAGTGACATTAAACCAATTCTATGTAATTTTAAATTTATAAACTGAATTTTTATTTTTAGACTATATAAACAGGCCCAATACACTGTCCAGTGTACAGCAATATATGAAAACTGTTTTTAATTGAAATCTCTAGTTTATATTTAGTATATAGTCCTTTCTCTCGGTTTTTTGGGGTTTGCAGGAATGGATATGTGTTTTTGTGCGAGTGTGTATAGATTATCTGGGAGTAGAGGGGGGGAATGTTCAAAATATTTTCAGTCTTGACCAGAGCTGATGAATACAGGGACAAAGTTCCACAGGCATTTTATAAGAGTATTTTTTTGTTACGTTTGTATTAATGGTGTGCAGATAAGTCTGCATTTTCTCTTAATTTGGTGGCAACCCTCACATATACTAGAGTTGTTTTTACACTATAGGGTCATTCCATGTCAAATCAACCAAAAATTTTCAATCTCACCATTTCAGATTTTAATGAAACCTTCAGAAATCATTCTCCCTGATGATACTAATGAGAATATACTTTTAGAATTTTTTTATCTCAGTAAATTTTCATACAATTAATTTTTTTAATTTCAAAAAATCATCATTTTACTTATCCATCACACGTAGTATAGGGTAAGTCTTGTAATCGTTTCGAAAATCGGAATTTTTTTTTTTTTTTTTGAAGGATTGACACGTTTCAGACACTGGAGATTCCGAAAAACATATTTTTAGAAAAAAAAATTTGCCGTCCGTCTGTGTGTCTGTAAACGCTCTATCTCCCGAAAAAATTGAGAGAGAGACTTGCAATTGGGTATGTACTTAGTATGTAATAATGGGAAGAAGCCTATTTCATTTCAATAACCTCGATTAACCGAAACTATTTTTTTCGGACTCTCGAAATATTCGTTCTGATAAAAGGTATATAAAAATTTTCGAAATTGTTTATTTTAAGAAAGGAATATAAAAGACAATAAAAAAACATAAATTTTGCATAAAGCATGAAGTCGATCGGATAATGAGTTGCCGAGATATTTGGAATCCTATTTTCTACACTCTTCGATTTTTCATGACCTTGTATTTCATCCAAATTTCACTTTAAAGATATATTTTAATTGAAAATTTGACGCTTAATCCGATGCAATAAACCGCTAGTGAATAGGATTATTATTTTTGGAGTTATAAGGAAAAACCGAGTCGCCTGATATCTATCCCCAGTATATCTGCCCCCATACGTCGCATTTAGGTCACAGCAGAAGGGGATACATATCCAGGTTCACTTTCTTCGAGAGTCGGATATCCGACCCCAGTATATCTGCCCCCATATCAGAAGGGGCCATATATCAAAAACTAGTTCGTGTTACTTTCGTCGAGACCTGGATAACCGTCCCCTGTATATTTGCCCCCGTACTTCATCTTGACGTCATAGCAGAAGGGGACATATATCAAGGGGTAACATATCCGATGCTTGGACGTTTTACTTTTGAGGGGAGCATTGGATATCCGACCCCTGGATATCTGCCCCCATACGTCATCTTGAAGCCACAGCAGAGGGGACACATATCCAGTGCTAGAATATTTTCACGCTCGTCGAGAGTTGGATATCCGACCCCTGTATATGTATCCCCTGTTACGTACAGTTTTTATTTTGGCCGTGAACTAATATACGTCCTTATTTATCTAGAAATCGGTAGACGTCATTCAGATTATAACACACCAATTAGATACATATATATATACATAATTGAAACAATATAAATATTGTTTGAATTATGTATTGTTATATTTAATAACATTACATAATTGAATTTTGTTATATATAATATATGTATTAGGTTTCAATGTATTGAATACCATATATCTATTGAAATTTGTAATGTAAAAAGTATTTCTTTTAAATAATTTTTTCCTTTTTTAAAAACGAGTTATAGTTAGATGGCTAGAAATTATTTTCAAATGAAAAAATATATATATTATTGCTGATTTTCCATCTGTGCCTAATTCCTGTTGATAGCACATACGAACAAAACAATAACGAAAAATAATGTCGATTGCACAGATTATAAAACACCTTCCAACTATTTTTACTTATTGCATTTATCCACCTTCAGTTTTCGAAATATATTCTGAACTTTCATGCAATGTTAAAGATTAAATAACTTTCTTTGAATTTGTTCAAGAAAAACATGATCAAAATATACTTCAAATAAATTCTGCCACTAGACCGTAATGTAATGTGTCCGAATTCTTTTGTGTACCTCGTGTAAAAACTATAAATGCTAGATATAGCATTTTTTTTATAAGGAACTTGCTGTATAGCATTTCTTACGACCCTTTTCAAATCAAAGGGATGTGCTTACTGACACATTTCTGAAATCATTTTTGTCCAGAAACGCATGAAATTGGCAGGTGTTGTTAGTCAGAAACTATGTAATCAAAAGACATTTTCCATTTTTTTGGTAAAGACAGAAGAACTTTCTTGAAATGCTGTCAAAGTCGGCGTTTAAACCGAATTCCCTACACGGAAGCGCGAGAAAGGGGAAATGCTTGTCACGTGAAAACAATCGCTTATCACTCGATAGGTAATTTATTTGCCAAACGCTATTCGATTGCAAATCCCTTCAATAATCAGGCTTGCCAATTTTATACATTTAAATTTAAATATGAGTTAGAAAATGTCTCAGAAAGTTCCTCATTGTTGAGCAAGGAATTTGAAAGCTACCTTAATGACATATATCAATTTTGTGGTTTTTATTTGTCAATATTTTCCCGAAAGTTAGAGCACGAACGGACAGACAGTCAAAACAAAATTATAAAGACATGCCTCACACATACATTATTACACCCTTTCCAACACGACGAACATATACATTAAGCTACAGTTTACGCTATATCTTTTTATATCTACATTTTACGCTATATACTTTCTTGAAATGGCCTCAGAAACTGCGTGGTCCGGCGACTACCAGGGACACGAAAAACTAAAGTGTATGAAATTCACTAACTATTAAGTGAAAATTTAAGGTTGTTCTCAAATTCCCTCCTGAACAACTTGAAACTTTCTGATTACTTTTTCTAACACATTTTTAAACCTAAACGCATAAAATTTGCAAGCCTGACTAATAAAAACGATGGAAATTGGATTGAGTACTACATTTGTGATAAATAAATTATTTATCAAGTTACAAATGATTGTTGTCACGTGACGACCACTTTTTCCCCTTTCCCTCGCTGCCGCGTCCGGAAATTCGATTCAAAACGCCAACTTTCAAAGTATATTCTGAAAGAAATTTCTGTCTTTACCAAAAAAAGGTAAAACATCATTCGATTACATAGTTTCTGTACTCATAAAAAATAGACATTTGTTCTTTAAAAAATTAGTAATTTTTTTAAAATAAATATTTCTGTAAATCCCTTAGTCAAATCAAAACTTATAATTTTCATATCAAATGTGAAAAAAGTATTCAAAAAAGTCATTCCGGCCTGCACCGGGGGGAAAAGGTAGCTTCCATATTCCATGGAATTTCAAACAGCTATATCGCAGCCGTTTTTTAAGATTAAGCCAAAACAAAATATGCTCCGGAATCCATGTATCATGATCTAACAGTTCACGGAAACAACTTTTTAAATTTATAATTTTATTTTACATCTTTTAGAACATCTTTTTACATTTTTTAACTGGCCTCCACTTTGAAACTAGATGGCGCATGATGCTGGCCAACGAACTCGGTCCAAACTTTGGTATGTTCTGTACACATGATCAGTCACATTCGTATCGGTTCATAAATACGAGAGTTATAGCATAACAAAAATCAGGTTGTTTCAAAATGTCAGCCTCCCTAGAATTTCAAACTGCCATATCTCAGCCGTTTTTTTTTTTTTTTTTTTTTTTTTTTTTTTTTAAGATAAAACCAAAACAAAAACTGATCCGTAATCCTTGTATCACAATCTAACACTTAACGGAAACAATTTTTCAAATTTATAATTTTTGTTGTTCATCTTTTAAGGCCTTGTGTGTTAAGGCCTTGCTCTGATTTGCACAAAACAAATTCCATTTAAGAAATTTAACATTTTTAGCTTCTCCCGTATCGTTTTATAAATGTTATATATAGAGAATACCGGAAATTTCAAATAACGATTTTCGTAAAAATTAAATTTATGTTCCTAATAAAAGTACACAACCCGTATTTACTTGATGCATACCAACAAACAAAGTAAATGAATTGTTGTTGAGCACTTGATCAAGCGCCCCCTGGCGGGAAACACTACAAGCTTTTTTTCTCTAACAGTGCTTTGTTATCTCGGGTTCTACGGGCCCGATCACGACGGGCTATGGTTAATTCGACTTTTCGATCGCGTTACAGACTTTAGTTTTACCTTCCACCGCCAGGGGCCCATAATTTTCTCGAGTTCTATGGGCCCGATTTCGACGGTAATTGGTTCATCCAACTCCCTTGATACAACAGGTACCCGTGTCGGATGTTCGAATCTAACAAATGGCGTACCCTGGTGTTAGAAAGTGGAACTAAATGATTTTGCTGGCGTGCACGTCATGCCTACTATATGGTACCGGAGGCAGCGGGGACACGTGTGGGAGTTTCGTTCGGAAGATGATTTATTTGAACAGAGTGACTCCCCTGTGAAAGATGGAACTAAAAGACTTTGCAGCGCATGCGCTTCATGCCTACTATATGGTGCCGCAGGCAGCGGGAACACGTGTCGGAGGTTCGTTTAGATGAGAATGCGCATCCTGTCGGCGGTAGGTGGAAATAGAGGATTTTCCGTCATGTGCGCAGCACTTTTAAATAAATGATTTCCCGAACGGCTGCAATAGGTAGCTTTTTGTATTGAAAGCTACCTAAAATATTTTAGAAGATAGAATATTTTAGTAATTTTCATTAAAGAATTAACATTTAAAAGGGAATACATATATAAATTTATATTTCAAGAAAAAAAAATTATTATAATAAATAAATGATTATAGATATAAGATATATACGTATATATCGTATATGTGATATTATTTATCTCTCTTTCTATATATGTATATCTGATATTATAGGACAAAGCGATTTTATATATATCACTCTATTTTGTATATGCATATACCTTTGTATAATAGGTGTGTGATATTTATTTCAAAATAATTAATAATTATTTTGAAATAAATATCACTCACCTATTACACAAAGGTATATACAAATGTAGAGTGATATATATATAATCGCTTTGTCCTATAATATCAGACATGCATATATATAAAGAGAGATAAATAAAATCGCTTTGCCGTATAATATCAGACATGCGATATACATTATATATATATATATATATATATATATATATATATATATATATATAGAGAGAGAGAGAGAGAGAGAGAGAGAGAGAGAGATAAAAAATTCGCTTTGACCTATAAAATCAGATATGCGATATACACGCATGTATATAGAGAGAGATAAACAAAATCGCTTTACCCTATAATATCTGACATGCAAGTATATAGAGAGATATAAATAAAACCGCTTTGTCTTATAATAAAAGTTCTTTTCCAAAAAAGCAAAGTCTGAAGCATAGTTGATTTAATGAAATTAGCCTACCTCTTCTTTAAATACTCTTTCGAAGGTACGCAATCATGATTCAGTGGTTAAGATAAAAAAAAAACATTGAGTCATGATTAGATTTTGCTAGGGTTACAACCACGCAATCACTTTCAATTTATATTCTCACTACTATTTAAAACTGAAAAGCTTAAACTAATATCCAGTGATAGCAGCATTGAAAAATTCTACAAATTTCGGTACATGTGTTAAAGCATTGTGTATTAAAGAGGAATTCCTATTCGAAACACATTCTTTTTTGTATAGAACTAGTTTTTTTCCTGATTAAAAAAATTTAAAAGGGAATCTATTTCGTGAAAGAAGTATTCTTCGAGAATAAAATGTTATTTTACAATGTGTCTGAAATTTTTTATAATGAAACTTTATAATTATTTTGATTCCGTTATAAATTCTCTAAAACTTAATTTCATTCTTTAAAAAGTAGTCTTCGAGGTGTTTTTAGAAAAAAAAATATTTATGAATGATACAACACGAGTCGAAAAAAGTGTGTTTGTAATAGATAGTATTTATAAGAAAGTGAGAAAGTATCAGGGCACGGACAGCCCAATAGTTAGCGTATCAATAATAAAATAATAAATTCGAGCTCAAGTTCGCGGGCTCAAAACCGACGCAAACGAATGAAACTAAAAAGTCCTTATGAATAAGACATGTTGGCTTTCTGATTTTAAAAGTAATATAATTTTCCAGCGAACGCGCAATCACATCGATTTCAAGATCTTTAAATTTTTCTAGCTTTGTTATAATATGATGACTATCATAATTTTTCAAGTTATGGAATATAACATGCATTGTTTTACATTGCTTATAGTTCAAGTTACATTCCACATGTGTAGCTCCTCTGTATACACCTTACAGGTGATTATGGTCACGTGTGCGTTTCTAACCTAATACTTTTTTACAAATTGAACACGGATCATATACAATTTTTAGTTTCGCAAACGTTTTATAGCATGAGTTATTGGCGAATCCTTAACAAAAAATTTGAATTTTATAATTATAGGTTATGTACATGGTTGAAAAATTATAAATTAATATAGGTGATTGGTTATGAAATAGAATTTGTGATTAGCGAATTAATTTATTATAATTTTAGATAGTCACGTGACATACATTTAAAAAAATCCATATGTGTTATGGTAATGATAAGCTACGGCTGCCGAAGGCAGTCTAGTTCACAGCGGATTCCGGGCTCTGGTTAGCCCATACGAGGTCACGAACAAGAAGGGCCGGTTTACCCGGACACCTCCAAGGTGGTGCTCTTTGGCCTGGGGAAAGACGGGGGCCGAATCCTACCTGCGCCTCTCACCCTAACCCAAATGAGTGAAGTTCAGCGGACGCTGCGACTTGCGGTGGAGCCCAAGTGCAGGACACCACCACCTGACACTTGGGCGGACGCAGAGACGACCCGACGGCCTTGTTGCCAGAACCTCATAAGAGGATCCGGATTGTAGGCCATTGCCGAAACACCCCACGACCTATTACTGTAACCACGCCTTCAGATTATCAAATCCTAGGGAAGGAGGAAGCGACTAGTTCATCGGACGTGGCGAGCAGAAGGTACTTCTTGCCAACCCGGGGCTTCGAAGAAAGTTAGTCCCTGACGCACAGACACGCCTTGGCTAAGGTTGTCCCCCACTAGAATAGCTTCCCGCGAGACAGAACCCCATAGGCGAAACTAGGACGTGGTCAAGCGACCCCATTCGAGGAGATCATACCCATATTTATATAACTACGACATTCATGCACTACTACATATATATAACTACGACATAAATGCACTACTACATATATACACTACTGCATGCAAAACATAACACAACACATAGAGATAAGGAAATCATACCTACCTGTTTACCTTACCTGTGGGTTCTCGAGTAGGACTCTTAACCCACTAATTATGCACCATGACCCCCAGCGCCGCAAATGCCGCGGGCTGGTTGATTTGCATTTAAACGTGGTCGGCGACCACGAAAAGCATTTGCGCTTCGGCCTGCCCTTCGACGACCCAGATTGCGGTCCAGTGTCCGAACAAGGAGGTCCTGGACTATGAGCCTCACTCCCTTGCGGCAATAACCGTCTAGACATAAGTCATGCAGCGTTCGAGTCCGGAAGTCACGAGGAAAGAATGTTTCTCTCTCGGACCACCAGAAGTTGCACTCGTACAGACAGTGTCTGACTGTGCTGACGCGCGTTCCGAAGAAATATACTGAGATGTTTCCGAAGAGGCATCTTTGAAAGTCGCCGAAGGCGCCATGTCCCGTAAGGGCCTGGTTCTCCCTGCAGTCTGCGAGTGCGGACCCGCGGGAAAACCTCATACGTCGCTCGACCGTGCTCAGAATCGGTCCATCTTTCTTGCCAAGATGCTACGGCCCGACCCAGAAGAATTTTCTTGGTCTGGCGGCGCGTTTTCCTGATCTCCACGTCGACAGTTTGTCGTGTCGTGGCTGCCTTGGCCAACGCATCCGCACGTTCATTGTATACGTGACCGACGTGAGCACGAACCCAGCGAAGATGAGGCTCGACTCCAGTTTGCTTCATCAATTCCTTAGTCTCAACAATTGCCTTGTGTTTTGGCACCAGGCTATTAAGCGCTTGGAGCACCGATCTCGAGTCTGAGTAGAGATCGAACTCACTGAGACCTCGCAGATGGGCGTCTGTTATTGCTTCTTTGATCACGTGAACCTCCGCCACAAATACCCTGCCAACACGTTTAGAGCATCCGTCGAAACCGTCTTGTAACACTTGGTAACGCACAGCAGTAGACCCCGCTGCGCGCTTAGTGACCGATTTTTCAACACTACTTTACCGTTGTACCAGACTAGTGCGTAGAGCATCTTGCGGAGGTGCGGCTTGATTCCCCAGCTCACTGCAGTAAGTCGGTTCATCTTGTGAAGTACCTTGAACGCCTTTTCCTGAACCTGGTCCAGGTGGGGCATCCAACTAAGATGGCTGTCAATCGTAACCCTAAGTACTGTATGTTCCATCGATGTGCTACCTTGTGGCCTGCCATACGGATGGGCGTCGATGGCTGGTACTTGAAAGGTGCCCTTGGGAAGAACGATTGAGTGGCAGCACTTGGCGTAACTGAAAGTGAGGACGAAATCCATCGCCCAGCTGTGGATCTTCGAGAGAACCGGTCTGAGCACAGTCGCGAACCTCATGACCACCTTTTGACGTGGTACCACAAAGACGTCATCAGCGAAGGTCTGGACAGCCCACTTCTCGTCAATTGGAACTGGCAAGCGATCCAAATCGTCCAAAAGGACGTCTTTTACAACCAGGCAGAGAGTCGGGCCGAGACACGACTCCTGAGGAACGCCTACGTTGTAGTAGTGCTCCCGTCGTGGAGGATAATCGAACGATACCAGGGTTAGTCGTCGATCATCCCCAGGAGATATGGCTCAACGCCGTAGTCCTTCAAGCATTGGAGGACAGCAGCTCGCCGTACGCTGTTGAAAGCGCTCTTGGTGTGTAACGTAAGCAGACATGTGTTAGCTTCACGTCTCTTTGATTCGGCTATGTAGTTCAACACCTTTCGTTGCGCCTCTACGGTACTGACATTCTTGCGAAAGCCGTACTGATGCGGGTGTATCTTACCGTTGGTCTCTAGATAGAGCGCCAATCTTGCTGCGCACAACTTGTCTAGAATCTTCCCGATGGTCGGGAGTAAACAAATCGGACGGTAGGAATCTGGGTCGCTCGGTTCCTTGCCGGATTTGACAAAGTAAACAGCAACCACCCGCTTCCAAGTCCGCGGAAAACAAGACTTCCTCAAACAGTGGTTATACAAGGCCAGTAACCATTGAGGATGGAACTGGAGGACCTTACGGGCGATCTCTAAACTGAGACCATCGTGGCCGGGTGTCTTGTTAGGCGGCAGCGATTCGACTGCAAGCTCCAGCTCTTCCAATGTGAACCAGTCCGGTTCGCCGGTCCTAATGATTTCGACCCGCGAGGTTTCGGCGGCCTGTAGGAAATGGTGTCTAGCAAGTGCATCCTGAGATTTCTCCCAGGTGGAGACCTCCTCACCGGAGGGAAGGACCAGCAAAACGGGCGCCTCCCGTCTCGACTTGCCCTTTACCACATCAACTACTTCGCCTGGCCTATCCGTGACAGGTCCTTCGGAAATAAATTTCCTGGACCAGGCATGTTTTGTGCGCAGGATCGACTTCTTGTATTCTGCTCGCTTACGCTTAAAGAGGGCGCCAAGTGTCGCTCTCCGAGTCGGCTCCAGATTATTCTGGTAGAGCCGCTTCAGCGTACGCAAACGAGATCTGATGCTGGTCAACGCAGTTGTCCACCAACATGCACCCTTCCGACGAACAAGCTTTCGGCGTTTGTGCTTCTGACACAGCTTCACCAAAGTTGACATCAAGTGTTCAACACCCTCCTCCGGGGTGGCGAAATCGTACCATCTCAGATCCGCTGTCTGCAGATCACGGAGGAACTCATCCAAGACTAAGTCCCTTGGGAACCAACGTCTGTTGGTTCCTCTAGGTTGACCTCAGCCTGCCTTCATAGGTCCATAGCATGAGACGGTGGTCACTGAGTCTTTAGATGTCGGAGATCCTCCAATCCGCAATGCGACTGGCGCAGAAATGGACGAGAAGGACGTCGATCCAGCCTTTCCCTTGAAGGCCAAGGAACGTGGGAGGACCGTCCGGGTCGTTAACGATTTCAAGGTTTGCGTTCGAGGCGAAGGCAATCAGAGATCGCCCTCTGGGATCCGTGGGTCGCTGCCCCAAATCGTGGTCTTTGTATTGAATTCTCCAACCAGAACGACGTTGTCATTCGGGTATTGCATCAACAGCGTATCCAACGGTTCGAGAACGAGGTTGATATCTTCAGAAGGGACACAGTAACACGTTATTACCAGTACCCAACTGCTCGGCCACTTGCAGGGGATGACCACCACATCCGGGTGTCTCAAGACCGTGCAGAAGGACACTTGCTTGCTCACCCAGAAGGCCGCCCGAAAAAGGTTACCCGCCGAATGAACTTGCGCGTAGTCCCTAGGCGTACCGGTGACGGAGCCCTCGCCGACGTATGGTTCATTGAGTGAAACGATGTCTGTCTCTTGCGACAGAGTATCCTGAGCCAGTTGGTTTGCGGCCGCCATAGCAAGGTGGCAATTAAGATGTGCGAAAGTCGGGTTTATCCCCATGATGACGCTGTTCTTAATCGTTCGACCTCCAACTTGTGGATTTGACACTCATTAGAACCTTGGAGACCACTGACCAGGCCCCTACCTACCGGGATTCGACCCAGTTTGACGGGTTTGAGTGCCTGGTCATTGGGGCGAAATTCGCCTGATCGCCCTATTGGGGCGGTCCACAAGGACAAGTACCCAGTTCGGCCAATCAACTGAGTCCGGATTTTTCTGTGTTGTTCACTCCTAAATTTAAATGTTCTGAGATCTGACGCCGCACACCACGTACTCGTCATGACAGTTGAAATGGGGCTGGACAATTTAGTGCCGAAACGTTGGTACTGAACTTAGCTTGAAAAAGGGGAGAGAATTTTGAGGGAAACTAAATAAAGAAATTAACTAGATAATGAAACCACTGAAATGAAAATATAATTAGCCAATAACTAAGTCGTACCATCGGGGAAAATTTTTGGGCCGAGTTGCAAGGCAGACGAAAACGCTGCGGGGGCTGACGGGACTGCGCCTTTCTACCGTACCCCACCTGGTAAAAACTGGCTCCGTGGGCTGTCCCATTAGAGCGGGTCCGGTAGCTTTTGCGGACAATGTCCAATTGCACCTAATAAAGAGGCGAACAGTCAAAAATAAAATGAATAAAAAAACTGCTCCTAAAAAAAAAACCCTTGTGCTACCAGTTGGGGCCGGCCATTGGCTCGTCCCAACCGGCAGCACGAGGAACTCAAGGGGAACCTGGAAGAGAAGAATGTTACATTTTAAACTGAACTTATTCTGAATTACACTTTAACTACATTATTGAAATTAATTTACTTTTATTGTGCTAATTGACTTGGCTACCCATCCATTGGGCCCATGAAAGGTTGTTAAATAATTAATAATTTGTAATTTAAAATATGTACTATTGCCGTTAACTGACTAAACCATAATGGGTTGTTGTTGTTGGTTTGGCCCAAGAGCCCGGTTTTGCAGCTTTTTATTTCTATATAGCTGACATGATCCATATAACTGTGAAACTAGTCTCCTAATTTTGAACCAATTCCAGATGAGAGACCTGCATCTGGATTGGCACCCCCAGAGGTAGCGCTTATATAGAACTTGGAGGACATTAGAGCCACGAACAGATTTAACGTGCACCAGCTCCCATTAACGTACACGGTCTACTTTCCATACTTATCCTTTATACTTATCACCTCTTTCCTTCCAGTTCTTCTTCTTCTTCTTCTTTCTCATCTGTCTTCTTCTCCTTCTTTTTATAATATTTTTTAACACAAGGACGGACAAACAGTGCCGGGGGCTATTATAAGCTTCTTACTGTGTCATGGTGCACAACTTGCTGGACCGTTGATGACATGCGTCGTGCTGGTAATACTGTGATTACGGGGCTCTTGTTTCGGGCCGTGGTGCCAGCTGATATTGTGCGACTACCGCACACTGCTACTAGGACAAAACACACAGACATTTTATATTTTTTTTTGGTGGCTTTGGATTGCTCCTGGGCCTTTTTTTTTTTAACATATAACACATAAGCACACAAATAAACACTTTTTTTTTCCTTTTACACTAGGACGGACAGACAGTGCCGGGGGCTATTATAAGCTTCTTACTGTGTCATAATGCACAACTTGCTGATCCGTTGGTGACGAACGTCGTGCTGGTAATTCTGTGATTACGGGGCTCCTTTTTGGGCCTTGGAAGCAGCTGATGTTGTGCGACTACCGCACACTGCCAATGGACAATACCCATGGACAATTTTATAATTTTTTTGGTGGCTTTGGATTGCTCCTAGGCCTTTTTTTTTTTAACATATAACACATAAACACATATACATATTCATTTTATCGTTGTGTTACCTTCCACCTTCGACTGCTGCTGGGGTGCTAAATATTATTGTGTGTTGTTTTGTATTAGTGTCGTGATGCTGTCGCAGTTTTCTTGGAGCCACCTGATTACTGTCTTTGCCTTGTTTTGTACGTGTTTGTTTTTCGCTAATTGTTCATACCATAATTTCTCGTTGTCTGTTGTTATTTGTGCCAGGTGGTGTGCTTGGGTGAGTGGACATTGAATTAGGTAATGTTTTGGTGAACCCACCGTTCCGCATTCGCAGTCCGGTGTGTCCGCTTTCTTAAACCTGTGTAGGTATGCTGGAAAAGCTCCGTGAGCTGTGTATAGCTGTGCTAGCAGGTAATCGCTTATTAGTCTATTTTTATCTACTTTTGGGAAGTACCTGTGTGTTTCCCTACCTGTGTCCCCATAGTCCCACTCGAACTGCCATTGTTTTAGTGTTATATCTTTTAGTGTTCTTTTAAGTTTTGAGATTGGTTTAGTCAGGCTGTATTTGCTTTTGTTGTTTACATTTAGAGCTGCGGTTTTGGCTAACATGTCTGCCTCTTCGTTTCCTTGGATGCCTACATGCGCCTTAACCCAGCTGATTTTAAATTTGTTGTTAGCTTCTTTTATTAGTTTTTGGATTGTGTCTACTGTTTTGTTTACGTTGAATGGTTTACTAAGTGATTCGATGGCCGATTTGCAGTCCGAGAGGATGCTATATGACTCACCCGTGGTGTTGCCCCATTTTGCTGCTTCTTGTATTGCCAGTAGTTCGGCCTGGAAGACGCTGTTGCTGTTCCTTAACGGCACTGACCATGTTTTTATCTTTTGATTATTTTTATATGCTACAAAGGCCGAACCTGTAGCACCTGATTCCAATTTAGAGCCGTCCGTGTATATCGTTGTGTCTTGTGTATTGTACCCTATCCCAGGTTCTATCGTGTCTGCTGGATGATTCTCCCATATGTTTATTTTTTTGTCGTATTCGATGTGGTGTAAAGTTTCATTGTGTATTGTTGCATTTTTCCTTAATCTTGAGACTGTGCCGTACGCTGCTTCGTAGTAGACTTTAAGATGGATTGGAATCAGGCCTGAGAGTACCAGAAGTGCCGAGGTTGGGGCCGTTCTATAGGCCCTGACTATGGCCAGTGCAAAATGTCGCTGGCAGCTTGACAATATCTGTGTGCACCTTTTGCTGAGGCAGTGTCCCCAAACCGGTGCTGCGTAGGTTAGCGTCTTTTCCACTACTGTTGTGTACCAGATTTTTAGTATATTTGCTTTTAGTCCCCAACCCTTTGCTACCATATGTGCTAAGTTTGTGAAGTTTGCTCGTACCTTATTTGTTTGTGTTTGACAGTGTGGTATCCAGTTTAGATTTTTGTGCAGTGTGACTCCCAAATATCTTATCTGTTCTTTTACTTTTAGTCTCTGGCCGTTGAGTTCTATTCCCTCTATGTCATTGGTGTTTTCTGTTGGAAGGTTTCCCGTGTGTCCTCTGTTAAGATATAATAGTTCTGTTTTTTCCCTGTTCAGCGTTAGGTTATTCCCCTCTATCCAGTCATTAAATTCCTTTAGTATTTTGTTTGCTAATCTCTTAAGTTTATCCTTTGTTCTGCCTCTTAGAATTATAATAAAATCGTCTGCGAAGGCTTGTAATCTAACATGTTTTCCCCAATTTCTTTTAAGTGCTGTGTCTGCGATTAATAGCCAGAGGAGCGGGCCGAGACAACTTCCTTGGGGGCATCCGCCAAATGTCTGCTTTGTGACTTTAATGCCGTTTTCCTCTAGTGAAACGTACCTGTGTTGGAGGAAGCTCACTATCCAGTTTACCAGGTACCCTGGACAGGGAGATTGCTTAATATTATTAATTAATATTGGCCAGCGTATGTTGTCGAAGGCCCCTTTGATATCCATGGCTATTAGGAGTGTTTGGTATTTGTTTGTTTTATCTTCTTTTATTGTGTTGATTAAGTTATCTAAAGCGTGTTCTGTTGAGATCCCCTGTTTGAAACCATACTGTTTGTTGCTCCAATAGTTATTATTGTTTAGGTGGAAGTTTATCCGACCGTGTATTATGCGTTCTAACATTTTGCCAAGCGCTGGTAAGAGGCAAATTGGCCTGTAATTTTTTGGATTTGTTGGGTCTTTACCTGGTTTTTGGAACAGTACCACTATGCCTACTTTAAACGATTTTGGGAAGTATTCTAACCTTAGGCATGTATTGAAGAGTGTCAGTAGTAGTTGCGGTGTTGCATTATTAATTCTTTTAATTAGGTTGTAATCTATGAAGTCGAATCCGGGTGCTTTATTTTGTTTAATGTTTCTGATTATTCTGTTTAATTCCGCCTTTGTTACTACCGGTGGTGCTGGTTCATTGTTTTCTTTATTTGCCTTTGTTAGTGTGTGGGGTATATTTTGGTCTGTTATGTATAAGTTGTCCAGGAAATGTGTTAGTGTGTCTTTAATGGTTACTTTTGTATTTGGGGGTAGAATGTTGACTAGTTTTACCCGACCTGTTCTTTTGTTGCTAGCGTTTTTATATTGGGAGCCATATGTGTCTGTGACCTTGTTGCAGTAATCTTTCCATGTTTTGGATTTTGTTCTGTTTATTAGTTTTTTTAATTTGGCTTGTTCTTTTTTGAAGATTATGTGTTGTTTTACTTTTAATTCTTCGTTCTGTTGTTTTTGAAATTTCCTCCTGAGTGCCCTAACCTTGTTCCTCGCTGTTTTAATTTCATCCGTCCACCATGGTGGGGCAGTGACCGCAGGTGTAGATTTTTTCTTATAGCTTGCAAACGCTATCGATGTGATTTCATTTTGCAATCTGAGTGTTATGTTGTCCAGCTGGTCTGTTGTGCTTGCTTTTTGGAGTTCTTTAATGTATTTGTTTCTGATTTTTCTAATGTTTTTATCAAATTTTGCATGTTTGCCTATCTTTGTTTGTAGACCATGTCTTTGGTAGTCTATGTTCTCGTAGTTTTTAATTTTAAATTTTATGTATCTGTGGTCACTGAGTGAGACATCGTCACTGACATGCCAATCACTTATGTCGTTACCTAGTGTTGCCGTTGTTATTGTCAAGTCCGGCCATCCCTGTATTTCCTTTATTGTACCATCCCTGTTTTTCCCTCGTACAGTTTTGAATGAGGGTGGTGCGTCCGGAGGGTTGTGGACAAACAACGCGTGTAGCAGGAGGAAATCTGTTAGCTCGCGCCCTCTGTGGTCTATGTCATCGTAGCCCCATGCTGTTGAGTGTGCATTAAAGTCCCCCACTAGCAGTACTTCTCCGACCGCTTTACTCAGGGCCTCACCTATCTCGTCTAGTACTTCTGAGAAGTCCGCCAGAGGGGGGGCGTATGTATTTATTATTGTGAAAGTTTTGTCTTTGTTTTCTAGTTTTATAGCTGTTGTGAACTCTCTTGTTAGTATTGTTATTGGTTTGGTGCCTAATCGGGTTATAATCGCAGATCTGTTTTGTGGTGTTTTTGTGACATTCTAATTTTCTGGTTTGAACCCTGTTATGTTACCCGTTTTTTTATTTTGGTGGAAATCCTGTAAGAGTGCTACTTGTATTCCTTTGGCTGCGACATAGCCTGCGAGTGTGTCTGTTGCTTTATTGCTACCGTGTAGGTTAATTTGTATCACGTTTAGGGTGTCGTGTGTTTGTTGCATATTTGTTTGGTTTTGGTCGTGTGGTATTTGTTGGTTTTGCGCTGCGAAACTTGAGCGTGAGGTTCTAGTATTATTTGTGTCTATTACCATAATTGCGGCGCTGAGCGTCATGTTGTATTCTAGCTTCAATGTCATGCCTGGTCATTTTGACCAACTGTGGTTTGCCGCCTGTGAAATTTAGTGACACCCTCCCCTCAATGACTTCTTCTGCTGAGGCTAGTGCTGTGCCCCTGTCCGACTGTACTTGGCGGACCGTTAGTAGCTGACGACGCACCCAGCATGCACCCGAGTTGGCTTGATGATCCGTCTTCTTCTGTGTTCTTAGCCATAGTCTATTTACTTCGTTGTACTTTGTGCACGCATAACAGCGGGGGGTTTGACGATTACAGTCAGTGTACAGGTGTTCACCCGCGCAGTTAGAGCATCGCTGTGCCCCCCTGCAATGCGCTGCCACATGATCATATTCAAGACATTTGTGACAGCGCGTCACGCTGATGAAAGGCTTTATTGGGCAATCCCTCAGCCCCAGGCAGATCGTCCTCGCCCTTAGCAAGTGATCTGCCAGAGGCTCAGGGAGTAGGACAGGTTGATGCTTGCTTCCCTCCCGGGCGGCCACCTGCCTGTGCAAACTGATGACGCCCTCCCTCGTATGCGGCCCCAGTCCCAATGTCTTCTTTATCTTCTCAGTTATTTGGTTTTCTTCCACGAAGTCTGGGACATGGAATATCATTATTTTCTTCTTTCTGATATTTCCATATCTTACCTTTATTGTCTCTTTGGCTTCTTCGCTGTTCGTGATGCTGTGTTTGATCTTTATGGCTTCTTTCTCGTCCTCGCAGATTAGCTTCACCCCATTCCTTATTCGTCTTATCTTCTTAACTCCTCCATGGTGTTCCGTCGTTGTTCGTGCTATCTGTTTTTCTAGGTCTTCCGCGTCTCTTTCTGTTGTCCCTTGGATGATGAGGGTGGATGTGGCCACTTTGACTGCTTCCGCATATCCTCTTGGAGGCTTGGTTTGAGTCTCGGCGACCACCTCCTCCCTGTGTACGTTACCTGTGCTTTTATCTGTGTCTTTGTTTTCCGTTGGTCTCCAATGTTGTTCTAGGATTTCGACTTTTGCACTTGCTGCTTGCATTTTCACCTCTAAGTCCATTATGTTCTTCGTGATGATTTCTACTATTTTGTCTATTTCGTTGCCTGTCCCGACTGGTATCCTAGTGCATCTGTGTTGTAGTACCTGTAAGTAATTGAGGGCTTTCATTACTTTTTCCGCCTCCACGCTTCTTCTTATACCTGTGTCTGTTTCTGCACAATATTCTATGATTTCTTGCTTGAGCCTTTTCTCGTATTCCGTTGCTTTTCCTGCTTTGTTTTCTTCTGTTATTTCGCCATCCTCCGCTTCGTCTGGGTCGCTGTCGCTGCTATTCAATGTGATTGTGAGATGTGCGTCTATTTTCTCTTCTACTTCTTCCCTTGTTGCTGTCCTCTTCTGTTGTTTTTTCTTCTGTGTTTCTTCTTTTTCTGATGCGCTGGTCGTCATCGAGCTTACCGAGCCCGCCCGAATTGGTCTGATTGTATTCCCTTGTTTGTTATTTTGTAAACCCTGTTTCGTCACCTTGGGCTTGACAGGGAGCACAGGTGGGGAACTACTGAATTTGGACATTCTTTAGTTCCGCGTATAGGTGTGTGAGATAATTGCTTTACAAATTGATGTTTCAATCTAACAGTCGCAGTAGACTTTGGGTCCGGGGACCCCGGATGTTCTTTGTGGGCGTGTCAGAGTGTGTCAAGTTGAACCCTATATATTTAAGATGAGCAAATAAAAATATGATACATAATTAAGTAAACGCTTACACTGTTAGAAATAGTGGGGCACCGGCCTCTGCAGTACAATTGGGTGAACCATTGACTTAACTTTTATTTAACAGAAACACATTAGCATAATTATCAAAATATTTATTAAATATATATTTAGTAGTACAGTTGGAATTTGAGATTTTTTAAATCAAATTTTTCTGGAAGGCTGAAGGGCCCTCCGTTTAGGAGATATATTGAGTTTTAGCTAAGTATAACAGCTGTGAGTAGTTATATAGATGGATAATTGCATTAATTAGTGTATAAACAATGACTGAGTTAAGATACAGCTTGGAAAATTGTGGTTAATCTAGAACTGCAGTGTGGGCCATAGAGTTTGACCCCGAACACTGGCCTAATAAAAAAAAAAAAAAAAAAAAAAAAAAAAATTAAAAAATTTAGCAATTTTATTAATTAGCAATGTTATTAATTAGACAGAATAGTTATAGTTAGACAAAAATAGGTGGCGCCAATGAAATCTCCGCATCTAAAAACCACTGGAGCATTTCATCAAATTTTACTGGAATGCCGTTGGGCCCTCCGTTAGGAGATATATTGAGTTTTAGCAAGATATAACGGCTGTTATTATTTACACAGATGAATAATTGCATTAATTAGTATATAAACAATGACTGAGTTAAGATATAACTTGGAAAATTGTGGAGAATCGAGAGCTGCAGAGTTAGCCAAGAAGTTTGACACCGAACACTGGCCTAAAAAACCCTAATTAATTTAGCTACTTCGTTAATTAACAATGATATTAATTAGACAGAACAGTCATAGTTAGACAAAATAGATGGTGCCAATCGAATCCCCGCATCTAAAAACCCCAAGTGCATTTCATCAAATTTTACTGGAAGGCCGTGGAGCCCTTCCGTATAGGAGATATATTGAGTTTTAGTAAAATTTATCAGCTGTAATTAGTTATATAGATGGATAATTGCATTAATTAGTATATAAACAATGTCTGAGTTAAGATATAGCTTGGGATTTTGTGGAGAATCGAGAACTGCAGAGTGAGAGGAGAAGTTTGACACCGAACACTGGCCTAAAAGCCCCCCTATTTAAATTAACAATTACATTAATTAGCAATGATAATAATTAGACAGAATAGTTATAGTTAGACAAAAACAGATGGTGCCAATCGAATCCGCGCAACCAAAAACCCCCAGAACATTTCATCAAATTTTACTGGCAGGCCGTAGAGCCCTCCGATTAGGAGATATATTGAGTTTTAGTAAAATATATCAGCTGCAATTAGTTATATAGATGGATAAATGCAATAACAGTATATAAACAATGACTGAGTTAAGATATAGCTTGGAAAATTGTTGAGAATCGAGAACTGCAGAGTGAGCCAGGAAGTTTGATACCAAACACAGGCCAATAAACCCCTCTAAACAATCTAGCAAATCATTAATTAGCAAAACTATTAATTAGGCAAATTAGTTATAGTTAGACAAATATTAGTGGTGCCAAACGATTCCCCGCATCTGAAAACCCCCAGTTCATTTGATCAATTTTTACTGGAAGGCCATTGGACCCCCCCCCATATAGGAGATACAATGAGTTATTTTAGAATCTATCTGAAAGTAATTAGTTAAACGCGTAGTGATGGACCATTGCAGTAATTAAAATTTAAACATTGACTGAAGTAGAGATTAAGCTTGGAATATTGTGGGGAATCGAGAAGTACATAATGAGCAAAAAGTTTGACACCAAACACATGCCTATAAACCCCCCTAATCAATCCAGTAAATCGTTAAATAGTTGTGCCGTTAATTAGTGATTACATTGTTAAGCTAATGCAATAATCGTGTCGATGCCCGTTGGGATATTGATAGTTAAGCCCTAGAAACAAAAATAAATGCAGAGACCGGAAACACGGGGTCACGTGCTCCTAGGACGCTATGCTGCCGAAATACACGTGGTGGAAGGATATACTTATCCTAATATATATCCCGTTGCTGCTGAAAGCTGTCACGATAGTCCTCACCACGTGGGCATGGGATCGTTAATTACAGCTAAACACTACAGCTAAACACAGCTAAACAATTACAGCTAAACACAGCTAATTACTAAAAACATTATTACAACTTAACTAATTGGTGAACAGCCATCACATTGGTATCAAACTTTAGAAAAAAAAAAAAAAAAAAAAAAAAAAAAAAAAAGGCTACCCCAATCTTTGGTCTAATTGGAAATTTAACCGACACAACATATTAAAAATTAGAGAAAACTGACCTGAGAAACTCTTATAATTGCAGATAATTTATTAAAATGCAGTAATTAATTAAGATTTTAACACTTCATATTTACCAAAATACATTTGAATTAGTGGGTAATCACAGAAATATATAATAGCTTGAGAAAATACATTGAAACAGGTATTTAACGAACAAAATTAAGAAAAGCTGTGATACTGCAGAGGCCACGTGGTAATAATATTGAAAAATAATCAATTAAGCGTGCATAACTTGATAAATAATTAACTTAAAAGCATGCGACATACCTTAATCTGGAGCTGACACCTTCCCACGTCTGAATCATCCTGGGTCGCTCGTCCCACGGTCCTTGGTCGCGTTTAGCCGGTCATACTAACGGAGCTAACCTAAAATACAACCTACTCCTACGTCTCGACGGCTGAAACTCCACTCATTAGAACCTGCGGCATGACTGGTCGACAATTGCTTGCCGTTTGGTCTCCGTTCGTTCCTGGTTATGCAGTTCGGGCAGCAGAGCGTGTCCGCACTGCATTCTGAGGTTGTGTGATCCGAGACGCCGTACCTCCCACACAGGGACACATTTCGGCACACCTTCTGTGTGTGGCCGTACTTCCAGCAACAATAGCAAATGAGAGGCCTCTGATTTGGCCGGAAGTCCACCTGTCACCAACACACACTCAATTTGCGAACCCGCTCCACGCTCATATGAACTCTCATCAATCGCTATTACGTGATAACGACCGCGTTTCCCTGTGAATGAAGTTCTGAGTTCAATGGAAGCCCCTTGAAGAATCTCATTCTGCTCCAGGATCGCAGGAATCACGTCGGCATTTGATAGATCTGAGTCCACACCGAGGACAATGATAAACGGGGTGCGTCGACGCGGTCTCGAAATCGATTGATCGCTCACTAGTTCCGTCTTCCCTATTTCGGCCTCCAGCCTCTCGAGATCTGCGGTGCTGTCTGTTATAATGACAATGCCTAAACCTGAGATATCCCGCACACCTCTGATTCTGATTTTGGCCTTGATAGGGTCGATTTCGCTAGTTACTTTTGTCCGAAGGAAATTGGAAGAAACGTCAGAGTGTGTGGCCGGTGTTTTCGGCCACACTATGAGGGCTAGTTTTTCTTTAGGTTTGGCTTTGGCTTTTGGCCTCTGCTTCCCCTTCTGGGCGGATTCCTTTGGATGGGGATTCGCACCATTTGGGCGTCCCGCCCGATCCATCTCCCGCTGTTTCTTCCTTGCATTCCTGGACACAACTTTGGACCAAGAGCCGTCCTCATCAGCCATTAATCCACCTAGCTGGGTTTCTGGAAGATCGTCTACGGAAGACGCGTCCGAATCATGAGATTGGACTTCGCTCTTCCTCGAATCTTTCTTACTTCCCTCACGATCGTCCTTAGAGCTCTAAGAGTTTTTCTTTTTCCTCTTTTTACGCAGCTTGCCAGCGCTCTTGGTCACTTTCCGTTTAATCCCCAGCTGAGGATCGTCGGGTTACCCGTCTTTGCGAGGCTTCACCTTGTTTCGAGAGGATTGATCAGAACCATTACGTCGCTCACTAGCACTCTGGGTTGCTTTCTGTTTACTTCCCTGCTGAGGAACTTCGGGCGACCCGTCTCCGTGAAGTTTCACTTTGTGTGTGCTTCAGACATGGGACGTGCCTGTCTTAGACCTCTCCGTCTGCACCAGAAACTTACGTTTTTGTTTTTCCGTATTTTGATTCGGGTACGATTTACCGCCCGCTACGTCCGAATCTCCAGAAGGATTACGCTTAGTCTCTGGAGTTAGGCCATCCTTGTGACCCTTCTTTCCTAAAATGTACTCGTGGGGCTTTGCTTCAGTCTGATTACCGTTATACTCGGCTGCCGTCGACTCCTCCCGCGCACAATGTTATGTGTTATGGTAAAAGAAAGAACATATATCTTAAAGTCTGTATGAAAATAACTAAAAGTATGGATGTGTTTCTGTGGGTGGAAGTCTTTATATTATTAAAGATTTAACTTAAAATGCAATAATTTGTGCTTTCCTTTTTGCCTACCCCTACATAAAGAAAAATAACTTTAAAAAATATATTACTACTAACTTACTATATATCTACTTACCTCGAGTGCACCCTACAACTAGGTCGTAAACTTGCTTTGGAAGAAATTAATTGAAATGTGTTCTTATCAGTGAATCTTATCTAGAGTGTTATCGCGATCAGTGATGTCGTCAAATCACGTGATCTTACTAATCTACCACGTGGTGGAAAATTCCTGACGTTAGAGACCATGTGACATACAGTCACTATGTATTATAAAAACAAATAATTTAAATTGTATTTTATTTTAAAAATCAATTAGACGAAACATGCTCATTTCAATTATACCTATACATTATGTCTACTACCATACCCCTTATAAATGACGTCACAGTATCCCATGGTCTTGCGATTCAAGCGAACACGTTACCGTTCACTCCTTTTAAGACAAGTGCCACAGAAGTTCAAATTTGGGTCATGTCCAGTGCATCATGGTTGAAATTTTAGGTAAGAAACGTTTATATATAAGTTTTAATATGGTAAAAATGTATTTTAAACATTTAAAACATTTTTTTTAAATAATAGACAAACTAAATAGTAGAATACATATTTTATAAAAACAAAGTCAAAAGGTTTGTCAAGCAAGTTATTTATTTATCCTATTCATTAATCAAAAGAAATTTTTAAGCCAGAATACTAAAAACCCAATTTAGTATAATTTTACTATACTTTACTATACAAGTTACAAAAAACATAAACGTGGAAATTAGTAAGCATTTTATTTAATTTTAAAACTATGGTGAATTCTACAGATATTCGATAAAATACCGTTTAACTATCAAAGTAATTGTATACCAAAGTACTTTCCAAGCCTTATTATAGATAATGACCGAATTTTTTGTGAAGGGCTTTTTATTCAAACAGGGGACTCCTGCGATTTTTTGTCAAGGGGTCTTTTTATTCAAATAGGGCACGTATCCCATTATTTTGTGAAGGGTCCCTATAGTGTAATGTCGGTCCTCACTTCAAATGGGGAAAAAAGGGGGGAGGTTAATTAACTGATTTTATGAAAGGTTTCCGTAACGTGAATTCATTGGATTTTTTTGAAGGACCCTAGGCCATTTATTCAAAAAGAGATCTCTCCAATTTTTGTGAAGGGATTAATATCTATAACTTTTTCCAGTTTTTTTCGAAGCGTCCCTGTAACTTTTAACTATTTTAATTAACTAATGCACTATATGGTAAAATTATATTTTATTTACATATCATTTCGATAATTGTGGAAGATGATTCATAAACTATACCGATACTCATCATTTTTCGTTCTTGTTTACTTTCTTACTTACTATTTTATGTTAACATTTGAATTTTTCGTACCCTTTTTTTTACCTTTCATATCCATTTTCACCTCTCCAAACGTAAATTTAAACATTCGAAAGTAAAATCTAACTTGCACTAGATAGTAAAGTTATATTATTTACTTATTTCACATAAAATTCCGATTGCATTTGGAAAGTGTTTCATATACTATACTATGACGCATTTTTCGTTCTTATTTATTTATTGTTACTTACTATTATGCCTTAACGTTAAAATTCTTCGTATACTTTTTGTGGGCACTCTGTATTTTTCGAAGTGCGTATTGTTAGCCTAAATTATATCGAAGGGCTATTGGGGGAAAAAAGGGGAGGAGCTATTAAATTTAGTGCAGTATAATTCTTATGGGGGCCCTGTATTTTTAGCATAATGTGTATCGAATTCATTTAATTAAAACCCACCTCTTACCCCAAAAATTTTTAAGACCGATCAACTTTTAATTAGTATTTTTAATTTATTTCTTAATTACTATTTTTAATTAATTTCTTAATTACTATTTTTAATTAATTTTTAAATACTATTTTTCATTCACTTCCACCATACTTCTACATACTCTAATACTCAAAGTGCATATTCTAGTTGAGAAAAAATAATCTCGCTTAAATTCTTAAGTTCCTTCATTAACATATCTCTTAATGAGTAATTTTAATTAGCATTTTCAATTTATTTTAAATACTATTTTGCATTCACTTCTACTACATAACTCTAATATTCATACTGCATACTCTTGTTCAAAAAAAAAAAAAATTGCTTCGAAAATTTCTAAGTCCCTCAATTAAAATTAAAATTAAATAAATTTCTATTTCGCTAAAATGAATCCGCTGAAACTCGCATCGTATTCTAGTAGATATTTCTCCGCGAAAAAAAAATGCTTCGAAATTTTCTGAGTCCCCCAATTAAAATTAATTTAAAAAAATCCGAAATAATCCCCTCGTCTTATAGTTGACGCCCCGATCCCCCGCCCCACAGATCCCCGATCCCTTATCCCCAGATCCCCTGCCGCACAGCTCCACAGGAGCCCTACTAACCTATGATTAATATGAAATTGTTAGTGATAGAAACTTGAGAAAAGTTTTTAAAAATTCAGAATTTTTTAACTCTGCAGGAACAAAATACATTCTAAAATTGTGATTTCTGCGATATAGTTGTAATAGAAGCTTGAAATTTGGCACGGCGATTACATTTAAGATGTAAATTCTCTTCAAGAACGGTTACAAAAAATTCGAAATTTCAAATAAAACATGAAATGAGCGAAAAACCTTCAATATATACTCTAAATTACCATTTATTTGGAATTAATTTTAGTTTTTCTCATTCATTTAAGTCTCATGTTCGTCTAATGCAGTATAAGAATGAAGTTTGCTCAAAATGTGACTTAATTAGTAATTTTTGAATTATCTGTGGCAATAAAATTTCCTAATGAAAATCGACACACAAATACCACTTCACAATTACTTCAACAATTACGCGATCAAAGCCACATGTTTTGATCCCATCAAAAAACTTTCTGTAACAAAAAAAAGCGCCAAGTTCTCCTTAATGTTTCGGCCGTAAAAAGTACTGATATCTGATGTTCGCCCAAGTTAAAAGTCAAACATCCGAAATCTTTCATTAAAAATGGCTTCCTGCGACTCGGCCGTTAATGCATTCTAGGTTAAAAACATTAGAAGAATGTAATACTGAGAAAAATAAATTAGAATACATAATACACCCTGATTGATGTTAAACATGCCATATCTTTCATTTGAAATAAATAATTACGTCGATAAATCATTTCAAAATTAATGATTGGAAATTATGCATTTAAAAGTAATATCGGAATGCAAATAGGCAAATTCGTATGATGATATTGTAATTAAAAGCTTTGTGATACATACCATTGAGTTTCAAGAAACATTAGTTTTGATTAACCATCATTTAGTTTTACCATGGTTTAATGACCATTTTGTACGGTCTATTGTCATTAACACGAATTCCAATGAATATTTTTCATCAGATTTCACATTGTGTTACATTATATGAGACGTTGAGAACCAGAGTGGACCATTCTCGACAGCTATGATTTCGAAATTATGTTTTTAAAAATGTGTATTATATTTTAGTACTTTGTGCAACAAAATGCGTAAATGTCCAAAAAAATGTAGTAGACATGTAGATCATTATACATTCTTTAGAATTTGAAAAACCTTCTAAAATGCATTAACGGCCAAGTCGCAGGAAGCCATTTTTAATGAAAGATTTCGGATGTTTGACTTTTAACTTGGGCGAACATCAGATATCAGTACTTTTTACGGCCGAAACATTAAGGAGAACTTGGCGCTTTTTTTTTTTTTTTTACAGAAAGTTTTTTGATGGGATATCACTGCTTTTTGTAGGTTTTATCAAATGTATAAAGGATATAAATATAATAAATGTATAAATGTGTCAAAGAATTTTAAAACTATTTTATTATGCTTTACAAATCTATATTTTTATTTTAAAAACACAAATTGCACAAATTGTGCTTATTATATTTTTATTTGTAGTTTACATCAAAATACTAGCCGTCTCAGGCAAACAATATATTCTTTCTTATATGTATGCTAAGCACTTCATCATATTACTTTTATTCATAACTAGCCGAAGTACCTGGTGTTGTTCGAGATTTAAAGAATGTTTTTGTAGAAAAATCAATTTCAAAATTAAACATGTTGTATAGATAACTTCAAAATGTTAAAATATGCCAATATTTCTATAATCGAATTTTTATCATGATTCAATACGTTCCTCAAACTCGTATGACGTTGTACTCACATGCTGACATCTTACCAACTTGCTTTCACTATTACTCATATTGATACTCTCTTGGCCCCACCAGTGGCTGAGAGGTTCTGCTCTCGAAGCTGGTAGACGGGAGGTGCTGGGTTCGATCCCAATCGCGCCCGTCGGCCTCATCGTTCGGAGTTTTCGTGGTTTTCTTCGAGCCGTGGATTTATCCATGCGTAAATACAGGTTAGGTTCCCTTAGAAAGACTCCCACGAAGGGCACCCCCCCCGGGCCTATATCCCTAGTGTAGATAATTGGCCGTCAATAATCAACCAACCATTGATACTCTCTTTGTATGATTCCCAAACATTTGAAAAAGTCCGTTAAACTTCCAATGTGACGTTATATTAATTTTCTTTTTTAATTATCGAATGACGTCATATTAACCTGCTTTCTGTATTTACACATACTCATACTTCTTGTATTATTGAGAAATGTTTGAAAATTTCCGTTATATTACCAATATGACGTCATATTAATCCTTTTTTCCATTGCTGAAACTTTTTATTTTTATTCTCATTTTTCACGTGGAACTCTTTCAATAGAAAATTAATTATTGTAGAAAGAATTTCATTGTGGATTTTTAATTGTTGGCAACTGCTATAACGAAAAATGTTCAAATTAATAGGAAAACGCGGGAAGAGTTCAATATCCTGTGCTGGTAGGTTTGGCGAGTTGTTTTTGGCGATAAATGTTTGATTTGGTTGTTGCGATATTCAGTCTTTGGAGTTTTAACTTAACAACTGGAATTGACCTTATCTACGTGACTTCACACCCCTTTTGGCAGCAGTTTGGATTTTTTTGCCAATCGCGCGAACCAGCACAGGATATGGAACTCTTCCCCGGAAAGCTGGTAGATTTTTGGTTTTTTATTATTTAAAAATTAACTCTACATTATTTCGATTCCGGATTACTTTAGTTGCCTCGGCCGTGTTTTAATACACCTACACGTAGCATTTCACAATTCTGGCTTTCAAACTGTTGATTTGTATAGAAGTGCAGACAGACAAACAGATTTTCATTTTCATATATTAGATTTACTTGCTCAATCCTTCGCCAAATCGAAAGTTTCTGTTAGAGAAATTCTCTTTGCGATCATTGGCAGCATATCTTATATTTTGTGTTGTTATCCATTTAATCTTTATTGACAATTACCGCTTAATTCACTTAGGAATTTACGCTTCATGTCCGTTTGCATCGTTACACGAGATTTTTAATCCTGTTAAGTAATCTTCTGTAATTTACACTGACGCTAAGTGGTTCTTGTTAAATGCCTGTTAAGCTATCCATATTTACAGTAAACCATATTGATGCTAATTTTTTCCCCTTTCATTCTAACATTGAAACGATTAAGAACGATTAGAAAATCTACGGACGCACTGCCGTTCTTCCATTAGAAAATCTACCATTATTCTCATCTAATCATCTTAGAAATTATGTCAATATGTCTTGGTTTTAAGATTTTAGCTAAATTTACACGAAAACCTGAAGCTAAAATGCGAGGAACCCCATTATAGAAGATTCATTCTAACGTACATATTGATAAACTGGATATATGTTATAAAAATATAATAATCTAGAACTGGCAGTTTCGATGCTTTAATTCTGAAAATTCTCTTTCTATAATAAACTTTTAAGAGAGTAAAGACTAACAATATAGTAAGAGTAAGTATAATAACAGTACAATATGACAGCAAGAGCAGAGGTCTTGTGTAGTGACAAAGGATTGAAACTTTATTAACATTCGTGCGTTATGCCGTTTAATTAACCGCATAATATTAATAGATGATTACTCGCCTTAAAAATTCGCAATGAAAAATAGCCTCTAGCGTCAAATTCTCGCTAAGCTTTGCGACACTTAACGAAATATCGCCAAATTTGGCGACAAAAATACCCTGTTTATGTGGACGTCATAATGATGCATATGTATTATATATGTGATGCATATGCATATATATATATATATTTCAAATAAAATCCAGTGTATATATATATATATATATATACATATATATACATAAAGTTTATTAACATCATTAAAATGCACTTAAAGAACTAACAACCCACTGGAATTTTGCCAGATTGACTGAGTGCTATAGCGATTAGAATACCGACATTTATAATAAAATTTATTTTAAGGAAGTAAAAAATAGAAAAACGGACAGATAAACTAAAAGATTTGCCTTCGCAACATTTTTGGAAAATAATATAAAAAATTCATTCTGCTTGAAACCATTTAACACCTCCAAACTCAGGCTAATTTTCTGTAATGAGGCTTTGGCGACCAACTCTGGCGTCAAGTATGAGCGAGGAAAGGATTGTCTAGGCAACTATTATTACTTAAATGTTTATCGTACAACAAAAAACACAAATGGTTGCAACAACGCAATTTATTTAAATTGCCAATTGAATGTGTTACGAACTGTATATAGCCAAATCAGCACCCCCTATTTGAAGGGTTTAAAGGCAGAAATTCTATGTTTTCAGACTTTTCTGGTTAATTGTGTGACAAAACCTACTTACTTGTCAAATTTTATGATTCTACGACTGTTAGAAGTACCTTAGTTATTTGATGATCACCAACTTTAGTTATTTGATGATCACCAACTTTAGTTATTTGATGATCACCAACTTTAGTTATTTGATGATCCCCTGTGAGTCAGTTACAAAAAAGTCCTTTTTCGGAATCTCATATTTCGAAAAATATTAAATACAGAAATAAGAAATCTTGGAACCTAGTTCAGTTTGATTATATTATTGTGTGTTAAAAAGGAAAACTCTCTAGCTCTCCCCAAAACGCAGTTATGAGGGGGTAAAAAGTAGGCCGAAATGGTCAGGGAAAAGGTAGCTTACGGCCTGTGCGAACTTGGTGGACGCACTGCCGTGCTCCCAGATAGTATATGATAATGCTTTAAAATCAATGGAAGTGCAAATAAATTAATTGTGAGCCACATGTAATGATATGTAAGAGTTCCTGTTCTGATAAACTTGACTTACTAAATTCATGTCCAGACATCCATAATCGTCCTCCTACTTTAATATATAGGGTATCTAACTATAAGTTGAAAGCTGATTATTTACAACCTAGATTTTTAGAATTACCCACTGTGAGTTGGTCCACAGAAATTTCCCCTCTGTCTAAATTTCGTCCGAATCATATAGCAGCTACATAAGTAAGTCACTATTGTTCGACCGTCGAGTCAGCAGATACGAAACATTTTCGGGGAGAGGAGGCGGAGACTAAGATAGCAAAACTCGACCATTTCGTTTCGCAATCTATGGACACTTAAAAAAAATATATTATATCAGTTGACGACGGGTGGAAGGAAGGGGAAAAGGACACCTAACCGCTCCCCCGCTCAATCCGCCTTCGATAAAAACTGGCATAGTTTTAAATTTTCATTCTCCAATTTCGCATTCAGTGAGGTTACTGGTATATGCGCATGACTCGAGCAGAATTATTTTTTATCCGGGTTGTTTTAGCTAAGCACATATATACTATACTCTGTTCTCCATTGAACACTTTATGTATAGAATTTATACTCATTTTACAAGGCTAAACAAACAAACAAGCGTAAGAAAGGTATAGCGTAAAATGTAGCTTAATGTATATGTTCGTCGTGTTGGAAAGTGTGTAATAATCTATGTGTGAGGCATGACTTTATGATTTTTTTTGACTATCTGTGCATTCGTGCTCTAACTTTCGGGAAAATATTGACAAATAAAAACCACAAAATTGATATATGTCATTAAGGTAGCTTTCAAATTCCTTGCTCAACAGTGTGGAACTTTCTGAGACATTTTCTAACTCATATTTAAATTTAAAGGTATGAAATTGGCAAGCCTGATTATTGAAGGGATTTGCAATTGAATAGCGTTTGGCAAATAAATTACATATCGAGTGATAAGCGATTGTTTTCACGTTTCAAGTATTTCCCCTTTCTCGCGCTTCCGTGTAGGGAATTCGGTTTAAACGCCGGCTTTGACAGCATTTCAAGAAAGTTCTTCTGTCTTTACCAAAAAAAGGGAAAACGTCTTTTGATTACATAGTTTCTGAATAACAACACCTGCCAATTTCATGCGTTTCAGGACAAAAATGATTTCAGAAATATGTCAGTAAGTACATCCCTTTGATATGAGAAGGATAGTAAGAAATACTATACAGTATGTTCCTTTTTTTAAAAAATGCTATATCTGGCATTTATAGTTTTTACATGGGATACACAAAAGAATTTGGATACATTACGGTCTAGTGGCAGAATTTATTTGAAGTACATTTTGATCATGTTTTTCTCGAACAAATTATAATAAATTTACTTAATCTTTAGTATTTAATGAAAGTACAGAATATATTTCGAAAAACTGAAGGTGGATAAATGCAATAAGTAAAAATAGTTGGAAAGTGTTTTATAATCTGTGCAATCGACATTATTTTTCGTTATTGTTTTGTTCGTATGTGCTATCAACAGGAATTAGGCACAGATGGAAAATCAGCAATAATATATATAGTTTTTCATTTGAAAATAATTTCTAGCCATCTTACTATAACTTATTTTAAAATGGGAAAAAATGATTAAAAAAAATACTTGTGGGGGCATTACAAATTTGAATAGATATATTGTATTCAATACATTGAAACATAATACATATATTATATATAACAAAATTCAATTATGTATTGTTATTAAATGTAACAATACATAATTCAAACAATATTTATATTGTTTCAATTATGTATATATATGTATCTAATTGGTGTGTTATAATCTGAATGACGTCTACGGATTTCTGTAAAAGGGGATACATATACAGGGGTCGGATATCCAACTCTCGACGAGCGTGAAAATGTTCTAGCACTGGATATGTGTCCCCTCTGCTGTGGCATCAAGATGACGTATGGGGGCAGATATACAGGGGTCGGATATCCAATGCTCTACTCAAAAGTAAAACGTCCAAGCATCGGATATGTTACCCCTTGATAAATGTCCCCTTCTGCTATGACGTCAAGATGACGTACGGAGGCATACAGGGGACGGTTATCGAGGTCTCGACGAAAGTAACACGAACTAGTTTTTGATATATGGCCCCTTCAGATATGGGGGCAGATATACTGGGGTCGGATATCCGACTCTCGAAGAAAGTGAACCTGGATATGTATCCCCTTCTGCTGTGACGTATGGGGGCAGATATACTGGGGATAGATATCAGCGTCCCCGGAAAGACCTCTTTCAAGCAATTCAGTAATCGAGCCTTTAAAGTTTGACGTCATCAAGCCACGATTTTATTTGAATTGCAATGCATTTTATAAGTAGTTTACACATTTTTATTTTAATATTTTACATTATGCATATCCATGAGTATTATGGTGGCCCCCAACGACTAGTTTTGATTTGTATAAATGTTTTCAATTTTGAATTTCTCAAGTTCTATCAGGCGTAAAGAGTTGTTTGACTTCTCATTTTAAAGAGAATTTCATAAAATTTAATTTGATATGCAAGTTTACTATGCTTGGTTTTAAAAAAGTTAATTTAATTTAAAAGTTAATTTTTTTAAGTGTTTTTTAAAAATTTTGAAAAAAATATATGTTTTTTGTAAGATTACAATCTTTAAATTCTTAAAGTTTTAGAGTAGGATTTCAATGGGATCAGCAGTTACAAAAAAAATAATAATGCCTAAAATGAATAAAACAACACTATTTTTAGCACAATCATAAAGTTGGCGAGGTGCCAACTTTAAATTTCAGCCCCAACTGGTGTTTAACATTAGTTTTTTTAACATAACTGCTGATCCCATTGAGATCCCACTCAAAAACTTTCAGAATTTAAAGATTATAACATTACAAAAAACATATATATTTTTTTAATTAAAAAAAAAAAATTATATTTTTTGAATTAAATTAAATTAGCATAGTCAACTTGCATATCAAATTAAACTTTATGAAATTCTCTTTAAAATGAGTGGTCAAACAACTCTCTACACCTGATAGAACTTGAGAAATTCAAAATTGAAAACATTTATATACGCCAAAAAATGATGATTTTTCGAAATTAAAAAAATTAATTGTATGAAAATTTACCGAGATAAAAAAATTATAAAAGTATATTCTCATTTGTATCATTTGTATCATCATTCCTGTAAGTTTCATCAAAATCTAAAATGGTCAGGTTGAGTCACTGGTTGATTTGACATGGAATGACCCTATACGTGTGTTCTTTTGACATTAAGTTTACTTGCAAGTGCACAAACTTCGTACCTTTTGTATGCAGTTGATGACATCAGTTTTGTTTTTTCAGCATAACGAAAACTAGTGCTGGAGATATGAAATAGACGTAAGCAAGTAAAAACTCTGGAGTCGAGACGGCTGAGCACAAGAAGTTTTCTAATTAAGTGGACTAACCTCATCCTAATACGCAAAAGTAAGCTTTCAATTTTACTCATTCTTTCTTCAAACATGGTATGTTCTGCATTTCAACAGATTCTGTGTTTATGCATATACAGGTGCACTATTATATATATTACGGATGCGCTGAATGTTCGGTATTTGGTTAGGCTGAATATCAATCTTATTCGGTCAAACCAAAATCTTTAAAATAATATTTTAGATAAACATTTATTAAACCTTACACAACTTCAACTTTCAACAATCGTTCAATAAATGTGTTCAGAATAATTAGAATCGTATTTAAACAGGAGAGAATGCTCTTACATTATTTGTTATTTGAAAAGTGTCACTTGAGAAAATGAACCATTGATCACGACCTTCATGTAGGAATTTAATGATGTACAAATAGAAATTCCTGAACATTAATTAGAAAATAATCTGTTTGGTTGTTTGTTAGTTTTAAAAAAAAAATGAAAGAAACTTTCAGCAGTGATAATAGACATCAAAACTTACAATTTTTGTCCAGGATTGCAATCCAGTTATTCAATCAAAAATGCCGATTGTAAGCCAAATACTCTATTCTATACTCGAAAGTAAGACCCCTCCCACTTTTAAGAAATTTTGTTTTTGTTTTCCATTCCCAAATATAAGCACCTCCATACACACACACACATACATGCACACAAAATTTTTTGTACAAAAAATTGATTTTAAAATTCCAAGGTAGAGAATTTTAAATCTTGACTTTTTTGGCAGATTTCTACTTATGTGTTTGTATTATATTAATGAAATCCCCCCCCCCCACACACACGAAGTGTCCACTTCCATCCCCAACCCAATTCTTGAGGGGGGGGCAAAAGCAATTTAGATAATTATTTAACTATTGTTGCAAAAAAGTTATTAATAGAGCAAAAAAAAAAAAAAAAAAAAAAAAAAAAAAATCAAGATTTTAAAGTGTACACTGGGGGGAGGTGAGGCAAAGAAAAAAAAGTTTCTTTTTTTTTTTTTTTTTGGGGGGGGGGGGGGAGAATAATTTAAATGGTAATTTAAATATTGTTATAACAAAATCAAAAATAGAGCCGAAAACAATTAAGGATTTTAAATATTTTAAATTTTAGGAGATGTATTTGGAGGGGAGAGCATCTTCATGAGATGAGGTTGAGGGGGTAAGGAGGTATTTTAGGAGGAGGGGATAATTCAGGTGGTGGATTAGGTTTATTTACTGTTAGTAAAGAGTATTAAATAAGTCGGAAAAGAAATTTTAAATTACAGAGCTCTAAAGGTTAATAAACTATGCATTTTGGGTACCAGAGAAGGGGGAAGCAGTCATTTTGAGAGGGGGGGATATTTATTGTTGTAATAAAATAACAAAGAAAGAAATGAATGAAAAAAAAGATTTTAAAGTTTATGCGGAGGGGGCAGGATTTTAGGAGTGGAAATTTAGATGATTCTTCGTTTATTTTATCATTTTTTAAATACAGAAAATTGCGAAAAATACTACTTTTAAATTAATGATGCAATTAATTTTTAAATAATAATGAAAAAAAATCTTGATTATAAGTCTCCTCCAAATTTAATCCTTTTTATTTTTGAAAAAAAAAAAAAGGGGGGGGGTACAATTGGGATTTTATGGTACAGTGTATCTCATTTTATGTCAAACTTTTGATTTTTGTTTGTTACTTTAACAATAATGAAGATATTGTAACTATATTTTTAACAGAGTTACTTTAATTTCTGTGAAATACCCTTATATTCTTTCACAGGCATGCGATTCTTCCATGAATATGAAATTTCAATGAAAGTTTTTTTTCTTTTGCGGAATTTTCAAAAATTTATTTTGAATCTGTTCCGGAAAAAATCATGAATTTTTTTAAATGATCGTAAAAAAAATATGTATTATGTCAAAGATCTCAGAAACAAATATTGATTTTTTTTTTTTTTTTTTTTTTCAATCAGTCACTGAAAAAAAAATTAAATTCATCTATTGGTCACAAAGGAAAGTGTTAAATTTTGTCATCATGAATTTCAATACACTGTTGATGAAAAAAATATTGTGAATTTTGGGGGGTGGGTTCAAATTCGATTTTGTGAATAGTTTGCAAAGGGGAAAAACACCAATTTTGTCAAATTATCATGGGGGAAAAACGCAGATTTCGTCAAAGGGTCTCTGAAAAGAAATGTGAATTTTGTCAAACAATTGTGGGTTAAAATCTTGAATATTGTGAAATGATTGCAGAAAAAAATCCAGAAATGCAATCGTTCACGATTTAATCAGCATTATCAATAGGTCACGAAAATGAGAAATTTTTTGCTCCATAGGGACAAGAAAATTTTCATTAATAGTTTTGTGTCTGTGAAAAGTTTCAATGAGGATTTTCGGCTTTCCTCTTCAGACTATGATTTAAAATCTGTACAAATCAGACATCTACAAGGGCCTTGGCAAATAGAATACTGCATCAAATCAGTTGATGCGTTTTTTTTTTCCCCCGATGCTGGTTGACTAATTGTTTTGAACTCAAGTCAGGATTGCACTATTGCAATTGAGTTTTCAGACCAGATTTTTCAAAGAAAACCTCAATATTTTTCAGATGAAAAAATTTACTGCAGAATTATTTCCATAAAAAAAAAAAAAAAAAAAAAAAAAAAACCTTAACAAATTTGTTAAAACTTTAAAAATTCATTAAAAAAAAAAAAAAATTATACTAAAAAATTTTGGTTTCCAGGAATGGGATTAGATTGAAATATAATTTTTATTAACCAACAAAATTCTGTTTAAAAAATTACCTAAGGATGGCACTGCATGCATAACATTGTGTCCAATTTTATTGTCACAGAAACTGGATTAACACTTTCTTACTGTTTTATTGAAACCCTCTTCTCTCTTCCCCCCCCCCCCCCCACACACACATTCTAATCATGTGACATGCTAACTGGCTATATTGGAAATGAATGGCGTTTTGGTGATTAAATCCTGATTTTCTTTTAAATCATTGATTAAAATCAACTGATTTTCTTTTAAATCATTGATTAAATTCAACTGATTTTTTAAATCGTAAATTTACTAAATGTTTAAAATGACATTAAAAAAATAATAATAAAATCTAAGATGAACATAAGTTGGACAGTTATTATTAGGGGTCTGTCCAGACTTTTTTCCCAAGGTCCTGTTTTTGTGAAATTGTGAACAGCTTTTTATATTTGTGAAAAATATAATCATAATTTTGTGAATTTTGAAATAATCGTTATATTCAGGTTCTGTTTTATACATTTTTAAGAAGATATATGGATGTAAAAAACATATACTTTCTTCTTATATGTAAAAGTGACAGGTCATATTTTACTTTTAAATGTTTAATTTATGAAATGTTCGGTTTAAAGATGGAAAAATTTTGTGAAAACCATATTTTTAAGACAAATAATTTTGTGAAGGGTCCTGTTTTAGGGAAAATAATTTTGTGAAGGGTCCTGTTTTGAAATGAAAAATTTTGTGAAGGGTCCTTTAAAGGACACAATTTTTTTCCTAAACAGATCCCTGATTATGGATATTTTACCTTATGAATAAACAACCAAAACTTTTAAATAATTGTTTCTAAGCTTAATTCCTTAGGCTTGTAAAAAATTAAGTACAGTTAAGTTTGTAAAAAGGAAGTTTTTATTGGCCATTAAAAGCATTTTATTTAAAAATGGTATTTAAATCTAATATAATTTTCAATGTCATAATTTCTTTTAAATAATCAAATTATTCCTTCTTTTACATGCCCCACCAGTGACCGAAAGGTTCTGCTCTCAAAACTGGTAGACGGGAGGTGCTGGGTTCGAACCCAATCGCACGCGTCAGCCTAACTGTTCGTAGTTTTCCTTGGTTTTCTTCAAACCTTGGCTAACCATGCATAAATATGGATTAGGTTCCTTTAGAAAGACCCCCCACGGAGGGCACTATCCCTTAAGGCCTCTATCCCTCGTGTAGATAATCAGCTGTCATAAATCAACCAACCAACCTTCTTTTACATGATAATAATAAATTTCTACTAGTAAAAGAATAAGAAATAGCCAGTACCTTATTTTTGCAATAATAAATTTATAGCAAATTAGAACTAAAGAAGAATGACATCTGTTCAATGGGCATTGTAAAACAAATGTATAAGGGAAAAAGATCTAATTGGTATAAAAATGTTAAGCATAGCAACTGTTTCTTCAGTAGAAGTGGAATTTTTTTTTTTTTTTTTTTTTTTTTACCTTTTTAAATTCCTAAATAAAGAAATTAGTTACGGATTTAAAAGTTTTTGGTTTTAATTTGAAACGCTGAATGCTAACAATCCCCCACTGAGTAGTAACAATGCTGCTCTTTAATATTTTGAGAATTTTCATATATAACTATAACTGGCTATCCTTATTAGGTGCGTTCGTAATTATATAAATACGCAGCAGTCTAGTAGTGTCGTCGCTTGGTCCGTCCGTCCGCATATAACAACGCAAAAACTACCCAACCGAATGGTTTGCAATTTAAAATATATTATCTTTGCAGAATTTTGTCGAGACATTTCAAATTTTATTAAAATCGAATCAAAACTTCAGGAGATATTAATAAAAATATTTATTAAGAAATTTGAATTTTTTTTTTTAAATCGGTGCTTTTTTGTTATAGGAGCTTTCGATGGATGTTAAATCGTCAAGCGACCGAGATACTTATTTTATGACAGAAATGAATCTGCAGACGATATAATTCATTTCACAGAATTAAAAATCAGAAAAGATCTGAATATTTATGTAACTAGCTATAGTACGAACGCACCTCATTTGTCACGTTTGACGTACAATTTCCAACTTGTATTTACTCTGTATCTGTATATGTGCATGAAAGAGTAACTCATTTTCATAATTTTTTTCTTCCTACACATACATGGTGTGGGACTTTACATTTAGGCGATTAACAGTACAAATGCAAAACAAGTTGCAAATGCTGTTTGTTTGTTTTGTTATTTGTGCTACTAACTAATGAAATGACTTATTTTCAGTTTTTATTAATTTTGTCATTGCTTACTGATCCCTCCAAGCCATTTTTTTAAGGGTGCAGCTGCAGCATCCTACCCTTTATTAAATTGGCAAAATGCATTCTACTTTAAAAAAAAAATAGTGATTATCTTTAGTTGTACCCAGAGATTTCTAGTAAAAAATGTCTCCATACCAACAGTATTTCTAAATCTGTGTGGCAGGAATTTTAAACTTATGGTATAAAATGTCTCCAAGATTACCATAGTATCCCAGAGAAACCAACCGTTTCTCTGTAAAATCACCTGGATAACTTGGGAAAGTCAGGGAAATTTACCATTTCTGAGAAAAAGTCAGGAAAATTTGAAAATTCCGAGAAAAAGTTAAAAAATTTTTGAACTTTCAAGAAAAAAAATAGGAAAATGTTTCTCATAAAACAAAGGATTTGAAACTGCAGCACCATTAAAATCAAACTTTGCTCTTCATAAGTTACTGTAAAGAGTATTTCCACCTAATCATACAAATCATTTTGTCAGTCCTTCTTTGTAACTCGGAGATTTTCAGCTTCAACTTCACTGAAGCTTTCTGCTGAATGTTGTAGGATGGATTCACTCTGCCTACTTTATCTTTGTTTGGTAACTGAACATTGGTTAGCTTAATTTATTGAATATTTATTATTTGTATTGAAATGTGTCAAAGCAATCTGTGACTGATGGGATAAAGAATTTCATCCTGATTAGACAGAACCTGATGCTAAAAGTGTGGATCTGCAAAATGTTCAGTAATTTGTAAATTTTGCAAAAAATTATGTAACAAATCAGTCATGTGTGCCTCAGAGTCAGTTGTGAAAGTTCCACTCTCAAATTCACAACTTTTAAGATCTTTTAGGTGTAAATCACAAAATCTTGATACCTAGAAATTTTTTATTGGTATGGAAAACCTGGAAATTCCTTGCTGATTCCTTGCTGATGATAGACACCCTGTAAAAATATGTCTCATAAAATTTTCTGTTTTCTAGATCTGCTTTTTTTGGTACAGAGGTTGACTAAACTATTTTTGAATTATCAATAAATAATGTGATTATTTAAAACTTTTGTACAGAATTTTTTTTTTTCCTGTCACAATTAGAAACCACATTGTTATAAAAACCTCCGGTGGTGCTCATGGTGCTCCACATTAAACAATTTTAGTTAAGAAAGCCGCAATTGTATTTGTGTCAGCTGAGTTAAAAAACATTCTCGAAAAAAAAAACTGGTATTTTATAATCATCCTTATTCCTCTATTTTTAACTAATCTGTACAAATGTCTGCATGTTTAAGATTATGTAAGATACAATACACATTTTAATCACAAAAATAGCCATTCGACTGGAAATTTTGTAGTTTCAATTTATGCAAAAAGTTTAGGGAAATGTGCACCAAACTATGATATATTTAGTACAACCACCTAATCTTTAACTAATCTTTAACTAATCTGTACAAATGTCTGCATGTTTAAGATTATGTAAGATACAATACACATTTTAATCACAAAAATAGCCATTCGACTGGAAATTTTGTAGTTTCAATTTATGCAAAAAGTTTAGGGAAATGTGCACCAAACTATGATATATTTAGTACAACCACCTAATCTTTAACTAATCTGTACAAATGTCTGCATGTTTAAGATTATGTAAGATACAATACACATTTTAATCACATAATCACAAAAATAGCCAAATTTTGTAGTTTCAATTTATGCAAAAAGTTTAGGGAAATGTGCACCAAACTATGATATATTTAGTACAACCACCTAATCTTTAACTAATCTGTACAAATGTCTGCATGTTTAAGATTATGTAAGATACAATACACATTTTAATCACATAATCACAAAAATAGCCAAATTTTGTAGTTTCAATTTATGCAAAAAGTTTAGGGAAATGTGCACCAAACTATGATATATTTAGTACAACCACCTAATCTTTAACTAATCTGTACAAATGTCTGCATGTTTAAGATTATGTAAGATACAATACACATTTTAATCACATAATCACAAAAATAGCCAAATTTTGTAGTTTCAATTTATGCAAAAAGTTTAGGGAAATGTGCACCAAACTATGATATATTTAGTACAACCACCTAATCTTTAACTAATCTGTACAAATGTCTGCATGTTTAAGATTATGTAAGATACAATACACATTTTAATCACATAATCACAAAAATAGCCAAATTTTGTAGTTTCAATTTATGCAAAAAGTTTAGGGAAATGTGCACCAAACTATGATATATTTAGTACAACCACCTAATCTTTAACTAATCTGTACAAATGTCTGCATGTTTAAGATTATGTAAGATACAATACACATTTTAATCACAAAAATAGCCATTCGACTGGAAATTTTGTAGTTTCAATTTATGCAAAAAGTTTAGGGAAATGTGCACCAAACTATGATATATTTAGTACAACCACCTAATCTTTAACTAATCTGTACAAATGTCTGCATGTTTAAGATTATGTAAGATACAATACACATTTTAATCACAAAAATAGCCATTCGACTGGAAATTTTGTAGTTTCAATTTATGCAAAAAGTTTAGGGAAATGTGCACCAAACTATGATATATTTAGTACAACCACCTAATCTTTAACTAATCTGTACAAATGTCTGCATGTTTAAGATTATGTAAGATACAATACACATTTTAATCACAAAAATAGCCATTCGACTGGAAATTTTGTAGTTTCAATTTATGCAAAAAGTTTAGGGAAATGTGCACCAAACTATGATATATTTAGTACAACCACCTAATCTTTAACTAATCTGTACAAATGTCTGCATGTTTAAGATTATGTAAGATACAATACACATTTTAATCACAAAAATAGCCATTCGACTGGAAATTTTGTAGTTTCAATTTATGCAAAAAGTTTAGGGAAATGTGCACCAAACTATGATATATTTAGTACAACCACCTAATCTTTAACTAATCTGTACAAATGTCTGCATGTTTAAGATTATGTAAGATACAATACACATTTTAATCACAAAAATAGCCATTCGACTGGAAATTTTGTAGTTTCAATTTATGCAAAAAGTTTAGGGAAATGTGCACCAAACTATGATATATTTAGTACAACCACCTAATCTTTAACTAATCTGTACAAATGTCTGCATGTTTAAGATTATGTAAGATACAATACACATTTTAATCACAAAAATAGCCATTCGACTGGAAATTTTGTAGTTTCAATTTATGCAAAAAGTTTAGGGAAATGTGCACCAAACTATGATATATTTAGTACAACCACCTAATCTTTAACTAATCTGTACAAATGTCTGCATGTTTAAGATTATGTAAGATACAATACACATTTTAATCACAAAAATAGCCATTCGACTGGAAATTTTGTAGTTTCAATTTATGCAAAAAGTTTAGGGAAATGTGCACCAAACTATGATATATTTAGTACAACCACCTAATCTTTAACTAATCTGTACAAATGTCTGCATGTTTAAGATTATGTAAGATACAATACACATTTTAATCACAAAAATAGCCATTCGACTGGAAATTTTGTAGTTTCAATTTATGCAAAAAGTTTAGGGAAATGTGCACCAAACTATGATATATTTAGTACAACCACCTAATCTTTACCTGTTTTTGCTAAATTTTACAAACAAGAAGTCATTTGGTGAATTAGTTTGGGAATTGTGAAAGTTTAAAGTTTCATCTTGTGATGTTAAATTCCTCTGAAAGCGTTGCATAACGGACATGGCAGTGCAGGCAGTTTTTTTTTAAGTTTAACTTAAAACTACCTGTCAAAGTGAGTGTTAACTTTGGATTAGCGTATTTCAAGCTTTTAGAAATTAATTTCTGTTAAGAAATTTATATGTATTAATTCCAACTTAAAAAAAAAAAAAATCACTTTCAAAATAAATTTTTTTTAAATCAATTTTCGATGTATAAGTTCTTTAACAGAAAAACTATTTCTAGAAACCTCAAATATATGAATCAAAAATTACAGCTCAGTCTGGCAAGTACTTTTTCAATTATATTTAAAAAACTACCTAAAGTTTCAATCTGTTTCTCAATGATTAAAAAGGAATTTAATATTACCCAATCATTAAGTCTTCGTAATTCCTGAACTATCTGACCAAATGCCTTCCTGTTTGCTATACGAAGGTAAAAATGTACTTAAAAAGCCAAAGTTTTGTACAATTTTAGTATGAAAAGACAACCCCTTAATCTTATTTCCTAACATAAATTGAAAAAAAAAAAATTGTCATCCGTAATTGAATGGCTATTTTTGTTTTTTTTCTGTGACAATTTAGAGATTAAATTTTGTGGGTTGTATCTTTTTCTTTGTGGCACGCACCTATTGTATTTAAATTCAACATTTATTATGTTTCTTGCATCTAAATTGCTCTACTGATATTTAGGGATTGACCGAATACTGAATAGTTGATTCGGTATTCGGTGATTCGGCACGTAAACCGAATATTCGGTTTCGGCCAAATACTTTTAAGTATTCGGCCGAATTTTTCAAATAATTTATGAAAAATAGATAAAATATTACTAGTTGTAAAAATACATGATGACCAATGCTCATTTAATGTTATTTTAATATGCTTCAGTTATGAGTGATAATTTATAAAAGTGATACATTATTATTTGTAATCAAAATTTATTATGGTGTAAAAATAAGAGTTTTTCGGCATTGTCGGGTTGTAAGCGGTTTCTTTTTAGGTGCGTTCGTAATTATATAAATACGTAGCACCTATAGTCGTCGCTTGGTCCGTCCGTCTGTCTGTCTGTCTGTCTGCATATAACAACGCAAAAACTACCCAACCAAATGGTTTGCAATTTAAAATATATTATCTTTGCAGAATTTTGTCGAAACATTTCAAATTTTATTAAAATCGAATCAAAACTTTAGGAGATATTAAAAAAATATTTATTAAGAAATTTGATTTTTTTTTTTAAATCGGTGCTTTCTTGTTAGAGGAGCTTCCGATGGATGTTAAATCGTCAAGCGACCGAGATACTTATTTTATGACAGAAATTAATCTGCAGACGATATAATTCATTTCACAGAATTAAAAATCATCAAGATCTGAATATTTATATAACTAGCTGATACATATATATCTGAATATTTATATAACTAGTTAAGATATTTGTATGAACAGTGTCATAAAATATATACTTAACTAGCTGTTTAACCCGTTCTACGCACGGGATATCATGAATTTAATTCTAAAACGTGCGTACGAACGCACCTCGTTTGTAACGTTTGACGTACAATTTCCAACTTGTTTGTTCATAAATCTGTCCAGCTTCAGAAAATAAACGTTCACTGTAAACACTGCTGATAAGTATTTTCTAACTAACTTTGATAGTGTTGGATACTTATTATGGTTTTTTTTTCCCACCAAACTAACGGATTGTCTTTTCTTGATATAAGTGGTAAAACAATGTATGAAGTCAATTCTTCTGAAGCTTTAACATCTGATGTGAGACTATCATTTTCAGTAGAAGGATTTTTACTTGTAGCAATTTCAACAAAGCATTCCCAAAATGATGAATGCGCAGTTTGTGAGAGGGAATCCTTTTTATCGAAACTTTGTGGTTGATTTGGTGGTTTACTTATTATTTGTTGCATTTTATTTTTAAGTACATTTTTGGTGGTTGTTTCGTCTTTAAAAAAGGCTGTTTTGAATCTGGGATCTAAAATAGTGGCTAAAAAATAAAACTCGTTGTCACGATGTAATCGCAACATTTTTAGCGCAATCGCGATGTGTGCGATTGCACGTGTTCAATTTCCCATTAAATCTCTAAATTTATTAATTTTAATATGTTTCTTTCAGTATTTAATTATCCCCGTATCAGCGTTTTTAATTATCTTTAATTTAACGTATCCATTGTCTGCCAACGCTGTTTCTTTCTCATTTTAACTTTCGTCAAACGCCGATATTTCGCATTTCAGTCCATGCATATCGCGGCAGTTTCGTGGGGAATTCGTCATCGGCTCACCGCTTCTCCCGTTCCTTCGATCCGGCAAAAGCGCTCCACATGCTTCGCCGAGGAACGCGTTGCGGTAGGTTCATCGCTCTTTGGCGCGCGCCAACAGTTGGCGTGTTTTCGGAGCTCGCTCCGTTTCTGCGCATCGCTATTGGACGATCGCGGGTTTTATCGCCAAGGGTAACCGGCTCGGCACTTCGCGCTGATGTTAAAATCAGTTATGTTCAGGATGTGCTCAGTGTAGTTTGGGAGATCTTATCTTATTCAATTTCATCAGTCATGGAGGACACAATGTCACCGGAGTCCCTCACCTATTCAGAGTTTTTATAGATGAATAAATCATTTCTTGTTTATTTTACCATCAAAAAGGCTTTTTGTCTCAGTTTTTCCTAAGATGAGTGTGCTGTATCCTCAGTCATTTATACATCGCATCGTTCCTGCTAAAAATGGGTGAGAGAATTCCTTTTTACTTATTTTAATTATGTGCTAGTCCATCGCTAAAATAATAGCGAGCGTGAGACCTTGGGTTCACTTTAATATTTATATTTTGCGGTCTTTCACAAATATTTAACATTACACTCGTCATCATAAATTTCTGAAAATCGTTCTGTGAGTCCTTTTGTTAGCGTTTCTTTCATGGTACCCACTCCAAAAAATTCTCCACTATCACTTTTTTCCAAGTAACGTTTCAATGTACAAACAGTAGGTATTACTTCTGAAATTAAAGATTTTTTGTTACTTATAATTTTTGTTATTTCTTCGAAAGGTTGAAGAAGCCTAAGAATACTTTCTATCATAGACCACTGATCAACTTTTGGTAAAAAACAACGACAATGTCTTTTTTTGTTCCAACATATAATAGGTGCTATTCCCTCTAGTCTTAACATCTTGAATGAGTTGTTTAGGTGCTACATTCAGTTCATTTACTTGTATGTTTTTAAAATTTGAACAACTAAAATGAGTCACAATTTTCCTTGCATTAGCAATTATATCATTAATTGCCCTTTGAGACCCTAAACCTTCATTCACAACTAGTTGTAAATTATGTAAAAAGCAGGATTTACTATCTATATTCATATTCTTTGCACCTTTGACAATGTTTGAACCACTATCGCGTATCAAAAGATGCAATTTTTCAAGGGTATTCCATTCATCATTCAATTCTTTCAAGATCTTGCATATATTTTCCCCAGTGTGACTTCCTGGAAAATGTTTTGTGCTAAAAACTGCATCTTTTAATTCAAAATCTTCACTTATCCAATGACCAGTTAGACTAATGAAGGTATGATTATTAACTGAACAAGTCCAAATATCCGATGTTAGTGATATTGTTTCAGCCTTTAAAACTTCTGATAAAATTTTATCCTTGCATTTTTTATGAATATCTGAAATAATGACTTCTTTAAAATATTTACTGCATGGAATGTGATACCGTGGCTGAGCTTTTTTTCATAAGATTTATAAATCCGACGTCATTAACTATACTATACGGCTGATTATCAACAGCAATCATTTCTCCAATTGCGTAGTGTTATATCCCACAACATTTTCTTTTCATAACAAGTTTGTTGTTTTCTCTTAATTCCGCGACTAGTGCATGGTTCTTCTAAATCGTCAGGATCGTTTATTTCCTTAAATTCTAAATCAGTATCTTTAGTTTTTGCACAAACACTTGGGTGTTTTCTCTTTAGATGATTATTTAATCCAGTAGTGGTTGCCGTTCTTCCAACACCACCCCTTGATACATAATTATTGCACAGTTTGCATTTGGCTTTTGTTTTATCTTCCTCTTCACAAACATCAAAATATTGCCACATAAAACTTCTTTTACCTGAAGTCATTGTATATTTTAAGTAAACAGTATTGAAGCATGTAACTAAAAAGTACTTAACTCACGATTTCTCACTTTTCTACTCTATTTGAAAATTCTGTCAGTTTCGTTTCCTGTTATTACGTAAAACGAAACCATCCAACCTACTCACCATAGGGAAGAATGCTTGAAACACTTTTCTCCTCTGTAATTGGCAAGTGTGTATGATGTCACATCGTAAGTAGGTGTGGTTACGGTGCAATTGCCCAATGAGCGTGAAGTGTCATGGGCTTCTGTAAGTAATTGAGATAAGCTGTATGTTTACTTCCGTTTTGAATGGTACATGATCACGTGAAGCACTAGTATTTAGTAAGATTGAATTATTCATAATTTAACTATTTTAATTTGTCATTTCTTTTGCGATTTAGGTTTAATTATGGCCTCAAAAAAGAAATATGCTTCGTTTGATCAAATAATCCTTATCCTTGTAACAATAGGCTGTAAAATTTAATATTTTCATAATTTATTTTAGGTATTGAGTAGTGATAAAATAACAAATAAGTGATGGGTTAATGAATTTGTCAGTGGAAAGAAGTCATATTTTTTATGTAAATAGATTTAAAAATAAAAATGTAACTGAATTAAATTAACTTTTATTAAAAAAGGTAATATATGAAAAATATTTATTAAAAAATTTTAAGTATTCAGTTGCCGAATACCGAATATTCGGTGTACACTTTGACCGAATATTCGGTATTCGGCGAAATTCCTGATTCGGTCAATCACTACATTGACACCTGGTATACCAACCTTTTCTCTCCCCCCCCCCCCTCTTTTTTTTCAAATTAAATATACATATTTCCAAAGGGAAATTTTACTTAAATGATACTGCTTATACCATTTTCTCACAGATAAATTGTTTACTCTATATTTTAGTGTTTCACATTTTCATTAAATGATATTTAAATTATTCTTCCAGGTCACATTCCTTGTGTGTGCCTTTCAGTCATTCAACACTATTTCCATCAAACTTCTAACCAGTCATCGAGTTTCTGGGTACTCCAGCTAGATACCCCCATGAAGCACAATTGCTGTCGATGATACTTGTGGAAGCATCGTTCCCTGCCATTTACCCTCTTACACGTGTTACTGACTTTCTAGAATATGTATTGCAACCTTCAGCTTCAAACTTGGTTTAACATTTTTTAAACGTCTGTATTTATCAGTACTCAGTGATTTTTTTTTTTTTTAATCAAGTGTCAGAATGCCTTCTGCTTGCGTATGACTCATCCAAGTCAATTTAACTTCAAAGACTAGTATAAGATTGGTAGTATTCATATCAACTCAATTGGGGATTACTGAAAATTAAATTAAAACTAATGTAAATTTATTGTAAAGAAATAGACTCAAGAAAAATTTCCTTATAGCATAACTCAGGATTTTTTTCATTTTTACTGTTGTCCTTCTTAAATCAGTGAAGTTTTTACGGCCACATCCAATATTTCTCTTAGTTTCATCATGAATTTTGTACTAACCCCCCCCCTCCCTTGAGCACAGGTGTCTTGTTGAGATCGTTGCTACATTGTGGAATCAGAAAGATGTCAGGGCTTTGATAGCGAAATGTAGTTTTCATTATGATTTCGATCCTAAAGATCAGGAATGGAAGCCAATCGAAGAAAGGGTCATGCAGAAAGTAGCACATCTTTCACTACCACAATGCTTAAATGAGGCGGTGTTAGGTTACATCAAGCCTTTTGGTGCACAAATTATAGAATGGATGAAATTGCATTGCACATGCTTCCGTCTCCGTGTAGGTCTACCATCTAAATTTATTTGGACGGCACATGGTACGATAGAGAACAGCAGAGGTCATCTTAAGTTAAGGACGAGAATTTGGATCTACCCACCCGCTACAAACTAGCGTGTCTTTATTGCCTGGAGGATGCTGTTATCCAGCTTTGGAACAACATGCCCAGGGTTCTCAAAGAATCAGATGGGAAAATTGAACTTCCAACAATTAGTTTTTGGTCACGTACCATGTAGAGAGGAGGGTTGGCCAATGAACATACTTCTTACAAAGATGAATTTGAAAAGTGTGCATGGGACACAATTGCAGCATCTGAATACTTCCTTCGAAAGCTAACCCCACTGGAAAGAAGAGAGTCCTTGGTAGCGACTGCAAAAGGTGGTGGAGATGCTGACATTATCCGAAATGGATGAAGATCAACAAATGGAAGTTTTTAAACATCAACCTCGTACAGTGTTGAGAGATTTTCTAGAATGGCCTTGGCAGAGGTTTTATATGGGAGTAGCCAATTGCGTGTGGGATTTTCTTTCCATAAAGGATTTTGAGGATATTTTTTTGAAAATTTTCGATAAAGTTAGAGAGGGCTATAAGGACTGGAACTATCAAAAGCTTTCCAGAGAATTTTGGCAGAAAAGCCCTAATGCTCTGAAAAGTTTAATTATGAATGATGCTGAGGACAGTTGTGTACTATGGTGCTTGCTTTCTTTTAAAGATAAAGAAAACATCAGAGTAATCCTTAAGGATGCCACCCTTGCAGCTAAAAAGAAACTTATTTACAGTGATCTAGTGCTGCGTATTTTCCAAGATTGCATTCTTGATAATGGATGGGATTTCGTTGAATTCATTATTCGAGAATGCTTGCCGTCAAATGATGAAATCTTAAAATTTAAAGAGCTATTTGAGAGGGGTAGGATCAGTTCTGACACAAAAAAGCATCTTGCGGAGAACAAACTCCAATGGGAGCAATAGTTTCGCTTCTCTGACGATTCCGTTTGTAGGCACGAGAAGAGAAGGTGGAAGTAGTTCATTGAAGCGATTTCGGAACCTTCAATAAATAATACTCGCCCAAAGCAGGGGGTAGAAATTGACCTAATTATCGCAAAATTAAGATTATTTATTAAAATTTCTTAGTTTTCTAATCATTTTCACCCTTCTGACCTTCTGGGGGTGGGGGGAAAGCTTTTAGAAATTAACAATTACTTTGCAGTATGAATAATAAACAGTAAAAGTGTTAGCAGAATCTATTTAAAGTATTACGAAACAATCTGTAAATGTTTTTTCCCCCTTAAAAACAATTTTAATTATGCAATTTAGAATTTTTTTAATTTTTTTAATTTTAAAATTATTGGGATAATAGAAAATTATAATTGCCAAAAAAAAAAAAAAACTATGTTTTTAAATTTATTTAACAGAGTAAAATTCTTATTAAATTTGTGTGAATAACTTCAAATAAAAAGATAAATTTTGTCAGTTATAAAAATATGTATATTTTTTCTCGTTTCATTAAATCTATTTCATAATTGAATCCGTATATATATAGATAATGTCATATGCACTAAAACATTTACTTAATTTATAATTTTCTTAAATTTAAAGAGTTGAATTAATTTTTTTCAATTCTTAAAAAATATTGGATCAATATTTGTTAAAAAATAAATAAAACAAGTTTTATAACCTGTAAAGTAAACTTTTGGGTCTTATTTTCTCATGCAATTGCTCTTTTAAACTTTCATCTGTTGAATTATACCTCTTGATACTCTCTTTTTTCCAACTGCATATCTTCCCCTTTGTTAATTACTGAAAAATAATAAAATTACTCTTTAAATTTTATATTGTATATATATATATTCTAACGACTTATGGAATTGGTGTCTTGAAATTTCATTTTCAGCCATGGCTTAAAGATAAGTTAGGTAGAAGTGGTAAAGACAGAAAATAACAGTAAATGAACCAATAGATTGATTGGTCAAGCAGAGCTGCCACCGGCGACTATTTTCTGTTATTTTGTCTACCGCCACTATTTCCAAAGAATAATCTTCATGGTAGATTACTATTGTTTTGAAATAGTGTTAGACAAAACAGTTAAAAAAAAAATTGCCATTGGCATCAATGAAATTACTTTTTCAAACAATATTAATATTAACCCTTTCAAGTTCAGTGAAATTTTTTTTTTCCCTTTTTGTACATGACTTTGATCATTGGATGAACTTCTAACGTTAAAGATGAATGGAATGGAGAAAGAAAAAAGAAAAAAATTTGTCTTAACATTGTCTTTCAATTTGATAAGTTGATGCCCTCCTTAATAATAGGGTGCAGTGAGAAAATGTATGGTGAAGCTAATGTCGTAAAACTTCACACTTTCTTTTGTAAAGATAGCGAGAGAGATAGACACCATACGATTTTTCAAAATGAACGTATTAGAGGTGATGAAAATCTATAACGTAGATGTGGCTATGCTACAGATGAGCTTAAGAAAATGACCAAAAAACTCATTTACACATTTTAGAAAAATGAAACTGACAGTTTCAGTTATTCAGTCATTTTCAAATTCATGCCATTATTTCTCTGAAAAAATGTATTGGTTGGATAAAATGTTGTATTTTAAGTTTAGTTTTTATATTCATTTTTTTTACTTTAAACTGTTTCTATTGTTCTACTTAAGAAAAATGTGATTTTACAACCAAAACATGAAATTCCTGTATGTTGTTTATTTTTTAACGAAGCGTTATTCTTCATGTCAGTTATTCAGTTGTTTTTCATGTTAGCATTGTTTTCCTGAAAGATGATAGATTGAATAAAATTATGTTTTTTAGATCTTGGTAATTTCAGTACTAATATTTTTAAGTGCATTATATTATTGTTCAGTCATCATTATTGAAAATATTTCTCTTTTTTTTTAATCTAAAGATGGAGTGATTCAGTTTTAAAAAGAATCCTACTAAGAAATATTTAAAGAAAGCAGAGTTGATAAAGAGAAAAGCTTAGTAGAAATTAATGTATGTGTTGTTCTAGCAAATCAGGTTGTGCTGAATTTGAAAAAAGATAAAGAAAAATAAGATCAGTTTAACATTTTATTGTTCTAACTATATTGCTAATTACAACTTACCAAAATAAAAAAAAAAGAGTGTAAAATATTTCTTTATTATCAATTTTTCATTCTACTTGTGAAATATTTGTGAGATTCTTCTTTGAAACAAAATCAGACGTGTCAACATTTTATCAAATAATTTATCGTGACATGCCTGAGAGTTGTTTTTCATCTACATTCTTATAAAAATGATACTTACGTATTATCTGGGCCATGTAGACAGATCGCCAAAAAGGGTTGTCAATCGCCTGTTTTGATCATTTTCAATTGCCAAACAAGTTCAAAATGGTAATTTAATTTGCATTTAATAATTATGTAACGTTGTTAAAAATGATAAATAAAATACAAGCAAGCTGAAATATTACAAAACAGTAGTTTAGTGTACATTTGTTAAGTACATAACATCCAATGGACAGCTTTTAACAATAAACGATGGATATAATATAAATAGTATGTAATGTAACTATACTGTAACAATGCATATTAATCTATTATATATATATATATATATATATATATATATATATATATGTAATAATAAAAAATTTTCGCCCTATTTCTTTAGTTAAATTATTCCAAATTCTTCAATTATTTTTTCCCTCTCTTTTTAAAATATCTCTTAAATCTATTTTGTATTTTATTCCATAACTTAATCAAAATATTCTGTTATTTATCATTCTAAAAATCTTAATCTGTTAAAAGCTACACGTATTTATTAAAACCTTATTCTCTTAAATTGCAACACTGCCTCTAAACGCACCTGCCTAATTTCTTCTTTTGAGACATTTAATTTTTATTCTTTGGAACTTTTATAATACCATTTTTATTTCTATTTAATTCATTCGGCATCCCATGATTCCAAGCGGTTTTCGCGCCCAAAGGCCTTTTTACCTTTTTAATTTGCCGCTTCTGTTAAAGAGTTTTAATCATACGTCAGAGACACGTCTTCGTGGCCTCATTTTTTCATCCATTAGCGAGAAAGCTCCGCCTTCTTTATCCCCCTAGCGCCCTCCGAACATGGATGCGAGTGGACCAGCTTGTTCGCGCGTTTTGTACCTTTGGGCCAAATTTTGAAGTATTTATACGGTTACACTGGCTTCGGAGAGAGAATTTACACGAATTAGTGGTTGTCATCTAATTGCCGTCACTGGGGAGTCTACACTAATGCATCGGTAGTATGTTCTTCAAGCTCTGTTAATTCTTCAAGATCTTCAAATGTGTTCAGTTTTTAATGAAGCGAAAGTTGGTGGAGTTGCTTTCATCTCTGTGATCACAATAAAGCCACTGCTCATCTATTAAGTTATTAAGTCTTCTTTTTAATGTTTTTGGGAAATTTCTTCTGGATTTCACTGCCTCTGCTCAATTTTTACGACTGCAAATACACTACGATTTCCGATGTGATATACTTCGAGATTTGTCTTCATGGTGAGCGACTCGAAGTGATGCCCTGTCCGGGTGTCATGACTACAATTCAACGATCTCGACTGCGGCTACCTCGATATGATTATCAGGTAATTTTAGTGGTTTCGGACTGAGATGTTCCGATTATCTGGTGGAAAGAACGTTCAAGTCGACAGCAGTAGCGATCGTCTATAATGTGCCAATTTTCGACAGGAATGTATCATATATATATATATTACATAATTATATATAGATACTTTTGCCACTGACTTTAATATGACAACAATATAGTATTGAGTTTGCAGTTAAAATAAAGAAAGGGAAAGAAAAAAGAGGGTTACTGTAAATAATATATTCGGCCCAGTGAATACAGTTGACATGTGGACCAGATAATACATAAGTACCATAAAAATAATTCACATTGCATTTGTAATCCTTGCCACGCTTAATTCAACTTCAATTTACTTTTGTAAACTGAGATTCAATAAAATTTTGTATATTTGGAGTTTTAGGTTATCTTTATTTTAGAGTATAATTCAGTTATTTAAAAATCAGCAAATTATGTTTCCTTTTCTTTATAATTTTAAGGTGTAAGCTGTCCTACTAACTAAACTGTTTGTTTTAGAAGAAAAAACAATACAGTTCTTGTGGAACCCCCTGTATATGTTTCCATTTTCTAAGATATTTCCACATTCTGATAGTTAAAAGAAAGACGTTTAGTGAAATCCAGTTAAGGACAGAACTATCATTAATATTATTGATTAAGATTTCAATAAAATTAAAAGAATATTTATTAGATTTTGAAAATGTTAACTGCAAGTTTCTGCAATGTGCATTTAAGCGATAGAGCATAGAGTCACTAGATTTGAATGATTTAAATCAAATTCAATAACTTTTGCAAGCGGGAGAAATTATTCCATCTGCATGCTCTTAAATGAATCTAGTAACATTTGAAATAATTGAAAACTAAGTTCTGCATATGAATTTCTAGTTCCTTAATATTTATAGATGAACGGATCTTAGAGGGGATATCGTTTTATACTCACCAACGACAAAATCCCATTTCATGTCCTGTGAGAATTTCAATATCGGATTGCTCATTACATTTTTCAAAATTTGTATTTCAGCAGCTAAAGTATATCAATAGACTACATTTTCAAAAAATATTTTGATAAGTTAAAAGCACTTTTAACAAGGCAATAATTTTTACTCAAATAAAAATGTCAAAATTAATTACCTTTTTTACAGTGCTTAAAATTTTAGAGACGTCACATACTGTTTAAAAATTTTGGACGCAGATGTTATACGTACCACATTGGCGCGATTGCAACAAATTTGCAATTTCTTGCATCACAGGGTAGCCCGGTTATTTTGTTTATATTGTTGTTTATTTACTTTTATTTTTAATTTTCATTCTATAAATTATTTGGTACTTCTCTATTATCCCGTCGACCACTTTTCTTAACAACTATCGCCAAACTGTAAGATTAAACACCAAAAATGCAGTTCCATTGACTTGATATCCGAAGCATTATATGTGTTTGTTATGTCATCCAGTGGTTTTTAATTCAACATTTGCATGTATTTTTCATTATGTTTTACTGATTTATGAGTTATTTTATTTATTTATTTATTTTGATATTCTAATGGCAATGTTCTTCCGTTTATTGGACGTTGCAGTTTGGCGATAGTTTTTGTTATGAAAAGTGATCGACGGGATAATAGAGAAGTACCAATTATTTTTATTATGTATACCAATATTTATTTATATCAAACTATCATTTATTTATTTTTATTTCCCTTTTTTAAAATAATAGAAGCTATTTCATTTATTACGTTATTTTATTTTTATATTAAAATTTTAAAAAAATCACGTGCTGTTATTGCATGCTATTTGTAACTCATATTCAAAAATAAAGTTTTCAGCAAATTGGCAGGGGGAAAAAATCACCCATGTGGTGCGTATAGGACATCTGTGCCAAATTTTGTATGTGGACAGTAGAATTCTCATGGTGAAAACTAATTGTTAACAGATGCATTACATAAATAATGAATAATTCAGTGTTGAAATTGTCCTCGCGATAACACACTATTTTGCAATAGAAATTCAGAAAATGATTGTGTGGTCCTTTTTAGGCGGCTGAAAACCAAATGTTGAAAAAGTGAATTGGAGTAATGTGCACTTTACAACAACATTTTAGAGAATAAAATTTCTTGAATGCATTTCATGTGCTCAAATGTAGCACCAAAAATTGTACATGGTTCACATTTTGTCTTAATATAAGAAGTGATTGAGGGAAATCTGAAAGACACCCATTTTTATGTCATTAGTGTTTTTTAGTAGAAGGTTATCATTTTTAGCTCACGGGCTATCAAACCCTGAGAGCTAATGTGCCCGCCGGTTCTGTATGTATGTATGTATGTATGTATGTATGTACGTAACGTGATAACTCTTAATAGAAAAAACCATTTTGCTTCAAATTTTGTCTATACGTTCATTGTGATAAGGCGCTTCCCTGATGAGTTTTGGAGGTTCATTGGTTAAGTATAAAGGGGGAAAAGGGGGGGGGTAACCTCCCCTTAATTTATATAAATGGGTTTTCCAAGCAGAATTATCTGGTTTTCTTCAAATTTTGTACATTGGTTCATTCTGATAAGGTGCTTCCCTGATTAGTTTTGGGGGTTCATTGATTAAGTATAAAAGGGGGGAACAGGGGGCTAACCCCTCTTAGTTTGGATAAATAGGTTTTTCATGCAGAATTATTATCCGATTTGATTCAAATTTTGTATATAGATTCATTGTGGTAAGACGTTTTCCTGATTAGTTTAGGGAGTTCATTGGTTAAGTATAAAGGGGTGGGAATGGAGGCTAATACACCCTTAATTTATTGCCTATTTCTTTATTTTTCAAGGGGCATTGTTCTTTGAAATAAGAGTATATAACATACAATGAGTATGAATAGCCTGTGAGCTCAATGCCATTCGTTTAACGTTCCCACTTTTCTTTATTTTCCCCTTGCTTACTTACTGTCCTAGACACCTGTCCCACCACAAAAATGTCAACCTCTCAAATAACTTGGGATGTATCTAAAATAAAATGAAAATTTTAGGCTGATAAGGAATAATTTCAGTCTGACACACAACAGCTAACAAAGAAATTTACAGTGTTCTGCAGATTTTTTTATTTGCTTGTGTTCAAAAACTTGAATCTTTCTGACATGTTTGCTAAAATCATTCCATGTCATTTCTTCTTATTCATTCCTCATACCAGTGCTGCTAACTATGCAGCACGTGACCTCCAAGTTCATTTCTTGCAGAGCCGAAAATTGGGCACTTAATTAAATACAGATCTGTAGTAATTTTTTTAAGAGATTGCGATTACTTCCAAAGTCTGTATCAGACCTTAAAAACAATACAATGAAAATAATACTGTAATTGAAATGCATGAGTTGAAATTTTAGAGGAGTTGCAGTCAATTATGCAAACATATGTCAAAATGAAAATCATACATTCGTTCGCAGGATATAAAACTAGTCGTTGGGGGCCACCGTAATACTTACCCATCATGGCTATGCATAATATAAAATATGAAAATAAAGCATGTGTAAACTATTTATGAAATGCATTGCAATTCGAACAGAATCCTGGCTGGATGACATCTTAAACTTTAAATGCTCTATGACTGAATTGTGTGAAAGAAACAACCTTATAACTCTAAAATGGATAATCTTATTCACTAACGGTTTACTGCATCGGATGAAGCGTCTCATTTCCAGTTAAACTATATCTTTGAATTTGAAATTGGAATGAAATACAGGGTCATGAAAAATCAAAGAGTGTGGATAATAGGTAGAGATCGACCGAAACAGGTTTTTAAGACCGAAACAGAAACCGGATTTCGGTGATCTTCCCACTTACGGCCGAAACTGAAACCGAAAGTGTAAAAAAACTAAAAACTGAATAATACATAGTACATAACTGCATAAAATTCTTAATTAATTAATTAATTAATTAATAGCAAATAATTAATAATTACTTTAATTAATTAATAACAAATAATTAATAATTACTTAATATTAAACTAATTACGCTACTAATTAATGTATTAATTATACGTGTATTGAACCACATTTCTAACAAATAAACGTACATATATATGTGTGTGTATAAGTTTCAAACAAAAATGAAACATGAGTAATACAACTTTTATATTTGACTATTTTATAACAACCAATAATTATAGGCATTTATCAATAATTAACAATGCAGTTAAATAATGTAAAACAAATTCAATAATGAATATTTAATTTTTAAATATATTTATATTTTCAGTTCGATAATATTTTACATTTAAATTGACTGAAATAAAGTACTTAAAAGTTTGTTTTTTAGGAAATTAACATTGAATATGTTTTAACCATTTTATAATTATAAATATTATTAATTTAATAGACGTTTAAATATAGATATTATATTTAAATAGTGCAGAATATTATTATTAATTATTTAAAATTTTGCACAAACATTTTTATGGTACATATGTTTAAATAGCATGTTTACTTTAAAAAAGCTTTGCTACTCGCTGCCTCCCTAAGAAAGTATTAAAATGGCACCCTGTTTGAAAATTTTATCTCCGGTGCCAAGTTGACTCTCTTTGCCTCTATCCAAAACTATTTATTTCCATATAAAATAAAATGTAATTAATTTATCAATAAGATATAAATTGTTTCCAATTATACGAATTTCATCTATACATACCTCGATATATCTTTTGTAATAAATTTCGTAAATCTTCATATGTTTTAACATCTTTCTCATAAGCATTCGAAACAATCTGCAGTTTCAAGGTAAACATTTTCTATTACTGTTAAGTTTGCAGCTTTTAAAGATCACGTGATAAGCGTCTTTTAAGTTTAGTCATCTATGCATTGCTTGTTTTGTAATTTACACTCGCATCGTGAATCAGTCATGACAGATAATGATAAACAGCGGAGTTCGCAGCAATAAACAGTGTCTCATTTGAGCCGATACAACTCATATCAATGAGTAAAGTTGAAAATTTCTGAAAGAAGGAACAATATTTTGAAATACCGATAGTTTCGGTCAGGCCGAAACTTTGGCAGCCGTTTCGCCGAAAACGAATATTCGGCGAAACTCCGATTTTGGGCCGAAACCGAAATTTCGGTCGATCTCTAATAATAGGAATACAAATATCTCAGCAACTCATGATCCAATCGACTTCATTCTTTATGCAAAATTTATGTTTTCTTATTGCCACTCGTTAAAATAAACAGTTTAGAAAATTTTTTTAGACCTTTTATTAGAACGAATAGTTCGAGTCCGAAGAAAATATTTCCAGATCATTAAGGTTACTGAAATTCAATAAGCTGCTTCTCATTATTACATACTAAATACATACCCAATTTCAAGTCTCTATCTCAATTTGTTCGGGAGATAGAGCGTTTACGAGCACAGACAGACGGACGGCAAATTTTTTTTTCTAAAAATATGTTTTCCGGAATCTCCAGTGTCTGAAACGTGTAAATCAGTCAAAAAAAAAAAAAAAAAAAAAAAAAATTCTGATTTGCGAAACAATTACAAGACTTACTCTATTCTATATATGATGGGTAAGTAATAATCAGATAAAATGCAAAAGTTTGGGCAGCAAAATCTAGCTCAGATTTTAAAATCTTAACAGTTGCACAGAATCTAATCTTATCATATGTATCGTCCTTAATATAAACTTATGTCAAAATGAAATGGATACCTTTGTGCAGAATAAATAGATAAAATGTAGCCAAGTTTGTGTATCAAAAAGATCTAGCTGAAGTGAAACATCCAAAAGATGTTCAACAGCTGCAGAAAACACAACTTTTTATATGTAATGATGAAAAAGTATTTTCATATATATTATTTCTGTTTTGAACACAGACTTATAGAACTGACTTATAGACTGAACCATATAGAGTACACTCGCATTTCATTAATGCACGTTGTTTGAATTAAAAATTGTCGTTAATTAAATGTTCTTATAAATGAAACTGTCGGACAGAGAAAAACAGTGTCTTGAATTGCTCAAATGACATCATCGATTTCCTAATCAACATAAGTCATGAAAATGGCGGAATTAATTACTTTTAAACTTTATATGTACATAATAATAATAATAAAAAAAAAATCCCTAACGGCTCGGCCTACAGGCACAGGTAGATATCGAAGACGCAGACCGTGGGGCGCTTGTTTGTTGGGAATTGCGAAAGAAATGACCTTTTTGCCATGATGTGACATTTGGAACCGCCCACTTCGAAATCTAACTTGTTTGCAGGCGGAGCCGGCAGGGATTTTTTTAATTTTATTTTAATTTTATTTTTATTTTATTTTATTTTATTTTTTGCTATAAGGATTGGTCATATAAAAAAACTTATCAATATAAAAGTTTTAGATAATATTGAGAGGATTTATAATAAATTGAAGCGGATTGGATATCTTGCGAATGGACAAAATTATGAATTTTTTTCTTCTAAAACCCCCTTTCCCCCTTTGGGGCCATTTTTAATGATATAAAAAGTGTGTTACACATAAATTTTCAGCCCTTTTCCCAGAAGTAATAATAACTTTAAACGCATTCGATACGTATCATAATAAAGAAATTATGGGGGGTTTTCTGTTTTCACAAAAAGCCTCCCCATTTCCCCCTCCCTTGGTTCGACTTTGTCCATTCACGAAGTTGAGATTTTATGCCCCTTGATTTGATGTATCCGTTTGGAAGAGATTTGTGCAGAATTATGAAAGTTATCGTGTCCATAAAAAAGTAACATAGATAAAGTTTTGAACTGGGGGTGGTTTTGGGTTCTGGGAGTCAGGATCGGCATAGATCTGCAAAAATGTTTAAAAAAATTCCAACTTAGGGGAGAATGTAATAGATAGTATTTCTTACGAAATCTACCTAAAAAAGATAATATATATCCCATTTAAATACAAAGATTTGTTTAAAATTAATATTTTTTTTAACAAAAAAACTAATATATTTCATATGGAATATCTTTTAGCTCACAGGCTGTCAAAGCCTGAGAGCTAATGTGCCCGCCCGTTCTGTATGTACGTAACGCGATAACTCTTGATAGAAATTTCAAATTTTGAATATAGTTTGATTGTGATAAGGCACTTCCCTGATTAGTTTTGGGGGTTCATTGTTTAAGTATAAAGGGGGTAACGGGGGGCTAACCACCCTCCTCCCCCTAATTTAGATAAATGGGTTTTCCATGCAGAATTATCCGATTTTCTTCAAATTTTGTATATAAGTTCATTGTAATAAGGGGCTTCTCTGATTAGTTTGGGGGGTTCAATGGTTAACTATAGGGGGGTGGAAACGGGGGTTATGATCCCGCTTAATATATTGTCGATTTCTTTATTTTTCGAGGGGCTTATTTCAAATTCTTTGAAATAAGAGTATAATATACAATGAATAGCCCTCAGTTTAACTGGGCAGTTTTCTCTTTCACCCCATCTTACAAAGAAGAAAGAAAGAGAAAAAATGTTTTGTAATATATACGATTATACATGTGATAATACAGACATATGTCAAAATGAAAATCAATTTGCACAATAATTTATATGATATGGAATAATCAGATAAATTGCAAAATAAAGCCAAGTTTGGGCACCAAAAATGACTCACCAGAATCTAGCTGAGATTAGAACATTTTAACAGTTGCACACAACCTAAATATTATATAATGGTGGAAAAGTCTTATCGTATATAATATTACTTCTATTTCCAACAACCCTTTTTGTATGCGAAAAAAAAAAAAGCGCACAACGTTGAATGAGATAATTCGATAGTTTTTAATATACTTTATCTGATATAGTACACTCGCATTTCACTAAAACACGTTGTTTGGTTAAAAATTCGGAACAGATGCTTTACACTCACACAGCGATTTTCAAGGCCGCGCCAAACCAATAACTTCATACAATGGCTAGATTGCCATTAAAGGAAAAAATCCCCTAAATTTGGCAACTTTTTTTAAAACCGATTTAAATAAAAAAAAAAAAACGTGCGTAAGTGCATGACATCATAGCCAAAAATTCTTATAAATAAAACTGTCAGAGAAAAAAAAAACAATGTGAACAGGGACAGAGCCAAAACCCTTGATTTGTTCAAATGGGGTCGTACATTTAGACAAAGACGTGTGTGTTTATAAAGTCCCGGACCCATTTTGATGTTTAATAACTCATAACATAATAAAGATAGATTAAAATTAATAACATAAATGGTTAGATAGACTCAAAAAGTTTCATGACCGTTGTCAATGAACTTCCACGTGTGCACGTAAATTAATAAGCAGACGATATTTAGAAAAGTACAGATATTTAGACTGGAAAATGAAATTATCTGAAATTAACCACACGCGCAGACGATATTTACAAAAGTAAAAATATTCAAACCTGAAAAGGAAAATATATGAGTTATTCCATCAATAAATGCAATAAGTTTGTTTATATCTTCATTATTTTATGAGTTATTAAACATCAAAATGGGTCCGGGAATAATTTCATTTTCCAGTCTAAATATCGTCTGCTTATTAATTTACGTGCGCACGTGGAAGTTCATTGACAAGGGTCATGAAACTTTTTGAGTCTATCTAAAAGTTAACCATTTATGTTATTAATTTTAATCTATCTTTATTATTTTATGAGTTATTTAACATCAAAATGGGTCCGGGACTTTATAAACACCCTGTATTTCTAAATGATGCACTGTATACAGATGTAAATAGTTTGTAGTACGAAATTCATAATTTACTTTAATTTAATGACAGACATTTTGTAATCAGATAAAGTTATTGGAAAATTATGTTAGATCTTTTTGAAAAAAAAACCCGTTAAATTGGCAACAGTACTTTTAAAAAATGAGTACAGTGCAATTTGTCGTTATTGTTTTCTGCAGCAGATGGCAGCACCAAATATATGAAATGGAACTAATTAGTTTGTTCCCTAAACAATAGATGGCACCACTAGGAATCTTTCTCACTATTTCTTTTTCTTCTGAAAACATCGTGTATCTTGAAGAATGAGAACATCTGACACATGAACATATCTGTTCCTTTGTCAGAGATTTGCAAATGGGAGGGAATTACTTCACATTCTGAACAACAGATGGCAGCACTATGGAATCTTCTGTCGTCGTTTCTTTTCCAACCGGAAGTCGCGTATCCTGCCAATTGTTATTGTTACGACCCTGACTCCTTCTTTATTAAAAGTAAGGAGGAATGCGTTCCAAATTGATTAAAAAAGAAGAAAAAAATTAACGGACATTTCTCTGTTTAAAAAATTGTCCAGAGCCAATTAAGTCCGCTTCTTTTCAGCCTACGTGTTAACGCAAAGTCGTGCCCATTTAATAATTGTAGGCTTGCAATCTTTTAAAAAGGCACATTTAATAATTGAGACTGTTTCACCCATTCAAACACGACTATTTCCTGAACACTTTCTTCAATTACTTTTTAGACTTCTCCATCATCATGCATGCTATTTCTGTTGTCGACATCCCTTCTTCTATGCATTTACTAAACGCACAACTATGAATGGGGTATCGTTCGAAAGGTTTTTGAAACTGCTTCTGACAGGGTACTCTCACATTTTGTTAAAACATGTTTTCTGGATTGAAAATTAACTCGGATTGTTTTCATAATGGAAATGAAAGGTTTTTCTCCAATCACTGTTGCCACAAAAATGTAATATCGCATTATATCGTGCGCAGCAGCGACTCTAAAAACAATAAATAGAACATAAAAGATAAAATGTGGTTAATGTCTCCGCTTTATTTTATATTGATGATTAAAAAGAAAAATTCTAATTGGGCGATAGTTTTTTCTTATGAAAAGTGGTCGACGGGATAATGGAGAAGTGCCAAAAAAACTATAAAAGTAAAAATAATACAATTTTTTTTTCAAAAAGAATTGTGTTGAAGTTATGTGAAGAAGTTAGTTGTAGTCATCTAAACCTGATTATAAAAAAAATCGACGTTTTTTTTTTTTTTCCTTAGTTTGGTAGGAAACGTGATCTAGTGAATGTATTAAAAACATATGATTTTTGTTCTTTTTAACACTTTCCAACGTAGTTGAAAAGTTTTTATGAATTCGATTTGTCTGCCTGTCTATGCCGACAGTTTGTTTGTGCTCTAATCTCGCGTCTGTATAAGATTCGCATTGCAATGCGATTGACACATGTTATTGAGGTTTACTACAGCAGGTTTGATATTGAGAATGAAGTGTGTAGCACTTATAGTTCGCTTACAGGGACACTCAAAAGAATTCTCTTACTTAACGGTCTATGGGGAAAAAATCGTTTGCTGCGTATTTTAATGATGTTACACTATTTCAAATATATTGAAATAGATATTTATCACTGATGTGCACTACACGATCCTTCCTTTAGAATAAGACTAGTTCATTAACAGGGACATTCGGTTACAGTACAGTTTATGAACAATAATTACTGGCAGTGAATTTCTAGTTACGTTTTTTAAATTTAACTATTTTTATCACACAGGCGATGAAGACCTGAGAGCTAAGGTGCCCGCCGGTTCTGTATGTACATAACGCGACAACTCTTGATAGGAATATCCGTTTTGCCTCAGATTTTGTTTATAGGTTCATTGTGATAAGGCGCTTCCCCGATTAGTTTTGGTTTTGGGGGTTCATTGGTTAAGTATAAAGGGGGCTGAACGTGAGGCTAATCCCCCCCTTAATTTAGACAAATTGGTTTTTCATGCAGATTTATCCGATTTCCTCCAAATTTGGTACATAGGTTCACTGTTATAAGGCGCTTCCCTGATTAGTTTTGGGGGTTCATTGGTTAATTATAAAGGGGGGGGGGTTTAATCCACCCTTAATTTATTGTCGATTTCTGTATTTTTCGAAGGGCATTATTCTTTGAAATAAGAGTATAATATACATTTAGTGTGAATAGCCTGTGAGCTCAATGCCATCAGTTTAACTGGGCAGTTTTCTCTTTATTTTATATACTACTTGGTGTGTATAAATTCTATAAACCCTGTACAGGGCAGCACAAAAGATATTGAATACATTTCCGTTTATGGACGGATAAGGAATAGGAATTTTAACTGTGCTACGCGTTTCCTAACTGAAATTAATTTTAGCATACATATATACACATCTATAGATCCTATACAGGGCTGCACAAAAGAGTTTGGAAGTTTTTCTGACTATTTTCCTAAAATTGAGTTTTCAAATGTTTTCCAAATTGTTTACTTTCACATTAATCAACTATGAAGTTTTGTTTAAAGTGTTCTGGAAAATGCTTCATAATCTATGCTGGGAAACATGATTTATCGTTCTTTTTTAGGGTTTCGTTCATCTCACGAAACCCTATATTACTCCCGCTTCGTTGCCTGTCTGTCACAGAGCCGGTTCTCAACTATATAACTTACAGTCATGAGATTTTGTGTACTTATAGCTGAATACCTACTATGAAGCCATAGGTGCCAACCTCTCATTAATATTCCGTAATATGCGGTTTAATTTGACCCAGGTTTAACAAGTTTCGCACCAGAAATTTTTTAAGAAATGAAATTAAATAAATTCCATGTAGAATAAATAAAGATTCATCCAATATTTTTTCTGGTTTGAAGCGTTGTTAAACTACGGAATATTAATGAGAGGTTGGCACCTATGATGAAGCTCAAAATCATAAATTTTGAAAAAAAAAACGTATTATTTCAATATAGAGAGATAAAAAATCTAACAGCCTTTTCCTATTCAATTGAAACATTTTTTGTTAAAGCAATTGCCAACCCTTAAAAATCCACGCTAAAATTCTTTCCACAATAATTAATTTTGCTATTGAAAGATTTCCACGTGAAAAATGAAAATGAAATAAAAAGTTTCACCCATTGAAAAAAAAGATTAATAGGACGTCTTATATTGGTCATAAAACGGAAAATTTCAACCATATTTCTCAATAATAGAAGGAGTATGTGTATGTGTATGTAAAGCAGGTAAATAGGATGTCATTAGAGAATTAAAAAGAAAATGAATCTGACGTCTAACATTTTGAAGGTCTCTATATACAGCATGTTTCATTTTGAAATTGATTTTTTTTAATTCCTATTATTAGCTCACACTCTATATATATCTTGTTCAAATTTTCAATCGTTCATAAAATATTTTCTATTCATCCACTCAAGTTCAAATACATTTTTTTAAACTTGTAGTGGATGACACTTGATGTTAATACAGTTTTTTCAAATATTAATTCATTCATTCAATTTAATTCACTAATTTTAGTTTGAAATGGGAGAAAAAAATTTCCCCCATTATTTTCATAAATGAAATGAAAGATTGATCTCAAATGAGTGATGCCACAAAAATAAAATACCGCAACGATGATTATAAAAAAAGGTTCAATAAAGATAACGTGGGGTTATTAATGCTGCACGGGTTTATTTTATATATTTATGATTAAAAAGTAGGAATTGACTTAAATTTTTTTTTATATTACTTGTTTTAATGGAATTTATTTGGATGTATTAAAGAAAGGATAAAGTGTTTTGAAAGGAATATTAAACGATACCCTTTGTGCGGTCTTCGATCACACTTGTTAATGTGTTGTATTCATCGGAATTTGAAATATGTCTCATAAACGTCTCCTTGAACGAAAAAAAGAGGAGGGGGGGGGGGGAGCAGCATCTTTTTTACAAGTTGTGTGATGATTACGGGAAGATGGGGTTACGCCGTCCAACAGGTGTGGTTGTTGAGAGAGTCAGGTAAGGCGATCACCCACAGGACATCGATTCTCGCGTCGCCTCCGGCTATATCGATGGGAAGCGGGAGTGTCGTGGGTGTCACTCGATACGGTGACACGGAGATAACGCTTGTCTCGGTTTCCGATGTCCGGCGATAGACGTGTCATGTGTCAGTGCCCAAATGTTTTTTTTTTTTTTTTTTTTTTTTGCCACCACCAACAAGAGCGAGGGTGCTTCGGGCTAAACTTCTTCTGTTTCTTAATCTTTAATGAAAAAATGCAATCATCTCTGTTTCGGTAATGAAGGAATAACGTGTCGGTTCCGCCTTCTTAAAGATGTTCTCAAAAAAATATTTGGTTCTCTTGGGTTATAGCGGTGGTTGGGAAATATTTTTAGAATAGACGGTAAATTTTACTCTTTATCTAAAATGTGTCTATATCGAGTTTTGTGCCAACCGGTTAAAAAGTTGTAGATTTGCATAAGCAACGTACACTCAGGCACTGGTTTTTAGGTGCGTTCGTAATTATATTAGGTGGAATAAGAGACAGACACAGAACTGTGAAATATAAAAAGAAAAAAAAACTTTTATTCGATGTACAAGAAGCGTTTTATAAAATATAATATTGGCACTTTTGTGGAAGAAAAACATATCTAAAAAATAAGAACACATATCTCTTCTTAAATATACGTATTATGGTCCAAAATAAATATACCTTTAGGTCGGTGGTAAAAATCGACCCTCCCCTATAATACAGAAAGCGGGCTCGCGTGTAAAAATTAATACAATTTTAGATACTTTTATGTTACTTTTACTTATGTTAGGTACTTTTATTATTTATTTTTATGATAATAGGTTATTTTTGTATATAATTCTACAAACAGATTTTTTAAAATCAAACTTCTGGTTCAAATCTTGTATGCAAACTACGCCTTTAACCATAGCTGCCAACTTTTACACTTTTTTTGTTACCACTAAAATTTAATAGTACATTTTGCCTTATTTAATCGCCAAAATGTTTGGTTAAATAAAGCAAAAAATTCTGTTAAAATTTAATGATATAAGAAAAGCGTAAAAGTTGGCAGCTATGTTTTAACCCTTCTGGTACGCATGGGTTCGTGAATGACCCTATTCCTTTTTTCCCATTTTGAACCAGAAATTTTATTTAATAAATAAAGTCAAATAGATACCACATAGGAAGAAACTATACAGGGTGAATCTAAACTCTTGGAAAATAATTTTAAGGGGTGATAGTACACATCAAGACAAACAATATTAAATAGGAAACTAAGGTTCCCAAACGTCTTCCGAAGGAGATAGGCGCCATTAAATTTTAGGATCCAAAATTTCAAATGATTATAAAAAACGGAAAAATGGGTCAATTCGTTTGCCGTTTTCGCTAAAACTATTCTTTATGTCAGTATTTTCTTAAAAATAAAATTTAAAGATAAAGTTCAAAAAATGCCGATAGAGGGCGCTTTAGACTTTGGAGTAACGAAAAACTATTTTTTACCGTTATTTTTTGTATCTCATTAAGTGCTTTCAAAAGCTTAGACGTAAACTTTAATTTTGAGCTCAAAATCTGAATTGTTGAGAGTGATTAAGTAGCGCAAACTGAACTGCGTTCAGAAGTTGAAATTTGAAACACCTCTTCCCCCTCCCCCCCTCCACTCCTGAACACAGTTCAGTTATTCCCGATCTTGGTGTCGTAGACCAGGCATAAACAATATGAGTTGTAATTTTCCAACTGGACGAATAGTGTCCGGTCCAGGGTTCGAACCTGGGATATCTTGAAGCTGACATACTCTACCAACTGAGCTATCCCGGTTGAGTCTGGAGGGCATAATTCATCCAGTTCATGCTGGGATAGCTCGGTTGGTAGAGCATGGCAGCTTCAGCCTAGAGATCGCAGGTTCGAATCCTGGCCCGGACATTTTTCGTGCAGTTGGAAAATTACAACTCATATGATTTCTTTACCAATTTGAATAATTGTGTTAAAATTAATCCAGGCAGAAACTACAACCCCCTACACGTAAAATAAACGATAGAGTAATGACAAAATTAAATAGAAAATTTATTCATAACAGACATGAGCAATTTCTCCGCGCAAAATAAAAAGAAACAATTTGATGTATGCATGTAGTGCGCAATACGAATGAAGGTTGACACGTAGAAAATGGCACACGCATGATGTTCGTGAGGAATCACAAAAACTGCTCGAAAGAGTGCCCACCAGCAACGATGCAGGCCTCACGCCGCCGGCGGAGGGAGTTGCGAACATTAGTGAATGCCCCGGGCATCTCCCGGATATCGCCTGCTACGACAGCAATCCTCGCAACCAGGTCCTCGTAGGAGTCGACGGCAAAAAATAGTTGTTCATTACTCCAAAGTCTAAAGCGCCCCTTATCGGCATTTTTGAACTTTATCTTTAAAATTTATTTTTAAAATAATTTTTTTATTTAATTTTGTCATTCCTCTATCGTTTATTTTACGTGTAGGGGGTAGTAGTTTCTGCCTAGTCTACGACACCAAGATCGGGAATAACTGAACTGTGTACAGGGGGGGGGGGGTCAAATTTCAATTCCTGAACACAGTTCAGTTTTCACTACTTAACCACTCCCAACGATTCAGATTTTGAGCTCAAAATTTAAGTATAAGCTTTTGAAAGCATTTAATCAGATACAAAAAATAACGGTAAAAAATAGTTGTTCGTTACTCCAAAGTCTAAAGCGCCCTCTCTCGATATTTTTTAAAACTTTTTCTTTAAAATTTATTTTTAAGAAAATACTGACATAAAGAATAGTTTTAACGAAAACCGCAAACGAATCGACCCATTTTTCCGTTTTTTATAATTATTTGAAATTTTGGACCCTAAACTTTAATGGCGCTTATCTCCTTCGGAAGACGTTTGGGACCCTAAGTTTTCTATTTAATATTGTTTGTCTTGATGTGTACTATCACCCCTTAAAGTTTTGCCCAAGAGTTTAGATTCACCCTGTATTGTATTAAATCAAAATAAAAAACTGAATGGGGTGAGAAAGGATGCTATGGTACCAGGAGAATTAATAAATCAACATATCGGGGAAGGGGGGGGGGAATATGCTGATCGAGCTTATTTATGTATTGCATAACAGGTTGGGGAGGGCGAAAGTCAATTAACCCTTTATGTCCAAAATTAGGAATAAATGAAAAATTCATCTTTCAAAACATTTTGCCTGAATTTTCGAAGTTAATCAGTGCTAGCAGATTTGTGCAGTCATTTAACAAATTTTAGAATGATTAAATTGAAAAAACTAAATTATTACAATATAACAAATTACAACAAATTTCTTGTAATTGCTAAAAGATGTAAAATAGAAACTTTATAAACATTTAAAAAAAAAAGGATTTTATTAGATTGTTGACATGTTTCGGCTCCATCGGAGCCATTATCAAAACAAATAAGAATATTACTTACCCATAATACGTAGTATAGGGTAAATCTTGCAATCGTTTTAAAAATTGAAAAAAAAGAATTGACGGATTGACACGTTTGAGACTGGAGATTCCGAAAACAATATTTTTAGGAAAAAACAAAACCTTACCGTCCGTCTGTTTGTGTGTGTTTCTGTAAATGCTCTATCTCCCGAACGAATTCAGATACAGACTTGAAATTGGGTATGTACTTAGTATGTCATAATGGGAAGAAGCCTATTGAATTTCAGTCACCTCGATGATCCGGAACTCTTTTTTTTTTCGGACTCTCGAAATAGTCGTTCTGATAAAAAGTGTATAAAAATTTTCGAACTTGTTTATTTCAAAGAGTGAATATAAAAGAGAATAAAAAAACAAAAATTTTACATAAAGGACGAAGTCAATCTGATAATGAGTTGCCGAGATATTTGTAATCCTATTTTCCACACGCTTCGATTTTTCGTGATCCTGTATTTCATTCCAATTTCAATTCAAAGCTATATTTTAATTGGAAATGAGACGCTTAAACCGACGCAGTAAACCGTTAGTTACTATGATTATTAATTTTGGACTGCTTTGTCATAAAACTGCTTGTCATGTTAATAATTTAATTTTCTTGACATAGGGGGGAGAGGCCACCAGGCTGTGTTCAGGGAGGAACTCGAGCCACAATTTTGTTAAGTTAAATGATGATGCATCGTTACATATTGAATTATTAAGTGTTACTATGTCTATGGTTTCTCTATGGATTGGAAGGGAACATTATCTTGCTTTCGTTGAAATTTATTTGGATGGTTTCTTCTTGATATAATCTTGCCAGGTCTGTTGTTTTTCTATTCTACTTTATATCAGCTATAGGCACCTTTTTTCTATAACTAAATTTCCTGCCTGTCATGCCAGTATAGCAATTCTTTGGTGTATCTACTTTGATATATGGTATCATCAGAGAAACCATAGAGATTGTAACATGTAACAATTTAATATTTAACGATGCAACATCATTTAACTTACCAAATTTGTGGCTCGAGTGACTCCATGGTTACGAATATGAAAATAAACATCCACGTAAAAATAACGTGCATAGTTGAATGATGGCGTTTCAAATCATTACATACATCAGAGATCATGCAATTTTGGATTATTCTTATATGTTTTGATAATGGCTTCGATGGAGCCAAAACATATCAAGTCTAATAAAGTAAAATAAATTAATTTTTAGAGTGTGGGATGTTTCCAACCCTACTCAAATAATTTCTTTGAAATATTTTTTTCAGAATTAAAAATGCACAAATATAAATGCAGAAATGGTTTAGAACTAGAATTTTCCACTCCAAGTGTTTCAATATCAGACACAATTATAATCTTGGAAGATCTATTATTTAACAAAATATATTTTTTGCCTTGAATGCTGGAATACATAATCCTAAATGAGTAAAGACTGACAATGGATGCATTCAAGCAATTTTATAACAAGTGTTTTTTAATTGGCATAAAGGGTTAATCGGACCTTGGTCACGGAACCACTTTTGCTATGACGTCGTAGTATCGTCTCTGCAATAGGCTTGCTGCTCTCTGAAGCTGAGGGTACGCCTGAATTCAGTCTTGCGTTCCTGGTGCGTCTTAGCTCAATGAGTTCTGGATCAAAGAGTGTCTAGCTCAATGAGTGTCTGCGCATGCGTAGTGAATTTCCACCGTATTTGCTTTTTTGTCGAGACAACGACCGTCATCGTCGTGGAAACCGGCATGTGCGTGTGGAAAGCTCTTTTACCGACATGATACGACTTGTTCTCTGTCATCAGGGATTCTTACAGCGGCCGTTCCTCTGCCTCCTCTGGAATCTGCGCATGCGCCAAGGCCAATCGTCTTTCCATTCAACTACGGTGCTCTCTCGGCTGGCATGCAGACCCGTGTACTTCAGACCTTCTTGGTTGTTCCCTGTAAAAAGAAAAAAAAGCACAGTTTGAATGATTATCTAGAATATATTCAACAGTTGCATCATTCCATCTTAATAGCTGTATGGCCGAAATCTATGGGTGGTTGAAATCATTCCTCTATCGATTGAAGAAATCTTACAACTAAGTGAACAAGAACGAAAAATCATGCATCAGGCATAGATTAAGAAACATTTTCCAACGATATTTTTAAGAAATTTCATTTTTACATACAGCGAAATGACATATCTGAATAAGCAACTTAAAGAAAAACAAATAACTCAATAAAAATCTATTTTCAGCAGTTGCAGTCGATATCCCGTAAAGTGGGCGAAGTCTTTTGTGTAGCCCTGTATGCGATCTATAGAATATATATACACCACCCCATACATTCCAAAATTAGATCATTTTAAAAATGCATACCAGAGAGGTAAACATACTTCCAGCCATGATTGATCTTACTCAGTCCTTTAACCGATTTATTTTGTGTGTCTCTGTAAATGAACAATAAATGCTATATACTCTATTTTTATAACAAGTGTTTCTAATTGGCATAAAGGGTTAATCGGACCCTGATCACGGCAAGACTTTTGCTGTATACATTTTCTGTATTTTGCTGCTATAGAAAACATGCAATGCACTTCAGTTATTTTGTTAGGTTTGAAATATCATAACATCATTAAAATGCACCGCAAACAATTTTTCCCCATAGTTCATAATGTAATGGAACCCTTTTGCGAGTCCCTGTAAACGAACTATAAATGCTACTTATTGTATAATCCTGGTAAAGCATGCTGTAGTCCATCTGAATTACGTATATCAATCTCATTATGTTTAAAATATCGTAACACCAGTAAAATGCGCCGCAAACAATTTTTCCCTATCGACCATAATGGAACAGAATTATTTTGTGTGTCCCTGTAAACGAACTATATATGCTATACACTTCATTTTCAATACCGAACATCTCAATAGCATATAATATATAAATATTTCATGGCAATCCGAGTATATTGACACAGGTTAGAGGACGGACAGAACCGAATTCCTAAACACTTTTCAACTATGTTGGAAAATGTTAAAAACGACTAATTATACATTAGATTAATTTTTAGCACAATTATTCAAATTGGTAAAGAAATCAAAAATAAATGGACAACGATTATTTTAATTTTAATTTTTCCGAAGGTTCAATAACTCAAAAATGCTCATCGATTTACTATCTTGATTTTTGGGGAAACTTATCAAATATGGAAAAATTCAAACAACTTATTAATTTAGTGGTTAATGGTATGTCTGGTACACCAAATATTTCAAACATCTGGCAACTTTTCATTTAATTCACTCTCTTCACTCCCCCCCCCCCCTTTTTTTTTCTCCTCCGTGCTTAGGCTCGTCCAGACTGGCGGAGCGCTTCTAATTGGTCTCCTGCGTCACATGGGACTCATTACTCCGTTGTTTGTTTTTAGCACTCATCGCCATTCTACCTTGGCCGCGAGCGGAGACGCTAGCGTACTGACATGGTCTAAACATTTACATCTGTTTTTAACCATCGCACTGATGATGGAGCTTTCGAGGCTCCGAAACAGCTGTATGCCTTTTTATAGGTATTTTATTTGTGTTATTTTTACGTTGTTCATTTATTTTTGATATAACGGCACAAAGTTGAAGCCTCCCATTTTAAATAGCTTAGTAATGTTACAACTAATGTGAATTTCGCAGTATTTGACTAGTGTAATTTGAACACTTTTTGCAAAGAATTTATTAATTAATTTGAATATAAAATTATGACAATTTTAAATTTTTTATAGGTATTCGTTAATAGAATTGAATTATTGAAACAAATGTAGAAAATCTGACTTCGAAGCTTTGATTTAAATGAACCTCAATTTCTTGTGTTATTTCTTATCTTATTCTAATGATTAGTTATCTTATATATTATCTTACTATATTTTTCTTATCTTAAAAACAAGACAGAACATGTCTGGCGCTACGTGATCCACGAGTCAGTAATTTTCGGACATGTCTTTTTAAAACAGATGTGTTCATTAAAAGAATTTGATGAATATACCACTTTAAAATAATTAAATTGTCATTTTTTTAGGAATTGCAAAGTTGTCATTATACAATTAAAAAAAAATAGTTAAATAAATTATTTAAGGAGTGAAATTCGAGAAAAAGTGCTGTTAAATGGTATAGGATTGCTGAAATATATCTTTTGAATAATCTCATTATCAATTGCTAATGAGGAATTTGCAGAGATTCATTCTTATTTTTAGCTTACAGGCTATCAAAGCCTGAGAGCTAATGGACCGTCAGGTTCTGTATATACGTACGTATGCATGTACGTAACTCGATAAATTTGATAGAAATATCCGTTTAAATTCTAATTTTATATATAGGTTCATTCTGATAAGGTGCTTCCCTGATTAGTTTTGGGGGTTTGTTGGTTAAGTATCTTTATTTTTCAAGGGCAATTATTCTTTGAAATATACAATTAGTGTGAATAGTGTGAATGCCATCAGTTTAACTGGGCACTTTTCTTTATGTAAATTGGTGCTTTACAGAACTTATTGAAGTTAATGTTCAGCAGCATATAAAAAATGGATTTTCAAAGATTATTTGAAGAATTTATTCAAAGATGTTCCGGGTGGATATTTTAAAAACAAATTCATCATTTAGAACTTAAGATTGCCAATTATCAAGAGTAATAAAATCTTGAGAAATCTTGCTAACAAAAGAATGAACAAATTTTTGTTCAAGAGGGCATTCAGAATTCTTTCAAAAATTGATCAGCTATAAACATCTACAAACTCACAGCCTTTATTATTTTTATTCTGGTTTTCTGTGTTTTAACACTCTGCGACACAACCATGAATAAAACAGTTGCAAGATTTATTAAAATGAGTTAAAAATTTTAATTTATCAAACAAAATTTATCACAATGTCATCTCAAATAGAATTTAAAATAAACACATAATAAAGTAAAAATGGTAATAAAGCCATATAATGACTAAATAAACTTTGGATCATTTTTGTTCTGGAAATAGCATCAGGATACCTCACCTGCGCTGAATATCATTCTCTTCATTTAGTGAAAAAGCCATAGATACTGTAATGTGCGTAGTTTCTTTATTAATTACGAATGATTTAAACTGAACATAATAAAAATGTATGATGGTTCCTAAATATCCCCTCCTTCAAATTAATAAGAGCGTATGTAGCTCAGCTCATAAACTTACTCAAGAGATCATCCATTTTTATTTAACTTTGACTTTATATGAACTATAATTCTCAAAGGGATTTTCAGTAAGTAACACTATACGGACACTAATGTGGTAATAACTTTATGGTACTTGAAGCTATTCTCAAGCCACTCTAAGTCCATTTAACTTCAGCAGTGCATATACCGGGTGTCCCAAAAATGACTGATCGATTTTAAAATTCAATAACTTGCAAACGGTGACAGATATTTAAAAATTTCTTGCAGGAGGGTTATGTATGATGTCAGGAGTTTTCTTACTGGGATTTTTGATTTTAATTTAAAGTTAAAACTATAGATGGCGCTGACAGCGATTGGTGCTCAATCGAGGCCGAAACTGACGCCCCTCAGCATTGATGCACCGCCCCCTAAATACTACGTCTGCGCACTGGCGGATTTTTTTTTCAGCTTTTGAACGGTCCCTCGAACTTCAACACCAATAATTTCTAAAAGTTTTCTTCGCCTAGTTTTTCTGAGATCAAATAAGTCAAAAAAAAACTTTTAGATATTATTGGTGGCGAAGTTCGAGGGAACTTTCAAACACTGGAAAAAAAATCCGTCGGCGACAACTGCCATTTCTGTCAGCGCGCAGGCCTAGTATTCAAGGGGCGGTGCATAAATGTTGAGGGGCGCCAGTTTCGGCCTCGACTGAGCGCCAAACGCTGTCAGCGCCATCTATTGTTTGAAATTCGAACTAAAATCAAGAATCACAGTAAGAAAACTCCTGACATTATACATAACCGTCCTACAAGAATTTTTTAATATCTGTCACCGTTTGCAAGTTACTGAATTTTAAAATCCATCAGTCATTTTTGGGACACCCGGTATCTACAAGTTTCCAGGGGCCAAAAATAGGTAATGCCTCTGAACTGTTCAGGATAGTGACGGGAGTATTCGAATTCAAAATGTCTGAGGTCTCGATTCAGTCAAGTTCTCAAGTGATCTCGATTCGGACGGGAGTATTCGAATACAAGCTACCAGGCAAACTGTGGTTTTCGATTGTATTCAGTTCTTATAGCTCGAGTTTTCTATGTTTTCATAAGCTGCGCCAGTGAATGCTAATATTCAAATACTTACTCGGCGCTGTTTAAAACATTTCTCTGGAATCTTGAGGCTAGCAGGATGGATGATCGGCGCTGTTTTAGTTTTATTTTTTCAAATGTGTGTACAGCTAAGCTACATTTTTTTTTTTTTTTTTTTTTTTTTTTTTAATATAACAGAAAATAATTACTCATAGTGGAAAATTAATTTGTACAATTCGAAAAAGAAATTTTTATTGATTATGAAGATTAACCCTTTGTAACCCAACAACTCCGATTTTAAAATTACTAACTTAGATGTTAGAAAACATCATTTTAAGCATGTAAAAATAATATTAAAAAAAAAAAGAACATAAAAATAAAAATATAGTGACCAAAGGTGTTTTTTTTTTATATCTGGAACAAACAGAAAATTACATTTTTCTTATAAACATTGTAACTATTCTATTACAAAATTGTAAAATATTTATTACAAAATTGTAAAAATTCTATTCTTAAACGTATCCAACCTTTTTTATTTTTTTAAAATTTACGAAGTTAATTTTAAAAATAACGATAGCTGCTTCGTTGGAAAATAGCCTAGTGTTCTTTTAAAAAAAAAAAAACAAAACATAATAATAAAAATAGAAGTTTGTGTTTGTCTGCCTGCCTGGTGTGCTGTATTCTAACCAGACCGCTGCATGCAGAGTAACAAAATTCGGCAGGAAGGTACTTGTAATATCTGAAGTTATGCAGATCCAAAATAGTTTTTTTTTTTTTTTTTTTTTTAATAAAATTTTTTCATAAGATTTTTTTTAAGCGTTTTCTATCGAAATTCTCCGCGATTTCACCACATTAGTAAAATGAATCCAGTTTTAATCGTTTACCCCGATTTAGTAAATTATGTCCTTTTTTCAATAAAGTTTATTCGGAATTTCTACAGCGATTTTTGAACCCCAAATTTTAGGTACGTTTGAATGAATTTTCGTTTAAAAATTTGTTTTGAAACATTTTTAAATATATATAAAAACCCAAGCAGACCGGAGCGTGCATACAACACCCAGTGTACACTGTTCCCCTAACTCTATGTTCGTTTGAAAGAATTTTTGTTTAAAAATATAAAATCATACAAATTCCAGGTTCGTTTTGTTTAAAGAGATAGGCCGCAGCACGTTAGGTGTTCGCGGCCGAAGACAGTGGGGTGGACAACTCTATGTACGTTTGGATTTATTTTCGTTAAAAAATATCTAATAATTAATCTTTGATTTTAGGTAAATTTAAGGTTAGTATCGGCCCGGGCAATGCAGTGCGTGCCACCTAGTAAAAAAACAAACAAACAAACAAACAAAAAACATGAAAATATCTGAGTTACGATTTTTTTGTCAGAACTCATCGTGCAAGACAATTTTTTACACATCAACAATAGTAATACATAAATTTACCAATTAGGAAATACCAAGTATTCAACAATAAATCTGTACTAACATTTTTCAAAATAAAGAAATAAAACAGTTTTTTTTTTCCCTCATTCCGTCCTGAATTTCCGTGTAAGATAAATTTGAAACGTATGAACGTTAAAAGGAAAACAAAATTACAAATCCATACTTACTATACTTATCAAGTATAAAGGGTATTAAGTATTAAATAACAAAGTTTATTACAGGGTTTCCACAATCCTTCAATTTATGGTACCATTATTACTGAATAGTAATCGTCGCTTTATTTAATCGCAGATCGAAAAAAAATTTCGACTAAAATAATCAGAATAATTTTCTCTTTTTTATTTTTAAATAATCAGATACAGAAAATTTAATTAAATTTCCATATCTCTGCACCTTTGCCGTCACTTATGATAAAATAATGTACAAACTAGGTAGCACCCCCACCCCGCCACCCCCAAAAGAACGAAATTCTGCTTACACCTATACTGACTTTTCTAAAATATCCATACTTAATATTATCAAGTATAAAGGGTATTAAGAATAGAATAACAAGGTTTATTGCATGGTTCCCACAAGCCTTCAATTTCTGGTACCATTATTACTGAATAGTAATCGTTGCATTATTTAATCGCAGAATTTTTGCCATTAAATAAGGAAGTTCGGAAACAGTGTTGCTCAATGGCACCCATTTGAACCCTATATGTAAAGGTGAAAATAAGGAATTTGGCTTAGTAGCCACTGGCCGGTAGGTTGAATTTTTTTAGTAAGGCAGTTAGTCGCGAGTGAGAATAATTTCTTTAGTAAGTACATTTATGTCATTGAATAATTAATTTAAAAAATATATAATTAGTTTACAGTAAAGTAATTTATGTACTAAATAAAAATATTTTAATTTATATTGCTTTGAATAAACTTAAGATACTAATTTCCAATCTATTTTAAATTTTAAAATACGTTAACAGCAAAGTTATACACAACATGCTTATGTAGCCAACTACATAAATCTCACTAAGCTTAGGTACTTGTGCGGTTAACTACATAAGTACCTTTTACTAAAATAACATTTGTCTAGAATTAAGATCTGACAATAATAAAATAGGTATGTTCATACTAGGGATGCACAACCTATGGCCGGCAGGCCATAAGCGGCCTGCAGTGACCCTAAATGCCAACATCTGCAGAAATTGCAAATTTCACCAATTTGTCGTGAGAAAAATTTCAAATTTTGTCCATAGGTCGCATAAAAACATCATGAATTTAGCCGATCGGACACGAAAAATCGCGAATTTCGCCGATCGGGCGCGTAAAAATCGCGAATTTTGCCGATCGGGCGCGTAAAAATCGCGAATTCTGCTGATCGGGCGCGTAAAAATCGCAAATTTCGCCGATCGGGAGCGTAAAAATCGTGAATTTTGCCGATCGGGAGCGAGTTTCGCCGATCAGGCGCGTAAAAATCGTGAATTTAGCCGATCGGCGTATAAAAATCACAAATTTAGTCGATGGGACGCGTAAAAATCGTAAAGTTAGCCGATGGAACGAGTAAAAATCGCGAACTTAGCCGATCAGGCATGTAAAAATCGTGATTTTCGTCGCGCGGACGTGCAAAGATCGTGAATTCACCGATAAGGCGCGTAAAAATCGTGAATTTAGTTGAACGAGTCGGATTGTGGACCTCGACAAGCCAGTCATTTTTGCGAGTGGCCCTCCCCTTATAAAAGTTGTGTACTTCTACACTGTAAAAAAAACCGCTGTAGTTTTACAGCAAAAAATGCTGGCAATATGGGTGCCAGCATATTTTGCTGTAAATTTACAGCTATTTTGTTTTTCATGGATAAACAGCACTTTTGTAAATTCACAGCATTTTTTGCAGTTAATTTTACAGCAATTCAGTTTTTTTTATTTTACAGTAAATTTGTAAATTTTTACAGCATTTTTTGCTGTTTTTTACTGCACACTTAATAGCATAACTGTAAAATTTTTATATTTTTTTTTGTAGATATATATTTGTATCCCTCCCCCCCCCCCCCCTGTGTATTATTTATATTTATTTTGAATTTTTCTTATGATACTGAGACATATTTAACAGACTAAGAGCACTAAGTGTTATCTTTATGATTACTTATATCATTGTTGTAATAACATTTTATATAATCAATTCTATTATACATATGTAAGATACAAATTTAGCACCATAAAACTAAATTATAAAATACACCGAAAAAAATAATAAATAGAAAATTTCAAAGTATTATAACTCATTGCAAAGAGTGTTTCATATGCCAATTTCAAGTAGAATACTATACAATATGCATCGAAAACACTCAAAATATCTCTGGATACGAATTATTTTTTATTGTTAGATAATGAACAAAAAAAAAAAAAAAAAAAAGCGATCTGCTGATATTTAATGCTGCAATAATAGTAAACAAACTTTTGAAATATTTTATGAATTAGTAAAATAGCGTATCCAGATTACTCAATAAATAAATTGAAAATCGAATTTAAAAATTTAAAATAAATGCACGTAAAAAATAATCGATAAAATTTGAATATCACTGGCACAAAATCATCTTTAGTTGTAGTAAGACTGTTATTAAAAATTTAGTGAAGTACAATAAAATTCATTAACTAAATAACACTATTTAAATAAGCACACAAAGTGAACCTAAACTTTTGGAGAATAAAATAATAATTATATGATTTAGATTAGTAATTATATTAAAATACAAACGGATAAAATGAAGTTTTGAAAAATACATAAAAGCGAAATAAAGCATATCTAAAGAATAAGGAACTTCGTTTCCTTTTTCTTTTAATGTGATACTAAGTAAATAATAATAAAGTTTTATGAGAAAACGCTAAATAAATTACTTAAAAATTAGATAAACTGCTAAAATAATGTTTTGTTATAATTGAAGCCAAAATATTTAATCTTTATACACGTTATTGACGTGAACGTTTATATACACGTGGTCATAAGCGAAATTTGTATCTTATATTATATAAGAGAACTGACTATTTTATGGTTATTAAATCAATGACAAAAATAAACATAAAAATAAAACTTACCCTTAATTTTTCAAATATTTATCCAGTCTCTATGCTCTAGTTTGTGTATCCAAAAACGACATTATGAATTGCAATAATAAGCACATATGAAGAACGACGCTACCATCGAACGACACTAACGCTAATAATACCCTGCTCTCTGGTCACTTCACACGCACCTGTGGGTAATCTCATTTGGAATGCGGTCCGGGTGCTTTCGCCGATCTTAAAAATACGACGATTCCTGTAAATCGGTATTGAAATTACAAAAATGCTGTTTTTTAATGTGAGTGAAGCTATTCACTGCAAAATCAGCAGTATTTTCCCCCGTTTTTTTTTTTACAGTGTAGTTTATACACTAAATAATAACCCACAACATGATATACATTACACATGCACAACCTGTTGGCCCGCAGACCAAAAGTGGCCAACATCTTCAGAAATTGTGTATTTCGTCAATTAGTCCGGAAAAAATTGCAAACTTCGTCAATCGGGAGCGTTAAAATCATGAATTTCCGTCGTGTAGAAGCATAAAAATGATGAATTTCCGTCATTCGGGAGCATAAAAATCAGGAATTTCGGCGATCGGCTGCAGAAAAATCATGAATTTCGACGATCGGGTGTGGAAAAATAATGAATTTCGTCGATCGGACGCGAAAAAATCCTGAATTTCGTTGATCGGATGCGAAAAAACCATAAATTTCATCGATCGGACACAGAAAAATCATGAACTTCGTCGAAAGGGAGCGAAAAATATCATAAATTTCGGCGATCGGGCACGGAAAAATTATGAATTTCGTCGAACGGGCGCGAAAAAATCGCGAATTTTAGAGTAATAAGGATATTGGAAAATCCTGCATTTGGCCGGTTCTTTTCATATTTTTAATCGCCAGTTTTTCAAGTTTAATCGACGAGTGGCGACTGGCGAGTGCTTATTTTCACCTTTACCTATATGGCACCCATTTGGACACATACTTTTTTTTAATTATTGAAATATAACATTTAAAATAAAAACAACAATAAAACAAACAATTTCGCATGCTGGAGAGTAAAATATTACAGTTTGAAAAAAGAAAGTTTTTCTTGATTTAATTAATCAACAAAAATTGCTTCCTGTTCTAGATTATTCAAAAAGTTCTGGGTAGATTAATCATTAAAGCTTTACCATTTAATTTTCTAAGGAAAATTTTACCATTGAAAAATTAAGCAAAAAAAAAAAAAAAAAGTAATATGACTATCTCAATTTTCATCCGAACGCAAAAACAACATGAAAACAGCTGTGACGGACACGTGAAAAAAAAAAAAAGAAAGAAAGAGGGAGAAACAGAAAGGTGATTTTACGTAGAACAAACATTTGAATTTCGCCCTCATCAAGTTTGAACAAAGTCTGGAGTAGTTTTCAGTTCTAGAACATTTGAATACAAAGTGGTTTCGATTCTGAAAAGTATTCGAAAACTAAGGTATCGATTCTTAAAAGATCTCGAATCGGCCCATGACTAGTTCAGGAGCGAGTTAAACGCTCTCTCTCTCCTAGAGAGTATTCGTACGGCAAAGATATTGCCGGTAAATTAACTTGGCCAGAAGCGAACCCAGGCGTTCCTGATAAATGAACTTTATGAGATGTTGTGACGTAAATTTACCGTATATTAATGTTTGTTCGTTAACAAAGTCTTTTTAATTTAAACAGTGGTACAATATATAAGACAGAAATATCTACAATTGGGAATGCAAAAGAATTCCTTCTTAGGCACTTTTTATTCCTATTTTGGTCTGTTTCATCTAAATATTATTTAGGTTGTTTAAATTTTATTATATTCTATAAATCAAACCATATTCCAAAAGAGTAAAAATTCAATACTGATTTAAATGAATTTAAAATTGATTAAAAAAAATCCTAGTAATTTAAATCGTGATTTTAATCATCCTTATTTAAATTGTCGTACCATGACTGTGAGTGCATAGCTTTTTGTAATCGATTACAATTATTACAAGTAATAGTAAAGGCAAAATAATAAGTACATTTACAGAGATGTCCCTAAAGGAGGTTACTGGATACCCACCGAGTATGAGGTACGAATGCCTCGTCCTGAGCCTTGGACAATTGCATGCGACTTCTTTGTGCGCGACCCACAGGGACTGGGGTCCGCCCGTCCTCAGCTTGACGGGGCCCGCCTTGAACACGTGACGCACGTGGATGCCGAACCGCACCCAGTCGCCCACAGTCTCCCTCGACAAGATGTCCGCCTGAATGGCTAAAAACGAAACAGAACAAATATACCTTAACGATCAACAAACATCTAATAAAGCAAAAAGCATATGAAATATTGTAAGTAATAGAAATGATAAGATTAGTTCGAGTAAAGTAGACAAAAGCTCCGTGGCTGTAGTGATAAGGAAAAGACAGCTGACGTCACTGCTGGATAACAAGAAATACCTGTCCACTCTTTATGGGGAAAAGTTGGGTTGCTTGTTGGGTAAAGTGATAATGTTATTGGGCAACCTTGTTTGTTTGTTTAATAATTTAAACATAATAAAAATGTATGATGGTTCCTAAATGTCCCCTCCTTTAAATTGATTAAGAGCGTAGATTTCCAGATGTAGCTCATAAACCTACTCAAGATATCATCCATTTTTATTTAAGGATCTTCTTTGACTTTATAAGAACTATAATTCTCAAAGGGATCTTCAGTAGTGACACTATACGGACACTAATGTGGTAATAACTTTATGGTACTAGCATCCGCTTTATAGCTAACTGCAACTGTTAACTGTCGTCCTTTATGATTCCCACTGTACACATGAGTGCGGACGATTTGAGTGGTCTACGTTTAACATATCTATTATATGATTGTCCTACGTCGCTATGTCGATTCCTGCAATGATCGCTACGACAAAAATGCAGTGGTAGATTGGTTGACGGAAGTGTTTGTTTGTAAACATGACCTTTCCTTATAGATAATGTGTATGTTTGTCAACAAACTGTCTTTCTGCTTGTTTACTCAACTCCACGTAGGCAAAACTTCGAGCTAAATGGCTTCTAGATTTTCGTTGAATTCCTCGTAATCTTCACGTTCGTCATATTATGTGTATATTATTCTGCGAGAATTGCCACTTTCTGCCTAAACCGAGTAGAACCTTACTGAAAGAGACCCTTCAAAATGGTTTATCAATAATGGTTAATAAATCAATTAAGTTGATGCACTGATTTTTACGAACTTATGTTTACAGTATGGTTATAACTGATACTACTCAGCATGTTATGTAGCGCGATCTAATGGCAAGAAGGGAGCCAAATTTTGTAGGATGATTAAACAAGATGGGGAACAAAGGATTCCTCAAAAATAGTTCCAAAAGTCACCGCTAGGGAAAATAAGGCGCTGTTTTTTTCACGGAATCCTTTCTCCCCCCGTCTTGCTTAGCCATCCTACAAAATTTGGCCCCTTCTCGCGATTAGATCGCGCTACTGAACACGTGGAGAACACTGCCAATGCTCCCTTTGTATCTGCTAGATATTAGTCGGGTATGAGTTACTTGGAAACGTGATATGTAAAAATTAGATTGATGAAATTTAAGATCAAATCTGGTTTTGAAAGTTGGTGTATGGGAAAGAGGGACTTCTACGTGGCTTAAACTTTGCGCGGCGGCAGCATTTGGCCACCTTGGAATACCTAGAAAGACTCGTGACATATTCTTACCCCCCTTACTCTGCCTTTCAGCAGAAAAGTGTCTTTGTGTTCAACAATACTAACTTTGTCACACCCTTGTAGTAAAGTGATTCATTCCATTGAAGAACTCCCCTATGGCCATTTCAGAGAATGAACAACAAATAATTTTACAAAGCATGCCGAGAGAACAGGATTTGTAGGGTTACCTATCGTGTGTCTAATAGAAAAAGTTACCAGATAAGTACGCATATCGTTCATAGCTTTACTCTGATTGGTTAAATGGGCGAAGAATCAACAGTGTTGACAGATTAACCAACATTTCCTATCCGGATGTGTTGGGTAAACAAAAATCCTTCAGCAAGGTGTAACAACTATTGTTGATCAACATGTTGAGCCAATGGGCTACGTCTATTATAATAACCCTTCCGTTCCTAACAACAAAGACGAACCATAAAGGAGGGCAGATATTCAAGCCATTGCCTTTTTTTAATAAACTATGCGTTTCGACCGATATATATAAACCAGCCGTCTTCAGAAGATTAACCAATCCCGGTAGTAAATGGGCCAACGATAAACTAATTGAGTTTCCAATGGCCATCTGGCAAACATATAAACATTAACCCACAACCAAGATGCATCCACTAAGCCTGTTTCTCTTTAAGATGCTTTTTTTTTACTGACATCATCCCTTTTTGGCTTGTTCGTCCTTCCTCTTTTATAGTTGGGGTTGAGGTGTAGTAACCTTGCCTAAATCGTCATTATATCTAGTAATCCTAAATCAGGATGCACATATAAGCGACATAGTGCGCTTCCTAAAGTGCTATTACACGAGTCGTCAAAGTGGACGAAACCATGGCGACCCATGGCTTCAAAAGAGTTGCTCGAAAAACGACGGAGCCATTTTGTCGCCGGAAATGTTGGTGAGGCCAATCCAATGCAAAGGTAACTGACAAGAAAAAAGTCTTGCTCGTAACAGCCAATGAAATGCTTGGAAAACTGACGGGTCGCGGCCAGTTTTGTCGTTTAAAATTATCCCGTGTAATAGCTTTATGAGGAGGAGAAAAAGGTTTGAAGAATCAGGTTTGAATTTCAGAATTTGTTTCTTGACTCGAGTTACCTTTTCGTGCCTAAAATGCAAGTGAAAAGAGTTATGCTTTTTAGACAACTTACCGTAGTCCCTTTTGCAGTACTTCTTGAGGTTGAGCCTCTTCCTGCTGGCCGGACACTTGCCGCAATCCACTGAAAACAGAAAAAGTATATAAATAGAACTTATGAGAACAACAACAACAAAAAACAAAAAAATCCCTGACGGCTCGGTCTATAGACACAGGTAGATTACGAAGACGCAGACCGTGGGGCACCTGTTTATTGGGAATTGCAGAAGAAATTACCATTTTGCCATGATTTGATGCGGCCGTTGGGACCGCCCACTTCGAAATCTACCTGTGTCTGTAGGCGGGGCCGGCAGGGATTTTTTGTTTTTAAATTTTTTTGCTGTAAGGGTTGGTCTTATAAAAAGCTTGTCAATATAAAAATTGTAGATAATATCAAGATGATTTACAATAAATCTAAGCGGATTTGATATCTTGGGAATGGACGGAGTTATGAATTTTTTTCTTCTTAAACCTCTATAACACCCCCTCCCCCCTTGAGGCCATTTTTAATGATATCAAAAATCTGTTATACATACATTTTCGGCCCTTTTCCTAGAAGTAATAATAACTTTAAACGGATTCGTTACGTATCCTAATTAAGAAGTTATGGGGGTTTTCTGTTTTCACAAAAAGCCCCTCCCCCCCATTTCCCCTCCCTTGATTCGATTTTGCCCATGAACAAACTTGACCGAGATTTTATGCCCCTTGATTTTATGTATCCGTTTGGTAGATATTTGTGCAGAATTATTGAAGTTAAGTTATCGTGTCTATAAAAAAGTAATATAGATAGATAGATAGACAGATAGATAGATAAAGTTTTGAACTGGGGTGGTTTTGTAGATCTGCAAAAAATTTTCAGAAATTCCATAGGTTTAGAAAGTGTCTTCCATGACGTCTTTTAAAAAGGCAATATCTTTTCTATTATGAAACGGAATGATGGAATAAAAACTGACTTCAAGGGAATGTTTCTTACTTTATGGCAACACTTTATGCTTGTCTACATTAGTGTCCTGCTGATTATGCTCAAAAAATCAGGTTACCCGACGTGACAGTAGGCTGAACCAAAAGTTTTCAACTGAAGCGTTAGCAGGTTAAGGCGGTATTAAAAAAAAAAAAAAAAAAAAAAAAAAAAAAAAAAAAAAATATTTTCCACGCTCAACAACTCAAAAATTTCAGACTCATTTTTAACACTTTCCAACCTAGTTGAAAAGTGTTTATGACTTCGGTTTGTCTGCCGTCTGTCCGTGCTCTAACTCCCGTCAATAGGCTCGGATTGCCCTGCAATTTTTGTATGTTGTTGTCGTTATCTATAGCATGTTCCCTATTTCAACTGAAGTGCTTATAGAACACTTATAGATACTTTACAGAGACAGTCAAAAGAATTCCATTCCATTACGTATATGGAGAAAAATTGTTTGCGGTTTAATAAAATCATGTTTCACTATTTTAAACGCATTGAAATTTATATAGATCACTAAGGTGCATGACAAGAGGCTTACTACAGAATAGTGTGTGTAGAGCAGTCATCGTTCATGAACAGGGACACACAAAAGAATTCTCTACTGTATGTTAACAATCATTCCTGGAAGTGCGTTTTAAGTTGCTGAACACAATTTTAAATTGAACTCGCTTTTTGTCTATTACTGGGTGTGTATAAATTCCGTATTTCATATACAGGGCAGCACAAAAGTTCGCGAACGCATTTCCGTTTATTGAAAGAAATTCCAGAAGGAGAATTTTAAACTGGGCTACGCGTTTCCTAACTAAACTAAAATTTAGCATCCTATGTAGTATACATACAAATCTATAGATCCTATACAGGGCTGAATAAAAGTATTCGGATATTTTTCTGAATATTGTATAGGTTGGAAATTCCTGAAATGACGTTTTTAAATAGTTTATGTGTTTTCCAAATTGTTTACTTTAGATGTTATCTTCCAGCTTATTAAACGGTAATAATTTGTAAAATTATTTTGGAAGTGTTGGAAAGAGTTACATAATCTATGCTTGACGCATGATTTTTCGTTCTTGTAAAAAGTAAAAACATGAAACTTGGCGGCGTGATTTAGGAAGAGATTTATAAGTGACCTGTGTTTGTATTTTTCGTTCAATTCATTAGAAATTGATTTACAAACAATTATTTTCACAGTACGATCATTTTCTTTTGTTTCCAGCGCTATCCCTTCGGGAAATTCGGTTCAAAATGTCCACTTTGACAGCATTTTTTGAAGTATATTCTGCCTTTATCACAATATCGAGACAATACGGACATTATAAAGTTTCTGAATAAGAGAACCTGCCAATTGGATGCATTTTAAAGCATAAATGAATTTAAAAATAAGTCCCAAAATAAGCAGTTTGGATTTGAGTACACCCTTAACTTGCGTTTGTGAAATGACCGTGTCTGGGAAAAGTGTCTCTCAACCACTTCAGCCCCGAGATAAGACGGGGGTAACCAGGACAGCGGGCCCCGGTAATAATTTCATTGTGGGCCCTCCACCCTAAGCCTGATAAAATAAAACCTACTTAGACAAAAACGTACAGAAAATTTCGTTTTAGACTGTTTTTTTTCATTTTAGAAGGTATAAATGCATGGAATTTTTTTGGTTAGGCCATGACTTTTCCCCTGTTTACAGCAGAATTCCGTTAAAAACAATCATTACTAGTATTTTATCTCTTACAATTTTTTTTTTTTCAGTTATATTAAATTTTAAGTACGGAGCACTAAAAATAAGTGGGCAAGTGTGATCGAAGATCGCTCAAAGGATTTCGTTTAATATTCCTTTCAAAACACTTTATCCTTTCTTTAATAAATTCAAACAAATTTCATTTAGCAACAACAACAACAACAAAAAAAAAAGGTCATGTTTTTTATAAGTAAAAATTTACCGGTCTATTTTTTCGTTTTTTCGAATATCTAGATTTTCTTTTTAATTCTCTCATGACGTGGTATTAATCTGCTTTGTGTACTTACACATACTTATACTCCTTGTACTATTGAGAAATCTTAGACATTTTCCGTTTCATTACCACTATGACGTCCATCCATTTTATTTCATATTAATCCTTTTTTTCATTTGGTGAAACTTTTTATTTCATTTTTCACGTAGAAATCGCCTGATAGAAAATTAATTATTGTAGAAAGAATTTCACTGTGGATTTTTAATTTTTGGCATTTGCTATAACGAAAAATGTTTCAATTGAATAGGGAAAGGCTGTTAGAATTTTGGTTTTTTATCTCTATTTATTAAAATAATACGAATTTTTCAAATTTTAATATTTTGAGCTCTTCACAGCTGCTGTTCAGATTTATACACTAAGTTTGAACTCTGTAAGTTACATAGTTTTTGAGAATGGCTCTGTGATAGACAGACAACGGAGCGGGGGTAATAGGGTTTCGTGAGATGAACGAAACCCTAAAAAAAAGACAGGAAAAGAGACAGACATATATTTGGACAAACTAATTGCATCGTTAGAATTGTGTTTAAAACATTGGGGGGAAGCATCCATAAGTGCTAAAATAAACAAGAACGTCTGAGAAACAAAAGTTCATGAAGTGCCACCTATTTAGTGACACAACAAGGGACGGGGAGGATGTTTTTAGCTCACTTCACGAACAAGGAACATGAAAACTGGCATTTTTCCACTCTCGGAATCTGCAACAAGCCATCGTACAAGGAATAAACAAAAATGGTGCCTGACATGTGTTCGAAAGTCAAGGGCCCCATGACATGACATCAAGTTGAAACGAGTCGTTGGCCACCGTAACACTTACCCATCATGGATAGGCATATACTATAAAATAGGAAAATAAAACACGCGGAAACTATTTATAAAATGAATTGCCATTCGAATAAAATCGTGGTTTGTTGACGTCCTAAACTTAAAAGGCTCGATTACTGAATTGTGTAACAGAAGCATCCTCATATCTCTAAAAATGATAATCTTATTCACTAACGGTTTACTGCGTCGAATGAAGCGTCTCATTTGCAATTAAAATACCGCTTTGAATGGAAATTGGAATGAAATACAGGGTCACGAAAAATCGAAGAGTGCGGAAAATAGGATGACCAGTAGCTCGGCCACTCATGATCCGAAAGACTTCCTTCTTGATGCAAAATGTATGTTTTTTCATTGTCTTTTATACTCACTCCTTAAAATAAACCATTCCGAAAATTTTTATAGATCTTTTATCAGAACGAATAGTTAGAGAGTCCGAAAAAAAGAGTTCCGGATCCTCGAGGTGACTGAAATTCAAGAAGCTTATTCCCATTATGACATACTTAGTACATACCCAATTTCAAGTCTCTATCTCAATGGGTTCGGGAGATAGAGCGTTTACAGACACACAGGCGGACAGCAATTTTTTTTTTCTAAAAATATGTTTTTTGGAATCTCTAGTGTCTAAAACGTGTAAATCCGTTTTCCATTTTCAAAACGATTACAAGGCACCCTATACTACGTATGATGGGTAAGTAATATGTAATGCGGATTATAAGAGGGGTTTTAATGTCGAAAAGAGAAAGAAACAAGAACGAAAAATCATGCGTCGAGCATAGATTACGTAACAATTTCTAACACTTCCAAAAGACTTTTAGAAATATTTACTGTTTAATAAGATGAAAAAGGATGTCTCAGTGAACAAGGTCAAAGTCAAACCGGGCGGGGAGGCCTACCTTTCGGCCTAAGCTCAACTAGCCCCGTCCATGTCTATGTAAACAAAGTCAAAGTCAAACCGGGCGGGGAGGCCTTACCTTTAGGCCTAAGCTCAACTAGCCCCGCCCAGCAGGTCGGCAAAGCCTTACAAAATAATAATTAAAGTTGAGAGAAAACAATAAATACAAAACGATACTAATAGCTCACTTACTGAACGATAAACCAGGACCGTGCGAAGAGAAAACTGCGCCCGGGGTAAAGTTTCAATTTGGTGCCCCCCTTCCCCTCCCCTTCTTTTTGTGACAGGTAACACAAAACTGATAAAGTACAGAAGCAGAAATAAATTCTATTGAATAAACGTTTCACGTTTATGGAATTTTAAAAGTTTTAATTTTAATTCAGAAATTGCAAACAACTCAATAGCGTAAGAGAAAATTGCACTTATTTGTTGGAGAAATCATGATATTTTGAAACAGAAAAAAAAAGAACGATGAAAAGAAAAAAAGAAATTCCCCAGAAAATGATCGATGACCAAAAAATGAATAAATAAATAAATTAAACCGTGGTTGGTAGTATAAATTTGGCGTCCCCTCAACTTCCGAGCCCGGAGCAAAGGCCCCTCTTCGCATGGCTCTGCGATAAACAATTAATAAATATGATATTAAGAAAGAAAATAATCCTAGTTTGAATAGAAGCATCGAGTGTTATAAAGATACTTATTTGGGGAAAAACTTGATTAATGAGATAGGGGTATTGACAAAAAACATTATTCAAGATTATTGCTAACTAATTTTAATAAATATGTTGTATTTTGATATCTCATGTGTTTAAACTATAATTAGAACCCTTATTTACTTCATAATTTTCAAAATCAAAGTGGTCTTATAATTTCTTAACTCACTGTAGAGTTTTAACAATAATTTTTTAATCTTATGTAAATAAGATGGCAGAACAGAGGAGAAATTAGAGATATTTCTTAATTAGTAAAAGGAAACAGGCGTATAGTTATAATTTGTGTTTTATTATGAAATCTTATTATTATTTTATTTTTTTATGGTTATCCGGTAACAAACGCGGAACTATTTATATTGTTTTAAGTGTAAACGTGTGAATGCTCTGTATCATTTTAAGATGATTATTTTTTTTTTAACTATAACACTACACTCTAAAATTGGGAGGAGTGAGAAGTTGACTCTTTGGAAGAGTGAGAGGCATTTCCACTCTTTTTGGAGTGAATTTTATAAAAATACACTCCTTAAAGAGTGGAATTTTCCACTCCCTAGAAAGGAGTGAAATATGTCACTCCGTTGTCGAGAATGACTGTCTCACTCTTTTGACAAGAGTGAAATATTTCACTCCGTTGAAGAGTGAAAGCCTGGCATTATATAATTTTGTCCATATTTATTTATTGAGAGAAACGAAATTATAATTTTTCTTTTTCTTTTTAGGTAGATTTCGTAAGAAATACTACCTATTACATTCTCCCCTATGTTGGAATTTCTGAAAATTTTTGGAGATCTACGCCGATCATGACCCCTAGAACCCCAAACCACCCCCCAGTTCAAAACTTTATCTATCTATCTATCTGTCTGTCTATATAGCTATATCATTTTTTTATGGACACGATAACTTCAATAATTCTGAACAAATCTCTTCCAAACTGATACATATAATCAAGGGACATAAAATCTTGGTCAAGTTCGTTAACGGGCAAAATCGAAATGGGGGGGGGGGGTTGTGAAAACAGAAAAAAACCCATAACTTCTTAATTATGATACGTATAAAATCTGTTTAAAGTTATTATTACTTCTAGGAAAAGGGCCAAAAATTTATGTATGACAGATTTTTGATATCATTCAAAATGGCCTCAAGGGGGGGGGGGGAGTTTAAGAAGAAAAATATTCATAACTTCGTCAATTTACAAGATATGCAATCCGCTTAAATTTATTATAAATCTTCTTAATATTATCTATAACTTTTATACTGACAATTTTTTTATAGGACCAACCCTTATAGAGAGAAAAAATCCCTGCCGGCTCCGCCTGCAGACACAGGTAGATTTCGAATTTTGCTTTTTAACCATAAATATAAAATAAACTTATGTGGAGAATTGATATTTTATCTTTTTTGTACTACTACTTTTTTTTTTTTTTAATCATTGTTCAACAGTATATAATGCGGTTATTTTATTTTTGTGGCAACACTAATTTGAGGAAAAATCTTGCATTTCATTTATAAAAATAATGCCGATTTAATTTTTAATTAATAGCAATATTTAATCAAAAACCATGTTTTAACGAAATGTGGGGGGTAGTACTATGTCAGAAGCTGCTTTAAAAAGCTTTCGAAGGAGGCTACCTCATTTGTTGTTGTGTGTTTTGTAAATTCGTCACTGCAAATAGCTAAAAATTATTATATTTCCATTTGGAAGAATTTTTTTTTTTTTTTTTAATAATCAGGCATAAAGAAAATAAAATTAATTAAATTTCAAAATACTGAGAGGGGCAACGGCCTCCACTGTCCTCCTGCTGACACTTATGTTTTATGAAAATGCAATAGTTATTTGCAAGTATTACGACAAAATCTGTAATTAAACTATGTTTTATATCTGTCGAAACTTTTTAAAACTATAATAGTAATTAAACTCAAATAATTGATAAATGTCAGTTATCGTAAATTGATAAATGCAAGTTGCATTATGAAAAATATACCAAATAAAGAAATTAAAATGTTTCTAATTTATTCTCCTACAACGGTTTATTTCCCGCTGATAAAAAGTAATGAGATCAAAAAACTCTTTATATTATAAACGAAGTTGAGTCAGTGATAACGCTAAATTCAAAATGCTGACCTGGCTGTTTTGCTTTGTAAGATGACGTCAGTACGTCATTGGCATTCGCGCGGTAAAAGAAACTGTTTTAATGATTTGTACTTGTTTCACGAAGTTTGTCCAGATTTTAAATGGTGTATAACTAACTCCCTTATTATAATGAAATATAGTATTTAAATTGTGGTTCTCATAATGTGTGGTGTGTCATCTGCATCTGCAACTATATTAGTGCAGTTTTTGTTCTTCAAAAATTTACTTCAATGGCTATTATTTGATTGATAAAGATGCCATGCTGTTTCTAGAATAAGAAAATACTCGCGAAATACCAAGTTCCAGAATGATATAAAAGTTTCTTCAATATATATATTTTTAATTTTACTCATTCATCTGCACATTTAAAGAAAGATATAAAAGACAAATAAAAAGTGCATATATTTTTTAATATTTATATAAAAATTGATTTAAAATTTTGTGGATTATTTTACAAAGGTAAGAGCTCTTGCGCGATTATTTACGAAAATATAATTTTTATTTTGAAATGGAAGTTTTACGCGATTTTATTACTTCTGTAATATTAATTATTTAAACTACTTTTTTAAGAATAATATGTATTATCTTATTTGTATATTTTTATATCGAATAAATATTTTTCAGTGTTACAAGAATTGTATTTTTTTTTATTATTATTTATGTATTTATTTTTTTATTTTCCACTAAATTTATATCATTTCCAGGATTAACGATCTTGTTTACTAATCCTTAAATCATCCACTTTATAAATACATGTTTTTTTTTTTCGTTTTTTTTTTTTTCTAGTAAATAAACTGATTATTGCTTGAATACATAAAAGCAGAGTATTGCTTTTATTGCTTGTATATTCAGACCCATATTTGGCAAAAATTTTCGTATTATATTTTTGCCAAAAAAAATTCCTTTTATTTTTTTAGCTTAAAATTTTATATTTCGATTTTGCAAAACTTCAAATATTGAAACATAATTTTAATATTGATTTTTCGATTACTTCTGGTAAAAAGGTGATTTCAGATTTTAATTTGAAATTGGAAAAAGGTAAGTGTTTTATATTTCACATAAAATTGCTGGGGATTTTTTGTAAAGTATATTTATGCATTTACATGAAAGATAAGAAACTAACAATTGGACATGATAAAATGTACTATATATAAGGAACATGATCTTGAAGCTAGAAAATATTTCTCCTGCATGTTATTAATATATATATATATATATATATAATTTTCTAATGACAGTTTAGTAACTCTGGTACTACCATCTGATGTATATACGAGAAATTACTAACATGGCAATTTAATTAAAAGTATAAAGTTATTAAATGATATTGTATTAATATGTTTTTCAATTGTAATTTTCAGTTACAGGTATTACTGGTATGATTTCGCATATGAATTTTTATTTTTAATGACAAATCATTTAATTCTGTTACACATTATAATTTTGAAGTTAATGTTTTCATGTTAACAAAATGAAATATATATATGGGAAATGTTATGGACATTTTAGCTTCAGATGGCGAACATAAAACTTGACAAATAATCATAAAAGCATCCGAATGAAGTTATCATAAAATTCTGAATATTTTATTAATAAATTTTAATTAAAAAAATTAAATTACTATTATATTTAGTTTCAGGATTTTTTTTTAAATCTGAAAACTTGCTCAAAAAATAAAAACTGCAATTAGATCCTGTGTTCCATCTGTATAACATATTTAGATTTCAAGACACAAATTCATTTTGAAAGCTTTACGTTATAAAAACTGCAGAAAATGTAAATTAATTTTGATTTTGATTTTTTATTCTTTTTTAAAATAAAAAAGTTTACAATTAAAAATTGGAAATCAGAAAAAATCTACAATTTAATATATTTACTTACATAAAGTTAAGATGTAAATTTAACACCTAATTAGTTTTTAAACTTGAATGAATTTTTCCTAGTGTTATTAAAAGAATAGATATATTTTTTAAGGATAGCTGACACTTTCTATTAACTAGGTCTTACAATTATCATCTTATCTATATAAAAAAAAAATGCCCATATGGTCACCTTAATAATAATAATAATAATAATAATAATAATATATATCTGTGTTCCATCTAAATAATATATTTAAATTTCAAGACACACAGCCATTTAAAAAATATAATACAAACAAAGAATCCAAATCGGTTTACTTAATCATATATGAACTGGAAAAATAAAATAAAAATAAAAAAGTCATATTGAATAAGATTCTAAATAAAGAATCAAAATAATGTGGAACTAAAAAAAGAAAATTGAAAAAAAAAAAAAAAAAAGAGTGGTGGTGGTGTGTATGTGTGTGTGTGGGGGAGGGGGGGATTGGGTAGATAAGAACCATGTTTGGCCCATGGCAGAGACAAATATATTATTTTTTAAGGAGTTTGTAATAAAATTTAGGATTAAAATGGTTCTTTTTGTATAACTATTTAAGTATGCTATGTACAAGATATAAAAAAAGTTGTTTATCAAATTTTAATATACTCTTAACATTTTTATTAAAAAAAAAAAAAAAACCTTTTTTTTTAAATTTATTTATTTTTACAATTGAATCCATTTGGACACTACACTGTTAACTAGTATTTTAAAAACACAAATTGCACAAATTGTGCTTATTGTGCTTATGATTTTAGCAACTAATAAGCACAATTTGTGCAATTTGTGTTTTTAAAATATTTATTTTTATTTATTTATTTATTTTAATAAGAAGGGCTCTTAACACCAGCGTGGTTTTTATGGATGTTAATATTTGAATAAAAATATAAAACATTCAGAAAAAGAATGAAAACTTGATTTTTCCTTATTATTATTATTATTATTGAACTATTCTATTCAAATGTTAAAATAATTTAAAGCATACTTAAAGGATAGAAACTCGTACTTTCTACTAAGCAAATGAACTGCATGAAATGAAAATGAACTGAAATGAACGAAAATGAACTGTAAAATGAATTTATGCAGTTAAAATTCTTGATAGCGGATACCTCGGGACTTCTGGGTTTGTTATCTATATACCTCCATTTAGCGAACTATAAATCAGGCTTGGAGACCACCGACCAGGCCCCTACCTACCGGGATTCGACCCAGTTTGACGGGTTTGAGTGCCTGGAGAATGGGGCGAAAATCGCCTGATCGCCTCATGGAGGCGGTCCACTAAGACAAGGTCCCAGGTCGGCCAACTAATGGAGTCCTGTTTTACTGTGTTGTTCACTCCTGAGTTTCAGTGTTCTGAGATCTGACGCCGCACACCACGAACTCGTCATGGCAGTTGGAATAGGGCTGGACAATTTAGTGCCAAAACTTTTGTACTCAACTTAGCCTGAGAATTGGGGGGAGAATTTTGAGGGAAAGTAAATTAAGCAATTAATTAATTAAAATTTTTTGAAGATACTGTGATTAAGTAATAATTGCCAAAAGCTGGGTTGCTTCCAGAAGAAGGACATGATTAATGCATGGGCAAACTCTTCCCCTGCTGTGACCCCCTCCTCTCTGATTTTAGGTGCCTTCCAAATTTGATATTTCTTTCAATATTTTAAACTTATAGAGTAGGATATAGCGGACATTTCGAGACTATAAAATTTATCTACTATTCGGAGGTGTCCACATTTCTGATGTAAAAATATTCAAACATGTATGTGTTGTGGATTGAAAAGGTGGATTTTCGCTAAATAGAGGTGTCCGCGTTTACCTCTAAAACCGGACACTTCCGAATAGCGGAAAAATTCTGTGGTCCCGAAGTATCCACCATTGAAAGATTTTATTGTTTTTAGATAAATATATTTTTTGTTTTCAATCTTATCTTAAAAGCTCAAAACATTGAATATAATCTGTACAATGTCGAAAGAGATTTAAAATATCAGCTTTACGAAAATTGCGTATTAAATTTTAGGCCCCATAAAATCGGATGTGTGTTTGTGAGGGGGGAGGTAGTGCCATGGACCAGTTTTCCCATGCTTTAATAAAGTTCTTCTTCTGGAAAAATTACCAGCCCTGCTTAGTGGTAAAATATATTCCCATTTATCGAGGATGCAATGTGGTCAAATATGGCTGCATTTAATGCTTTAAAAAAAACGTGGTCAAAAAAGGCAACTTATTGCCGACAGATCAGAGCACGAAAATGGCCGCAATTCAGACGTTCAAATGTCTTAAATTCAGACACAAATAAGTGTCTTAAAAGATTAAGACACTTTAAAGTGTCTCTTTTTTTAACCATCCGTTTCAGACATTTCAGTTTACAGTGATAGAAAAAGGGATGTTGACAACAGAAATAATATGTATGATTTTAGAATAATAGGACTTTGCAAAATAGCACTAATTTACGGAAAAGTACTGTCAAAAGATAAGAGTTTATATTTAAAACAAAAATTAAAGTGAAATCACACATTGTTAGTCATAGAATATCCCTCTATTAAATAGTTATTAATAAAACTTTAAAAGCAACTAAAATACAGTAAACAATAATGTTTGATTAGATTTAAATTCATTAGCAATTAATACAGAGATCTAAAGATGTAAAATTTGAATTACACATGAAAAAAACATAACGTACATCACAGGAATTATTAAAATACTAAATACAACTTAATGGGTATTTGAAAAGAAAGAAATTAATTAACTGATTAAGATTTTGGTTAATTACTTGCCCTTATGGTAATTTTAAAACTATCATATCTTTATAAGGCATGCAATGAAAGTAAACACAATTGTGATAAGCTTGGAATAAAATATTTTAGTTTATTTCTGTCAGTAACCTAATTTAATTCATTATGTAATTCCAATTGAATTTTTCCTTAAGAGTTCAATTACTGTTACAAACTATGAATTAAATAAATATTGCCAATAAAGTATTTTATTCCAATCTTTACCACGCTTGTGTCCATTTTCATTGCATGCTCTACAATATATGATTCTTTTAAAATGCCCATAAAAGAAACAAAAAAAAATAATTCACTCCATAAAAAGTGAACATTCACTCCTATGAAAGAGTGGCTATTCACTCCTGTGAGGAGTGAGAAATCCACTCCTTTTACAAGAGTGAATAGTCACTCCTATGAAAGAGTGGATAGCCACTCCTATGAAAGAGTGACTATTCACTCCTATCAGGGTGAAAAAACCCACTCTTTTTTCAAGAGTGGATAGTCACTCTTCTGAAAGAGTGACTATCCACCCCTGTTTAGAGTGAATATTCACTTCTCGGGAGTGAGTATTCACTCTTTCAGAGAGTGAACAATTTCACTTTTGCCTAGAGTGAATAGTCACTCTAAAGAGGTTGGGCAAATTTTGACTCTGCGATAGAGTGAATATCCACTCCTCCGGAGTGAATAGTCACTCTTTCTTGTTTAGAGTGTACACTTAATAATTTGATTTTTGCCTAAATTCTCTACTTTTTTTAATTCATCTTACGTAAAAAAACGCTTTTCTTAAAAAAAATAATCGCTAACATGTAATCAAGATATACAATCAAGATGAAGTAATCAATAAAGGCTCCAGTTCTAACTTTTATAAATAACAATTGAAAAATCAGTGAATATTACGTCATGTTGGCAAAATCATATCAAGTTTTATCTGCGTAAAAATACATTTTAAGGTAAGCATAACATAATTTTCATCGGCACAAACTTTTCACACGTATTTTATATTTAACCACCATGAATCCAAATAAAACTTATTTTTTTATTTAACTGTAATGTAAAAAATGGCAGCAATAAAGTTACAATGCATATAGATGAAATAAACCTAACAGTCGCTATTAGAGTAACGTCACTATATATGAATTTCTATTCCCTTATAAAAACAAAGTACACGTGTAGAAATATTTTTACCGAAATTTAACTTGCAAATTAAATATATACATAAGGTAAAGCCAGGAGAGATGACACGGTCGGAGAGATTGCGCACAAAGAGGTTCGGGGCGGGGATGGGGGGGAGGAGTAGAGTTCACGCACAGCGACTCCAGGTAGTTGTAGTATATGTCTACTTGAATGTGCACTTCGATTGTTTCGAGCGTCTAGGATAAAGCATTGTATTTTGTTTTGTTTTCCGAAAGTAAGTTCTTGAATTTTCATAACTATTCCTCAGAATTTCTATATAGTGTCAGTATTACAAAATATTTTAAACAATTTCTCATAAGTACTAACCTAGACTAACGGTGCAAGCACCATTGGTTCGTTTTAGAAGCGGCAATATTTAAATAAAAGGCCGCACAATCTCTCCTACCGAAATTGGAGAGTTTGCGCATCTGCTACTTAGGAGAGATGGCGCATTGTTTCCATTAATTTCCATGCTAGGAGAGATTATGCAGCTTAATGGTAAATTTGCATATATGACAAATTATATGTAAAACATAAGAATGAATCAATTTTGAAATAATTTTTGAAAAACACATAATTATCGAAACTAAATTTGGCAATAAATTAATTTGATAAAAAATACTGGACAATGAGGATGGATGATTTGAATGTCTGGAATTGTATCATTAGGTTGAAAAATTCGCTTCTATACAATAATATTTATTCATAAAAGTCTTACAACAATGCCATTTAAGTGTAATTATTATTGTTAACAATTTAATTGTAGATATTATTAATAACAATCTCTCCTACCCATGTGCGCAATCACACCAACCCTGTAAGGACAGATTGCGCAAAATAGCTTTCTTGGTTTTGTTACAACTGTTCTATAAAATTACAGCATAACAACAAAATAGCAATGGAAATGCATAAAAAACAATTGAAGTCAAAATTATTCATGCATAGTTTAACCAAAAATTAATATTTATATGTATTTTTATTATTCTGCTGAATTGTGCGCAGACTCTCCTAGCTTTATCTTATATCCAAAAAATCCACGTGTCTGAATATGTTTCATTATTTCTCTTTTCTCTGCAACAATGGAAATTAATCCATTGTTTGAATGGGTTCGGACCGGAGTACTTACTCTGGGATTTATTATTATTTAATATAAAGAACTCTCGCTCTCTCTATATATCTACTTATAATAAAATCCGAAAGCAAGAAAGTGTCTGTAACCATTCCGGGCGGGACCCTGCGAATCGACCGTAGTTAAACGCCATGTTAGGCTTAATGATAAACCTATGCTAACATATGACAGCTAAATGATAATATCTTCTACTTGAAATCATGTTTGTTCAGCATATTTTCCCTATAAAACATGTATATCCTATCCTATTATAATGTTTTAAGTTCTTAATTAAAAATTCAGATTAAACATCGGAATCCCAGATATAAACAAACGAACACTGTTGCGAGCAGTATTGTTTTGGCGCCATCTACCGACTTTAAAATGTATTTTTCTACAATACAAACCTTTCAATAATAAAATCTTCATGCTGTTTGTTTGTATGAAGTTTTATGAAAATGGAACGCAGATCAACAATCCGTCATTTTTGAAGTGGTTTATATACTAGTATCTATATAAATATATATATCTAAACAAGCATAAAAGCTCACCAGGGTTGTTTGCATAGCTGATTATATCATTTGGCAACAAATCTCACTTTCTGAAGCCCGATTTGCGCCAAGCTTTTGTAATGACGCCCAGGTCCCCTATACTGGAAAAGTACCAACAGTTATCGCCCACAGATCCTAATCAGGGTGCGTAGAAGTGTTTATGTTTGATACATTACAATTTCCGAATAGTCATATTCCTCTTATTGGACCCCGTAATTCTGAGATTTTTTTTAAAGGAAAACATAAATATTACTATTCGGCAACAACGGTACTTAAAAAAAAAGCACCTCTATATGCACCCTGCTAATATATCGGAATTCTTTTGAGTACCCCTTCATTTTGAATAAGAAATAGGCCATATTAGTAAACCAAAATGCGAACGTACCTTCGTCGTGCTTCGGTTCCTTCTTTGATTTGTTCGTTTTGACAACTTCTGGAAAGAAAAAAAGACATTTCATTATTTATAATGCATGAAAATATATACAGAGAGAACACAAATTACTTGCGCGAAATGTTAAATGGCAACGGCTGATTGCTGGTGTATCGTTAATTTACAGATATACGGTAGACTCCCTTAAATACGCATAAGAGATTAAAACCAGAGGTTTTGCAGATTTTAGAATTTTGCGGATTTCTGGTCACTGTTTTTATTTACCTTTTTTTAAGCACTAATTTGAATTGCGAATAATGCCCTCGAAATTATAATGAATGCTTACAATGAAGTACAATAACAAAAATTAAGAACATTTAAAACTAGTCGTTGGGGGCCACCCTAATACTTACCCATCATGGATAGGCATACTATAAAATAGGAAAATAAAAACACGTGTAAACATTTATAAAATGCATCGCCATTCGAATACAATCGTGGCTGGATGACGTCCTAAACTTTAAAGGCTCGATGACTGAATGGCTTAAAAGAAACATCCTTATAACTCCAAAAATGATAATTAATCCTATTCATTAACGGTTTACAGCATCGGATAAAGCGTCTCGTTTCCAATTAAAATATAGCTTTGAATTGAAATTGGAAGGAAATACAGGGTTACGAAAATTTGAAGAGTGTGAAAACCATGAAAACTATGATTACAAGTATCTCGGCAACCCATGATCCAATCGACTTCATTCTTTATGCAAAATTTATATATATATATATATATATATATATTCACTTCTCAAAATAAACAATTTCGAAAATTTTTATATATATTTTATCAGAACGAATAGTTCGAAAGTCCGAAAAAAAAAAAATAGTTCTGGATCATCCAGGTGACTGAAATTCAATAGGCTTCTTCTCATTATGACATACTATGTACATACTAAATTTCAAGTAATACAGACACACAGACGGACGTCAATTCCACCCCCCCCCCCCTCCACCCCAATTTTTTTTTTTTTTTAGGAATTCCAGTGTCTAAAGCGTATAAATCCGTTAACATTTTTTTTTTTCGATTTTCAAAACGATCCCAAAACTTACCCTATACTACACGTAGGATGGGTTAGTAAAACGTTTAAAATATTAAAAGTAAAGGTCAAGTAAATAATGAATAATGCATAATGATGTGCGATAATATTTTCTTAAATTATTCGGTGAATCTCGCGCTATAAATGGACACTCAGAATCCACACATCAAAATCTTAAAATAACAAAGTTTTATTTCATCTTTAGCCATACTTAACAACCCAAAAATGCTCGATGAATGCATAAATGTATTTGGTAAAAATATCGCGATCGCCGCACCGATATCAGATCTATCTGGAATTTTTTCAAAAATAACTTTATACTTCCTTCGTGAGAAAACATGAGTTGAATTCTATTAACCACAATTCCACATTAAAATGTATACAGAGTAGAATGATATAAAAATAAAAAATAAACCTTTAATTTTACACCTACATTTTAAATGCAAGTTTCATTGTTTGCGCCAGAAACGAGGTGCGAATTTTAGGTATTTGCGGATTTGAGAGAGTGTTACTGTACTTCTTACCTCAGTGCTGAAGTACCTGTTTGGATTGACCAGACCACCAGTCCTTTTTGCCCTAGTGGTTTTCAGTGTATGGGATTATTAAAAATGCGGTTTACAGTCCTCCGCTTCAAAAATCCATTCCTGAATCGAAATCACGAATCAGCCTCGAATGGAAACAGCCTCGCATATCCAAAAATTTTAATTTCTATTTGCTCTTGTTATATTCACAAAGTGTGCACCTGTTACAACCCCCCCCACCCCCCACCCCCTGAGAAATCGAATGAGAAAAAAGAAACTAATGGTAATTAATTTAGCAACTATCGTATATATTATTTCTGTTGTCAACATCTTTTTTTTTTAAGAAAATACAAAACGCAGAACGATGAATGAGATGCCATATGGAAAGATTTTGAACAGGCTGCTGACATAGTACATTTACATTTCTTTAAAACATGTTTTTCTATTAAAAATAGCTGCTAATTAAAAATTAAATCGACATTGTTTTCATAAATGAAATGAAAGATTTTCTCAAATCTGTGTTGCCACAAAAATAAAATACTGCATTATCAGCTGACGTCATCTTCTAATGCAATTATAAAATATGATTGCTAATTTATTTCTTGCGCGTACTTTTTGAAACAATATCGAGCTTTTAATAGGGATTGTATTTATTTTTTACGCGTGTGTCACTTATTGTTTATTTGCTTTCTTTGTTTAATCATGGATGTGTATACGGGAGCACCTGTAGATTTCATAATTTAAGGATGATCTTCCAATTAGATATACAGTTTATTAGGATTCAGGAAATTGAAAGTATTTATTTTTTTCATATTTCATTAAGCTGTTAATATGCCAGCGAAGTCTGACGTCACTTAAATGGCTGCCGGACCACAAAGTTTGGACATCCCATGTTTAAGTTCCCATAGGCTTGCAAAAAAAATGGTGTACCCAATATTGATTTATGTATTTAGGACATTTCTGGAACAGTTTAGCAAAATCTGAGGAAATGCTTTCATATCGAATTCACTAAACGTCTGATTCAGTTTTTATTTTATTTTTTTCAGTACAGGGGTCTTGGCAACCCAGAGAAATGACCAGCTTGTCGAGGCGAGAGAAGAAAATTTGGCAAAAAAATTTCTCGCAATCCATTCCCATTTTCTTATACACAAGCAATCATCATCCATACATATTATTAATCCTTTTTCTACGCACATACGAAACATACAATGATGAGTGCGGTATCATTCGAAAAGTTTTGAAAGTTTCTGACACTCACATTTCGTTAAAACGCGTTGTTTGATTAAAAAAAAAATCAGTTAATTAAAAATTGGTGCTAAACGTACTCAAAGATTGCAGTGCGAAAGTTTTGCACGGGTCCTTCTGGTATTTATTTATTTATTTTTCTAGATAATGCAGGATTAGAAAATACGAGGGAATCCCAGGGTTCATGCTCCTGGTAAACGTTATAAAGTATTTTAAATATTTTACTTTATCCAAATTCTAACATCTATTGACAATCCTCAGTTAACGGACCAAACGACGACTACCGGTGATACGTATTTTATATAATTACGAATGCACCTAAAAACACTAGTAAGAACAATAAAAATTTCGCAATAGACTAACTAAAGTTGCATTTAAGCAAGGTAAATACCAGTGTTCAAAATTACAATACGTTAGACGTTGCTCTTTCTTCGGACCGCTTGAATCACGTGATGCTCTTTTCGTTACGCAGAAACAGGAAAAGTACGAATGCAGGTGCACGAAAAGAGAATCACGCGACTTTAGCGTCCGAAAAAAGACCAACGTCTAACGTAGTGCAGAAGTTTGGCTTTTTTCGTTAAACCCAGTTCGTACCGGACATTTAAGATGTCTTAGATCGCCATTTTTGAGGTGGTACCCTCCCGGAATTGAATACCTGTTCACATCGCAAAACTTATCTAAGATAACTCACTGAACATCGCCGTGTCTGAGATCTGAACAAACATTGAATGTGCGCATGCGCATAACTTAAAGCTAGGCTCAACAGCCAATCACAGTGAGTGGTCATTGCTGTATCTAGCAACAGAAAGTTCGAACTCACTGAGTGAGTTTCTGGAACTCACTCAGTAAGTTCGGTGGTCTAAAGTATCTTAAATATCCAATCTGAACCGTGTATAAGCCTCGGAAATGCGTTATAAGTTTAGTTTTGTAAATACTCACTGATGCAAGGTGCCACCGTGGACCTGCTCTGGAAGTACCCTTTGGCGCAGCGGTTGCAGGTGGTTCCGGTCACTCCGTCCTTGCACGGGCACTGCCCACTGGTCTGGTTGCACGTCAGGCCGGAAGAGCCCACAGGATGACAGTCGCACGCTGTCATAAAAGAACAACGCCACAGGTTTTCAATGAATGACATAAATAATAAAAGTTATTTATATTTTGTTATCATACTGATTCATAAATAAGCCATGCAAGTTGAATTAAGAAAACATATAAAAGTTCACAGCTGTACAATTCATAATCCTGCTTACTTGTAACGTGTCAAAAATATAAAATTAATTAAAGTCACAAGGTTGGACCGAACCCTCTCCTCCTGCACCGCATGGGAGCACCCTACCTCGGCGCCACGAAGACCCCATACAGAAGGTCAAACTAATGAGCATTTAAAACGTATGCTGAACTTTAACCCCCAATTTCTCAAAAACTAAGGCCCGTTTGAAGAAAACCTCTCACCAGAATAGTTAGGAGCGCATGACCAACATACTTTAAAATCCTCAAAATATGTGTACACCATGTTGGGTGGTCACTTGGTCATTTTGTGTCCAGCCAACCCAATAAGCTATCCTGCACATCTGGATCTGGCAGTCTGTCGGTTGTCAACTGCTGAAGAAATAACTCCTTCTCTCAAGTTGAAAAATTTCAACTCGTTGCCGAAAGGTCAGTTGAGATTAGAGTTGCAAAGGCTAGAAAAAACCCGGTTTAAACCTGGGAATAAACCGGATTTTTGGGGAATAAACTTGGTTTCTTGGGAATAAACCAGATCTTTTGGGAATAAACCGAGTCTGTTGGAAATAAACCTGGGAATAAACGGGTTTTTTGCAACTCTAGTTGAGACTCGAAAAAATTTTGGTATCTGTTTGTCTGTCTCGCGATAACTGTCTAAAGCTTCCATTTTAGACTGTAATTAGGTAGGTATGTTGGTGAGGTTACCCGGAATTAGCTGTCTTGTTTTTAGTTAAATTGGGTTCATATTGGTTCATATTGGTTAATTTGGGTTCACAGTATCTTTACAGCAAAAAATGCTGGCAATATGGGTGCCAGCACTTTTTGCTGTAAATACACTGTAAAAAAAATCACAGTATTTTTACAGCAAAAAATGCTGGCAATATGGGTGCCAGCATATTTTGCTGTGAATTTACAGCAGTTTTGTTTTTCATGGATAAACAGCACTTTTGTAAATTCACAGCATTTTTTGCTGTTAATTTTACAGCAGTTCAGTATTTTTATTTTACAGCAGATTTGTTAATTTTACAGCCTTTTTTGCTGTTAATTTTAATGAAATTTTAACAGAATCACTGTAAAACTTATAGCATTTGTTGTTGATATTTTACCCCCCCCCCCCCCTCCCTCTCCGTGTATTGTTTTTTTCTTTTCTTATTTTAACCTGAGACATATTTCAAAGACTTTGGGCACTAAGTATTACCTTTTTGTTTACTTATATCATTATTTTAATATCATTATTATATAATAGATTCTGTTATACATATATACGATACAAATTTCGGTTTTTGGTCAAGTATATCACCCACAAAAATTTTAGTCATTTGCCTATAGAGATAAAATGTTTTTTCAATAAATCATAACAAAGGAAGATTTTACTTTATCTAGCTTTTAATTAATTATTCAGTATTTCTTTACAGGACTTTGTTTAACCGTTTGTTTGTATTTGAAAATACCCACTAATTTAAATCATGCATATATATATTTTTTTTCCTCCAACAAATTTAGGGTTATTTTTTGTATCTATTTAAATATTTTTGTTTATTCAATGTAGCCATTATTTCCTCCACCCCTCAACACGAAAATGCAAAACTTTCTGATATTTAAACTATCATTCATATATAATTAATATAACAAGACCTTATTGTACGCAACTTGCTGATATGGAAACTTTATATTGATAAAAAACTTATTTTAGGCTAAGATAATTTTATAAGTTTACATTTAATTCCATAAATATCAAGTCTGATTGAAAAATGAACACGGGGAGAAAAAAAAAAACACTTATCAGTTCAAGAAACGTAGAATAAAATAATAATAATAATAAATCTGTTCACATAAAAACTTTAAAATTAAGCGTAAAAAATAAATAGATAATGGACAAACACATTAAACGAGTTGCTGCAAATTACTGCTGCGACAGTAAACAAACAAGGAATATTTTAGGAATTGATAAAATAGTGCATCCAGATTACTCATAATAAATGATTTGAAAATGGAAAATAAATCACTGTTCGAAATATCGGCCAAATATATTAAATAAATAAAAATACTTAAATTATTGTCCAAAGTGAACCGAAAACTGTAGCTGGTAAAATATTTATAGGATTTAGAAAGTATATTCGAATGCGAACGTATGAACTGGAGTTTTGAAAAATATATAATAGCGTAATAAGGCATAGCTAAAAACAGGGATCTTGTTTAAAAAAAAAAAAAAATGCTTGCATAAAGTTTCCCTGTGATACTTAAACTCAAATTATACGTAATAATAACAAAGTTCTAGAAGAACATACTGAGGTAAAGTAAAAAACAACATAACTAAATCAACATCCCCAACATCCCCTAAGCAAAATCATCTATTTTTACGATTTAAAACAAAATATTTATTTTAGACAAATGACGTGAAAGTTCCTGCCATGATATACACGTGGTTTAAAAACAAAATTAGTATCGTATAAATATATAACAGAATTTATATGATATTATTAAAACAATAATATAAGAAAACAAAGATAAAACTTACTTTTACTCTTTGAAATATGTTTGTAATCCATTATCAGGTGTAATTGTTACAACTTTCTAGGCTCGCTCCTAATGGCGGCCATTTCTCGAAGAATCGAAGCGTCACCTGCCTCTGACCTAAATGTGTTTATTCCCCTCGTTTGAGATAATGACAACAACGCCGACAGATGTCGCTATCTATACAGCTGTAATCACTGTAAATTAACGAAAGAGCTGTGTTTGATTGCTAGGTGAAATATTAACAGCCTTTTTTGCAGTTTTTTCTTCCGTTTTTTTTTACAGTGTATACAGCAATTTTGTTTTTTATATGTAAACAGCAAATTTGTAAATTTTGCAGCATTTTTTGCAGTTAAATTTACATTAATTTTGTTTTTTAGGTTTTACAACGTATTTGTAATTTTTACAGCCTATTTTGCTGTTAATTTTACAGTCCTGTTAACAGCATAACTGTAATTTTTTAGCTTTTATTTTTTATTGATTTGTATTTGTATTTTTATCCCCCACCCCCCTCCGTGTTTGTTTATTTATTTTGAATTTTTCTTTTTTATATACTGAGACATCTTTTAAAGACTAAGTTATTTTTATGTCTAATAGTAAGTATAAATTACTATAGAGCATTTCCTTTTAAGTCATAATATTTCATTTCTTTGAAGTCATAATGTCTCATTTCTTTTAAGTCAGACGATTTTTAAATTTGAACATTTATCGAAAGGAAAATGGGATAATTGTAAATGCTAAATTACCGAAATAGCGATCCTAAATTAATCCGATCGCCTTGAAAATTTGCCAATATATTTATTAGAATTTCGAAATTAATTGTATCAATTAGAAAGAAATTTTACGTATCAATTTCAGCGATATAAAACATTTTATTTTATCACTGTTTACAAAAATTTCCAATGCATTTTTTTCCCTTTCTTTCATTAAATGGTTGCCTAGCAACTGTATTTAAAAAAAATATAAAAAAAGAAATTTCCAGTATTAAATCGCATTATTTTGACGCAACATTTTATTAACAAAATAGCTATTTTCGGGGGATTTTACTGGTTAATATACTTTTTCTAATGAAATAGGGATGAATTTTAACTACTAAAGAAAGAGGACCTAATCAGTTTTCCAAACGAAAATAATAAAAACACTGTTACAGTCAACAGCGCTATCTGCGCAGGCACTGCAACAGCGCCATCTGCTTGATTGCGGTCGACTACCCAATGGTGTATCGGTGTCTTGCACGTTTGCGTTCACCTGCTGTGTCGTCTTTCGCCCATAGCCTTCAACGCTTCGTCCGTATGCAAAGCCATGATTTTTTTCCTGGAGGGCTTTTTGCAGCTTATAAAGCGGTATGACAAATGTCTCAATGTACTTGGTAATTATGTGGAAAAATAAAGTTATGTTTTATCTTTAATGTCTCATTACATTTTTTGTCTTTCATACACACCTCTGTCCACAGTCGCCAGGGGAAACTTATTTTCCGACTGCCCCTCGTATATTTATTCCACAAAATTTTATTCAATTTCAGCAATATAGGATGATGTCTGGTGGTTGAAAAATCTTTTTAAGGTAGGATAAAATTTCGTGCACATGAAGATGGTTAATCTAATGAAATTACAACAGGAAATACATTCAGACGTATACTCAATTAACGAAATAGCACAATTAAGAAACATAAAATTAAAGTGAAAATGGGAAGGTGAGGGGGGACAGAAGAAGGAATGCAAAAATACAAGAATAACTAGTTACATAAAATTGTGTTTAATGTGATATTTCTAAAATTTCTGGGCAAATAGAGGCGCTTTAAATTTCAGACACATGTGCGTCTGAGTGTCTGAATGGGAAATTTCAGACATCATAGGTGTATGATTTTGGTAACTTTAGGTTAAAATAGTATTTGTTTTAATAGTTAACCTAATAACCGCAATCTAAGATGGACTTTTAATTTAAATTAATTTTGAAGGTTTGTTATAAATTCAATGTAACCAGCTCTTTTTTAAACATTTTCTTTCGTCGAAATTGGACGGGTTTCCACCTCGTATTCCGTTAAAAATTTAAATAGGTTATGAATTTTGTCAAAATTCCAATTAACTTAAGGGGGTCTTGTACCTTTTAAACGCGACGGAAATCGACAAAATTTCTCAAAGTTTGAATTATTATATCTTCAAAACATTTTTATGAATACACATGAAATTTTGACTATCTATTAAACCGATTGCGCTTTGTAATATAATACCATTGGAAACTGACTGGCCTTTTGCAGGATTTGTGCATTATTGAAATTAAAATGGCTTCTTTTCTTTACTCCGTAAGTCATTGCGCACGTGATGTCTTGAGAACGTACGCATGCATTGTTATGAAATTTTTTATAAAGGTGTGTTTAAAACGATCTGCTTTACCTGGATTGTTAAAAATTTGTGATAGGTAATAAGTACATATATATATTTTAAATGATCTACTCTTAGGTGAAAATAATTTCTTTAGTCCTGTAAAAGAAAATATTTTTGTATAAAAAATTTCAAAATGTTACATTTTTTAATGAATAAAAATAGTCATAACTAAAAATCTTATCACTGTAAGTACTTGTTATATGTTCTCAAGATATGAGCACAATGACTTACGGAGAACTATTTTAATTTCAACAATGCACAAATTTAGTAAAAGACTAGTCATGGTATCTTACATATTATTTCTCCCTTTTTCTAAGCAAATAAAAAATGCAGGATCCATGAGATACCGGTTAAAAAATGGTTTTTTGATTCAAAGTTGCAATTCATCAAAAAAAAAATGAAATCGGCATTTTTGTCATCAATGAAATGAAAGGTTTTCCTGAAATGAGCGTTGCCACAAAAATAAAATACAGCAACAACAATTAAAAAAAAAAAAAAAAAAAAAATGCATGTAGTTGCTGCGCGGGTTTATTTTATATTTATGATTAAAAAGTAAAGATTAAATTCAACTGTGCTCAATTTATTTTTCTTTATCCCATGTTTTTTCCCCGAAATAGTTGATGTCACCCTCTAATGCAGTTATTTTTTTTTTTTTTTTTTTTTTTTTTTTTTATGCTTTTGCTATTTTTAATCAGTTTTTACTGTAACTTTGATGGAAACAATGAGATCCTAGTTTGGCTGGACTTGTGTTGTTTGAAGATATTTTTACACTGATTTTTTTCCTTTAGAAGTTTAAACATGCATCTAAGAAATATTAGATATTTCTAAAAAAATATTAGACTGCAGTGCGAATTCTCCGCACGGGTGGCCCCACCAGTAAATGCAGGAACTGCGAGACCCTGTATTTCATCCAAATTTCAATTCAGAGATCTAGTTTAAGAGAACCAGGCTGAGAGGTTCTGCTCTCGAAGCTGGTAGACGGGAGGTGCTGGGTTCGATCCCAATCGCACCCGTCGGCCTAATCGTTCGGAGTTTTCGTGGTTTTCTTCGAGCCGTGGATTTATCTATGCGTAAATACCCCCACGAAGGGCACTCCTTCCGGGCCTATATCCCAAGTGTAGATAATTGGCCGTCAATACTCAACCCAACTCAACCCAACTCCGCACGGGTGTTATATTAAAACACCACAACTTGTTTAATCAACAGTCAAATTTTAAGCTTATACATAATAAAACATTTTTGTACACACGCTCATTCAAACTTTGAATGTTTTACTTACCCATCATACGTAGGATAGGGTAAGTCTTGTAATCGTTTTGAAAATCGATAAAAAAAATTTGACGGATTTCAGACACGGGAGATTCCGAAAAACATATTTTTGGAAAAAAAAAATTTTTGCCGTCCGTCTGTGTGTCTGTAAACGCTCTATCTCCCGAAAAAATTGAGATAGAGACTTGAAATTTGGTATGCACTTAGTATATCATAATGTGAAGAAGCCTATTTAATTTCAATAACCTCGATTAACCGGAACTCTTTTTTTTCGGACTCTCGAACTATTCGTTCTGATATAAGGTATGTAAAAATGTTCGAAATGGTTTATTTTAAGGAGTGACTCTAAAAGACACTAAAAAAACATAAATTTTGCATAAAGCATGAAGTCGATCGGATCATGAGTTATCGAGATATTTGTCATCCTATTTTCCACACGCTTCGATTTTTCATGACCCTGTATTTCATCCAAATTTCAATTCAGAGATCTAGTTTAATTGGAAATAAGACGCTTCCTCCGACGCAGTCAACCGTTAGTGAATAGGATTATCGTGTTTGGAGTCATAAGGATGTTTCTTTTAAGCCATTCAGTCATCGAGCCTTCAAAGTTTAGGACGTCATCCAGCCACGATTTTATTCGAATGGCAATGCATTTTATAAACAGTTTACGCATTTTTAATTTTCCTATTTTACATTATGCCTGTCCATGATGGGTAAGTATTACGGTGGCCCCCAACAACTAGTTTTGTTGATTTTCGTCGAGTTTAAAACATACAAGACCCCTTTAGAGTATTTTTTTCTGCGTTCCACACTAAATAAGTACAATCATAAAAGCGTTTTTTTTTTTTTCAGAAAAACGTATTTCTACTTTTATTTTAATTCAAGAAACACTTGTTTGACAAAGTTGAGTGAATCAGTCAATAGAAATTGCCCGTTCTTGACGGCACCCTTACACTCTGTCAAAGGACATAAAACGGGAGAAAGAAGCGAATCATCCAATTTCCCGGACCACTCTTTTCTCGGTATAATTCTTCTTCTGCTTCTTTTATGAGATAATTCCCGAAAGGATGTTTATGCCGAAAAGCATGGTTTATGGTTTCCGCCTCCATCTACCATCGCATCTGCCTCAACAATTCCAAAAATGTTCGGGAAGAAAAACTTTTCTTTTTCCCCTTCGGAAATAGCTGCATTATTATTATTATACTATTTTTTTTATTTTTTAACCATTTTGAAAATGGCTGTTGTTTTCGGTCGAGAATGGTGTTCGCATTTTACTATTTTAACCGTTTTTAACGAAATTTTACTTTAGAAGAATTTTTTAAGCCGTTTTTAACGACATTCTGTAATTTTGGAAGAATTTTTAACAAAATTCTGTCACTTTAGAAGAATGTATCTTTGAATAGGCAATATAAATGCATTAAATCGTCACAAAAATGTTAAAGTTATAAAAAGGATAGATGCAAATTATCAGATGTGAAAAATAAAGTCGAAATTGGGTACTTTCGTGTTAGAGCGGCCCCCCAAGGATGAAATATTTTTTTGTTTCTGTTTTCCTTAATATATTATAAATTGGGTACTTTCGTGTTATAGCGGCGCCCAAGGATGAATCGCCAAGCGAGCCAGATGGATCGCCCAATTATAAAGCATGTATGACACTATAATAATATATGATATAAATATATATAACATTTCTTGACGTAAGTGGCCAAGTTATAGTCATGTATGATTCATATATATGACATGTGTATAAGATGTATATACGACCTATAAGACGTAAATAATATGTGTATAATGACGTATAGGGCCCATAGAGGAGTGTTTGGAATATATATATATATATATTGGGGGGGGGGGGGGCATTGTTATTGGGAGAAGGGTGCGCGAAAGAATGGCATCTCATCCTCTGAGGTGGCAGAGGAATACCTCTAGAAAAGCCCTTTTAAAAAGGTTCATCATTCTGTTAAAGGTATGATGAACTGAATGATATTTTTTTACCTCACTGTTAACCCAATCGTATGAAAAAATGCGCCAAGTTATGTAAAATATATTTATAGCAAAACCCGCGGCTTTGCTCGCGTAATGGTTGAAATAGGCCAAATTCTGTGATTATTTTTGTTAGAGGAAACCAGTGGATCCATGCGAAGATTTCGCACTGCAATTTTTTTAGCAATACAGTAAAAGATCACTAATCCGTACAGCTTGGTTCCAAACATTTTGCGGATTTGAGACTTTTTGCAGATTAGAGGTCATGACTATTTAATCTTTAATTAGGCTTTTTGTTATTCATACTCTGCGCAAATTAGGATTGCTAATGCCCAAAAATAAATAAATTACATATTTAGACATATGGATCAAGTAAGAACTGTTTTAAAAATAATTTATCGTAAATACATGTATTAGTATTAAATATGAATTTATTGATATTCATATTGACTAACATTGATTTAAGGAATTAATGGCTTGGTTTCTGTATAAACTGTTTTATCTTCAATTCTATAAATTGTAATTATATTTCTAATTTAAATATTAACTAACCCTCTTTCATTAAAACAAATACTTTTTAAAAATACACCTTTAAAAGGAAATATATATATATATATATATATATATATTTCATTTACGATACAAATGATTCAATAAATAAAATATTTTTATGTGTGTTTTAAATCGTAAAAAATCAGTTAATGGATGTAGGATACATATAGGTATCCTATATAAAATTAAAGCTTGGGGGAGAAGTAAAAAACTGTTGCCATTTATAAATTATTTTTTAAGAATTAAAATTCTTTGTGTACATTCGTTTATATACAGTGCGGATTACAGGTTTGCACTCTTTTATATTTTTTAGATGCAGGTTTAAACTTCTAAAAATATCTGCAACCGACGTGAGTCAAGCCAGAATAGCATCTCATTGATTCCGTCAAAGTTACAGTAAAAATGGACCGAAGATAGCAAAGACAATATATATATATATATATATATATATATATATATATATCGTATTTTAACTGCATTAGAGGGGGGACATCATCTGTTTCGGGAAAAAACATGGGATGAAGAAAAATAAATTGAGCATTTGCTTTTGCTTTTTGCTTTTTAATCATAAGTATAAAAGAAATAAAAAGAAAACTGCCCAGTTAAACTGAGGGCATTGAGCTCACAGGCTATTCACACTAATTGTATATTACACTCGTATTTCAAAGAATTTGAAATAAGCCCCTTGAAAAATAAAGAAATCGACAATATATTAAGGGGGGGTTATCCCCCCGTTACCCCCTCATAGTTAACTAATGAACCCCTTAAACTAATCAGTGAAGCCTCTTATTACAATGAATATATATATACAAAATTTGAAGAAAATCGGATAATGCTGCTTGAAAAACCCATTTATATAAATTAAGGGGGGATTGGCCCCCCGTCCCCCCCCTTTATACTTAACCAATCAATCCCGAAAACTAATCAGGGAAGCGTCTTAACCCAAGGAACTTATAAACAAATATTGAAGCAAATGAGATAATTCTGCATGAAAAACCCATTTATATAAATTAAGGGGGGGGGGGATTACCCCCCCGTTCCCTCCCTTTATACTTAACCAATCAATCCCGAAAACTAATCAGGGAAGCGTCTTAATACAGTGAACCTATAAACAAAATTTGAAGGAAAACGGAATAATTCTGCAGGAAAAACCCATTTATATAAATTAAGGGGGGATTAGCCCCCGTCCCCCCCCTTTATACTTAACCAATCAATCCCAACAAAAACAAATCAGGGAAGCCTCTTATTACAATGAATATATATATGCAAAATTTGAAGAAAATCGGATAATTCTGCATGAAAAACCCATTTATATAAATTAAGGGGGGGATTACCCCCCCGTTCCCTCCCTTTATACTTAACCAATCAATCCCGAAAACTAATCAGGGAAGCGTCTTAATACAGTGAACCTATAAACAAAATTTGAAGGAAAACGGAATAATTCTGCAGGAAAAACCCATTTATATAAATTAAGGGGGGCTTAGCCCCCGTCCCCCCCCTTTATACTTAACCAATCAATCCCAACAAAAACAAATCAGGGAAGCCTCTTATTACAATGAATATATATATGCAAAATTTGAAGAAAATCGGATAATTCTGCATGAAAAACCCATTTATATAAATTAAGGGGGGGATTACCCCCCCGTTCCCTCCCTTTATACTTAACCAATCAATCCCGAAAACTAATCAGGGAAGCGTCTTAATACAGTGAACCTATAAACAAAATTTGAAGGAAAACGGAATAATTCTGCAGGAAAAACCCATTTATATAAATTAAGGGGGGATTAGCCCCCCGTCCCCCCCCTTTATACTTAACCAATCAATCCCAACAAAAACAAATCAGGGAAGCCTCTTATTACAATGAATATATATATACAAAATTTGAAGAAAATCGGATAATTCTGCATGAAAAACCCATTTATATAAATTAAGGGGGGGGGATTACCCCCCCCGTTCCCTCCCTTTATACTTAACCAATCAATCCCGAAAACTAATCAGGGAAGCGTCTTAATACAGTGAACCTATAAACAAAATTTGAAGGAAAACGGAATAATTCTGCAGGAAAAACCCATTTATATAAATTAAGGGGGGGATTAGCCCCCCGTCCCCCCCCCTTTATACTTAACCAATCAATCCCAACAAAAACTAATCAGGGAAGCCTCTTATTACAATGAATATATATATACAAAATTTGAAGAAAATCGGATAATGCTGCATGAAAAACCCATTTATCTAAATTAAGGGGGATTAGCCCCCTTCCCCCTTTATACTTAACCAATGAACCCCCAAAACAATTCAGAAAAGCGCATTATCACAATGAACCTATATACAAAATTTGAAGAAAATCGGATAATTCTGCTTGAAAAACCCATTTATATAAATTAAGGGGGGATTGGCCCCCGTCCCCCCCTTTATACTTAACCAATCAATCCCGAAAACGAATCAGGGAAGCGTCTTAATCCAATGAACATATAAACAAATTTTGAAGCAAATGGGATAATTCTGCATGAAAAACCCATTTATATAAATTAAGGGGGGATTAGCCCCCCCGTTCACCCCTTTTATACTTAATCAGTCAATCCCGAAAACTAATCAGGGAAGCGTCTTAACCCAATGAACTTATAAACAAATTTTGAAGCAAATGAGATAATTCTGCATGAAAAACCCATTTATATAAATTAAGGGGGGGATTAGACCCCCGTTCCCCCCCTTCATACTCATCCAATCAATCCCGAAAACTAATCAAGGAAGCGCCTTAACGCAGTGAACCTATAAACAAAATTTGAAGGAAAACGGAATAATTCTGCATGAAAAACCCATTTATATAAATTAAGGGGGGGATTAGCCCCCCCCCCATTCCCCCCTTTATACTTAACCAATCAATCCCGAAAACTAATCAGGGAAGCGCCTTAACACAGTGAACCTATAAACAAAATTTGAAGGAAAACGGAATAATTCTGTATTAAAACCCCATTTATATAAATTAGGGGGGGGGGATTAGCCCCCCCCCTGTTCCTCCCTTTATATTTAACCAATCAATCCCGAAAACTAATCAGGGAAGCGCCTTAACACTGTGAACCTATAAACAAAATTTGAAGGAAAACGGAATAATTCTGCATGAAAAACCCATTTATATAAATTAAGGGGGGGATTAGCCCCCCTCCCATTCCCCCCTTTATACTTAACCAATCAATCCCGAAAACTAATCAGGGAAGCGCCTTAACACAGTGAACCTATAAACAAAATTTGAAGGAAAACGGAATAATTCTGTATTAAAACTCCATTTATATAAATTAGGGGGGGATTAGCCCCCCCCCTGTTCCCCCCTTTATATTTAACCAATCAATCCGGAAAACTAATCAGGGAAGCGCCTTAACACAGTCAACCTATAAACAAAATTTGAAGGAAAACGGAATAATTCTGTATTAAAACCCTATTTATATAAATTAGGGGGGGATTAGCCCCCCCTGTTCCCCCCTTTATATTTAACCAATCAATCCCGAAAACTAATCAGGGAAGCGCCTTAACACAGTGAACCTATAAACAAAATTTGAAGGAAAACGGAATAATTCTGTATTAAAACTCCATTTATATAAATTAGGGGGGGGATTAGCGCCCCCCTGTTCCCCCCTTTATATTTAACCAATCAATCCCGAAAACTAATCAGGGAAGCGCCTTAACACAGTCAACCTATAAACAAAATTTGAAGGAAAACGGAATAATTCTGTATTAAAACCCTATTTATATAAATTAGGGGGGGATTAGCCCACCCTGTTCCCCCCTTTATATTTAACGAATCAATACCGAAAACTAATCAGGGAAGCGCCTTAACACAGTCAACCTATAAACAAAATTTGAAGGAAATCGGATATTTCTATGAAGAGTTATCGCGTTACGTACGTACATACGTACATACATACATACATACATATACATACATACATACAGAACCGGCGGGCACATAAGCTCTCAGGCTTTGATAGCCTGTGAGCTAATAAAAACCCATGCAGCAACTAAGTCCTATTTTATCTTTATTGAACATATTATTTATTTATTTATTTGTTTATTTTATAATCATTGTTGCGATATTTAATTTTTGTGGCAACACTGATTTGAGGAAAGCCTTTCATTTCATTTATGAAAACAATGCGGATTTAGTTTTTAATGAATTGCAATTTTTTATCAAAATATGTCTTTTAACGAAATGTGAGTGTACTCTGCCAGAAACCGCTTTAAAATTATTTCATAGGGTATCTCATTGATCGCTTTGCGTTTTTTATTTGCTTAGGAAAAGGGATGTTGACAACAGAAACAATAGATATAGGGTTGTACATTCAAAAATGACTCATTAAGCCACATTTTGATTATATTTCATTTCTTTATTGCATTAGGCAAACACGAGACCTAAACGAATAAAAAGAACTAACATCATTTCCAACTAAAACTAGCTGACCCCCCGCCCGGCGTTGCCCGGGCCCGTGATAATAAATTAAAAAAATAAAAAACTCAAGTTTTTATTATTTTATAACTTTAACCCGATTTTGTAGGAATTTATATTTTAAAATGAAAAATTGTGGGGGGGGGGGGGAAATATTGAGTGATAAAAACGCTCATTTTCTTGTTTTTTTTTTTTTTTTTTTTTTTACGTAGGATCGTTTCATAGTTTTAAAATAAAAAAGTTATTTTTGTCCGAACTCTTTGAAATCTTTATGGGTGATCAATAAAACGGTTTTACAGCCCGTGTGAAAATTTCGTGATTTTTTTTTTTTTTTTATCTAGTTGTAAAAGAAATGTTTTCTTCTCGCTTTTTTGTTTGTTTTCACGTCGGCTCCTTTAACATAGCAATAAAAAAATTGTTCTGATATTCCGAACTCTTTGACATTTCAATCCGTTATAAATATATAACTGTATTCAAGCTCTCCTTAAAATTTTGCGAAAAAATATGCCTATTTAGTACTGGAAACATTTCTTTAAAAAAAGTTTTAGCTTCCAATCTCAGAGCAAAAATATATTAGAAAGTCTGTGCTTTCAATGCAATGGTGACTTCAATCAACCCCGTTCAAGGCTAAACAGGTGAGGGCTCATCCATCAGGAGAAGCCTCCAAAAAACATTGGCGCATGCGCAAAGAGACGATATTCGTGGGGAAAATTTGACAGAATGCGCTTTTCGCTTTAAATGTATGGATCGTCATTTAGTTATTATTATTTTATTTATTAATTTTTAGTTATTATTATTATTACTTTATTTTTTAATTATTTTGAAGGTTTTCCGCGCATTTATTATTTTTTTTAAATTTCAAATTTCGACATTTTTAGAAACCGTTCATTTACATCTTAAAAGTAACAACCGTGCCAAATTCCAAGCTTACAACGATATGACAAACTAGTCATTGGGGCCACCGTAATACTTACCCATCATGGATATGGATAATATAAAACAAAAAAAATAAAATATGCGTAAACTACTTATAGAATGCATTGCGATTTCAAATATAATCCTGGCTTGGTGACGTCCTAAACTTAAATGCTCTATCACTGAATGGCGTAAGAGAAACATCCTTATAACTCTAAAAATGATAATCCTATTCACTAAGAGTTTATTGCGTCGGATGAAGCGTCTCATTTCCAATTACAATATATCTTTGAAATGAAATACAGGGTTACGAAAAATCGAAGAGTGTGGGAAATACGATTCCCAATAGATGATTCGATCGACTTCATTCTTTATACAAAAATTAGTTTTTTATATTTACTCCTTAATATTAACCATTTCGAAAATTTTTATATAACTTTTATCAGAACGAATAGTTTGAGAATCCGAAAAAAAGAGTTCCGGATCATCGAGGTGACTGAAATTCAATAAGCTTCTTCCCATTATGACATACTCAGTACATACCCAATTTCAAGTCTCTCTCTCAATTTGTTCCGGAGATAGAGCATTTACAGACATACAGACACACAGACGGATGGCAATTTTTTTTATTCTAAAAATGTTTTTCGGAATCTCCAGTGTCTGAAACGTGTCAATCCGTCATTATTATTATTATTATTTTTTTTTTTTCCGATTCTTGAAACGATCCCAAGACTTACCCTATACCATACGTGTAAATAAAATAAGTGCCCTGTTCCAGAGCTGAAATGTCCCTTCTGAATTCCATAGAGGCAACAATAAAAATAATAAAAATGTAACGTTCAAAATATCTCATTCAGCCGTAGAACGATAACTTTATAAAAACTCGCGTTGTATTCCACTCTTATAGTGTCGCCTGGTGAATGGAGATAAAAGATAAGGGGCATAAATGATTTCACACTTTTTTCCATATTTTTGACACCCCTACCCCACTTAGTCACAAAGTGTCACACTTCACCATACCCCCTCCCTCCCCCTTGTCACATGTCGCGCTATATTACATAGACATGTACTTGCAGTGTTCAGAAACAAAGCGCCATGTTTCAAATTGATCCTATTTCATGATCAATAATACAAATACATGATCAATAATACTGGATCATATTTCATGATCAATAATTTCATGAAATATGATCATGATCCTATTTCAAATTTTATTTTTAAACTTTAACTAATGACATTTGTCAGCATAACAATAAAAATGATTTGTGTACTTAATTTGTATGAAATAAGATTAAGGTTTACAACAGAAAAGATAATTAATATACAGTAAAGTAATACAATATTAATATATTTTTTGAAAAGAAAGGAATACAATATGTGAAAAACAAATCGCATGAAAGTTGTTTTAGCCCCGATTAAAAAATACCCTCATATTCTGGTCATTTCAAAATAGCTTCAAAATTTAATCTGCTGATTTTAAATGATTTTATTTTAATCAAAATGTGTGATGCCACACTTCTTCTTACCCCCTTGTCACAATTTCATGAACCCCCTTCCCCCCTCCAACCGTGACATCATTTGTGAATGGCTCCTTATGCTGCGTTTACACTATGGCTTATCAGGCCTATCAGGTCTGCGTGGTCTGTCAGGTCCAGGTATAAGAGGGTTTAAGAAGGTCTCTGTGGTCTGCGTGGCGTGGTCTAAGCGTTGGCGTTTCAGGCGTGAAAATATAAGACCTAACCAATCAGCGTGCTTCATAATTGTTTATTCCGCCATTTTAAAAAATGGACGAAGTTTGATGAAGCAGACGACAGATGAATATTTTGATGAAGATTTAAAATAAAAAAGGGATTTACAAACCAAAGGTATGTAATATTTTTCAGATATTTTTAATGTTTCTCTACATTGCTTCATAACTGTAGAAGTTTCTTTTATGTATTCGTAAATTACTATCTTCATGTATTTACGTACTACGCTACTAAAATTCATTTGTTCGCTATGTTACTTTTTATATTACCAAACTCTTTATAAAGCTATGTATTCATAAATTCTTTAAGTACTATCTTCCGGTATTTATATACTATGCTACCAGTCCATTTGTTAATTGTTAGTTACGTTACTTATTTCAAAACTCACCTTGTTTCATAGGCATGAATTTAAAAAAAAAAATTGACAGTATATGAATAAAAATTAGAATAGTACGATCGTAATGCATAATGTACAGTAATGTATTTTTTTGTGAGGAAATACTTTGATTTATTTCAGGTATTTATTTAATATTGTTACTGGCAATTTTTAACTTTATCTTAAAACTGGTACCAATAAATTTTTAGCCATATAATTCATTTTTAATTAACTTCTCAGTTTTCTCTGTTACTGTCATATAATTGACTGATCATTGATTTGCATTGTTATTCATCAGTTTTAAATGTGTTAATTTTTTCAATGAATCCATCCTAATATATATCTAAAATATTGCAGAGATTTTAGATTGTATTTAGTTTCTTAGCCCTCTCGCCCACAAAAAAAAAAAAAAAAAAGAAAAACACAACTGAATCTAATGTGGTAACTACACAAATACACAAATATAAAATTTAACTTTTGTTAAAAGTAACAAACATGTTTTTAAGTAAACAGTTTTTACATTTACTTATTATTGCTAATTATTAAACCATTCCTTATTATTTTAAAAGTTTTATTACATGTTTATTTTTTGAAATTTTCTTTAATAATTAATCTGTAGTACACTACATGAATTTTTGTAACCCCCCCCCCCCTTTCACAACAAAGAATGGTTTGAGTTGGAAAACTTCATAATTTTTTTTCAGAAAAAGTTTTAAAACTTTCAAAATCTATGAACGGTGCAAGGGAGATTGTCTGGTGAATCTACTGGTGCCAGGAAATGTATATTTTATTGCTCTCAGGAGATCACTTATGTGTAGTTTTACAGTTTAGTAAGTCGCTATCATTTGTGATCTTCTGCAAGAAATTTGAATTCGGGCCTTCGACTTGTGCTATTTTTGCTTCCAAATTTGTCAAGCAGGAACTGTGGTAAATATAATGTCCATCAATAAAGTATATTAACTTGTATGGTTGACTGTAATTGACTTATATGTAGTTTTTCAATGTATATTGAATTTGTTACATAATAAAGAAGGATTTTTAAATATATTTTACATTGTTTATGTTGTTTGGTACTTTTATGTTAGCTGGGCACCAGTGATAGATATGCATGTATATATATCACTGGTGCTCTTTTAATATATATATATATATATATATATCACTAGTATCTGGCTAACATAAAAGTAAAAATACTTGTTGTTTTTATCAGTTTATTATGATTATTATAATCTTTTCTTTAAATTACAGATTGCTTTTAATCGAACACTACTTTTCTCAATATCTATGCGAATACCTGTCAATTACTACATGTTGATCTCACTTACGCATTTATAAATGGTGATCTTTTCAACAGGCATTTTGCATGATTATTTTTGAAGGCATGAATCTTCAGTAATATTTGTAAGTATGATGCTTGTAAGTAAGTCATTTTCTCAAAATTACATTGTTGTGTATTTATTAATGTTGTTTCATATAAAGTTATTTTTCCAACAAAATCAATCTGTATCAGAGAGAATCAGTTAAAGCTATGTCCATTCTCAATACAAAAATTGATTTTCATAATTTAATTCCTTTAATTTTTTAACTGAAGGTTTACTTGCTATTAGCTTTTTAATTTATAAAATGCTGTTAAATGATCAATCTAAAAACACAACTTGTAGTTAATTAATTTGTGTAGTTTTATGCAAGTGTGTAAGTTATGTTTTATATAAACTTGCGTAAGCACTTGTGTTTTATGTAAACACTAAATGTATAAGTGTTATGCTAGAGGATAGCAGTTACCCCTCGCCCCTCCCTTCAAGGAATCTGATATTTCAGAAAGTATCATTCAGACTAAAAAAAAAAAAAATCAAATTCAACAAAAACTAAAGTAACTTATCAGATAAGTTGTTTATATAATTTATTTGAATTAATATTATTAATATTGAAATAATCTAAAATGTATTATCTATGATGCTATCAATGTTATAATTTGCTGTGCTTAATAATTATTAAGCTGCATATATAATAATTTATTTAATGTTTATTAATGTTGAAATGATCTAAAATATATTTTAACAATATTATGAAGGTTATAATCTGCTATGCTTAATAATTATTAAGCTGCATATATAATAATTTATTAATGTTGAAATGATCCAAAATATATTTTAACAATATTATGAAGGTTATAATTTGCTATGCTTAATAATTATTAAGCTGCATATATAATAATTCATTAATGTTGAAATGATCCAAAATGTATTTTAACAATATTATCAAGGTTATAATTTGGTTTGTTTACTTACAGTTCTTTGAAGTGAGAGTAATTATTTATGTTAGTTTAACTAAATATTGAAGATAATATATTTTGACAGATTTGATGGAACATCATTAGGTTATATTTAAAAAAATAAATATTATGAAATATTCATTAGTATCTAGTTTTTAAATCAAATTTTGTTACCAATGATAGAAAATCTAGCGAAGTACATGTGTTTTGTAGATGAAGAATTTAATAATTGAAAATTTTATGCACTTTGCATTAATAATTATTTTTTCTTATTCTAGAATTCAAAAAACAACTAACTATATTGTTATGTACTAGTTTGTTTTCATAATTCTCTTTATTAATTAAATTGTTAATTTACTTTCTCCCTAAATCCATGAAAAAATAAGTTTACAAATTATGTAAAGCAATTAAACATTTAATTTGTTTTGCTTTAATACAGGCAGCTCAAAAGTAATTCTTAAAACTGAAATTTGATTATTCTTCTTCATAATTTATTTTACTCAAATTACTTTATTTACTCCAAGTGATTAACAAAAATGCAATTTTTGAAAACTGAAATTTAAACATTGTCAGGTGTGCGTTGCTATTGACCATCCCAAAACTACAGCAGTGAATGTTTTGAGATAATAAATGCAAATGTGTTTTTGTATGTTTTCCGATATAAGTTTAACATTTTTTTAAATTGAATATTCAGGGAAGGGGAGAGCAAGCAGTGTTGAAATCAAGGGATGGCCCCTCAAATCTTTCTCCCCCCCCCCCCCCCCCCCCCACTGAAAGATTTGAGATTTTATGCTTTTAATGGTCAAAAAGTACAATTTCACCTCCAGAACTCTATAATGTCCCCTCGAGCCACAGAAATCCCTCCCGGAGAAAAAATGTCTAAATTCAACACTGAGGATAAATATTCTGACTTTTTATTTATTTATTGCATTGTGTGTCATATTAGCCATACCTATTCCTCAAAAGATTGCTTTAAATGTTTTGTTATCTTTCATGTATACTAGAATAATAATAATAGTTTTCTTTTTTAAAGAAGATATTTAACATTGGATTTCCTTTAAACATGTCATTTTATAGACATATGGAACCTTGAAAGTAGCATTTTCACATTTTTTCTGTAAAAAATAAAGATAATACTGTAGTAGCTTCCTATAAAATTGCTTGTTCAGATACAGCCCTATGTTTTATGCCCCCAGTCTGGGGAAAAAATAAAGATTGTGCAGTAACCCCACTTCTTAATAACTTTATTTGATAACAAGAAATGTGTTTTTTTTTTTTTTTAAGTTACTATTTCAGACATAATAAAAATTATATTCATTACTGAGGTGCACTATAAGTTGCTCTCTTGAAATTGTGGTGTGCATTACGTTTACTTATAGGGACACACAAAAGATATCGGTTACAGTACATATGTGATATTTACAGTCTGTGTGATAGGTGCATTTTCAACTTTGGTGTGCGTTTTTAAGTTTAACTAAATTTTTTCATAGTACTTGTGTGTTTATAAACTCGGTTGTTCATATACAGAGCTACACAAGGGAATCCGTCAGTATTACAGACTATGGGAGTGAATTGCTTAAGGGTAGTTTTTAATTTTGTTACGCATTTTCCTGTTGAACTATATTTAGTAGACTAATAGAAGTTTGTGCAATATAAATAAGTTCATATACAGGGCTACGCAAAGAAAAATATTCATTGTCGTTTACGGTTGGTAATTGCTGCGAGTGAGTTTTAAGTTGCCTTTTAGCTTAATATGTGGTGTGTACAAAAATCTTCATATAACATACAGGGCTATACTGCACTATAAATAAAATATAGTAATATTTTTTTTCTTTTTATTGGAACTGGAGTTAAAACCACTTGTATTTCTGATATCTTCAAATCCAAGGATATTCTTAGCAGTTTGAATGAAACATTTATTTTCATCTCGCTGATTAATTTATGTATTTATTTTAATAATAAATTGAAATTTCCATTTTTTTTCTTTCTTTTTAGAAAAAAAAAAAAGCATGCCAGTGCTTGGCTTTGATGTTATTATTTATCATTTTTAAATTATAATAACTGAAAATTATTAATAACTTGTTTCTCCCATTAGATTAAAATACATACCTGTTTCTGTAAAGTATCGTGCCATCATCATTAACGTCCAGACTGTTATTTATGTATTTTACTTCTGATATGTAGTATATCATTATATTCAGTAATAAATTTGTTATGTGATAATATTCATTATATAGAGCAACATTTTGTTTTATTTCTGTAACTTGTATTTTCAAATAAAGGAAATTTAATAAAAAATTTCTGTTATCATTTGACTATAATTTTATTATAAATGATCTTTTCATGTATCTACTTGTGTTGTTTAAATAAGAAAATCCTCAAACCATTTTTTAATTAAAAAAAAGAGTTACAAAGACAGTTTATTTAAATTTTACTATTGAAGTCTTTATTTTATTTTAATATGTATATAATGCTTCATAACAATACCTTTTTAATAAACAAGGAAAATATTAAAACAATATTTTAAAAATTCTCTTAAAAAATTAAATAAACATTTGGAATTAAAATAAATGCAATTTTTAAAAGTATTTCTTTAAAAGAAAGTCTATATCATAATTTTAAAAAATCAAAAATTTTCACTTTTTAATGTTTCATGATATGTTACTTATTTAATATCATTATGAATCCATTCAAGTCAAAAATAAATTTGAATTATCAGTAGAAGTTTGTTTTATAAAGCCATTATTTTTAAATTAGTCTTTAAAAAAAAAATAAAGATTTTTTTTAATTCTTCAAACATGAAGGGTTTTCTTCATTCCAGAGTCGGTTTATTATCTCATTTATATATATATATATATATATATATATATATATATATATATATATAAATCAAATACTTAAAAAGAAAGATAGCTTGAAAACAAATAGTTGACAATGAGCCACAAATTAGAAACAAATAGTTGATCATGGGCAGAATGACTGCAAATGTATGTGTCTTAATTAGGGTTGGGAGTGTTCAGGAAACAAAAGAGTGCATAATGTTGAAATGCGATACGTAAGAGATTATGTTTGAATAATTCTAAATTGGCCTTTTCGGTCTATTTATTAGATTATTCAATAAATACCTCTTTTAATGCAAGCACTGTATTTTATTATTTGTAGTGAAAGTGATATTATTTTCAGCATACAATTGGAGTTTCACCATAATATGCTGAAGCATGTTTGGGTACAATTGCTAGTTTGTTAAATCAATAAAGAATTGCCATGTTTTCCTAAAACTTTTCTGCCATTATTAGCATTAAAACTAATACCAATATGCTTAAAATCGTTATCAAGAAAACTGGATGAAAAAGAAGATTGTAACAGCACAGCACACCTAAAAAATGTATGATGAAGTGATATGTTAACCATATCTAGAATAATGACTACATTAATTTAAAATTCAGCGGATTACTATTTGCTTAAATAAACACCTTCATGAGATTAATAGCCAGATTTAATATTTTTGTTCCATGAATTAAACAAAAAGAAATAAGGATGTTTGTCAGCGGTATTTTTCACTGGAAGCAGAATTACTTAAATAATTAAAATGCTTAAAAGCCTCAGGAATTAAACTAATAAATTAGTGATTTGTTAGATTTACATTGTTTTATTTTATCGTAAAAAATAATAATTTCCTTTAACAGTAATAACAAAATGTAATGACAATTAATTCATAAGATGAATATTTTGAGCTTGTAAACACGGACGTTCTCTGAAGGAAAAAAAAAAAGGGGGGGGGACAATATTTTGAAACACATATGCTAAGGTGCAGAGAATAAACTTGGGGCCCAGGAATAAAGTTTCCTAGTGCCCCTACATATGTATTCGGATGAAAGAGGAAAATTTTAGAACATAATTATTAAATATATTATTTTTAAATTAATTGTTATTTAATTTATGTGTTCAATGATTTTAATTAACTAATTTTGATTAGTATTTTTTAAATTAATTTCATTCTTAAATCAAATTAACATTTAATAAATAATTATACTATTTTTCATACATTTCCTATATTATACTATGAAATATACAATTTAAAAATAAATTTCATTAATACAGTATTGCAGTATACGTTGGGCCCCATTAACTGCTTTTTCAGGGCCCCACACAGGGTTGCACTGGCCCTGGGTGTGTATAAATTCTATATACAGTGCTGCATGAAAGAATTTGCATACATTACAGACTATATGGACAGACAACAATTGTTGAAAATAGATTTTTACTGAGTTATGTGCTTTTAAATTGTTCATTTAGATATCGTATTTCATAAAAACAAAATTTATTAATAATATTCTGTTAGTGTTGGAAAGTGTTTATTTGTATGATCCTTATACCAATGGCGCAACCAGGATTCTCATCTGGGAGGGGTTCTGAACCATTGTTACTGATAAAATAAACAATTTTGTTGATAACAATACATGACACGTAAAAACTGCCGTAACGAAAATCACAATCAATCATAATATATTTAGCATGTATGTGTTTTAAAACACAGCATTTTCAGAGGGAAAAAAAAAAAAAGCAATAGCAATGAAATATGTACTACTTTACTGCTATTGCTCTTAACTTTTTATTTAATTAATTTTGTGTAGAATCCTATTATAAAGTCTTGAATGGTAAACATTTTATGCTGCTCATGCTTTCCTTTACTTTTGCTTTTACACATCACATTAATTTTTTTTAACACAAGGGGTTTTCTATGCATTTTGTCAGTTTTTCAAATGCTCTGGAAGTTGATTTTAACACTGAAATCCCCCTCTTTTCACACAAAACTTTCTGACTGATACAGGGACCGATTTACAAGTTTGGGAGTACCTGGGCACAGATGCTTTGGGAAAGGGAGGGGGGGGGGGAGGGCTTGCACCAGTGCTTACAGTGGTTTTGAGTAAAAAAAATATGTATCACTAATAGCGGTAATTATTAAGATAACCACTACTGACTTAAATGATTTAGTGATATTTAATAATTTTTTTGGGTACTTCTCTATTATACCGTCGACCACTTTTCATAATAAAAAACTATCGCCAAAGAAACGGAAGAACGTTGTCATTGGAATATCAAAATAAATAAAATATAAGAATTTACGGACACAATTGTTATTTTAATTGATGAAATAACTAATAAGTCAGTAAAACATAATGAATAATACATGCAAATGTCAAATTAAAAACCACTTGATGACAACAAACACGTACAATGCTTCTGACATCAAGTAAATGGGACTGCATTTTTGGCGTTTAATCTTAGAGTTGGCGATAGTTTTTTGTTATGAAAAGTGGTCGACAGGATAATAGAGAAGTACCTTTTTTTATACATTTTCTTCTTGATTTTTTAGCAATAAAAGTTTTTATAACAGCTTCATAATCAATCTTTAGTGTTCTATCTCGCTAACGATTTTTCAAAATCGGTTCTGAAAGTGAAAGTATCTTAATAAAAAAACCTGTTAACAAAACCGAAAAAGTAAAAAATGGCCTTTGCATTGATTGACCTCAACTATCCAATGGAATTTTTTTTTTTTAAATAATGAAATGCAAGCAAGATATATATAAAAAAAATTTGCCATAGAATTAATATTAGCGAGCGAGTGTTGTTGCGCAAGTGAAGTAGTTATTTTTAAATGAAAAAAATAAACAGGTTTTTCCATATTAATTTTGTGTTTTTATCGTGAAAACTTCCAGATTTTGACCAATCATTGAAAAATCTTCAGTAGCATTTGGGGGGCCCTGGACCTGTGCCTCGAATGACCTGCTGTACATCAGGCACTGGATTGATGTCATGACTAAAAGCATCTAGAAAATGGCATTTTTATGTAATCATTGAGGATTTAATTTTCCTGAATGAAAATGCAAGTTTCCATTTAAAAATAATGTTTTATCATCAGAAGAGGAAACTTCCCCTTCTGAAATTAACGTGCATTATCTATAAAGTAGAAACTTCATTTTCAAGCCATGAGAAATGGAATTCCACTAAATGTCATGTCATTTGGTTTCATTTTCTTTTTTTCAATATTGTTAGGAAAATGGTATATTTTTCTGTTAGCATCAAAGAAAATCTGCATTATCACTTATAAAACTAAAAAGCAGTTCAAACATATTATAATTAAGAAACCAAAAATAAGCTGCTATTGACATTTTATAAATGAAGAACTGTCTTTATGTTCAATTAATTTTTTATCGGGGGGGGAGGGGAGCTGAACCCACCATTTAAGATCCTTTTTGAACACTTAAATTTAGAAAGAAAAACAAAACTAAATTTTGTTTTGAGGAAAAGGGTGATCAGAGCCCTTCAGCCAAAAAAAAAAAAAAAAAAAAAAAAGTTTCTTTTTGTCTTAGTGATTAATTATTTGACATTATTATTATTTCTTTTTTTGAAAATTAGCAGAGAAAAACAAACTTTAGTTTATAAAATTTGAAAATTCAGATAACAGCAATTGCCTTGCTCCCATTGTGGGCACATGTGCATATAAAATGCCTTATTTCTATAAATTTACATGTAATGTAATAGACATTTTATTTACATGTAGACATACAGTTCTGTAAATGTATGTCTATGCTAAGGTAGTGCTAATACTGATTAGAATGATTTTTTCTTTTAGTTCATATTTTTTATTTAAATCTTGATGGGAATTTTCTTATTTTGTATAATAAATTAAACCTTATTTAATTACTTTTGTCAGTATTATTTTGCAACAAACTGATCTCCATATATTTTTATTTTTACCAGGGAAAATAAAATGTGCACAGAAATTGTGGGACCCAGTACAGATACGGAATAGGGCTTCTGCATGCACTGTATATGGCTATATTTAATATGAAATTGGCTGCTCACTGAGCCTTTCTTAGCCCAATACAACAATATCTCTTGTATCTATATCCCCTGTGTATTTCCCAAACCTTTAATAATAATAACGAAAGAAGCACGTTAAAAAAAAAAATCACTTTTATATTATCTGCCTTCCGTTTTTTAAGTAAAAAAGAAATTAGCACAGGCATTAACCCACAAAATATTTGCATGTTCATTTGATTGCGAATGTAAACAAACAAACACTACCCCTCCCCCTCCATCCAAGCTGCAAAACTCACGCATGCGCAAAAATAAGTTTCTTCTCCTTACGCCAAATTCTTATGCCATAGTGTAAACGCAATTTTTTCTACTCTTGGAGCAGAAAGACCCAACAGACCTGAAAGACCATATAGTGTAAACGCAGCATAAGTCGCCACCGCTCTCCCCCCGTTTCAGGCACAGTGATATTCCTGCTCCATCTACATAGAACATCGGAGGTGGGGAATGTTCTACAAAAGTTTCTTTATCCGCACAATAAAGTAACCCCCTTTCCGTTGAACGAATAATTGAAAATATGAGGCGGAGCAGCTGTGAAATCAATATTTCAAGACATTCACGGGAAAACAGACTAGGGACATAAAAGAAGTTGACTAGTTGACCCGCCCGGCGTTACCTGGGCCCGTGATAAAACCGTAAAAGAGCCCCAAATAAAAAATACTCATAATCGAATATAAATGAAAATTTATCTGTCTGTCTGCACTTCTATACAAATCAACAATTTGAAAGCCAGAATTGTGAAATGTTACTAAGCTGAGGCAACTATATAATGCAATCGAAATAATGTATTGTTCATTTTTAATTAATGGAAAACAAAAAATCTAATAGTCTTTTCAATTGATTTTTTGAATTTCAATTTGGCTTTTTAATTATAAATATAAAATAAACCCGTGCAGCAATTAGGTCCCACTTTATCTTTATTGAACATATATATATATAACCATAAATGAAACATTACCATAACACCAACTTAAACTATGAAAAAATGATTAAGTATGTAATAATTATTTGACATTGAAAGTATTCTCCAACATACTGAATATAGATACCAAAAACTTATTTAAAAGACGAAGAAATTAAATTAAAAATTGAATAAATGAAATTAAATGAATGAAATGAAATTCGTGGAATTTAGACAGAATTATCAAGTCCCAAATACCTAAATACCACAAATAAAATGAGTGGTTTCATCATCCTATTAGCCATAGCATTGCTAAAGAATATGATTTTGGGACTACCACTCATAAACAATGAATCAAACCTGTGAAAAAAATAAAAAATAAATACAATATTAAAAAGGAAAGAAACTATACCTATAATATACAGATTAAACTTGAAATAGAGTCATAAAGTACATAATCCATTTGGATTAAAAAAGATACCTGTGCGCCACATGAACCACACATGAACACAACCAAACAGAGGGAATGAATTGCAAAAAATCATTACATGTTGCCATATTTAGTTTTAGAAAATGATTTACCATGTTGCCAGAATAGATGTTAGAATAATATGAATATTATTGTAAAGCAACAGAAACCATTGTGCTGCCATCTATTAGGGTAAAAAGTTAAAATGCGCTGAATAAAATAGCATTGGATGAAAATTAATATTTAAAAATTAAACCATATACTATCTAACGATGATAGCAATTAGTTAAATAATAAATAAATGAAATTAATTAATAAATAATAAATAGAATATCCAATTACATTAAAGAAATGGATGTATTAATGAATAATTCTATGTTAAAAATAAGATGTAAGATGGAAAAATTAAAAATTAAAGCGACATAAAAAATATATGTACCATGATATGACATATCAACTATTAAATAGCTGTACCAAAATTGCAACATCACAAAAATTGAATTAAATTAAAATACTAAATATTTGAATTAAGATACAAAGGATTTAAAATTAATAATAATTAAATATAATATATATATATATATATATATATATATATATATATATATATATATATATATATATATATATATATATATATATATAATTTTTGTTGTGCACGATATAATGCGATTTGAGAAAAACCTTTCATTTCATTTATGAAAACAATGACGATTTAATTTTTAATGAACTGCAATTTGTAACCAAAAAACGTTTTAACGAAATATAAGTGTGCTCTGTCAGAAGCCGCTTCAAAATCCTTTCATAGGGTATCTCATTTATCGTTCTGCGTTCTTTTATTTGCTTAGAAAAAGGAATGTTGACAATAGAAATAATATATAGGATGGTGCATGCGTAAAATACTTTAGATTTATTTTCTACGAATTACTATTCGATAAATACATATTAGAAAATTCGTATATAATTATTAATAAAAATAAATCAATTTTCATTTTGTTAATGCCATTAAAAAATATTCATGAAATTGCATTAAAATAGAGTGGAGAATTCACGTATAACCAATGTTGAACTCAGAGGGTGGTCCGGATGGGACATTCCCCCCCTCCCCCCAGAGCATCGAAATGTCCCCCCCCCCGGAAGATTTGAGATTTTATGCTTTTAATGGTTAAAAAGTGCAATTTCCTCCCCGGAACTCTATAATGCCGCCACGCCCCCCGGAGACACAGAAATTCCCCCGGAGAAAAATGTCTGAATTCAACACTGCGTATATCCCATACCTGTTTCTGAAAATATCTAAAAACTCCATATAAAGCTAAAATAGAAATAGAATTCATGAACCTATTTCTGAAAATATCTAAAAACTCGTATAAAGCTACAATAGAAGCATAAATTTTCAAAAGACTCGATTCCGAATATTATTCCCAAGCAGACGATTTTTTTTGTAGCCTCGAACTCAAAGGAAGAAAATATATTAAAACAGAGAAAAGAATTCATGAACCTATTTCTGAAAATATCTAAAAACTCGTATAAAGCTGCAATAGAAGCATAAATTTTCAAAAGACTCGATTCCGAATATTATTCCCAAGCAGACGATTTTTTTTGTAGCCTCGAACTCAAAGGAAGATTAGTGTCCGTAGCTTTTGTCGCCGAGAAAATGGGGATTAAAGATAAGTACCCCCACTCATGTATGTATGTGATATTCGTGCTGATCCATGAGACATCGGGGGGGACGGTAAAGGGGGGTAGTGAACGGCAAAAGAGTTCCTTATCGACACAATAGGCAACTACACCTCCCACCCCTCTCCCTTTCATCACCGGCGCATTGTTAAGGGAGGGGGCAGTCGTATGGAGGGGGGGAGGGGTGGCTATCATCGTCGACGCGTACGACGAGGGGCGATTTGTCTTTCGATATCGTCATCGCCTTCAAGAAGGTGCGAAGTGAGGGAAGCAAGAGATGGTGAAGGGAAAAAAAGAAGGATTTTTTCCTTTTTCACGTCTTCCACGCCCACGGGTTCGCGCCGAAAGAAGAAATCTCGTCACGTATTATGAGGAGGAGAGAATTTGTCTGTCGTACACGTTCCTCTATAAAAATGAAGAAAACAAAAAACTCAGTTCGTGGGGCGGGAGACCGATGTGTAGTGGTCTGCCCGTCGCGTGTGATTTGGTGACATATTGATGTCGTACATATAATCATAATTTAATTCATATGAAAGAACTATATGATTAAAGGATATTGTTTCATTTATATTTTTCACTCTGCATTTTAGGTAGATTTCGTAAGAAATTCTACCTATTACATTCTCCCCTATGTTGGAATTTCTGGAAATTTTTTGCAGATCGACGCCGATCATGACTCCCTGAACCCAAAGCCACCCCCAGTTCAAAACTTTATATCTATCTATATCCCTTTTTTATGGACACGATAACTTCCATAATTCTGCACATATCTCTTCTGAACGGATACATCAAATCAAGGGGCATAAAATCTCGATCAAATTCGTGAATGGGCAAAATCAAACCAAAGGAGGGGGAAATGGGGGGGGGGGTTGTGAAAACAGAAAACCCCCATAACTTCTTAATTAGAATACGTGTCGAATCCGTTTAAAAAGATTATTATTTCTAGGAAAAGGGCCAAAAAGTTATGTAGGACAGATTTTTGATTTCATTAAAAATGCCCTCAAGTGTGTGTGTGTGTGTGTGTTGGGGGTGGGGGAAATAGGTGTTTAAGAAGGAAGAAAATCATAACTTCGTCCATTCCCAAGATATCAAATCGCTTAAACATATTATAAATCTTCTTAATATTATTTACAACTTTTAACTTTTATATTGACAAGTTTTTATGAGACCAACTCTTACAGCCAAAAAAAAAAAAACTCTGCTGGCTTCACCTACAGGCACAAGCATATTTCGAAGTGGGCGGTCCCAACTGCCGTATCATGACAAAAGGATCTTTCTTCTGCAATTCTCAATAAACAGGCGCCCCGCGTCTTCGACAACTACCTGTGCCTGTAGTCCGAGCCGTCAGGAATTTTTTTATTTATTTACATTTTGTACTTTTTCGTATTTAGAATTATATTTCGTTATTGCAGCTTCACAGTCCATTGGCCTATTTTGGCGGCCTCATTCAATCCATTGTTGTTGCAACTCATATACCATTGTAACACTCCTGAATACGGATTTGAATATCCTATGCCGGACTACCGGAAAAAATGCCATAAAATTAATTTATTAATTTATAATTAAGTTATAAAAGTATTAAAATGTTGTTTTGTCGTAGGAAACACATAATTTCCTTTGCACATGATTTTTAATATTTCTAGCCTATCGGGTAGTGAGTGAGAAATCGGTTGTAAAATTCCACCTTTACATATGCAAAAAAAATCCCTGACGGCTCGGCCTACAGGTACAGGTAGATTTCGAAGACGCAGACCGTGTGGCACCTATTTGTTGGGAATGGCGGAAGAAATGATCTTTTTGCCATAGTGCGGCAGTTGGAAACGCCCACTTCGAAACCTAACTTGTTTGCAGGCGGAGCCGGCAGGGATTTTTTTTTTTTTTTTTTTTTTTTTTTTTTTTTTTTTTTTTGCTATAAGAGTTGGTCCTATAAAAAACGTGTCAGTATAAAAGTTTTAGGTAATATTAAGAGGATTTATAATAAATTTAAACGGATTGGATATCTTCTGAATGGACGAAGTGATGAATTTTTTCTTCTAAACCACCCCCCTTTCTCCCCCCCCCCCCTTGTGGACATTTTTAATGCTATCAAAAATTTGTCATCCATAAATTTTCGGCCAATTTCCTAGAAGTAATAATCACTTTAAACGGATTCGATACGTATTATAATTAAGAAATTATGGATTTTTTTCTGTTTTCTCAACCCCCCCCCCCCTCCCCTGGTTCGATTTTGCCCATGAACGAACTGGACCGACATTTGATGCCCCTTGATTTTATGTATGAGTTTGGAAGAGATTTGTGCAGAATTATGGGAGTTATCGTGTCCATAAAAAATTGACATATAGATAGATAGATAGATAAAGTTTTGAACTGAGGGTGGTTTTGGGTTCTGGGAGTGATGATGGGCGTAGATGTGCAAAAAAATTTCAAAACTTCCAACTTAGGGGAGACTGTAATAGGTTAGTATTTCTTAGGAAATCTACCTAAAACCAGGATGAGTTGAATAAAAACGAGTAGGATGTGCCAATGCCAAAACTTTCTTCTAAGTATCTCATACACGAAAATCGTATTAACACCAACTTATATCAAGGTCTAACTGAATCTAAAATTTGATTCAATTACGTGCTGTATTGGTTCTTGAGATATAGGACTATTGCTAAAATCGTGTCAAGCCTGAAAAATGCAGCACCTGTTGAGAGATTTACACCAAAACCTAATCAACAACAATTTATGTCAATGTCTAACTGAATGTGAAGTTTGGCGAAATTCTGTGCATGAGTTCGATGCGACCGAGAATTCGGTCGAGAAATTGTTGTTTTCGGTCGGACCCAATGATGTTCGGGGTACTTTTTTTACAATTTGGTACTTTTCGCGGCCCCAAAGGATGAATCGCCAAGCGACCCATATGGATCGCCAAATTATAAAGCACGTATGACATTGTAGTAGTATATAGGATATATATATATATATATATATATAACATTTCTTGACGTATGTGGCCATGTTATAGTCATATAAGGATGCATATATGATGTATATGACATGTGCATAAGATGTATATACGACGTATAAAGACGTAAATAATATGTATATAATGACGTATAGGGCACCTAAGAGGAGTGTTTGGAATATATATAAGGTAAAGCTAGGATAGTTCGCGCACAATTCAAAAGAATAACAATAAAATATCTAAATATTATTTTTTGCAAAACTATCCATGAATAATTTTGACTTCATTTGTTCTTTATGCATTTCCATTGCTATTTTGTTGTTATGTTGTAATTTAATAGAACAGTTGTAATAAAACCAAGAAAGTTATTTTGCGCAATCTGTCCTTACAGGGCTGGTGAGATTGCGCACATGGGTACGAGAGATTGTTGCTAATAATAACTACAATTAAATTGTTAACAATAATAATTACACTTAAATGACATTGTTGTAAGCTTTTATGAACAAATATTATTACTTACCCATCATACGTAGTATAGGGTAAGTCTTGTAATCGTTTTGAAAATCGAAAAAAATTTTTTGACGGATTTACACGTTTCAGACACTGGAGATTCCGAAAAACATATTTTTAGAAAAAAAAATTTGCCGTCCGTCTGTGTGTCTGTGTGTGTGTCTGTATGTGTGTCTGTGTGTGTGTCTGTATGTGTGTCTGTGTGTGTGTCTGTGTGTCTGTAAACGCTCTATCTCCCGAAAAAATTGAGATAGAGACTTGCAATTTGGTATGTACTTAGTATGTAATAATGGGAAGAAGCCTATTTCATTTCAATAACCTCGATGAACCGGAACATTTTTTTTCGGACTCTCGAAATATTCGTTCTGATGAAAGGTATATAAAAATTTTCAAAATTGTTTATTTTAAGAAATGAATATAAAAGACAATAAAAAAACATAAATTTTGAATAAAGCATGAAGTCGATCGGTTAATTAGTTGCCGAGATATTTGGAATCCTATTTTCCACACTCTTCGATTTTTCATGACCCTGTATTTCATCCAAATTTCACTTCAAAGATATATTTTAATTGGAAATTTGACGCTTAATCAGATGCAATAAACCGCTAGTTAATAGGATTATTATTTTTGGAGTTATAAGGAAAAACCTCTTTCAAGCAATTCAGTAATCGAGCCTTTAAAGTTTGTGACGTCATCAAGCCACGATTTTATTTGAATTGCAATGCATTTTATAAGTAGTTTACACATTTTTATTTTAATATTTTACATTATGCATATCCATGATGGGTAAGTATTCCGGTGGCCCCCAACGACTAGTTGTATTAGGAGTGAATATTTCAACCTAATGATTAAAGAATCAGAAAAAGGAAATAATTTTAAAACCGATTAAAAAAATTTAATTAAAGGGGAAAAAAATTAAAGAATCTGAAAAAGGAAGTCCAAATAAGATTACAAAATAACATTAAGTTACTTGATAACACGTTTAACTTAAAATTAGCCCATTTTCATTTTTCATTTTTTAGGCAAATTTACTAATAAGCTGCGTAATCTCTCCTAGCATGGAAACTAATGGAAAAATGCGCCATCTCTCCTAAGTAGCAGATGCGCAAACTCTCCAATTTCGATAGGAGAGATTGCGCGGCCCTTTATATAAACACGGTCGCTACTAAAACGAACGGTTGATGTTCACATTGTTAGTCTATATTAATAGCTTATAAGAAATCGTTTAAGTTTAAAATATTTTGTACTACTGACATTGTATAGAAATTCTGATGAATAGCTATGAAAATTCAAGCATTTACTTTGGGAAAACAAAACAAAATAGCAATGCTTTATCTTAGACACTCAAAATAATCAACGTGCACTTTCAAGTAGACACACCACTACTGCTGTTGTACAACTACCTGGAGTCGCTGCGCGCTCACTCTACTCCTTCCCCCCGAACCTCTATGTGCGCTATCTCTCTGACCGCGTCATCTCTCCTGGCTTTACCTTATATGCGTCTATAGGATGCCTATATAAACTTTGCGATGAACTTGGCAAAATCATAACTGCAACCTTGGCATAATCATAATGGCGGGGGCCGCTATAACACGAAAGTACGGTATTTTTTTTTTTTAAGCTTTCGGAACATTTTTCCAATGGTTATTGTAATTTGTTAAATTATATATTTTTATTTTTACTTTTTTTTGCGAACATTACGAAATTAAAATTGTTATAATATGTACGTATATATTTTGAAAAGCTTGCGCCATCCGTTAACGAAGAAAACAGAAAATAATTGATTTTTTATGATTAATTTCATAAACCTACTAAGTTACGATACTTTGAATTTTATGAATTTTCAGAGTTTTGAAAACAAAAGTTTTCTACGTCGGAAAAGGGTGGAAATTCAAAATATCAAAACTCTGTAAGTTTGGGTCATAAAACAGGATTTTTTTTTTCCTGTTTTATGCAGATGAAAAATCATGAAAATCAGTATATAAAGTGGAAATATTGTCTGCACTCTCTATTTCTCCCAGGGCCTCATTTTCCAAACCCACTCTAAAACTTAAAAGGGACCCCCAAAATGACTAATTCCCATTTTCATTTTTAATTTCTGCTATCTTTACGAGAAAAAAAGTACAAATTTTTCGACTTACTGTTTTCGACGGATTGATACGTTTTAGAATGTCCTGAACACGATTGAACTAGTTTTAGAAAATGTCTGGTCTGTCTGCATGTGACAAAAATTTAGTGGACACTTTATCTCAAGAACAATATAATAGCACGGAATTTAATACAACTTTAGATTTAATCCCTGATATAAATAGTGAGTCCCTGATATAAATAGGTGCTCATTAGTTTCTGGTGTCAATCGCCCAACAGATGGCGCTATACTATGCTGTTACTTCTCGCGATTTCCGCAATAACTCTATTTCAAGAACTAATGGACTGATTTTCGTGAAACTTCAGATTCAATTAAACCTTAAGAGTCTACATCAGTCACGCGAAAAAACGCTCAAGCTAATGTTAAGTCTATGGGAAGGTTCTTGCGCGATTTCTCGCTCGCATTTTAATAATTTTAAATATATATATTTTTTTTTTTTTTTTGCATAGGATAGCTGAGGTCAATCTGCAACGTTGTTAGTTTTCACTTTTTCGATTTTGGTTCCAGTTATTTTATATAAGGGTACTTTCATTTTCAGAACCAGTTCCAAAATTTAAAATGCTCGCTTATTAAAAAACTGCAACAAAAATAGAAAAAGTAAAAACTAACAACGTTGGAGATTGACCTCAGCTATCCTATGCAAAAAAAAAAAAAAAAAAAAAAAAAAAAAAAAAATATTAAAAATATTAAAATGCGAGCAAGAAATCGCGCAAGAACCTTCCCATAGACTTAACATTAGCTTGAGCGTTTCATCGCGTGACTAGCGTAGGCTCTTAACATATACATAGACGCTGATTACGTTTTGGTGTCAATAGTCCATCAGGTGGCGCTGCTAGGCTTACTTTTTTCAAGATTTTCACGATAGCTGTATCGTGAGTTTTCGACCGAAATTCTCGACCGAAAACAACAACCATTTTCCCCAATGGTTAATATATAAAAAAAAAATCAATTTTGGTGTAAATGGCTTTGATGGAGGAGATAATGCTCGAAACATTTTTGCTATTGGAACTATCTATACTATTATATAAAGAGGAAACGGTGACTGACTGACTGAGGGACTCATCAACGCCCAGCCGAAACTACTAAAGTCAGGGTCACCACGGCCTAACTCGATCGTTCTTCTTCCTCTTATATATGAGGGAAGGAGAAAGATCGAGTTTGGCCGTGGGGTCAATTTGGACTGTAGATTGCTGTTATGGAACAAGAAGGGATTTTTGAAAATTCCCCCCCCCCCCCGGAGGGAGTTAAAGGATGTTTACCTATGTCATTTTGCCATATCTCAGCAGCAATTTTAGTTAAGAGCACAAAAATCAGGAAAACAAATCTACTAAAAACATGATTAAACACGTATTTCAGTGAATTTAGAAATCCCCCGCCCCCCCCCCCCCTCCCAAAGGTGATTAAAGGGGATTCGAAAGTTTTAGGTAATTTCGCCATATCTCAGCAACAGTTTTTGGTAGGAGCGCGAAATTCATGAAAACAAATGTACTAAAAAAATTACATTGTCTACCCGTGCAAAGCCGGGACGGGCCGCTAGTACCTCATAAAACTAATGATTAAGAAACTGATTACTTTTATGTTATCTGGACACTAGTGATTACCAAAATTTTTGGAATCCAATCTTCTAACATTAGCTAATATCAACTATCTAATATCAACATTGCAATATAATATCTTAAAAAAAAACTTACTTAAACTTAGCTGAAATATAATCATAAAAATAAAATATGTAAACACAAACATATCAGTATAAATAACAAAATCTCATCTAAAATGTGGCGATTCAAATGAAGCCAATTGAAACAAGATTTGGCGAGTTATCACATAAAAGTATCAGAAATTATCTATTGGTCAGCGATGAGGGAAGACAACCTGGAATAAATTTTATAGTGTTTTTGTCTTGAGTTATTACTGGAAGTAAGATGTAGAATAAAAAATGTGCCACCTTTAGTAAAAAGCACAAAATATAGATTCAAGAGCTCACCCCTCTTAACACCTCACTCAAACAAAGCAGGTGGAAGAATGGATGCTCCCTCCAGGAAGGGGCAATAAAAATAGAATGAAGAAGAATTTAGAAGGAGTATTTGCTAGTGGTAGGGTTGGGAGCAGTGCAAGCCAATGGGAGAGCTATTCGTTCCCCAGCGCTCTTGATTCTTCTTAATTCTATTTCCTGCTTTATTCACCCTCAAAAAAGTTGAGGCATGCGCAATAAGGTCGAATTTGCACTGAAAAATTAAGCCTTTTGCTTTTCGCTTTAATATATTAGATATTTAATGACTGTTTTGAACACAATTGGCGATCTAGAACCATTTTTGGCTATTTATCTTCCTGAAATAGGTATTGCGTAATTACCTAACGCCTCCAAGAGCATGAAATTGATATAGAGATAAGCATGAGAGATAAGCATGAAATTGTTTCTAAGAACATGTTAAAAGAAATACGGAGTGCAGAAAATATTGAGTTCAGAGACAGTATTCAATTTTATACTATTATGTTGAGGATCTTTACCTTTGCAGGCCTTTCTGTGGGAGATATCTTTTGTGTGGTCCCTGTAGTAGCCTTCCCTGCAGTAGTGGCAGTGCCTTCCCGCCGTGTTGTGTCGACAACCCAGGCAGACACCCCCCGACGTCTGTCCGCTCAGCTTGTACAGCTCCATGTTGAAACGGCACCGCCTGGCATGTCCGTTGCAACGACACTCTGAAACAAAGAAAATAAATAACTCACTTTTAACATGCGACACAATGCAGGTTTTATACAAATATACAGAGTATGTCAAAGAATTTTTAACACAGTGTTTATAAAATGAAATAGAAACAATAAATTATTATTTGTTTTTGTTTGTAGCGTTTCGTTCATCTCACGAAACCCTATTCGTTTCACTCCTCTGTCTGTCACAGAGTTCGTTCTCGGAAACTGTATAAGTTAGAGACTTGAAATTTTGAAAACTTGTAGCTGAATACCTCAGATCACACAACAAATCATAAGATAAAAAACCCTTATATTATTTTAATTAAATGAATTAATTTAATGACATCCGACCATTTTGCAATTTAGATTTTAAAACAGAATTTCAATTTTTTTCGCGTAGGCTAGGTGGCTCAGTGGTAGCGCATTTACCTGCTACACAAAACGTTCCTGGTGAATAGATTTCATTATCTAATAGCTTCAATTTTACAGAATTTTTGTAATTATTTTAAGGCAAAAAGTTGTTGATAAATATTTTATCAATTTTTTTTTTTTTTTACTCAAAATTCTTTTTATTGAGAAATCGCAAAATTTTAAATAAATTTGTTTAAACTTCCACTAAATTTTTGAAATTTTGGAATTAATTATATTTCCAACACCTGTTATTTTTAAATATAAAGTTTCCTCTTTGAATGACTAGTTAATGACTAGTGCTGCCATCTCACTTTTGATTTGTTAAACTGCAGCTATCTATGTTCTTATTGATAAAAGATACAGATTTAATAACTATAAGAATTAAAGATTCGGATTTATTAATTAAATGATAAAGTGTTTTGAAAGGAATATTAAACGAAGCCTTTTGTGCGATATTCAGTCGCACTTACCCACTTGTTTATTCAAAACTAGCTGACCCGCCCGGCGTATCTCGAGCCCGTGTAATAAACTTAAATCTCTTAATAAACGAAACTCTGATCGAAACGCCACGGTCCCCGATGGCTTCGGCATCGTATACCGGACATGTTCGATCGCTCCGAAAATTCTTTTAATTCACCCTTCCACCGCCAAGGGAGCATTCTGTTCTAAACAAACCTCTTTCCGAACGAACCTCTGAGACAGGTCCCCGCTGCCTACGACACTGTATAGTAGGCGTGCGACAAAATTGAGCTAGTATCGAGAAGATGGGAACGTTATTAGCCAAGTTGAAATAAGGCACAGTTAGAGAAAATAACTTTGAAGGACGTGCCGGGGGGGGTGGGGGAGGGGATATTCGGGTGTCCTTTAGAAAATGACTAATTAGGAGGACCATGGACTATGGAGGACATTCATGGAGGACTATGCCTTTTTAAAAATTCGTTCGTTTGGTTAAGCTAGGAACTTAATTACAAATTTGGCTTAAACTATTATTCGGAAATAGTGGTAACCGGTACTCATAAATTTACTTTAATGTTATAGTGGGTGACTATTAAGTTAATTATAATTTTCGGAATAACTTGCACTGAAATCGGAAACATAGTTGCGGAGATACAGAAACAGGACATAGAGAAAAACCTTGAAGGAGGGGCCGGAAAGGGAGTGGATGTTCAAGTGCCCTTCAGCAAATAACTAATTAGGAGGACCATTATACATCTTTAAAGATTGATTCATTCGGTTAAACTGGAAACTTAATTTGAAATTTGGCTTAGACTATTATTCAGAAATACTGATAACTGCTTTCTAGAAATACACCTTGAAGCTATGAATGCATAGTTTTACGATAATTTAGTAAAACTGGAACTAAATGGAGAAGTTTGGAATGTTATTAGCTGAGATTTAAAATAGCGGTATTCTCTATATAAAACAGAAATTAAACGCTACGGGTAAAGCTAAAAATGTTAAATGTAATTAGTTCTGTTGAAATCAGAGCATTGGAGAGATTTGGATTTATTAATAAGAACAGGTCAATAAAGGAAAAGGCCGCCACCAAGTGGTTGCGCGGTCAAGTAAAATAAATGCGATATTCAATATGAAGTTGTTTACCCTTACCCCTCTCCATCCCTGTAAATATAACAAATAATTTGTTAAATAAAGGTTTCGTATTAATAATCTCTATCATAATAATAAATGTCATGTAAAGAAAAAAAAACTTTAAACCCAGCTAATTATCATGAAGAAAAACGTGCCTGGAGAAATGTTTCAAACAGATGGCATCTGTGTGATTTGCCGTGTGCAGGTGGCATCTGTGTAATTTGCTGTGTGCAGATGGCGCTACATTAGCATGGTTGTACGCCGATTCCATATTAACACTGTTTCGTTAGAAGCATTCTGCATCTGTTTCTGCATCGCTACTCTGGTTAATTTAATTTATTCTGTGAAGACACTATACAACCAACCAACCGTAGAAAAAAAAGCGTATTTTTTATGAGAGTTCTTTATGAATTTTAATTAATATTTCAGTAAATAATTAAAATATTAAAATTCAGAGTCTCAGGTGCACCAGTAGAGGGATTATACTACCTAAATCTAAATTTTCAGACTTCTAGGTGCGCTAGACTTTCCTAGCCATCGCAGATAAACAAACAAACAAACAGACACACACACACAGAGCGAAACTTTCTTTTATTAGTATAGGTAAGCCCATCAGGCTTCAATACACTGTTACAGCGATTTAATAATGATTCGAATGCCTTTTTCAGATCACTTTGACTCCAAAGCACGCGTCGAAGCTGTCTCTATAGTCGAAATATCATCAAAATAATCCCCTTTAACTACATTTTAAGTTTTGAGAATAAAAAGTAGTCGTAGGTTGCAAAGTCAGGCGTATAAGGTGGATGAATAAACGCATAGAAGTGTTTTTGTCAAAAATCTACGAATAAGTGAGTTGTGGATAAACAATATAAACAGTAAAAGGTTTTAGATACTTTTATGCACATCTCAATTCATTTTATAAACATGGATTAATGATTATGTGTCTCGGGCAGTACATTAAACGCCGCCCAGCCTCATGCGGCCCGCGGGCTGCAGGTTGAGTATAGAAGCAAGTCATTAAATCAGTGTTCGTAAATTATAATAGGAAGAATAATAAAATGTCTTGGCGGTTTATGAACAACACTTTCTTTTACTTACCCATCATACGTAGTATAGGGTAAGTCTTGTAATCGTTTTAAAAATCGAAAAAAAATCTCTTGACGGATTGACACGTTTCAGACACCGGAGATTCCGAAAAACATATTTAAAAAGAAAAACAAAATTGTCGTCCGTCTGTCTGTCTGTGGTGTGTGTCTGTAAACGTTCTATATCCCGAACAAATTGAGATAAAGACTTGAAATTGGATATGTACTTAGTATGTAAAAATGGGAAGAGGCCTATTCAATTTCAGTCACCTCTATTATCCGTAACTATTTTTTTCGGACTCTCGAAAGAGTCGTTCTTATAAAAGGTGTAAATAAAAATTTCGAAATTGTTTATTTTAAGAAGTGAATATAAAAGAGAATAAAAAAACAAAAATTTTACATAAAGGACGAAGTCGATCGGATCATGAGTTGCCGAGATATTGGTCATCCCATTTTCCCCACGCTTCGATTTTTCATGACCCTGTATTTCATTCCAATTTCAATTCAAAGATGTATTTTAATTGGAAAAGAGACGCTTAATTCAACGCTGTAAACTGTTAGTTGATATGTTATTATTTTTAGAGTTATGTGGATGTTTCTCTTACGCCATTCAGTTATAGAGCATTTAATGTTTATTAGGACGTCATCCAGCCACGATTTCATTCGAATGGCAATGCATTTTATAAGTTGTTTACACGTTTTCTTTTCATATTTCATATTATGCCTATCCATGATGGGTCAGTATTAGGGTGGCCTCCAACGACTCGTTTATTCGAGGAATAGGCCAGCTTCAGTGTAGTTCAAACTTAACTGATCTTTAAATGTTCTTATAGTGGAGGACTTCTTTCTGTCATCGAGTCCTCCAATAAAAGCGTCGCCGGCTCACGACTCTTAAAGCGAGGATTTACAGAACAGATGGGGATGTAAGATTAATGAGTGAGTGCGTGGGAGGGCTCTGTAAACCTCTCTCGTATGAAAAAAAAAGACCGATATCGCACGATGGATTTGCAAGAGTATCGAAAAGGCCATATTTGCGACGACTTTTTGAGATAATAACAAGTTCCAGAAGTGGAAAGCCCCTCCACCACGGCAAGGTCGTACCCGATCCGATGTGGTACGACCTTGCCGTGGTGGAGGGGCTTTCCACTATTAATGTAAACACATAAATTAAATAATTAATTAATAATACCACAATTAGTAATGTGCACAATTATTTAATTTTTGTTTTATTTAATGTAAATAAATAAATATCCAAGATTTTTTTTAATCATTGGGAAAATGGTTGTTGTTTTCGGTCGAGAATGGACCTCTTGACGTCGTCACTTTATTTTTTTAAGCGTTCTTAACGAAATTCTGTCACTTTAGAAGAATTTTTCTTTGAATAGGCAATGGAAAAGCACAAATTCGTTACAAAAAGGTTAAAGTTGGCATCCTATTTGGATATTTCGGCTTATTCTACCTTTGGATACCAAACGGGAAGTCAGTAAATAGGGAATGGGACTTCTGCGTTAGCAGCAGGCGGTGGTAATACCGCTTGCTGTCGAGATCATACTATAGTAGGTGGGTGGAATAGCTACCGTGGGGAAGCTATGTTATAGTAGGGTGGGGCGAATAGGTCTGCTATAAGAGTGGGGGTATTTTAGGGGAGCTAAATTAATAAAATTTTTAAATGTCTTATAGTACGAGGTAACGGTTATGGCACTGCTCCGCTATCTCTCTGCATTTTCCCAATGGTTGTTGTAATTTGTTAAAATATAATTTTTTTTTATTTTATTTGTTGTTGTTTTCATTAATATATTGTACTTTTTTTGTTTAAACTTACTGATAGTTGACACTTTGGTGAGTGGGGCTTTTCCGAATTTCTGGTATTTTATTTATTTAATTATTTATTTATTTTGATATTCCAAAGGTACCATTCTTCCATCCTTCCATTTGTTTATTTGGCGTTACAGTTTGATGATAGTTTTCTTTATGTGAAACTGGGACGACGGGATAATGGAGAAGTACCGACTTTAATTATAATCACAATATCTTATACTAATAAAAGAAAGTTTCGCTCCGTGTGTGTGTCTGTTGGCGATGGCTAGGAAAATTTAGCCCACCTAGAAGGCTGGAAATTTAGATTTAGGTAGTCCAAACACTCTCCTGGTGCACCATTACTTCAGAATTTTAATATTTCAATTACTTTCTGAAATATTAATCTCATCAAAAAGTCACCTGTAAAAAATGCAGCCAAGTCTCGTAACTCATTTACCGTAAAAAGTACTGAGATCATATAAAGCCAAGTTTAACTATCTTATTAACTCTGAGATTTTCATTCACAAATCACTCCTAGTCTCTACATCTTTAGTTAATTATTATTTTGTGACTTGGCAATTACGTAGCACGAGAATGTGATGTATATAGTTAGTCTTTATCATATATACTATAACATATTAAGGTGTAATAACTTCCCTGTGAGTATATAATTTGCCTTAATTAAATTATCCCATCCCATCCCATAACATAGTAAGGTGTAATAACTTCCCTGTGCTGCGTAATTGCCAAGTCACAAAATAATAATTAACTAAAGATGTAGAGACAAGGAGTGATTTGTGAATGAAAATTTCAGAATTAATAAGATAGTTAAACTTGGCTTTATACGATCTCAGTACTTTTTACGGTAAATGAGTTACGAGACTTGGCTGCATTTTTTACAGGTGACTTTTTGATGAGATTTCACTTCTTTTTGTAAGTAATACTCCTTTTCTTGATTTTGGGTTCTTTTTTGGAGATCATCCACTGATTTTCGCTAAGTCCACACTCTGTCCCTATTATTTACAGGTATCAAAAATTTGAAGCTTTAGTTTCGTTTGCAAAGTACTGTAGATAAAAAGAGATTTCAGGTTCCTATAGGCAAGCACTAAGTTATGGGAGGGGGAGTTTCAAAAGTACTGTCAATTGCTTCCAGGATAGGTGCTATCCATCTGAGATATTACTCTCAGCCCTAGATACTTGATATTTAACATAAAATAACTTTTCACTATAAAAAGAAAGCCAAAATTAAAATTTCCGGAAATTTCCAATAAATCAAACTATATTCCTTTTTTCGATGGTTTTATTTTTCGTTATTTTTAGTCTTTTTTTTATTATTATTTACGGATTTTTTAATTTTTCCTTACTTTGTGTACTAAACCCTGCCTTATTTCTACCAAATGTCAAGCTTCTAGGACTACACAAGCGAATTATTTTCAAATTTTCGGCTTTTTATAAATTTATTGATTTTTCGATTTTAATTCTAAGTTACCTGATTGTCATGTCAATATAGTAATTATTTGATCCGTCTTCTTAGGATCATTTAGGTTCAATTTAGAGATAAATCAAGTGAATCTTAGAGTCACCATGATTTTATTTAGAAAGGACTATCAAGCCACAACCAGCCAGTAATGTCGGGAGGGTAGGGGGAGCTGTGAAAATTTTTGTGGGGCTAACATCATTTAACAATCCATATTTCATATGTGAAGTAAATAGAGTACAACCGGTGAAAGAAAACAAACCTGTCTATAAAGAAATCGCCTGTAACGTAGCCAGTCTATAACGGAACTTTTCTATAACAAAATTCGTAAACGAAAGAAAAGAAAACCATAATAAGCTAATAGGACAATTATCTTAAAACTAATGTTTCTAGCAGTACAAAATCAAATTGTTTTCGAATTTTCGATTTCTTAAAGATATTTCGATTTTTCGATTTTATTTTCGAATTTAACGAATATTTTAATTGTTCCTTTTATTGAATAGTAAATACTTACAACAAGTTTTAAGTTTCTAAGGCTACAAGATAAAAATATTTTCAATTTTTGATTTTTTCGAATTTTTTTTATAATTTTCTGGATTTTTAAATTTTTTCTTTATTTTGTATCCTTTATTACAAATTTCAAGTTTCTAGGTCTACAAAATCGAATCATTTTGAAATTTCCAATCTTTTTCGAGTTTTTTATTCTATTTTCGAATTTATTGTGTTTTAATTTTTCCTTTTTCTGTATCCTAAACATTAAGTTTACGCCGAATTTTAAGTTCTAAAGCTACAAAATCAAATTTTTTTCAATTTTTCGAATTTTTTTTCGAATTTTACAGATTTTTTATTTATTTCTTATTTTGTATCCTAAATACTACCTTTATTCCAAATTTTAAATTTCTAGCTTTACAAAATCGAATTATTTTCAAATTTTCGGGTTTTTTTTTTCGATTTTTTGATTTTATTTTCAATTTTTGTTGTGTTTTTAATTTCTTCTTTTTCTGAATCCTAAACACTACCTTTACACCAAATTTTCAGTTTCTAAGACTACGAGATCATATTATTTTCAATTTCTCTCTCTTTCTTTCTTTCTATTTTTTTTTTTTTTTTTTGAAATTTTCGATTTTTCTTTTGAATTATCCATATTTTTTAATGTTTCCTTATTTAGTATCTTAAATATTATCTTTATTCCAAATTTCAAGTTTCTAGCTCTATGAAATCGAATTATTTTCAAAATTTCCTTATTTTTTGGTTTTTTTCGATTTTCTTATTTTATTTTCGAATTTTATTGCGTTTTTATTTTAACTTATTCTGAATCCTAAACACTATCTTTACCGCGAATTTTAAGTTTCTAAGGCCAAAAGATCAAATTATTATTTTTTTTTTTTTTCGAATTTTTCGAATTTTTTTTTTTTTTTTTTTTTTCGAATTTTCTGGATTTTTTATTTTTTTCTTATTTTGCATCCTAAATACTAAAAAAAAATTCGAAAAAGTTTCCGGTAGGAATAGGATTTCCAGTTGCCCGTATAGGACAGGAAACTTTTCCGAACCAACACGGAAAAAAAAACGAAAAAAACCGAAAGTTTTTTCTTTCCGTCAGGAAACTTTTCCTGTTTGATTCAGAAACTAATCTTTAGACACAGAATAAATTCCTGGGTCTTACGGAAATCTTTCCATTCACATAAAGAAACGTTTTGGTAGAACGGTAGAATAGACAGAAAGTATTCCGTTTTAAAAAGGAAAACTTTCCATTCACACTAAGAAATGTCTTGGTAGAACGGTAGAATAGACAGAAAGTATTCCGTTTTAAAAAGGAAAACTTTCCATTCACACTAAGAAATGTCTTGGTAGAACGGTAGAATAGACAGAAAGTATTCCGTTTTAAAAAGGAAACTTTTCCGAATCAGTCAGTAAACTAATCATGAAAAAATTAAAAATTCCTGTGTAGAATATAAACTTTTTTTTTGCTTTACGGAATTTTTTTTCATTATGATCGGAAAATTTTCTGCATTGTAAAGAAACTTTTGTTTTAAAGAGTAGGAACATTAACAGAGGAAAATATTGCTTTTGGACACTGTTTTGATATCCTTTTATCTCAATTAAATATTATTAAGAACTTTTTTGAATACATACACATATTTTTAAGTATTTGTTATCATAAAATGCATTACATGTAATGCATTTTATGATAACAAAATACTTAAAATGTATGTATGTATTCAAAAAAGTTCTTAATAATATTTAACTGAGATAAAAGGAAATCAAAATAGTGTCCAAAAGCAATATTTTCATCTGTTATTGGTCCTATTCTTTATAACAAAAGTTTCTTTACAATACAGAATCAGCTTGAAATTTTATTTATTTGTTACAAGTATACTGATACGTTTAGCTCATGGGTATTTACATTTTTTTTAAATAAGTATTTTATACAAGGAATGCTAGAGAAGTATCTTTATAAACAAGGAGAAGTAATTCTCGTAAAAGAAAAGTGCATAAATAAATAAAAAGTACACAATGAAATGGATTTTATGTTCATAAAATACATAATATACTTTTATTTTCTTTAGAATATGTGTATATGTTTCCTAGGAAAAAAAAAACTTAATATATTTTAAGCGATATAAAAGAAAATCCAAATAGTGTCCAAAACAAACCTTTTCATCTGTTGTCTTGTATAGCAAAGTGGACTGTACAGAGATGCCAGCTTATTAGTGCCAGAATATACATAGGTGTAGCCAGTGGTGAAGTGTGTGTGGGAGATAATTGCCCCAGGCACTAAATGTTTAGGTGATGCGAAAAAACTGTTAAATAAGATATTAAAAACGGAACAAAATATTTTCAGTTTGGACTGGATATTTAAAACCCACACTATGTCATTGGGTGTAGCACAAGTGTATGACATGTTGCATGCGTATGAAGTGTATGCAACTAACATTGAAGTTTTATTGGTACTGGAAAGACTTTCTATTGCTCTATATCCAAAACAAAGGACATACAAAACATTTTTAAATCACAATAGTGACCCCCTCCTTAAAAAACTAGAACTTCTTTTAATTTACGCCTAAAAAAAAAAAAAAAAAAAAAAAAAAAAAAAACAAGCTTATGGGGTCGTCTTCGTTCTTAAGTTGCACAGAACTCCAAACTTTTCAATATGTACATCTAACTTTGACATTATATTTGCCTCTTTCGGTAACTTTTTCTCAAAGATACCAAAAGGGAAGTCACTTGGTCCAAAATGTTTAAGAATTATGAAGTTTAAAGTTTGGAACTCCTAATGTTAAACAGCTGGTGGAGTTTTTTTTATATAATTCAATACTTGACGTAATAATTTTATATTCGTATATTTTATTTGAAGCTTTTCGAAATCTATTTCGGTTAAAAAATTATAGATTATGGTTTATTTTATGGTTTAATTTATAAAAAAAATGTATTTTTAAATTAATTAAAAAATTAATTTTAATAGAAATAGATTTCTAAAAACTTCAAATATGCAAATCAAAAATCACAGCTGATTCCGCTAAGTAGTTTTTAAGTTATGCTTAAAACACTACCCACATTACAGTCTGATTTGCAACGATTACAGATTAGGAGTTACAAACTTTAAATTTTCATAATTTCAAAACTACTTGACTGAGTGAATTCCAGTTTGTTATCATAGGGCAACATTTACTGAAAAAAACAAACATGATGCCCCAATTAGATGTATCTATCGAATTTGCTACAATTTCGGCATGAATATGACCCTCTAAGCTTATTTTTTTCAACATTAAATTAAAAAAGACAGTTTCCAGAAGAATAACTTTGTTTTTTACTGTGACAGTTTGGAGATTAAATGTTCTTTTTTGTCCCGCATATGATATTTCAAATTTGTCACTTTTTATACCCAATTTGTGTCACAGAGACACTTTCCAATTAGGAACATTGCTGCACCTAACTATTATAACCCAATTTGGGTGCTTTTCTGCTCTATTACACACACACACACACAAAAAAAAAAAAAAATCCAGAAACTATTATATAAATTTTGAAAATTTATATAGAGCAGCATTGAAACTTTAATTTTTTATCTTTTATGTGGAAGGTAATTTTTTTCTCCTGTCTAAATTAAAAACGCCATAAAATAATAATAATAATAAAGTAAATCAAAAAACTTTTGAAGTCATGTAAATTATAAGAATATACAGAATTCAGCTAACCCTAATAAATACGTTGATGATAAACAATTTTCAGAAGCCATACAATTTGAAAATGTACAAGACTTTGAACTTGAAGCTCAACTGAAAATTACTTAACAAAAAGGCTCAGTAAATGAAAATCCTTTTTTGTTAAAATTTAAATCAGCTATTTTTTTTAAATTCAAAATACAATTTTAAAATTACGCGTTTTAAAGTAAAATAACCTTTACTAAATCATTAAAATTAATAATTAGAAAAGCTCATTTAAATTTATTTGAAATTAAAAATATATAGAGAAACTCATTCACTTGTTTAATTTGAAATATTTTAATCATATAAACAGTTAAAAATATAGTTAAAAAATGGAGCAACAGAAAATGATATAATTTGAAAATGTGAATTCTCTTTTACTTTTGAAAACATGAAATAAAGTAAACAAATTGTCTTGTGTTATATATCACTTATTTACACTAACTGCAATTTAACAATATACTTTTTATTGACCTATTCTGTATAAAATATATACCACCTTAAATTACCCCTTTGATAAAATAAAAAGCATATAAACTCTTCATTACTAAAAGCTAAATCTTTTTGTTTTGACCAAATTTCTCGATTAAAAATCTTAAAATATAAAAGATAATGCAAGAATTTTATTCAGAAAAAAAAAAATGAAATTTTAAGCATTCTATTCTAGATCTGGATTATATACAGTATTCCTTTAAACATACCTATTCCAGATTATATACACTACTCTGAAATACATACACTAATTCATTTAATGAAGTTGGAGCATATATTAAAAATACTTAAGATAATTATGATTATCTGGGTATAAATTTCAATGGATCTGAAAAAATTATTCTTTGTTATTAAAATGTTTGAAAAGAAACACCAATTTTCCAGCTTTATGAGTTCTTTATAAGCGATTACAGAGTTTGCAGTGAATTAAAGTTTGATTTTTTTTTTAATTTAAAATAAAAGATACTTTTAAATCAGGTGTTTGATTTTTTAAAGATTTTAAAACTTTAGTTGTTTATTAGTTTACATTTATAAGTAATTAAAATTATATTAAAAAATATATATAAACATTTCAGAGTATTACTAACCCTGGAATCTTTATTTTCCGAGTATTTCCATAAATAAATTACATTGGAATATCGAACCATTTGTTATTTACATGTGCACAATGAAGTCATGAGATATCAACATAAATGACAATAAATATACTTTTGATTGACCTATATTTATTTATTCTAACGTTTTACAAATCCTCGCAGAAACTCTCCATGTTTTTGTATTAAAAAATTCACATAAGATTTGTACATATTTTTTTAACAAATAAATTTATGCTTTAATCTTTTAACATTTCTCAGCTGAGATTCTCTATTTTTAAATTATAATTTTTATTTTTAAGTGTGATATTTGATTTAAATAAAATTCAAAAAGCAAGGATTTTGAGTGTTGTCTCCCCCAGTCCTTAAATTTACAATGTATTGTTATCAAAAATAATATTTATAATGAAATATCTTAACCTAAATTTGAAGAAAAAAAAGTTTATTTAAATAAATCAGTTGATTTAAATCAGGATTGAAATCCAGTTGATTTAAATCAATGAACTCTGATTAAAAATTGTTAGACTACACAAGTGTTATTTAGCAATTATTTAATTTAAATTGAGATTATAGTGCTGAAATATAATTTCAATTATTGATCTAAATATTTTAAGATTTCTGAACTTTCTGTATTATAACTGATTAGATAACGTTGAAGAAATTGGCAATGAAACTATGCTTAGATTTCAAAAGATACCAAAATTTACCAATTGCTGTAAAAAAAAGTAATTAAAAAAAATTTCTTTCCAAAATCATGTACTTGCATACAATATTTTAACAAAAGATTATATTGAAGTAAAAGTTATAACACCAATCTGGTGAATCAGCTAAATAAACTTATCAAAGGCCAATTTGATAACTTAAAACCTGCATTTTATTTTGAAGAAATAAAATAAGGACTTGTGAATAATACTTATAAACTTTACAAATGAAAAAAGCAAAAATATGGAATATATAAGCACTTACTTATAGGGAAGTCCAGTTGCCAGTAAATATATATATATATATATATATATATATATATATATATTAATAATAAATAATATTAATAATAATTAAATATAAATTAAAGTAAAGATACTTTAAAAAAATATTTAAAAATTAAGGAAATTTTAAAAAATGTACACTACCAGTATTGGACATCTGTTTCCTGCTGGTGAAAGCTATATTTTGATAATTGTATAAGGGAATTTATCACCTCTTTAAAATTTCCGTAGGTTACCATGGGATTTCACAATCAGCATTAAAGGGGAAAAAATGATGCCACAGGAATATAGTAGAAAAACGTAATAATTTTACAAAATGTAACAAATAGAAATTTAGCAGACTATCAAATATTCGGCTGAGTACTAAAACTTTTTAAAAAGTATATTGATTACAAATTTTTTTTATCATGATTAATAACAAAGAAATAAATGTTTGTGAGTCTTTTATTCCTCAATGGCAGATCACTTAATAGCAGAATATTAAAAATTGCAAATAATTCAGAAAAAATATCTATAAAATAAGAGTGAATTCAATAAAAATCGGTCTTAGCAAATATGTATGCACTGTAAAAAAATTTTTGTCAAATTAACGGGAAAAAACTGTCAATTTTGGAGCCAGTTTAAAACCGTTTAATTTACAGGAAATATCTGTAATTTTTTACGTGAAGTGACTGTTTTTTTTACAGTTTTATACTGTTATATTTACAGAGATAAACTGTTAATTTAACAGAAATATTTTGTGGTTTTTACAGAGAAAACCTGTAAATTTTACAAGATAAATCTGTACATTTTACGAAAAAAATCTGTACATTTTACGAAAAATTTTTGTAAATTTTACGAAAAAAATCTGTAAATTTTAACAAACTTCCTGTGTTTTTAACAGTTAAATGCTGTTATATTTACAGAGATAAACTGTTATTTTAACAGAAATATTCTGTGATTTTTACAGTAAAAACCTGTAAATTTTACGAGAAATATCTGTTTTTTTAACAGTTAAATGCCGTTGCATTTACAGAGATAAACTGTTATTTTAACAGAAATATTCTGTGATTTTTACAGAGAAAGCTTGTAAATTTTACGAGAAATATCTGTAATTTGTAACAAACTTTCTGTTTTTTTAACAGTTAAATGTCGTTGCATTTACAGAGATAAACTGTTATTTTAACAGAAATATTTTGCGATTTTTGCAGATAAAACATGTAAATCTTACGAGAAAAATCTGTACTCTTTGCAGAAATCTCCTGTTTTTTAAGACAAAAACAGGACGCTCTAAAATGATTGAAACATGCTTTAATATTTTATCTGTGGGAGATTCGTAGGCAATGTAAATTACAAAATTGTTCAAAATAAGTTAGAATACAAAATTATTTTGATGAAATGGTTTTGCCATTAATTTCAAAAAGTTACATTTGAAATTTTTATCTGATGCCTGGGTCTTACAAGTTATATTTAGGAAAGTATTATTCCTGTTCTGACAAGTACAACAGTCAAAATTGCATTATTCTATGACCAAAACACACAGAGTTACACTTTAGAGTTTATGAAATTTCAGAAGTTTCTGCCTCTAAACACAGACAAATGATTTTTAGTGCCAGAAAACTCTGAAATTTCATATAATTCCAACGTAGTGTACTTTGATTACAGAAGAATGGAATTATTACTGTTGTACACGTCAGAGCAAGGAGAAAATATTTCTAAATATAACTTACATGAACCAGGAGCCCTATAAAATTTTAAAGAGTCACTTTTTCAGAACTAATTCACTAATATAATCACAATTCCTACTTTATTTTGAACACTTTTGCAATTTACTTTGCATACATATCTCCAACAGGTAAAAAATTAAAGCATGTTTCAATCATTTTGGAACATCCTGTATGCTTATTTATAAACAAATGTGCTAGCTTTTGCATAAAAAGGTGAACGTTTTGCTAAAAAAATAATTTGGTGAAAACTGCAATATATTTAAAAGCAACATTTGTGAATTTATCACTCAAGGTTGGTGAGGCATCCCCTTCTAATAAATAAAGTACAAAAATTTTTCAAAATATAGCAAGTATATCTTTTACATACTCACATTGACAATTTTTGATAAAATATTCAACACACTCACCAGTCTTTGAATTTGAGTAACTATTTCCAAATAGTAATTCTGCAACTTAATAAAGCAGAAATTACTACTTGAAATAGTGGTATAAAAATTCAAGGACATTGTGGAAGACCTCTTATTCCAAAACAAGAATTCTTGTTTCCTGACAAGAGAACATAATTTTAAAAAAGAGAATTCTCATTTCCTGATGTAAATGCAAATGTGTGAAAATCACTTTATAGATGATTTCTTGGAAATTAGATTAGCTATAGCCTGTAAATGAAAATAAGAATAGCTACAGGGTATATATATATCAGAGGTGATTGTGGGTTCATGAAAAAATACCTGAAATTTTAGCGAGAAAACGTTTTTGTATGGAGAGAGGGAGGGGGTGGGGGATATAAAATTTATTACATGGAGGTCAAATTATAAATTTTAATTATGTTTAGAAATCATATGAAATTTATATTTTAGTCTTATTGTATGAATTTAACTATCAGAATAAAAACAGAACTACGGTACTGTAAATGAAAAAAAAAAAAAAAACGAATTCGGGTACATAACCCACAATCACTCCTGATATATATATGTAAAAAAATTAAAAAAAAAAAGATTAAACATTAAAAAATCTCTACCTATATTTGAGTTTTTAGCTGATGTTCCTACTATATACTATACTCGTACCTGCCAACTAAGGATTTTTTGGCACCAGTAATTTTGAAGAATCTTCACCTTATTTAATTGTAAAAATTTGTAATTAGATAAGATGAAGATTACTCTTCAAAATTACTGGTGCTAAAAACTAGTCAGGAGCTGGCAGTTATCACTACATTATGAAAAAACACTATGCATTAAAATTAAATTTTATTTATTTTTAAACTGAAGCTACATCTAATAATCATGTTTTATAATTTTAAAATACATAAGAACAAACAAATTAAACTAAGACATTTATTATCAAATAAATAAAATACATAAAAATCATCTATCATTTCACAATCTGTGTGAAACACAATCATTACACAAATTAAGATGTCTCAAGTTTATGCATTATTTTTCCTTCACATCTGGATTCATCTTCAAACATTGGTTGAGATTTATTCCATAAAAAGTATCTGTAAAATAAATATATTTCAGTGGATTAAAATAAAAAAGATTTTTGTCTTTTTTTTACACATGGATAAAGCAACACATTTTAGCAGAGAAATAGTCATAGTATAGATATCACAATTTACAAATTTCATTTCTGAATGCTTTAAAATCAAAATTCATAAATATACATGAAAATGCCAAAAATTTCCAATATTTTTAAAATAGCCAACTTGCTGCTGATTATAAATATTTTTTGACTGAATATAACCTAGAAACTGAAACATATTATGGTACTTTTCGGTTAGCCGGGCGCCAGTGATTATGTACATATATAAATATATATGTATATGTATATATATTCATACATATATGTGTATATATATATATTTGTGTAGATATATGTGTGTGTATATATATTTGTGTATATATACATGTATATATATCATTGGCGCCCGGCTAACCGAAAAATACCCATATTATTAACATGAAAACTTATTCTAAATGCTTTTCTGTTTTTATTATTATTAAAAAAAAAGTTACAGCAAAATTGAAAATCAACTAATTGAAAACAGAAACAATTTTTTAACAACTTGAATTTTTACACCCATCAAAACACAAAATATAGGATTCTGTCTAAAGTTAAAAAAAAGTTTCATTGTTCAAACAATAGAAATTTAATTAAGTTTGTGTGTTCTTTCATTCTCTAAATTACTGCACAGTTTAAACTGAACTAAACCAATTTTATAGGTAAACTAAATTTTATAGGTAAAAATTTTTGGTCTTTATCACATTTGTTACTGCCATGAAATGAAGGAATTCAATCGATTAATCTTTTTGACTGTTAATTTATTTTTGATTAGAAATAGCTGCAAGACTTTTTTTATTCTATTGGTAGAACTTTTTTCAAAAAAAAAAAAAAAATTATGACACTTCCACGATAATTTCAAGAGAAATCTACCACAAAGAATTTTTTTGTAAATAGTACAGTAGAACTCCAATTATCCGAATCAATTGGGACCGTACCCCATTCGGATAATTGGATTTTTTCCAAAAAAAGGGTCTATTTTAATTAATTACTGCATGTATGTTGAAAATGGGAGAAAAAAACTATTTTAAAAGAAAAAGAGCTTTTAATTAATTAAATGAAAAGGCAACATTTTTACATGTTAAGCGTAGTTACAAGTGTTGTACATTATGTACGTACCGTACTGTAAATGATAGTCATTGCTTGCTAAATATCTCGATTAAAGTAAGCTGTTTGACAGTCTTCATCCGTTTTCGGACAGCCAAGTCGCACATCCACTTGACAGTGAGAAGTTGCATGTGATCACACTCGGGCTGACGCTCCATCCATTTCAACGCAATTTCAAGACCGGCAAATGCTTTACTAGCTGATGGTCCAAAATCTGCTTCAACTTCGACATTAAGGTCATCTTCTTCCTCGACACTTTCTTCTCTCACACTTTCAATAAGTTCATCATCATTTAGAATTTGAAACCCAGGATCTGGCGAATCACACACCATCCACTCTCTTATATCTTCAACACTAACTTCAGAACATCCAGGAATTCCAGGAACATTCCGGACATCCAGGTTTCTGAATTCCTCAAGTGGCACGTCATCCTCATCTTCTTCTGTCTCTTCCGCAGAGGGAAGGGCAATAGCGCGCGTAGACAGAATCATTATTTTGCGAATCGCAGTACGTTTTCGTCTTAATTTTTTTTCTGAAATTGTGTAAGCGATTCGGATAATCAGCGATTCGGATAGTCGGAGTTCGGATAATTGGAGTTCTACTGTAGTACCAAAACAAATATAAATATAGTAGAAGATATTCGATAGCCCTGCTATCGGTCCACGGGACATAAACGTCCCGTCGTAGTCAAATACAAGAATATTTTACCCATTATAATCGGCTTCTGTTTAAATTATCTGATAGAAATTGACAATTTTCACCACCATTTTTTTTAATTCCTTGATTTTTAATAACTTTCACCAACTCTCTGCTGATCATTGATCAGCAGCATTGCACACAAAGTCCATGTGAATGTACTAGAATTTTGTATGAGCCGAAATTTTCAGACCCAGATCCAGCCCGGTCAAGAGAAAGCTATTCTGAACCGATGTAAAAGCTAAAAGTTCAGTCCCATCCTGAGCAGATCAGACCCGAGCAGACTCGATGTCTACAAAAATTTCGAATATTTATTAGCTAGTTTTGTCCTACAATTAAAATTCTTTAACAGAATATTGCACACATATTTAAAGTACATTTCTTCCATGTACATTCTTAAAGGTACTTTCTTACGTACAACATTTTTCAGTGTATGTCCGCAAGCCATGCTATACGTGATTACAATATTAATGATCACATAAGACAATTCCATTCAAATGAAAACTTATTAAAATGAAATTGTTTAGAAGGAAAGAAAAGAATGATTAAAAAAAGCATAATTTTGAAGCTCAATGAAGGTAAAAAAGTAGATAAAAAAAAAAAAATCGTTAATTTATTAAATCAAAATAAGTTTCTTAGTCAGTTTTATTTTAACAGCAGCATTAAAAGTTTAGTTAGCATTAGAAGTTTGGTTGGAAAAAATAGTTGGAATGAATCTCAACTATAATACTCCAACCATTGAATATGATTTACCTAGTTGAAAAATATATATATATACATATATATATAAGTTCCTCTGTTCATAACCTCTGTTCACCCCAACTTTCCTCTGTTCATAACCTCCTTAGATTCCGTTTCCAAATTCACCAAAAAAGAAAAAAAAATAGAGAAAGAGAAAACACCACATATTTTTAATAGCCACATTGCCGCGGAGAGATTGTCACAAGTAAATTTTGAAATAAAGGTCGTCTACATATTGAAAATTTGGCCAAAATTAAATTTGCAAATGGTAACGTCCCCTTCTAATATATTAGAATTTTTTTTAATCAAAGCAGCCCGGAAAAAAGTATGTTGTGCTCCTTTTTCTTAAATATCAATAGAGTTATAAAACAAAATGTGTTAGGAGTTTATCCATAAATTTAGAAAAACAAAACTATCTTACAAAGAGATGTATCGGGAAAATTCAATTAGTTACCAGAAAAAGTATACAGATTTTTTAGTATAAAACAAACTCACTTTATACATAAGAAAATACCATAATTGTTTTTCTGGTTAGTCTCTGACATTTTCTTTTCTGTGTATGCTTTGATAACAAGAGGCCATCGAAAAAGTTTAGGCTATCAGAAAGTAAAAATTATCTATATCCATAAAAGCAATGATTGGAATGATGAACACTGATACCACATGTTTTTACAATTATGGTTCGTTTCTTGTGAAAATTTATGGCTATCACAATGCATAATCTTTTGAATATGATTTTATTAACATGTTTCTTAATTTAAAAAAAAAGTTGAATTGAAAAAAAAAATGCTTGAAAAACTTTTGTGTCGCATTAAAAAATAAGCCTGGTGGTTTTTGAGAAGATAATAAATAAAAGTATGTCACGTGAATTAACATCCTCAAACTTTTAACTCATATAACTCCACGCAGATTTAAGAAAAAGTATAGAATCGGTTCCTTTTGACGGGCTACCTTGACTTAAGAACTAAAAAATGGTGTTAAGGCTGCTCGTCAGTAAACTTCCCGATTCCCCTAGCTAATGTTAATCCTATGGGCGTAGGATGCATTCGTATTTTTAAAATATCTCCTCAGGAAATTAATATTTTTAACTTCTGTTTTCTTTGTACTGTTCTTAAAGAATGTCTCTTTTTTTTTTTAGTTGTAAATTTTTTTCTAAAATATATAATGTGAAGTGTTAAAATTTTATTCAGTTTCACTAGGATTTTAACACATAAAATATAAATTAAGCACATATTTCAGAAAAAAATTGACAACTAAGAAAAAAAGAGACATTCTTTAAGAACAGTACAAAGAAAACAGAAGTTTAAAATATTAATTTCCTGGGGAGATATTTTTAAAATATGAATGCACCCTACGCCCATAGGATTAAAATTAGCGAGGGGAATCGGGAAGTTTACTGATGAGCAGCCTTAAAAGTGGGTGTTACCATTTTGAAGTTCGAATCAATACAATTTTCAACATGTAGATGATCCCTACTTCAAAATTTGTATTCAAATTTGAAAAGCAGACACATTTCCCAGTCGAACAGCACCTTTCGCATCTCTTTACAACAGTTTGGTGATTAAACAGTATGAGGATGTTCTCTCGCTTTTTTTTAAATGAATGTACAATATCACTAGATTACAAAGGGAAAAAAATGCAGTTCCGACTTCACACGGTAAAAATAAATTCCCGGCTCTGTCAAAATCTGCAAGAACAACCCGAGCAAAGTCCGAGTATTTTGAAAGGAAATTGGCCAGTCTGCATAAACCTCTACTAAAACACACAACCCCCCCCCCCCTCCCACACACAAAAGAAACAAACGAACAAACAAAAAAAACCTAATCCTTAGAGCGCACCACTGTGTATGTCATGCGGGATTTTTAAAAAGCCTTTTGCATTGTAAGAAGTAATAATGTTCCCAATTTTGCAGATTTTTTTATTCAAAATATCTACTTGAGTTTTACTAGAAAATTCTACCAAAAATTACTATTTGAAATTTCAGGTCGACGAATAAAACAAAATGCGGTTAAATTGACAACATTGGAGGTAATAGGAGGTTGTTAACTAGATTGGAAGGAAAAGGCCTCGCAGAAGTTCTTGCACCCGGCCTCGCTTTCACTAAGAACGGCTCTGATCTGATGTAATTTTGCCAATGCTGTAGTTCTTCTGTCATATGCTATAGTTGTCAATTGTCATTCCTATATAATATTGCATTGTTCCATCTGCTCTGGTGAATGGGATTTCATAAACACCTGATAGTTGATATGACTATCAGGTCTATTTTCTTACAAACTATACTTTTTAATTTTATGGATGGTTTTGTGATAAGGCATATAATACTGAATTTGCAAAGTTTATATTTCAATCTTTCAAAGAGGCCAGGGAAATATTGTAAAGTGGATAACTTTGAATTTTGTTTATTGAAGTTTTTCTTCTCCATGCTTGTAATAATATAAACTTAGCAAATTCATATTTATTGATTTTATTATGATTTATTTAGTGATTTTATTACATGATTATGTACAGATAATTTTAATGATAAAATGTATTGATATATATCGCCAAAACCAGAAAAGATTATTTCTAGTGAAGTTGTTGAGAAAGAAAAGGTTTTTTGTCTACAGATCGACAGTCTATTGCAGTTGAAAACTTCATTTACACTTATTTCACATGAAAAAAAAACAAAAAAAACATGCATAGTGATATTTTGAAAATAAATATCAGATATTTATTATGACAGAAATCTATTGACATACATCACAAACCCTCTTTAAAACGTTTTTTCAGACTCTGGTACACATATCCCTGGAGGTATATGAAAGACTTATAGGGAACACGCCATGTACAAAGAGTGGTTTTGGGTGTCTGCCCTCTATCTCCCTAATTCTTGTTTTCCCCTTCAGTAAAACTTCTAACATCTAGAATATTTTTGAATGGTAACAGCATAAAATGCTGTACAGAACTGGCACATATCAGAACAATAAAGTAAAGCAGGTTGATACAATGTCACAGACTGGCACAGAATGTGTCGCATCTGCTGGCTAGGAGGTTGGTAGGTGAAAGATATGTAGTCAAGAACCCCATCTATTCTAATAGGAATCAAATCAATTGCAGAGAAACTTTGAAGTTAATTAAAAGAAGTCAGCCCTTGTAAGTCCTTGTGGTGCTTTGTCAGATGACAGCTGCCCCCTTCATCATGTGCCTTCAGGAGCTTGTGTCCTGTTTTGGTACACAAGAGGATACTTGCACCAAACTTTTTAATCTCAAATGAATTTTATTTAAGAGAATTGACATATTAAGTTGGACATGTTTTTCTCATTATATTTATACACTAACTAGTTTTCTTTTCATGCATAACTAGCAAGTCATAGATCAGGGTTGCAAAAAAGCCTGCTAAAAGTTTTTAAAAGCCACACCGGTGATTTAATTGGTCAAAATTAGCCTGTAATTTTATACTACAAATTTTTAACCTTCTCGCCATTGCAAACTGATATATCCATTCACTATGCTGTAGGTATCACAGCAATATTAGTGTTATTTAAAACCTAAATTAATGATTTATATGTGATGTAATCTTCCCAATTGGGCAAAAAAGTCCGGGCCAGGATTTGAACCTGGATCCCTTGACTGAAGTTGCCAATGCTCTACCAACTGAGTAATCCCGGACGAATATGGCTGAACTAATTCACACAGTTAACCTTAATGGTCATAGCATCTGATCTGATATCTGAATTAGCATAACAGAATAAATCACAGGTAATGGAACCTCCAGTCCATTTAATCTAGTGTAATCACATTTCCAGCGTTTACTGGAGGTCCCATTACCTGTTATTTATTCTGTTGTACTGATTCAGATGTCAGACCAGATGCAATGGTCATCAAGGTTAACAGGCTGAAAAAGTTCATCCATGTTCATCCATATTCGTCCGGGATTTCTCAGTTGGTAGAGCATTGGCAGCTTCAGCCAAGAGATTTCAGGTTCGAATCCAGGCACGGACTTTTTCGCCCAGTTTGGAAGGTTACATCTCATGATTTTTTTACCAATTAAGAATAACTGTGTCAAAATTAATCTAATGATTTATAGTTTCAAGGATTATATTCATATACAAAATTAAGTTTTTTATATAATGTTGGAAATATGTTTTTTTAGCATTTAAAAAAAAAATATATAGAAAACAGCATTACACTTTTGCCGTTTTGCTCGGTGGTCAAAGGGTTTTAAATGTGATTTAACTTGAAAGGTTTAAGTTGTTTATTAAGTTAGAATTTAATATTATTTCAAATAATGAAAACATTAAATTTTAATAACACATAACTGTGTCATTTATAGGCAGGGTTGCAAAAAGTCAGCTAAATTTAAAAAAAAAGATTAAAAATTGCTTTGCACCGGACTTTTAAATTATTTTAGGGTTATTGATGCTATTAAGTATTTTATTTTAGTAACTATTATTAAGTATTTATTTAGTAACTATTTAACGATATGATTTATTACTTAATTTTAAGGATTTTATTGAAAAGTAATACACTTTTTCCCCCTCTCAGATATTCAAAATCCTACCTAAAATCATTTTGTAAAAAAAATTCAATTTCTCGCTATTGAAAACAATATTAAGAAAAACATAGCATGAATAACTCTTTTCACTACACATAAAAAATTATACTTACATGTGTTTTTTTTTTTCCTTTAGTTGGACACAGCTTCTTGCCAAATCATCCATCTGTATATGAACTTGTTTTGTATATTTCAGGCCATGGCTATCCTGACAATTTCCAAGAATATTTGAAAAAAAAAATGTACAAATTAATCTGACAGTAAATATTAAATTAAAATATACAAATTTACACATTATATACATTATGTTTGTTACATTCCTACACTCTAGCATTTTTCTTCAAAATGCATTTAGATTTAGAAAAAAAAGAAAAGAAAATAGCCTTCTCAATAATATCAAAAAATAGCATCTGATATTCAGTTTTCACAAATATTTCTACTAGTTTTAAGTATTGTTACCCCCTCCCCACTCTCAAATATCTCAGTTATTGTCTGCTTTCACAAACCCACCACCACCACCACTGTCTTTTACCAAGAATAAAAGCAACTGAGAAATGGTTATTTTAATTGCTGAATTAGAAGGAAAAAAGCCTTCCAAAAATCAATTAGAACCTGTATTTATAAATGATTGGCTTGTATTAATTTTCTTTTCATATTTTCTTAATTTAACTCAACCTTCCATGGCTTATTGGAAAAAATTTATTGGTGTTAATACAAAGTTTCCCCCAGACAGTTTCAGAAGGGTGCTGCACCCTGCCTGCCCTTTGGTTTTCAAAATAGCACACTTATTGCCCCCCAGTAAAATAATTAGCGCCCTTCTTGCCCCTCAGTAAAAAAAAATGTTCTTTCTTCTTTTTGCATTAAAAAAATTGCTTTCATAGTAAAAATTGACTCAATGTTGTCTTGAAAAGAGTGCTTTGACTTTTAAATATCAACAAAGGCTTTAAAAACCAAAATAATACCTTTAACAATTAAAAAAAGTGCCCTTAAGAATCCAAAAAGTGCCCTCAAGAATCAAAAAAGTGCCCTTTTCTCACCGGCAGCACCCTGCCCTTTTTCAAACCTGGGGGAAACTCTGGTTAATACCTTTGAGAATGTGCGACTAATGTCATCAATTATCTATACCTGAAATTTTAAATAGTTTTAAGAGAATGGAAAATAGATACAAGAGTAATACAGAAGGCTCCCTTGCATATTATCCATGCCTAGTAAGTACACTGCGCCAATAAAACTAACCTTTTCTTCTTCCTTTCCACATTGTAACTCTGCAGTTAACATTATTATCATGTAGTAACAATATTAAATGAAATTGCAGAAGCATTTATATATTATAACTATCTATAATATAGATTAGGGATACACCGAATGTTCGGTATATCCATTCGGTATTCGGCCATATTGCCGAATATAAAATTATTCGGTCAGCCAAATATCAAACTATTCAGCCTACCGACTATTCGGTAAGGCCGAATATTTCGATATTTGGCCAAACCGAATACTTCGAGAAACTTTTTTTAAAAATATTTTTAAAAATTAGTGGTGTACCAAGTAGTGCTTTGGCCGAGTAGCCAAGTACTCGGCCATTTACTACTCAGCCAAGTAAATACAGAGTAGGGGAGACCGGTACACAGTGGACCACTTTTTCAGTTAACATTTTTTTTCTCTTTAACAGACTGACCGATCTGTAAGAAAATATTTTTGAATATTCCTTATACCTTCTTACATCCATCATAATTTTCTCACAACATAGTTTTCAATACATTTTTCAAAAAAAAAAAATTATATACACATGTAAAGTGGACCAGTGTACCCCGGAAGCACTGGTCCACCCACCGGGGTACAGTAGACCACTATTAGGTATTATCTAAAATACAATATAAATCTATTTTTCATTAATCTAATTATTTTTTGTTGCCCCTTCACCCACAAAATAACATAGTAATATAAATTTTGAAACAAAAAATTAATTATATTTTGAAAGAGCCTGGAATTTTCAAGAAATAATTTTGGTCTGAGAGCCACATTATGAAATCATTGACATCAACAGCAGATTCATCTACAGTTTCGGGAGAAATAAACTGATTTCCATTCAATTTGCGTCTCATGAATCTTACTTGAATAGAATCATCAACAATTAGACTACAGGTTATATTTATCAAAGACAGCAAATACAAAACAAAATATTTCTTACTATGTTAAATAAATTATTTTTATTTGTTTACTTTATTTTACAGTTAAATCTACTTTAAAACTATCTTTCTTTATAGAAAATAAGCAATTATTAAATATTTTGAACATTCTGCATTACAGGAGCAGAGTGGATTGTGGACCACTGTACCCCATGTTGAAGTTCAATAAATAATCATATTAATATTGTTTATAGCTTTCTTTTAAACATATTAACTTTAAAGTAAAATAAAAATAAGTATCTTAGCTTTGCAAAAAAGCTGTTTTATTTTATTTATCTACAACCTTTAATTACTAAAAAAACAAAAATATGATGATGAAAAATTTTACTTTTAGAAGCTCAAAACAACCAAATCAGGATAAAATAGTTCAATCTGAGTTAAACATATTTTCTGAAGGCTATAAATAATCATTGCAGTGCCGTTGTCTATTAGGATAGAAGAGAAGCTTAAAAAAAATTTAAATAAATAAAATATTAGGGGGTGGTCCACTGTACCCATAGGTCCAGTGTGTACCGGTTTCCTCTATATTTCTAAACACTGTTTGATTATCTGAATTATATAAAACTAAATTATGTTAAAGTACTACATTATTATGTTTGTTTACATCTTGAATTTACTTATTAAAAAAAAACTGGTTTAAATCAATGATTTTATTTTAAAGAATCAATTGATTTAAATCAGCGAACCCTCTAACTAAGCCTTGAGAAGATTTAGAAATCTTGAATAGGTAGTTTAAATGTTTTTTTACCTTTCCTATTTTTAAATCTTAAAAAGAAAAGAAATGGAACAAAAATTAATTTTTTAACTAAATTTACAAGTTTGCACTTTCTACCAAGCATAAATAAAAGTGGTGAATTTTCCACAATCAGGGCACGTGCCAAACTCACATATTTTAACAGAAATGTTTTAGAATTACAAGAATTGCAGTCGTGAAATTAGGCAGGATTTCTAAACAGTTAATGTCTGTTCTGAATTTTTTTTTTTTACTTTTATATTATTCATCATAATTATTTATTTATTAGTGAAAGTCTCCAATTGCAACCACCTATTTTTAAATTTCTAATTTGTATGTGTGCACAGTGTCGATACTCTAATAAAACATACATTTTTAAAAATTAGTTTGTTGAAAATAAGATTCATATTTTCTTGCTGATTCACTCGTAATTTTATCATTAGTGAAACGAATACCCTGCAATTTAAGGTGCAATTCTCAAATGACCTGCTCAATAAAACAAAACTTTCTGATACATTTTTCAATGCAATAGCATAAAGTTGGCAGGGCTAACTATTGAAGCAATTTGGAATCGAAATGAGTTTTCCACAATTTGATAAATAAATTACTTATCGAGTTATAAGCGATTCGTGTCGTATTTCACTTTTCTCGTGCAAACAGCATCAGGGATTCGATTCAAAATGCAGACTTTGACAGTATTTTCTGAAAGATCTTCTGCCTTTACCAAAAAATGGAAAACATCATTTGATTACATAGTTTCTGAATAAGAACACCTGCCAATTTTACATGTTTCCAAACAAAAATGAATTAAGAAATATGTTAAAAGTAGTTCTTTTGGCTCTGAGAACAACCTTAATATAACAATCAAGAAACATTAATAAGTCTATTTTAAGTGTAATTTTGCATTACAAAAATTTTTTATTATGTTGGTTATATTTAAGATTTTCCATATTTTTTTTTTTATTTACACAGTGTCTTATTTTTAACTTGGTGTAATATTGGACAGTCTTTTTTTTTTTTTTTCCCTAACAAACATTTTGAAAATAACACAAAATATAATTTTCATTTCTTAAAGGATTCATTTATCTTTTCAGACTAATTTGGCATCATTTGGATAGTAAAAAACCAAGAACCTTAACTTATACATTGCCAAAAATGGTTGTCAAATACCAATTTTGTTCAATGTGGCCAATCGTGTTCAAAACAGTAATTTAATATACATAAAATTATTTAAAATGATAAATAATATAAAAGCAAACTAAAGCAATACAAAACATTAATTTAGTAAATATAAAATTGATGGCTTTCAGCCACATATGGCATTAAATATGGTAGTTCTATTTCCAGTGATTTGTTATGCCAATCAGAACAAATGTAACACATATACTATTATATTTATGTATTCTACTCTATTATATTATAGTTATAATGTGCGTATAAATATTTTTACCACTGCCTTTAATATGCCAACTATGAGATATTAACTAGGCACGTAACATAAAAAAAGCAAAAATAAATAAGCGTTACTGTAATTATTTCCGTCGCTCTTGTTGGTGCAGTGAATGTGACCTGGCCCAGATAATAAGTAACGATATTTTCTCTAGTTGATAATCAATTTCTCAAAGTATCATTTTTTTTTTCTGTGAAAACTTAAAACAAGTCAGGGGTCGATCCAGGCAAAATTTGGGGCCTAATTAGGGCCCCTTCACAAAAATCTATTTAGTAAAACAGGCCCCTTCACAAAAATCAATTTAATAAAATGGGCCCCTTCCAAAATTCCTTTTACAAATATAGGCCTTTTCACAAAATTCTATTCCATAAAATCTTAGTATTTATTATTTTGTGATGTTTTAAATTGTGTAATTTGTAAACAAACAAGTTCGCCAGAGAGGAAAACTTCAGCAAAAGGATTTTAAAAAGTTTTTGTTTATAAATGCTTAGTTCGAATTTGATTAACTGAATTTCAACATTCGTTACAAAATGTTATTTTTCACAAAAATATAATAAATTTCACAAACCTTTACTTTTCACAAAATGGGCCCCAAGAAAAAAAAAACCTGCATCGACCCCTGCAAGTATAAATGTTTCAACTTTTATTGACTATATGACACTTTGTAGATACAGAACTTTTGCCCCTGTCAGTGACTTTTTTAGACATACCCCCTCCCCCGAATTTTTCTTTTTCCTCCTAAGCTTTATGTTTAAAGCTGAATTTTTAAATGTAGAACCAATAATTATGTGAGACAATATCAACTTAGTACAGCCATGAAAGAAAGATAAACTGTCTAATTTAATTAATCATTTATTTGCAGCTTTATTGAAAGAATCTTTTCTGGTTTTTGTTTAGCTCAGTTTAGACTGCACAATAGGTTAGAGAATTAAAAAAATGACACAAATTTACATTTACGTTCAAATTTGAATTTAAAAATATTATAATTTTGTTGTATAAATGATAAAATTTTCACAATACTTGATGCTGAAACCTTTATTTTGTTTTTCGATTAGTGCAAAAGGAAATTTTTTCTGCTTTCAATTAGTTGATCCTCACTTTTGTTGTAAGTAAGGGACAGGGGGTGGGGGAAGAAAATTTTGTTAAATTCTCATGTTAAGTGCAATATATTATAGTTGCTAATTTATATTGCCATAATTTCCGGCGTATAATCCGCGGAATAAACAATTCTGTTTCAACACAGAAATTTTATTCAACGATTTAAGTCAAATATTTACAGCGATCTAGTGACATTTTATAAAATAAAATTTCTGGGTTGAAACATGATAATTTGATCCGCGTATTATACGCCGGAAAATACGGTAAGTCTGAAAAAGTTTATAATCAGCAGTACTATTTTTAAAATATCGGACAGATATAAAAAAAATAACCGGATACCTATATATAAAAATATCGGATATTTTATATATTTTCGAACCCTGAGAGCTCTAATATTCTGCAATATATAACAACCGTACTTATAAAAGAACATTTAATTACATGCACATTTATAAGGAATATGATATTTGTCAGCTTATGTGCTTGCAAGCCAAGCAATATGGAAGCTTTCATGATTCACCACGAGGTACTAATAAACCTTTTAAATTGAAATATAATGAAAATTCTCTAGCAGATATGCTAAAGAGTTTTAATTTAGTTTGACAAGTATCATACCTTTCATTATTTTAAAAAACGATGAATTTAAACTTACCTTTTAAAATCCTCATATGTCGGCAACACGAACGGTCACGAAAATTCCGCGCTCTCAGGCTTCCTGTGTCGATGTAAACAAATCTAGCTGTTGCCAACTCGCATTTCTTCCCCATTCTAATATATGCTCGTGACGCCACTCCTATAAGGAAGTAGCTCTAGCCGCCGATCGACGATTGGGATTTTTACGCTTTCTGATTATTTGTAAAATCAAATGCTTTTTAAGTCATTTCCAGTATTTTGGAGGATTATGAAGATATAAGAAGATATGATATAAAAAATTAATATATATTATTAGATTATATAGAAATATTAGATTATATAGAAATTAATTAGATTATATTACCATAATATTTATTAAATTACAGTTATAAATTAATTAGATTATATAGAAATTAATAGATATTATATAAGAAACCAAGTTCAACCAGAAATGACTTAAGAAGCGTTCGGTTTAACAACTAATCAGAAAGCATGATAATTGCAATCGTCTATCCGCGGTGGACAGGGAAATTATGCGTAGCCTCTAGAGCATATAACCCAAAGACATTTAAGATACATGTATCTTAAATGATATAGATGTATGGTATAGATGGTATAGATGTATCTTAAATGTCTTTGATATAACCATTTACTTGTAAGCATTATTTGCAAAATTTGAATAGAAATTTTCTGAAAATTAACATTTGAAATCGTGAAATAAAAACATATTTAAGTAATTTCGCTAATTTATATCGACATCAGATATAATCTAATTTATTTTAACGTTATATATATTTATAATAAAAAGATAATTAACACAAAATCATTCTGATATTCTAATGTAACGTATGTTCCTCAAAGACATTTAAGATATCTTAAATGTCTTTGATGTTCCTTATATTTTTCAGATCTATTGTACATATTTTAATAATTAGTACTGGTAGAATAAAAAAATCAGTGAATTCTTCAAAAGCTTAATGCTTTTGAAATCAATTGATGCGATTTTCAATATTTTCTCAATATGATACTTTTATAGGATCGAACACTGGGGTTCAACGTTCACCCTCCCCCCCCCCCCCCCCCCCGCCCCCACGCACACACATATCCGAGATTTACTTTTATATTTATTTCTCGAAAGTTTTTTAATTATATTAAAATTATTTTAGTATTGTGAATGGAATTAATAACACTATCGGCCGTATTCTCCCCTCACGCGGAATCGGAATATCGTACTGAATTCGATGATTCCAGGTGTTATTTCGAAGATCGCGATTCTCCCCTCAAAATCCGGAATTCAGGCATTTCGGAAATGTGGAATATCCTATACTTTCTTTCGGCTGCTCAGAGGCAGCCGGAATATCGTTTTGGAAGGTGGAATCTCTGTTTGCTAATAATGGTGGAAGTAAGCAGTTATTGTTGATGTTTTTTGTGTAACATTTGTAGAGTTCATTTCTTATTTTATATGTTTTTTTTTTGTTTTTTTTATTAATTCCTGTTGGATAATTAAAATGTGAATATTTTTATTTTCCGTTTTTTTCAAATTGGTAAATAATAAATATTATTATCTCTTGAAGTAAAATATTATTATATATTGTAATAAGTTCAAAATTTTTCTATGACAGATTCTGTCTCCTTTTCACTCCGTATATTTGTTTGTTTAGAGACATGTATTAAAAGTATCTCTATTTTTTAGAATCTAAATATTGATATGTCCCCCGAATTGTTTAAAAGACTTGGTAATATTTGATTGGATCTGTTTAAAATATGCATCTTTAGATATTTTGAAGATTTTTTTAAAACTAAATTTCATATTTCTGAATAACCTTTGTACATAACTAAAAAACCTGTGCTGTACATATCTATACATATTTGTGTGATATTTATATGCTTGTGTGTATTAGAACTTTTTAAAACCTATTATTGTAATGTAATCTAATAAAGTTAAATAATTGCCTTATGTTTTCACATTTCACTGCTTAATAAGTCTTGTATCCTACATTATCACATGCAAATTTTCGTGTGATATTTTAAAAATGAATTTAAATGCTACAGTAGCAGTAGCATTGCACCATTTAAAGTGTATTTGTTTAAAAAATATATGATCCAATCTCTGGAATTATTTATAAAATTAATAGCAAGTGTCAATTAAAGAGGGGTGAAAATTTGATTTTTTACATTGAATTAAAATATCCACATGATATGGCAGCTTTGTGAATTTTAATCTAAAAATATTATACAGCCTTGCAAAAAGAATTCTGCATTTATCAGTATACTATCAAAATAACTTTTGGCTAGTATACATGTTGCTATGATTTAAAAAATATATATTTGGCTATTTTTTTTAAGTGATAACTAAAATTTGAAATTTTTTGTCAGTACTATTTTCATATTTTTAAGAACTATATTTCTCTTTCAAAGTAAAATGAGTTTAACTTCATGAATAGATGTCTTAATGTCAATGTTTATTGCAATTTTATTTTTCAAATATTTATTTGTTAAATACTAATTGCTAATAAATCAGAAATTGGTTCAAATTTGTCATAAAATATTTAATTGACCACTGGTGCCAATTTTATCACTCTCATAATTTTTTGGAGATTTGTTATTTTCTTGAGATGTAACCAGTACAGTTACCTGTTCAACATATAAAATAACTAACCCTAATCAAATATGTTGCCCCCCCCTTTTTTTTTGGGGGGGGGGGGCAAAATTACTTTTATATGCACTACATAATATAAAAATAATGCCATTTTATTGAAGGCTTTTAATTGCAGAAGGACATTCTACTATATTTTTTCAATTTAAATTAATCTTCATTGACTTACTCATACTGGCTAAACATACTTATTTTATATTTAACTTAGTCTTTATTTATTTCTTATATTATGCAAAAAAAAAAAAAAAAAAAAAAAAAAAAAAAATCGCTAAATAAACAGTTGCAATGTTATAAATAATTAATGCTATTTTGATTCTAAATTCAAAATCTTGAGTTTCTTTATTTCTAACTATGTACTTGAAAACAGCCTGTGTATGGGCTGAAAAATACTTGCTGCCTTTTCTGAAAACAACTTTCACAGTTCTCCACCTTGCATCAATATAATATAATATCCAAGTGGAATAAGCTCAGTCGCTTATTTGTTTATATTTTCAAATTTTTATGTTCATGTTGCACGTTAACGAATACAGGTAGAAAATAACATAATTATTAAAAAATCACATGTTATTGTTGTATAATAATTTCTTCAAATAAGACTTTTTTTTTTTTTTTAAGCAAATCTTTGGTAGTGCAGTTAATCTTTTTATCATTTTACAATAGTAATTTAGCATTTATTGGAATCTTGTGTTTTTTAAAAAGCAGAAAAAGATTTTTTAGATGTTGAAACCCTAGTATAACAGTTGTGTGTAATATTTGTTAGCTCAAATATAATTTGTAAGTTGCATTTTCAATTTTTTGTCCACTGTGAAGTACACGTGCATGAGTATCAGATCCAACAGCAAGGCTTACGAGTTAAATATCACACCCCCAAGCCCAAACTTTACCTAATGTGAATACTACACAAATATAAAATTTTTCTTTTGAATGATTTGTAAAAACTTATTGGAGTCAGCAGTTTTTGGTTTGGCAAAAACAAAGTTCATAATTTTTAATAAAAACTTCCAGTTGGTGAATTTCACTTGTATAAAAAAAAATCATGCTGGCAAATGAGACCCAATGAAAATAAGGATAAGTTTAAAGTCCCTATAATAATAAATATTTTTTGAACATTGAAAGGAAACTTATTTATCTTAAAAGTTTATTTTCTTTTACTTCATTTTATCTATTCAATGTATTTCAGAGTTTAAAAAGTTTTATTTAAATTCTGATTTAGATGTGTTTATCTTCCAAGATATAGATTTATTACAGCATAAGTCATCTGTTTAAATGTATTTATCTAATAAAATAAAAAATTTGATTTTTTTTCTTCAAAAGCATATATTTATTATTACTGTTCTTTTAAAACTTCCATTATCAAAAATTATAGAATGCTCTCTGTGGAAGATTCTTCGATTTAAGTGTATATTTATAAATTTTTAGGCAAATACTGATATATATTGATAAAGTGATCAAAAGTCTTATGATAGAAGTAGGGAAACTGCCGTAGACCCTAGTTTTCTCATAGTTTGTTGTGTAAAATGCTGTTTTGAGAGAATATTTAGCGAATAATGTTCTTTAAAAAAAAAAAACTAGTTTCTAGGGGGCATCGATTTTATTTCTGATATTACTTCTAGAAACAAATAGAATATCATTCCATAAAAAGTTCAGAAGGAGATTAGTAGATCTGGTGGATCCTGTGGTGCCTGAATCCTGAATAGATGTTTGATTGCTCTCAGAAGATCACAAGTGTGTAGTTTTATTGTATAATAAGTGACTATCATTAGTGATCTTTTGCAAGCAAGTAGAATTTGATGCCTTTGGACTAAATGCTACTTTTGGAAGGATTGTTGATACATCTTTGCCTCGAAGAAGTACAACTTTTAAATCTGGAATATGATACGAGTCCCACTGCTATGCCAAAAGAGAGGACAGTGAAATAAGTTTAATGAAGTAGCATCAAAAATAATATTGTTGCTCCCTACAAACTAGTTTTTTTTATTACATTATACTTGCTAAATTAGGTTTTCTAAAAAATAGCATGTTACACTACAAACTCTGAGAACACAACAAAAAAAGTAATTACAAAAATTATTTAACATATTTTTAAATGACTATCATGCAATAATGGACAACATTCTTTCTTTTCGTTCAAGGCTATAAAAAGCTAACTGTTTGGGAAAACATTGAAAAATTGTTCCATTTGAAAACATGTTCTTGAATAATACTTATTTTTTATTCTGCTACTGAAATGATAGCAATGTATGCAATAGATCTGTATAATATAAGAAAAATAAATATTAATTTAATTTCTGATTAATTTACTGTTAATTATTGAATGTATTAGAAATATAACGTTAAAATAAATTATTGAATCCATTGGACACTACACTGTTAACTAGTTATTTTAAAAAAACACAAATTGCACAAATTGTGCCTATTAGTTGCTAAAATCAGTGTAAAAATTGTTTTAAACTCATAAAAGAGCTAAAATCCTACATGTTTCGGCTTTAAACTTAAAGCCATCATCGGGGAAGAGGAACAACACAAACGACTACTGATCTTTAAATTTTCGACACGAGAAAATTGAAATCAATTCCAATCTGTTGATTTCAATTTTCTCGTGTCGAAAATTTAAAGATCAGTAGTCGTTTGTGTTGTTCCTCTTCCCCGATGATGGCTTTAAGTTTAAAGCCGAAACATGTAGGATTTTAGCTCTTTTATGAGTTTAAAACAATTTTTACACTGATTTTAGCAACTAATAGGCACAATTTGTGCAATTTGTGTTTTTTTTAAATAAAATAAATTATATTATAACTATTGTCTATAAAAATGAATAAAATTTCAAATGTTCAAATTGAGGTATGTTTATAAATTATGTAAATTAAAACTTATTTACTAAAATATATTCTTATAATCACAATTTCTATATTAGTTTTTAATATTTAGAAAAATTTTCATATAATTTTTGCAAAACATGCTTTTATGAAATTTTTCATTATTTAATAACTAAATAATGAAAGAATATGCGTTTGTTTTCATTAATTTGGTTTTTGAGCTTATAAGCATGGCAGAAAATAATCTGATTAAGAGAAATAGTAAAAAATCCTTCGTTAATTCAAACTGTTCATTCTTATAATTATATTTACTCTAAAGGTATGTAAGAATAATTAATAGGTATAGTTAATTTGTTATTTGTTTGTTTAACTAATGAAATGACTTATTGCAATTTTTATTATTCTATAATTAGTAACTATAATGTTGTTAATTAATTATAAAAATATAAATTATGCTTCTTAATCAGTGATAAAAATTGGAAAATGAAAGGTAGGTGTCAAATATTCATTTTTAGCATTATATACTCCTTTACAGAAAAGCACAAATATTTTGCTTTTGTTTAAAATTGAAGTTCTTAATCTACCAGATTAAAATTATTTTAAGCAACTATAAAGCTGATATAAAGCATTTTTAAGTGTTACTGTATTTATAATTGAAAAATGCACTTAATCATGTAAAACAAAATTAAAACTGGATAACTTCCTACCAAGTCAGTAACAAAATTTTATCCCTTAACTGATGACACCTAAGAATTTAGTAAAAAGAAAAAAAAACTTATAATTTCATTACAGTCGAATCTTGTTAATATGAAATCAAAAGGACCACTTTTTTTTTTGTGTGTGTGTTAATCATTAAAATAATAGTACCATCTTATCCGTTGGTATTTATTAGTGCTAAGTGATTTAATGTCAACAACAATGTTCGACTTTGTACATAGATTGTATATGCATGTGTGTGCAAAGCTGGGCATCCATTCACAAAATTGGTGTCATCTGCTTTTGCAAATTCTTTACACATGGTGCATGTCATCAAATTTTGCTCTTGTGTAAACAAGGGATTTTCTTTTTTTCCTTTCATAAATGTGTTGGAATATAATGGAAAAGTACCCAAAATACTATCTTTGAATCACTGAACCAAGACAGATCATTTAATTGACATGTTACAGGTATTCTGAAAAATTAAGATGTAATAGTTTGCCACTTTGTACATTAAAGAAAAGTCAAAGGAATATATACCTACAGAAATAAAAGTTGATTAACATTACAAAAAAAAAAAAAAAAAAAAAAAACTATTTGTCTTTATATAAATTAGATTGAATTATATTTTTGGTTTCTCATTTATGATAATTATAAGTATGTGCAGAACTTATTTTAATGAAATATTTTTATCACAAAAATATTATTTATTATGAAATTTTAGCAATCATAGCCATCGTCAATGAATGTGTTATTTAATAATTCAACAAGTAAACAAGTAAAAAAAAAAAAAATACTTTGTGTGTGATTTTATTGGTTTAAAGAAAAGAAGAATTATAAATTAAATGAAAACAATTAAGAAAAAAAATCAAAATTACAGAAAATTCAACATTTCATTTTCTAGCAGCATTTGTATTATAGAAATAGATTTAAATCTTAGCTCGAGTTTTCTTTTTCAACTCTGAATGATAAAAATTTTAAATTATCATTGTTGTTTTGAGTTTATCAGAACTTACGATATATAGCTAATTTAATCCTTAAATCTTGATCTGAAACAAAAAAACGGGGGGGGGGGGGGGGGGGGGAATCTCTGATCAGTTGAATTTTTTTTTTTCTTTATGAATTCTAACACTGAAGATTTAAGAAATGCCCTAATGTTGATATGTATTATTTGATGGCATTCTAATATTGTTCAATATCATTATTGTTTTAAATTATTAGGAGATTTAAGATATTTTAAGTAAGAGAAAAAATGTACAGCTCAAGCAACACTTTCAAATCTTATATTTACTATTTAAGAATACACAATTTTACTTTTAAAATTTTACCAAGTTACAAAATTGCAGTTATTAATAATACTTTACTAAAATATTAATTACTGATATACAATAATAGTGATATTTTAAACATTGCTGTAATGTTGTAATACGTGTGACATATAATGTGAAATTTTAGATATCAATGTAGTATCTGAGGTTTTTGACAACATGGTTCATACCATGGTATAAACCGTCAAAAACCAGCCAACCCTGATTTTTTATGAAAGGAAGAAAAAACTTAACTGAAGTACATATAATATTAATTATTATTTATGTGAATAAATATCAGTTTTTATTAAAGTCTTATGTGAATTAGTTAATTTTATTTAGTTAAATCAATATGCAAAAGAAAATTTTAAAAAGCTTGGATGATAAAAACAAAAACCTTTCTCATTTAAAGTAGTCAATTTTCAACCCAAACAATAAGTGAATACATTGACAAAAGAATTTTAATTGTATTGAATATCACCTATGAAATGCCATGACAGAGAATTTAGTCATTTGTTTATTAATTAGTGTTTTGTACGTGCAGCCTAAGCTCCAATATCTTTTGTGTAAAAACATTTGGTGCATTAGAATGTTGTTTGTGAATTTTTAGCACATGAAAATTTGCCCTACCTGAAGTAGGTTATGAAACGCATACACACACGTAATTTATGTACAAATGTATATGCATACATATATATAATTTTATTGTTCAATTTAACTGAATAATAATCCACAGCAAAATTAAACAAGGTGCTTATTAAACACTGGTTGGTACAGCAAAGAAAGGAGGGGGGGGGGGGAATTGAAGCCTTGAAGCCTATCTTGGAGCACCTAAAAATTGATAAGATGCAAACTAAACATTGTATTAAAGTGATGCATGATGTGTAAAAGTCAACATAAAAAACATAAACCACTAAAGATATTTTAGAATGTATCTTCTTCAAGAACTTAAAAACTTAAAACTGCTCAATAAAATTTATTTTCACTACTTGTGCTTTTCATTATATAATTTTTTACACATTCATACTCAAAATATTTTATTAATCTGTAAAAAATGGATTTATTCATTTTATAATCAATAATGATTCAATAACCCTTCTTATTTGAAGATCCTTCCTGCGCCACTATATTAAAGATAATTAAAATTGCATTAACAAGAATAAAATGTGGAATGACTATTTGAAAAACTATACTTTAAAAAAAAATGAAGAATACATGTAAACTAGAATAGGAACAATTTTAATATAACACAAAATGTACTTAATACTAGAATGCTAGCATTATCTGCATCTGCGTGTTATTTCAATAAGAAGTGTACATCAAAATGACATACACAAATATTCTAAGGCTACGTACAAAAGTATGTCAATAGTACAGTAGAGTACGCAGGATTCTGTTTTTTTTTTTTTTTTTTTTTTTTTTTTTTTTTTTATAGGGTGGGAGGAGGGGGGGGGGGTTGGGTTACTGAGCTTGGGTAATATGTGGGGTTGTGAAAATGGCTTAAATTGTGAGTCCCCCTGCAGTAGCATAATTAGCAAGAAGTTTTAAAGTGGCAAGATAAAATAATGATTTAGCTAAATAGTATTAACATAAATCCACAAACTTGTATAATAAATATATAAGTAGCTATTTTTAACTGATGCATTTGTAAAGTAAATAATATAGCTAGTGAGTAAATTTACACTAATAATATATATATATATATACTATCAGTATAAATTTATTCTTTAGATAAATTATAAAATAGAAAAATAAATTAAACTTATGTAAAGATTCAAAAACTGCATTGAGAAATTCACTTTATTTAATATAATTTATTATTTATTTGTAATATGTTCTCCATAAATCGTGAAATATACTAGTTTAAATTTTGGATCCAATATCATGAATTATTTGTTGATCGAAGTACAAAATTAATAAAAATGATAACAAATGAATATATAATAATTATGCCTTTAAAACTCAGATATAAACAGTTCAATAATAAGAAATTAGATTAGGTGTTAGATTAATCATCCGATTTAAATATTTCATATTTAACGTAAGAATAAATACACCAAGAAAAAAAAAAACGGACATTCCTCCCTCCCCCTTTTAATCTTTTTCAGAAATATCCCCTGCAGTATTGAAAAACATTTTATTTTCCTTTAGGTATTCATTCCTTTACTCAAATTTATTAAATAAATGTTATTTTGATTAAATCATAGTAACTATGAACATCGTCACTAGTTAATGAAAAAATAAATAAACATGTGCAGTTGCATATGTTTACGTTCATTCTGATTGGTTTTTCACACTTCTTATGAATTTGAAACGTCACTTCCTTTGGAATGTTGGGGAAGAAATATCGATGATTCCGAATCTGGAATCGGACTAGGGGAGAATCGCTCTTTCCCACCGAACCGGAATCCAGGCCTGATTTCGGATGAACTGAATTCCGGTTTCGTTCCACTTCGGTGGAATGGAAGAATACGGCCGTATATTCGCATGATGAATATACTATATGAGCGCGTCCAGTACTGTCACCGGTACGTAACCGGTAAGGTTGGTAAGTTACCAAAGCGTTCAGTGCTGCTAATCGATACACAACCAACGTCGTTCAGAGGAAGTGACCGGTAACGGACCGAACTAACCGAAGAAAAATCTTGGTTAGTTGGGTCACGTGATCGGTTACTTGAAGAATCGGGTACGATGATGTGATACAGAAGTAATTACGATCATGTACAGATGGCGCTACAAGTAAATAATACCATTTTCGTTCAGTAGGTCTGTCGACCGGTTAGAAACCGGTCACTTACCGCCCTGGTAACACTAGATACCGGGCTTGCTCATTCATTATCAGGACGTCACAAAAGGTGGCTGGCCACGACGAAAGATATACAGCGATTGGCACAAAACGATGGGCGAGTCGCTTTGTACCAATCGCTGATCACGGTCAGCCACTATTTGTGACGTTATGAGAGTGAATGAGCAAGCCCGGTATCTAGTGTTGCCTTGCTTTTATCAATGTTATTTCTACTTCTGTGCCCTACAGCTTTTTCAACGTTTACTTTTATCAATGTTTTTTCTACTTCTGTGTCCTACAGCTTTTTCAACGTTTTACGGTAAAAGTCACGTGATGTGAACTGGTCTATTGGACACATATAATATAGAATTATCAAAATACAACTGAATTATTGATTTATAAAGAGCATAAATAATACAGCATATGCTATACAAAAAAATTTTAATGGTTAGGCACTTATTTTTATTATTTTTAATTATTGTGTAGGGTAATTTCAAATAACGTCACAAATCGACTATTAGAGGTCAAATAACCTTTAGAAGGTAGTTGTGATTGGTAGCTTAGAGGATTTTGGACGTGGCTGGAGGTCAACCGGGCAGTTTTGATCGATGGATGAAACGGTAATCAGCAGATTGCAACTTCCCTATACTTGACGAAAATGGACAAAAATTGCTTTTGGGTGCAATGGACCCATCTTGGTAGCCGGAAGGTTAAAATTGAAAATTGATCCCCTCCCCTCCGAAATATTTTAGAAATGGGCAGGAACCTACGATGATAGAATATTATGTCCTATTCTGTCCTCCTAGTAGTCAGGGCACGATTAACTTCTGAAACTGGGGGGAGCACAGTATCATTTTAGGGGTCCTCTTTCATTCGGTAAAAGTTTTCTAAAATTTTCATACATGGTAACTCAGCAATGATACAAGCAAGAGTATTATTCACGAGACTAGCTTAGCGAAATTCATATATTTCATTAAACAGCCTTTCTTTTGTTCTTTGTATTAACTTTAAATAAAAGTATATTTAAAGTATATATAGTTTGTGGATGTTCAGTTACCAGGGTGGTTTCTAATCAACACATCAGGATAACATGATTGGTGTTAACAGCCTGTTTATTTATTTATTGAGAACATACATCTGACTTGTGTGCTTGACATCAAGTGCCCGCTTATAAGTCATCGTCAATATACAGGGACGAGATAGCCACAAAGAAATTTACACCATCAGAGAGTTATATGCGGGAGCTCCACAAAGTGTGTGCAATGGAGCTGGCGGGAGTCCAACCCGCCGACCTAACTCCTACGCTCTCAAGCGATTAGCGGAATGGTCTCTTAACCACTCGGCCACGGAGGCCCCAACAACCTGTTAAAGTCACATAAAGATTTTTCTGTTAGATAAATTTTCTGAAGTTTATGACTAGCTTTATTGCATTAGGCAAACTTGTCTTTCCACAAAAATTAAAAATCCAACGCAAAAAACTGAAAACGGAAATTAGAGGCTCTATTTTACAATCATTTTGGGGCCCTTCTTAAATTTTAGAGGGGAAGCACTTGCTTCATGTGCCTTTTGGGTAATCAGGCCCTGCTAGCATTGCTAGATACCGGCTTGCTCATTAATTATCATGACGTCACAAATGGTGGCTGGCCGCGACCTACGTTATAGACGGCCGGTGCATGACGTTTAAAACGTCACATGGAGTGGATCATTTTTACACAGTGATTGGTGCAAAACGGTGGGAGCGCCGCTTTGCACCAATCACTGTGTAAAAATGATCCACTCCATGTGACGTTTTAAACGTCATGCACCGGCCGTGTATAACGTAGGTCGCTGGCTGGCCGTAGAGTTGCAAAGAACTGGTTTATTCCCGGGTTTATTTCCAATAGACCCGGTTTATTCCCAAAAGACCTGGTTTATTCCCACAAAACCCGGTTTATTCCCGGGTTTAAACCGGGTTTTTTCTAGCCTTTGCAACTCTAGCTGGCCGTGACCAAAGACGTACAGCGATGTGCACAAAACGATGGGAGCGCCGCTTTGTACCAATCGCTGGTCGCAGGTCGCGGCCAGCTACGAGGCTAACGAAAAAGAGAGGCTACAGCGGTACTTTACGCGTATCTTTTTTTAAAGACCGCGGGAATCACGTGATACTAGAATCCACCAATGTAGGTGTACGAGAAGAGCATCACGTCACTCTAGCGGTCTGTAAAAAGATAAGTGGAATGCACCGCGGTAGCCTGTCTTTTTCGTTAGCCTCGGGGCCACTATTTGTGACGTCATGAGAATGAATGAGCAAGCCCGGTATCTAATCTTGCCCTGCTCCTAGAGCGACCTGCATTATACATGGCCGGTGCATGACGTTTAAAACGTCACATGAAGTGGATCATTTTTTACATGGTGATTGGTGCAAAACGGGGGGCGCGTCGCTTTGCACCAATCACCGTGTAAAAATGATCCACTCCATGTGACGTTTTAAACGTCATGCACCGGCCGTGTATAACGTAGGTTGCGCTCCTAGGCCGCCAAGCAGGTCTTGCAGAGGCTAAAGCCATATGTTAGGCCTCCTTGCTTGGTTGAATCTGAATCTGCTCCTAGGCAGGAACTAACTGACCATATGTTGACCGAATTTTTAGATGCAAAAATGGGGCAAATTGCTTAATGTCTTCAGTTTCTTCTTTAAAACTAAAACTGGGAATGAATCGTGATTAACATATAAATTTTGGAAAGCCATAAACAAGGTTGTAGTGGGTAGCTGCCCTGGCTGGGTTTAAAAAACAGGGTATTCACAATCAAAAGGATTGTAGTGAGTAGTTGCCCGGGTACCCGCCCAGATACACGACCGGGCTGGGTTTAAAAAAACGGGTTTTTTTACAACCATAAGGGTTGTAGTGGGTATCTGCCCGGGTATCCACCCGGGCACCCGTCCAGCTACCCGCCCGGGCTGGGTTTTTAAAACAAAACTCGGATTTTTTACAACCCTGGCCATAAATCTCATAGGTAATTACATATTTCTGTACTACTAATAGGTTGTACTACATTATGAAAAAATATCTTTAAAATGCATAACAAAAGTACTATCTCCATAATAGTTTTATATTGGCTGATTTATCTTTTCCAAATGTCATTGTCGTAGCGCTTCGCTGCGCATTGAATCATCTGAAGTTGAATAGCAAAATACCCGATAATTTTGGAACAATAAAAAACAACGGAAAATTTATTAAAAAAAACTGGGAAAATTGGGAACTTTTCGAGGAATAAACAAATTTAAGAAATTTTCAAGAAGAAAGAGCTGTTTACATAATATAAAAAAGTTTTCAGGTTTTATATATGATTTATACAATTGAATTGTTGTATTATTTATATTCTACGTTTGAGAACTAGTATCGAAATATTAACTTTTTATACAGAATGTAAGCTGAAAAAAGTAATTGTAAAGTCATTTTTGTAATATCTGTTTTCCTGCTGTCAAATAATTTATTTTTTACTATAATATCTTTCATAACATTATTTCATGTTATTATATGAAGATTACTAAACCACTAAGTATCTATGTTCTGTACGTTATGTGTTTGTAATTTACATACAGAAAATGATGACTAGTATAGCTTATTTAATTCAATTTCAATGTTTTACGTGGAAATATTTAAAGTTTGTAAATTTTTGTGAATTTTGTATGTTTATTGATATTAAGCAACTTATCGATTGATAATTTGTACGATAACAGTATAAACGTATTTTAATCAAAATGCTTTAAAATATTGATGTTAGAATATTCCTAGTTTTCGGGAATATTTAAAATTCTCGATTTTACTTTAGATTCCCTGGGGAAATAAATAGTTTTTATGCCGGAATACACTTTTCAAAAGGCTAACAGCGCTAATCTCAAATCATAGTTCTCAAACAGTAGGATTTGTCCTATATGGTGTTAATTCATTAAGATTATTCTCCAGGAAAGATTTTGGAAATCCAGGAAGGGATATTATAAGGTTCCTGGGGAAGTCGGATTTGTGTACTTATAGAATTCAACATAAAAATTATACATAAAAATATTAATAGTCCATAGCATATTATTAGCATACAAACCAATCGATGCTCCGTATCAAATGTCCTACCTGAATTCATCCCTAATTCCATTGGTCAGTAACATTAACTTACATGTTTTTATATCAGAATGGTGACATACAGATTATAAAATGTGATTGGTTGAGACGATTTTGGACAAAAATGAATCGCGTGAAATGGCGAGACTGCCATTATTGCCAAATTAATGTTTTTAAACTTAATTCACATCTAATCGAACACGTCCAGGCGATTATCGCCATGTTTTGGAATCTAGGTTTGCTATAGTTTGGACAAAACCGTCTGTTGAGCATGTGCTTTGTGAGTATGTCGGGACTCTCAAACAGAGGCACGGCACACTTCCTCTGCATGACAGTGGCGACACATGAAAAACATAATTTGATTGGTCAAGAGCAATAAGGTAACAGATAAATAATTGACGTAGTTTGAAAAAGTGTTCGCTAAATAAATAAGTTTGGTATTCGAGAATGTGCGTTATGAATGTTTTATGGACGATTTTAAGGAAAAATGCACCTCAAAACATCTTGGTGAGTCTAACATTGTTGCCAAGTAATTTTTGTTTACTTGTTTCACGTAGGGCTCGGTGCCTCTATATGAGAGTGGCGACATACGCTCAGATAGAAGTTTTTAGTTCAAAATATGGCAAATCAGAACTTGCCGATACTCGCCTAGACGAGTGAAACAAGTTAATAAACATTAGCTTAGCGATACTGACAATTTCACCCAGTTGCTTGGCGATTCGTTTTTGTTCAAAATAGTCTTAAACACGTTTGTCGGCACTTTCATAAACAGGTCCCCTAGTCTCACTCGTCTAGGCGCAGTCTCCAAATTCTGGAATATGGTTTGTCATAGTTTGGACAAAACGTATATCGCCATTCTTTCATAGAGTCACACTACTACAGTGACCTACGTTATACATGGCTGGTGCATGACGTTTAAAACGTCACATGGAGTGGATCATTTTTACACAGCGATTGGTGCAAAACGGGGGCGCGTCGCTTTGCACCAATCGCCGTGTAAAAATGATCCTCTCCATGTGAGGAGCGACTAGGTATAGCGATTCCTCCTTTAAACAGCGCATGCGTCAACTGATTCTTGGGTTGCTTTCTGCCGTCGTCTTGGCGATGAAATGCCAAGCATTTTGGGGAAGTGTGTATAGCAGGCACGAGCTTTGTTGCTAGAATCGGTTTGTGGTTAATCTGACTCAGTGGTTAAAGCAAGGGATGTTTAAGGCTGTATTAGAGTTGTAATCGTAAGGTTGCGTATTCTGTACTCGCTGAAGCTTTTAGTGTTTTGTTTTAATTTTTACCAAATCAGTTAATAAATTCAGCCGATCTTTATTACTTTTATTGTCAATTAGATAATTACATTAAATTTGAATTATAATTACGTTTAATTTTTTTATTTATTATTTATTAAATTTAAATTGTATTACATTAAATAGAATTTAATTTTAAATAAATTTCAGTAATTAAATTTTAAAATTAATTTAAACTATTTTTTGATAATTAAAATGAACATTTATTAAAATGCAATAATAAATCTCCTAAGCTTACGTTAAAAATATTTTTATGGTAGAAGTTTAGTAACAGAAAAATATAAAATTTGCAGAATTAATGTATTAAAGTTTTCATCTTTTAAAATTATCCTTGATTATTATCACAATTATTATCATTATGAAGATTTTTGATTTTTTCTATCTTTACTTATAAATTTGTTATCAGTTTTCTTGTAATTTGTATTTAAAATCAACTATTTTAAATGAAATTTTAATATTTAGTACTATTTATGAGATATTGTTAAATAATTAAAATAAAATATCCATTTAAATGCTATAATAGTATCTCTTAAAATGATATAGAAAACTGTTTTCATATAAAAGCCTCAAAAACTTATTTTTAGTTATACTGCTAGAAACTTAGCATTTATTATATACATCTGTGAAAACATTTAAAAAACTTTATACATCTTCTGATAGCAGATAGCAATCTCATTATTTTCTCATAACTTAACTAATTATGTCATATCAAATATTATATTCTTTTGGAATTTTTGATCATTTTTTGACTAAAAGTAAAAGTCTATTCACCAAAACAAGCGATAAATTACCAAACTAGTCGACTTCACAGAGATAAGATTATCGCCAAGCTGTGATGCATGCGCTGTTTAACTGAGGCATAGCTATACCTAGTCGCTCGTCTCCATGTGACTTTTAAAACGTCATGCACCAGCCTTGTATAACGTAGGTTGCGCTACTACAGAATACTTAAGTGATGACATTTTGGCAAAAAAAAAATTATTGGTCGAGAGGATTTTAGACAAAAATGAATTTCAAGCATCATAGCGAGACTTCCATTATCGTCAAGCTAATGCTTTTAGACTTCTGTCTATTTTCTAACCAAATCCATACTCATCTAAGCAGCTATTGCCAAGTTCTGGGATCTTGATTCTCCTAGATTGGACAAAAACTTCAATTAGAGCTTCCATTCTGTCAGGGCTACACTAGATACCGGGCTGGCTCATTTATTATCATGACGTCACAAATCGTGGCTGGCCGCGACCAGCGATTGGTACAAAGCGAAACGACAAAACGAAAGGCATACAGCGATTGGCACAAAATGATGGGCGCGTCGCTTTGTACCAATCGCTGGTCGCGGCCAGCCACCATTTGTGACGTCATGATAATGTATGAGCCAGCCCGGTATCTAGTGTAGTCATGCATTTACTGTACACATGAGATGTGGTGATTTGATTGGTCTACGTTAAATGGTCTACGATATGATTGGCTTGCGTCGCCTGCGATGGTCGCTACGACAAAAATGTACTGATAGATTTGTTGATGGAAGTGTTTGTTTGTAAATATGTCCTTTCCTTATTGAAGACTTAAGCAGGTATACAGATAGAATATTTTACTATTTTTGAAACAAGATTAACCACCAGGAATCTGTATTCTGCAAAATTTTCTCAAAATGCGAAAATTTTGCATAAATACAAGCTTTTGATTGGCTAATCTCGCTTCTGAAATAGCGCAAAATCTTTCATGATCCATGAATTCCGAAAATGCGCAAAATTTCCGTCCAGGCCGTATTTAAGATAATAAACTATAAGCTGAAGGAGCGTAGTATGAACGTTTTGACTCAGAATTCTCTACTTAAGAAGTTCTCATAATTTTAGTAAATGTATAGTGAAGTCCTGGTCGACCCCTTGAATGATTTTAGCTAAGATTATTAACTCTTTTAGTATGAATATGGGCAACGCCCCTTAGATAAGAAAGCCGTGAAACGTCTCACAAAAACGTCATACCAAGCAGGCACGAGGCTAACGAAAAAGACAGGCGACCGCGGTGCATTCCACTTATCTTTTTTTTACAGACCGCTAGAGTTACGTGATGCTCTTTTCGTACACCTGCATAGGTGGATTCGAGCATCACGTGATTCCCGCGGTCTGTAAAAAAAGATACGCGTAAAGTACCGCGGTAGCCTTTCTTTTTCGTTAGTCTCGAAGCAGGCAAAATAAAAAGAAAATTCGAACAACTTCAGGGCTACACTAGATACCGGGCCGGCTCATTCATTATCATGACGTCACAAATGGTGGCTGGCCGCGACCAGCGAATGGTACAAAGTGAAACGACAAAACGAAAGACATACAGCGATTGGCACAGAAAGATGGGCGCGTCGCTCTGTACCAATCGCTGGTCGCGGCCAGCCACCACGAGGCTAACGAAAAAGAAAGGCTACCGCGGTGCTTTCCGCATATCTTTTTCTTACAGACCGGAGGAGTCACGTGATGTTCGAATCCACCAATGCAAGTGTACGAAAAGAGCACACGTCACTCTAGCCGTCTGTAAAAAATATAAGTGGAATGCACCGCGGTAGCCTGTCTTTTTCGTTAGCCTCGAGCCACCATTTGTGACGTCATGATAATGAATGAGCCAGCCCGATATGTACACCGTTAAAAATATCGTGAAAAATTACCTCTGTTTTTAAAGGCTCTCAAATTTCTGACCAATGAGAACACTCCAAGGGCGTTTATGTAGCATTCTCATTGGTCAGAAAATAGAGAGCCTTTAAAAACAGAGGTAATTTTTCACGATATTTTTAACAGTGTAGTGTAGCCCTGACAACTTGCAAGTTTCGATTTCGATGGCTCGTGGAATTATTAACTATTAGTCGTAAAAAATAATTATTAATTCTATGAGCCAATGAAATCGCAACATGCAAGTTCGATTTTTTAAACTTTGTTTTGCCTGCTTCGAGGCTAACGAAAAAGAAAGGCTACCACGGTGCATTCCACTTATCTTTTTTTACAGACCGCTAGAGTGACGTGATGCTATTTTCGTACACCTGCATTGGTGCATTCGAGCATCACGTGACTCCCGCGGTCTGTAAAAAAAGATATGCGTAAAGCACCGCGGTAGCCTTTCTTTTTCTTTAGCCTCGTGCCTGCTTGGTATGACGTTTTCGTGACGCGTGTCACGGCTTTCTTATCTAGGTAGCTGAGAGAACTGTGGGCTGCTTATAGATCAGTTTCAACCACGTGATCACCAGCCCACCAAAAGTTATCAACCAATCATAATCGTGGATTTGTAGCCTGAATTACGAGTCAACCAATCACAATCCACCATTTTTGATGGGCAAACAAAAAACAAAGCTAGTTGCTTAGGTGGTTGCTAGGGTGTGACGTCAGTTGAAACTGATCTCTATATATATATATATTTTGAAACTTTCACCAAGATTTGTGAGGGAGGCAATAAATAAAAAAATACATATAAAGACTTGAATGGGGGTGAAATAAGACTATTTAGTACTGTACTCATCCAATATTGGACATGACAGGGCTTTTAACCGATTCCAGACGCTGCTATTGAACCCCACTCAACAGATCGAGAGGGGCCGGAGCAAGTCCGGACCCCAAGCTAGGCCCGTCGCTTCGTAGGCGAACAAATTGGAAACTTATAAAAGGTAACTTATAAAAATTCATTATACGGCTTTTGCAGAGTAAGGCAGGGTCAGAGTTAAGAGGGGTAATAGAAAAATATGAGATTGAGATTTCGCCCCAAAAATACAATTTTTGCATTTGGCTAAGGAAAGTTTTAAATGCTTTATTTCTTCCAAATAGGAAAGCTTTTTGAGGGCGAGGTAGGGCGGACGCGTGCAGTTGAAAAAAAAATTAATCTATAGATTGTTTTCAACTCTCTAGATGGATAGTTCATATATACATTTGTGTGTGTATGTGTGTACTCGTCATGATAGTACTCGTGAAGGTTTGATAATAAACAGCTATTTAGTTCCATTTGAAATATATTTGAATTTTTAATTAGTTGCTTTTTAATTAATTAAGCATTGAAAACGTTATGAATTGCTATAGTGTCTAAGCAATTCCTAAAAATATAAGGCGATAGATGGCACTGTCAGTCGAACCTACTCAATAAATGAAGTGAAAGAATTTTAAGATCAGTAGTTTAACTAATAATATTAATTGAATAGACAGGGCATTTGTTTGTACATACTACAAACCTCATTTTTTTTTGAAAAATATCAATCTTTAGTATTTTTTAATTTTTTTAATTACGCGGCCTTTAAAATTTACCACTAATTTTATTTTTATCAGACTCGCTCTAAAACACCGAACTTAAAATTTGCTGCATCCAGCTATACATATTTTTAATTGCTTGAATTTAATTTTATATTTTCATACATTATTAAGATAGTTTCTTTTATAATTCTTAGATGAATATTTTCCTTCTTTCTATTTTCTTTTCTCTTCTTTTTCCTTTTTTATGGGGAAAAAAATCCACATATTTTTCTTTACATTCTTGATAACGGTCATACAAAATATAACAAAAATTGTAGACCATTTCAATTTATTTAATCGATAATCACATGCAAAATTTTAAAATTTAAATATTTTAATACAAAATTAGATATTTGTAAAAATATTCTTTTATGTTATATTTTACTAATTATTAAGCATTCGAATAATAATAAAAAAAGTACTTCTCCCCCTGAAATAAAATATGACTAATTATAACAAAATATATTCCAGAAATCATTCTAGCAGCAGCAGGAATAGAACCCATTTTCTATGGAGATAACCAGTTCGTAAACCGACGCTTTAAACGACTGGGCTATCGTGACCTCGGTCTGTTAATCTCGAAAATTGAATAGGTTCTATATTTGATTTTACTTATATGCAGTTTTGTTCATGTTTGCGCTGAATAATTCGTACTTAAATTTTTAAGCTTGTACTTTAATATATACTAGATAGTACCCGTCAAGATTTGACGGTAAAGAACTTAAAAATTGCATTAGTAATATGTTTTAATTTTTAATTACAGTAAAATCTCGTTACAATGAATCTCTGGAGACCACTGATTAAATTCGCTATAATGAAATATTCGTTAAAGTGAAAATATTTTTATACTGAAATAGCATAATATGACTATTTTTTACAATCCAAATTACATTCGTTAAATTGAAAAATTCGTTAAATCGAGGTTCGTTGTAACGAGATTCTACTGTAGTTGATTTAACTTAATTAAGTATTGAAAACTTGATGAATTGTTATACTGTGTAAGCGATTCCTATAATTATAAAGCGATAGATGGTGCTGTCAGTTCAAACTACTCAACTAATGAAGTGAAAAAATTTTAAGCTTGTAATTTATAACCTATTATGCTTGCTTTTCAGCAGGAATTTAACTAAAAATATTAATGGAAATTTTCTATTGTCTAAACTTTTTTTTAACCTATCAATATTTACTATTTTCTAATCTTTTTTAATTATGCGACTTTTAAATTTTTTCATTACTTTTATTTTTACCAGCCTGTCTTTAAACGGTGATTTCTTTTATAGTTTTTATATGAATATTTCCCTTCTTTCTTTTTTCTCTTCTTTTCTTTTATTACGGAGAATAATCACATACTTTTCTTAGTATATAAACATATCTTCTTGGTAATGGTCAGACAAAAAAAAAAAAAAAAAAAGATAAAAGTTTAGGTCAATTTATTTTATCGATAACACATGCAAAATCTTTTAATTTTAATATTTTTAATATCAAATTAGTAATTATTGTAAAGTATTGTCTTAATTGTAAATTAGTAAAGTATTGTCAGGTGTTAAATTTTACTTACCACAGTCGCAATAAAAAAAAATAATAACAATACTGAGTATTTTCTGAATATTTTTAAATCACGCAACCTTTATTTATTTTTGACTATTATTATTTATTTATTCTTTTTTATGAGTCTTACTCTAAAACCACGAACTTAAAATTTGTTGTTTGCAGCTAACGATTTATAATACATATTATTTAATTATTTGAATTTTATTTTACATTTTTATACATTATTTAATTTTATTCAATTTAATCATGGATATCAACGTCATTTTTCTTTCAGAATTCCTGTTTGAATATATTTCTCTCCTTTTATTTCCTCACCCTTTTTTTTATATAAAAAATAATAAAATACTTTTCTTTGTATATATCTTAGTATATATATGGAATCTTGTTAATGGTCATACCAAATATAACAAAAATTGTAGATCAGTTCAATTTATTTAATCGATAATTACATGCACAATCTTTTAATTTAAACATAAAATTGGTAATTAAAAAAAAATATTGTTGGATGTTAAAATTTACTTAATTATAAAGCATTCGAATAAAAAAAAAATTACAAATTATATAACATCTCTTGAAGTAAAATAATAAATTATTGAAATTAATTATCTTATCGCCATTAAAGTAACAAAAAAAAGTCTGCCCCGAGCTAGCATCGAACCCGCGATGTCAACAGGTTAGAACCACAGATTAAAACAGGTGCCTTAGACCGCTCAGCCATCCCGACCTCACGCTGCTCTGCTCTAAAGCTGGATATGTTCTACATTTAATATTATGCATGCGCATTTGTGTCTTTTTTTGCACTGAAAAACATTGATCTTAGCTTTTCGTTTTAATATAGAGGATGATACGATGATTGATATATTATTTTATTATTATTTTATCAAGAATGGCTTTTGTGGAGGGAGGGGGGAAGGGCTCAAGGGGAAAAAATACGTATTCCCACAACAATTACATACAGATATTTTAAAGGGTATAAAATAAAGACGAACAGATTAGAAATTAAAAAAAAAATTAAGCTCTTTCATTATCTGTTCTTTATAGAGTAAGGGGGGCAGCTTTTCTTATATGCAAGTTATTTATGTACCGCTTTGAGATAATCTATAGATTGTATTTTCTTTTTAGCCAGTTCTCCCTGCTAATCATCATCCTTTGAAGAAATAAAGCATTTTTTTTTAAATTCTGCCAGTAAAGTATCATAATTGGGTGTTCGTTGATCAAACCTGAATATTTTATAGATTATTTTTCTTTTCTGTTGGAGCCGTCCCCCCCAGACACACACACACACACTCTAAAAAGGTTAGACAGTGAAAAATATTATCTTTTTAAAAGTTTCTGCTTTGGTCGTCTTTATTTCATCCCTATTTAAAATCTCTGTATGTTACTTTGCATTTTTTAAATTTCTTGACCCCCCCCCCCCCACCCTTTTCCTAAAGGCCATTGGTGGCATATATACTTTCTATGAATACTCTTATAAATCCCTTCTGAAGATTCTATAAGGTATTCATAGTTTTCCATTTTTTTGCTTTTTCATCCTATCAAGTATAATTCCAGCAGTGTCCATTCCATTGGATTTTATATTGTCTTATCCTTTGTTTTTCACATGTGTTTTAATTTTTAAATATATATCCAATCCATGTAGCGAGTTGAAAAAATATCCATTGTATTACCATTTTAATCCCCCCCCCCCCCCCCGCCAGAAGCTCCTTTTCTTCAAGAAATTAAAATTTCTTCTGCCAAATATCAAAATTGTGCGTTCTTGTGCTAAATTTCAGAGTTTTATCTTATATATTTCAATTATCCCAATCTCAACTCTGCCTCCCCCCTTATCCTAAAAAAGCCACAAAAAAAAAAAAAAAAAAAAAAAAAATAATGGAGAAAGCTTTCCACTTTGTTCTTTATTTCAATCTTTTAAAAATCTCTCTATGTATAATTGTTTAATTTTCTTGCCCCACTTACGCCCCCCCCCCCCTCCAAAGGTCATTCTTGGTGAAAATTAACTATTGAAAACAACAATAACATACTTTGTAATATATATAAATATATATATATATATATATATATATCGCTGTGAATTTAGCGAATTGAAATAATGTATATATAGTATTATCTTTTTCACCAGCCTTCGCCTACCCCCCCCCTCCTTGAAGAAAAAAAAGCAACTAAAATTTCCCCTAGTAAAATGTCAAAACTGTGCCCCCCCCCCCACCAAATTTCAGCATTTTATTTCACATTTTCTGCTAGTCTATAAATGAACCCCCTTATCCTAATCCCCATTTACCCTGTAAATAATGAAAATTCTCAACTTTATAAAAATTTCCCCTTTTTTGGCGGGTGTTTAAATGACATTGACAGGCAAACAGTGAAAATCAAAATGCGGTTACAGTTCAGTATTCTTTGCATCGGTTAGAAATAATAATAATAATAAAAACAGAAAAAAACTGTTTTTTTCTTTTAAACAGCTTTCTTCCCTCTAAAAAATAATGGATTTTTTCTGTAAAAATTACAAAATCCGTATTTTTTACAGAAAAAAACTGTTTAAAAGAAAAAAACAGTTTTTTCCTGTAAAAAATATGGAATATAAAAATATTTGTAATTTTTACAGAGAAAAACCATTTTTTTTTACAGAAAAATACTGTTTTTTTAAAAAACAGTTTTTTTCTGTAAAAAAAATTGTTTTTTTCTGTAAAATTTACAGATTTTTTTTACAGTGTGTGCTATTTTTTTTTTTACTTAAACTTATTAAAATAAATCAAGTGCATTTAATTTACACAAACATTAAATTGCACGTATTGACTAAATACTATTTTTTTAAAAAATTATAAATTACTCGATTTTTTCTGGCTAACAACAAAAGACAGAAAAAATAAAACAAACATTTATACTGAAAAATAAAATTTATTTTCAACAAAACTATAAATCAAAATGTTTTAATAAAACAAATTACAGCACTGTATTTATGCTATGTATGCTATTGGCTTTTATTCCTTTAGAATTGATGCAGTTAGTAAAAAAGCCTGCCTAGATTCCGGCCTGATAACAGTCCTAATTAAACACCCAGTAGGATGCTACAGCAACGAAATTGACTCAGTTGAACATTTCTCCGAAAAAAGTGTCACACCATCAACATACGAAAACACCTTGACGTCCTTTCTAACATCCTCATTCTCTATTAGGCAAGGATGATCTGTTCTAGCTGTAAGGCGACATTGATCACTGCAGTATTATCCTGTAATGATAACAGTAATAATAATTTTTTTTTTTTATTGTACTAATTGCTAGTGACCATGTATATTTAAAAAGATAAAAAACAGCACAAGAGAAAAGAATGATTAAGGGGACACTTCGTCTTCAGCGATAAGTATTTTTAAGAACAAAATATTTGAAAATTTTCCTTTGAATAAAAAATTCAAAATTCATAAAATTTTTAAACAAATTAAAAATTAAGGAAATTTTTAAAAATGTACTCTACCAGCATTGGACATCTGTTTCCTGCTGGTGAAAGCTATATTATGATAATTGTATAATGGAATTTATCATTTCTTTAAAATTTACATAGGTTACTATGGGATTTCACAATCAGCATTAAAAGAAAAAAAAATGGTGCCACAGGAATATAGTAGAAAAACATAACAATAATTTTACGATATGTAACAAATAGTGATTTAGCAGATTATCAAATATTCGGCTGGATACTAACTTTTTTAAAAGTATATTAATTAAAAAAAATTATATATATTAATTGGAAATAAAATAATAAAAAGAAAAGTGCTCAGTCAAACTGATGGCATTGAGCTCACAGGCTATTCACACTATTTTCATATTATACTCTTATTTCAAAGAAAAAACACATTTATATAAATTAGAAGGCGGGGGGGTGGGGGTCATTAGCTCCCCTATTTACGTCCTTTATACTTAACCAATAAACGTCCAAATCTAATCAGGGAAGCGCCTTATCAAAATAAACCGGTATACAACATTTGCATCAAATTGGATAATTCGGCATGAAAAAACTATTTATCTAAATTAAAATGGACAATTAGTCCCTGTTCCCCCTTTATACTTAACCAAATGAGCCCCCCCCCCCCCCCAAAAAAAAAAAAAAAAAAAAAAAAAAAAAACGAATCAGGGAAGCATCTTATCAGAATAAACCTAATATAAAAAATTTGAAGCAAATCGGTTAATTCTGCATGAAAAACCCATTTATCTAAATTAAGGGGAGGGAATTCGTCCCCGTTCCCTCCTTGATACTTAACAAATGAACCCCCAAAACTAATGCGGGAAACACCTTATCACAATGAATCAATATACAAAATTTGAAGCAAACTAGATAATTTTGCATAAAAAACCCATTTATCTAACTTAAGGTGGATTAGCCCCTCGTTCCACCCTTTATTCTTAACCAATAAACCCCCAAAATTAATCAGGGAAGTGCCTTATCACAATGAAAATATATACCAAATTTGAAGAAAATCGGATAATTCTGCACGAAAAACCCATTTATCTAAATTAGGGGGAGCATTAACCCCTTTTCCCCCCTTTTATACTTAACCAAAGAACCCCCAAAGCTAATCAGGGAAGCGCCTAATCAGTATGAACTTATATACCAAATTTGAAGCAAATCGGATAATTCTGCATGAAAAACCCATTTATCTAAATTAAGGAGGGGGGGATTAGCCTCCAGTTCCCCCCCTTTATACTTAACCGATGAACCCTCAAAACTAATCAGGAAAGAGCCTTATCACAATGAACCTCATACAATATCTGAAGAAAATTCGATAATTCTGCATGAAAAAACCATTTATCTAAGTTAGGGGGGATTAGCCCCCATTCCCCCTTCATACTTAACCAATGAACCCCCAAAACTAATCAGGGAAGCGCCTTATCAGAATGAACCTATATTCAAAATTTGAAGCAAATTGGATAATTCTGCATGAAAAACACATTTATCTAAATTAAGGGAGGATCAGCCCCCGTTCCACCCCTTTTATACTTAGCAATTGGACCCCCAAAACTAATCAGGGAAGCGCCTTATCACAATGAACCTATATGCAAAATTTGAAGCAAATTGTATAATTCAGAATGAAAAATCAATTTATCCAAATTACGGGAGATTGGACCACGTTCCCCCCTTTATATTTAACCAATTAACCCCCAAAACTGATCCGGGGAAGCGCCTTATCACATCGAACCTATATATAAAAATTGAAACAAATCTGATAATTCTGAATAAAAAAGTCATTTATCTAAAGTAAGGGGGGGGATTAATCACCGTCCCCCTCTTTATACTTAAGCAATGAACCCCCAAAACTAATGAAGGAAACGTCTTATCACAATGAAGCTATATACAAAATTTGAAGCAAATTGTGTAATTCTGCAAGAAAACCCCATTTATTTAATTTAGGGAGGGGATTCGCCCCTGTTCCCCCTTTATATTTAACCATTGAACCCCTAAAGCTGATCAGAGAAGCGCCTTATTGGAATGAACCTATATACAAAATTTGAAACAAATCGGATATTTCTGCATGAAAAACACATTATCTAAATTAAGGGGGGGGGGGATTAGCCCCCAGTTCCCTTATGTAAACTTAGCAAATGAACCCCCAAAACTGATCAGAGAAGCGCCTTATCAGAATGAACCTATGTATAAAATTTGAAACAAAACGGATAATTCTGCATGAAAAACCCATTTATATAAATTAAGTGGGGATCAGCCCCCGTTCCCCCTCCCCCTTTTATACTTAGCAATTTAACCCCCAAAACTAATCAAGGAATCAGATTATCAGAATGAACATATATATAAAATTTGAAAATTTAAAATCGGATAATTCTGCATGAAAAACCTATTTATGTAAATTAAGCGGGGGAGGGGGGGTTCCGGCTTTGATAACCTGTGAGCTAAAAAAAATTCTATTACAATGATATTTCGGGTTCTGTGAACTCCAAAAATAGAATTTTCAGAACATTTATGATTTATATGTTGACATTATGACTCATTTGAACATTTTTTTATTTCTTGAAATTTGCACAGTATTAACACGTGCATTTAAATACATGACAAGATTTAGTTAAAGGAAAGCACAAATATGAAATAAAATCAAATTAGATATATATATTTTTTTTTTTTGTTAGAAACCCACATACAAGATAATTTTTATATAAATTAGGATGAAAAACAATACAGAAATGTAACAAAAACTATTACAGGTTTTCTTTTTCTTTCTTTTTTCTTTTTATTTTTAAATGAAGAATTGAAGCTTTATATTTTTAAAATAAATCCCCCCGCACCTCTACTGACAAAAATTCCCTGTTTGCTTTTTTTATTCTGTTTATTTTAAATTATTAGAGAAGATTAAAAGTCATTTTTTATTTTCAAAATAATGTGAGAAAAATAAAATTTAATCAATTAAATTTGAATATACAGGGTGGGGTAGTTGAAAGCTTCTTTATGCAAGCTTTTACAGCATGAATATAGGTAAAATCAACCTCAAGGTATTAAGCATATTCTACTTTACGTTTTTCACAACTAAAATATTGTCTGATATTAAAAGACTACTGAAATTTATTTTACCATATACCATTATAAATTTCGTTATAACACCCTGACATACATTTCTCAATTTTTTAATCAACATTATAGAATTTAATGGACATTCCTTTTTAATTGAATTTTAATACACTAAAAATAATAAAATGTTAAATTGATTCTATAATAATGTAGTACCTGAAAAAAAAGACAATATATAATACGATCTGATATGGCATCGAACACAGAAAAATCTCATGAATTTATTTTAAGATCATAGGTATGTTATTGATATCTTCAGTGTTGAACGACAGTTGTACGACAATATATAAACGATCTGATATGGCATCGAACACAGAAAAATCTCATGAATTTATTTTAAGATCATAGGTATGTTATTGATATCTTCAGTGTTGAATTCAGGCATTTTTCTCCGAGAGAGATTTCTGTGGCTCCTGGGGGCATATTATAGAGTTCCGAGGGGGGGGGGGGGGGGAGGGGGTGGAATTGCACTTTTTGACCATTAAATCATAAAATCCGAAATCTTCAGAGGGGGTGGCCATTTCAATGCTCCGGGAGAGAGGAATGTCCCCCCCCCCTCCCCCGGCTATCTCCTGAATTCAACACTGGATGTCTTACAGAATTAAACAAATAAACAAGTACCTGAATTTAGAATAAGTTAAAAACTACTTAAAAAGCAGTCTACAAAAATTGAGTTTTCATTAAGATAATATCTATGTTAGAAATTTCTGGCACATCAAAATATTTTTTTGATTGGGGATATTTTTCTCATAAAAAATAAACTGAGCGAGAAATAAGATAATATGCATTTTATTTCAGGCTACGCAGCTCCTTAAACATGTTATTCGGTTTGATAATCATGCACTGTAAATATATGGACATATCAAATCCCAAATATTAAAAATCACATAAATTTTAGTACTTACCATTGCGAAGTTAGAACTAACGTAGAACAATTGTCCAATATTTAACAACATGGCGTACCATCTTCTTCATCGAAAATCTCGATTCTGTTCTGTTATCAATCACGTGACGCCACGCCTTTCATACGTCAGCAGAGAGCGAGACTGCGCAGTAAGTCCGGTGAATGCTATTTTCTATCCACTCGGAAACTAATACGATATAAAAAGATTATTTTTATGACTGTAGGAAAACTTTCTGTTGTGATTCGGAAAAAATATTTTATCGGTTGTTTTCCGTATCGTAAAGGAAATTTATCTTTTACGAAACGGAAAAGGGTTGTAAATTTTTTACAGTGATACCTTTATTCCGAATTCCAAGTTTCTAGCGCAACAAAATTGGATTATTTGAAATTTTTCGATTTTTTTTCGATTTTTCGATTTTATTTTCAATTTTTTTTGTGTGTGTGTTTTTGATGTTTTATTTTTCTGAATTCAAAACACTACCTTCACACCAAATTTTAAGTTTTTAAGACTAAAAGATCGTGTTATTTTCAATTTTCAATTTTGTTACATTTTTTTTTTTTTTTTGAATTTTTGAATGTTTTTTTTTTTTCCGGATTTTATAATTTTTCCTTTCTTTGTATCCGAAACACTAGATTTATTCCAAATTTTAAGTTTCTGTGGCTGCGGGATCTACCCAATGTCGCGAGAGTGAGTGAGTGTGTGAGTGACAAAAAATCGAAACTTTGAGTTCATACATAGTCTGCACTAATTTATGGGTATTTTTTGAATTATCCATGTTTTTTAATTTTTCCTTATTTAGTATCTTAAATATTACTTTTATTCCAAATTTCAAGTTTCTAGCGCTATGAAATCGAATTATTTTCAAATTTTTCTTATTTTTCGATTTTTCCGATTTTTTCGATTTTTTTATTTTATTTTTGAATTTTATTGCGTTTTTTATTTTAACTTATTCTGAATCTTAAACACTATCTTTACTGCGAATTTTAAGTTTCTAAGGCTAAAAAATCAAATTTTTTTAATTTTTTCAAATTTTTTCGAATTTTTCGAATTTTTGAAATTTTTTTGTCGAATTTTCCGGAATTTTTAATTTTTTCTTATTTTGCACCATAAATACTACTTTTATTCCGAATTCCAAGTTCAACAGCAAGTTCCAAGCGCAACAAAATCGGATTATTTGAAATTTTTCGATTTTTTTCGATTTTTTCAATTTTGCTTTCGATTTTTTTGGTGTTTTTGATGTTTTCTTTTTTTTGGATACTAAACACTACCTTCACACCGAATCTTAAGTTTCTAAGACTACAAGATCGTATTATTTTCAATTTTCAATTTTGATGGAATTTGTTGAATTTTCAAATGTTTTTTTTCCGAATTTTCCGGATTTTATAATTTTTCCTTTTTTTGTATCCCAAACACTACCTTTTTTCCAAATGTCAAGTTTCTAGGGCTACGGGATCTACCTAATCTTTTTGATGACGCGTGAACGAGTGAGTGAGTGAGTGACAAAAAATCGAATGTTTGAGTTCATATATCGTCTGAACTAGAAAAGACAGAAAGTTGTAATTTTAAACTTTGGCCCTGTGTGCCAAATACTCTCGAAAAACGAAGTTTCAAATTTTTGGAATACTCCAGCGCGGAGATACGGGGGGATCAAAAGTGCCCTGAGTTGAGTTGCTTCCAGAAAAGTATGCTTACGGCTGTCCTCTCTCGACTTGGCGGAGGCACTGCCGTGCCTCCAGATTAATATTCACAAAGAACTCTCATCAAAAATTAAGCTTTTATTCTCTTGGGTTGGTTGGTTCACTGGTTGGTTGCATCCATTCTTCAGAGAAGTAATTAAATAAACCAGAGTAGCGATGCATAAATAAGGATTTCTAACTAAATTAGTCTCAATATGGATTGAAGTTATCAGCGTAGAGGAGCCATGCGAATGTCGCGCCATCTGTACATGACAAATTACACATACGTCCCACTGATTGAAATATTTTACAGGCACATTTTTCTTCATGACAATTAGTCGGGCTTAAGTTTTTTTTTTTTTTTACATGACATTTATTATTATGATGGAGATTTTTAATACAGAAAACTTTATTTAACAGATTCTTTTTTATATTTGCGGGAATGAAGAGGGGCAAGGAGAAGCAGTTCTAGAAAGCAGTTACCAGAATTTCCGAATAATAGTGTAAGCCAAATTTCAAATTAAGTTCCTAGCTTAACCAAATGAATCAATCTTTAAAGATGTATTGTGATCCTCCTAATTAGTTATTTGCTGAAGGCCACTTGAACAACCCCCCCCCCCCCTTTCCCGGCCCGTCCTTCAAGGTTTTTTCTCTAACTCTGCTCCGTTTCCATATCTCAGCAACTATCTTTCTGATTTCAACGCAAGTGATTTCAAACATTATAATTAATTTAATAGTCACCCTATATAACATTAAACTAAATTTATGAGTAATGGTTACCACTATTTACGAATAACAGTTTAAGCCAAATTTGTAATTAAATGCAAAGCTTGAGGAAACGAACGAATTTTGAAAGATGCATAGTGGTCCTCCTAATTAGTCATTTGATGAAGAGCACTTGAACATCCCCTCCCCCCCCTTCCCCCGGGACCTCCTTCAAGGTTTTTTCTCTAACTCTGCTCCGTTTCCATATCTCAGCAACTATTTTTCCGATTTCAACGCAAGTGGTTCCAAACATTATAATTAACTTAATAGTCACTCTTTATAACATTAAACTAAATTTATGAGTAGCGGTTACCACTATTTCCGAATAATAGTTTAAGCCAAATTTGTAATTACGTTCCTAGCTTAAGCAAACGAACGAATTTTGAAAGATGCATAGTGGTCCTTCTAATTAGTCATTTGCCGAAGGACACTTGAACAACTCCCCCCCCCCCCCCCGCCCCGTCCTTCAAGAATTTTTCTCTAACTCTGCTCCGTTTCCATATCTCAGCAACTATCTTTCCGATTTCAACACAAGTGATTCTAAACATTATAATTAACTTAATTGTCACTCTTTATAACATTAAATTAAAATTATGAGTAGCGGTTACCAATATTTACGAATAATAGTTTAAGCCAAATTTGTAATTAAGTTCAAAGCTTAAACAAACGAACGAATTTCGAAAGATGCATAGTGCTCCTCTTAATTAGTCATTTGCTGAAGGGAACTTGAACATCCCCCCCTCTTGCAAGGATTTTTCTCTAACTATGCTCCGTTTCCATATCTCAGCAACTATCTTTCCGATTTCAACGCAAGTGATTCCAAACATTATAATTAACTTAATAGTCACTCTTTATAACATTAAACTAAATTTATGAGTAGCGGTTACCACTATTTCCGAATAATTGGGTAAGCCAAATTTGTAATTAAGTTCCTAGCTTAAGCAAACGAACGAATTTCGAAAGATGCATAGTGCTCCTCTTAATTAGTCATTTGCTGAAGCGTACTTTAACAACCTCACCCCCGGCCCCTCCTTCAAGGTTTTTCTCTAACTATGCCCCGTTTCTATATATCAGCAACTATCTTTCCGATTTCAACGCAAGTGATTCCAAACATTATAATTAACTTAATAGTCACCCTTTATAACATTAAATTAAATTTATGAGTAGCGGTTACCACTATTTACAAATAATAGTTTAAGCCAACTTTGTAATTAAGTTCCTAGCTTAACAAAACAAACGAATTTTTATGCATGCATAGTGGGCCTCCTAATTAGTCATTTTCTGAAGGACACTCGAACATCCCCTAATAACTGGGCTAATAATGTTCCAATCTTCCCGAAACCAGCTCAATTTTGTAGTGCGCCTACTATACAGTAACGTAGGCAGCGGGGACCTGTCTCAGAAGTTCGTTCGGAAAGAGATTTGTTTAGAACAGACTGCTCCCCTGGCGGTGGTAGGGGGAAATAAAAGATTTTCTAGAGCGTACGAACATGCCGGGTATATACGGTTCCGAAGCCATCGTAGACCGTGGCCAGAGTTCCGTTTTTTAAGAGATTTAAGTTTATTAAAAGGGCTCGGGCAACGCTGGGCGGGTCAGCTAGTCTATATTAATAAAAGAAAGTTTCGCTCTGTTTGTGTGTCCGTGTGTGTGTCTGTGTGTGTGTGTCTGTTGGCGATGGCTAGCAAAGTCTACCCCCCCCTAGAAGTCTGGAAATTTAGGTGTGGATAGTTCAAGGTCTGGCCATGTGCACCTGAGCCTCAGAATTTTAATATTTTGATAATTAGCCTAGATATTAATTAGATTCTCATTAACCATCGCTTCTAAAATGTCATCTTTTGAAACAAAATGGCGAATGAAACGGGCTGGCGCGTTGGATTTGCGAGCGGAAATGAACACATTCGAAATTATTTTACTCATTAGCGAATTTTAAGAAAACTAATTGAGATATCGATTTCAAAATTTCTGAGCCTATGTAAAAAAATATTCTGTATCTGACCATGTGATTTTTGAAAAATTCGGTTGGTCTTTTTTTTTTAATTTATGCAAAAAACTGCCAAAAATCTGCCGGCGCCCGTGAAAACGATCCGAGAAAGTTTCCGACAGGGATCTGCTTTCATTAAAAACTGAACAACAAAGAGATCTGTTTCTCTGGCCGATCCCTCCATTTAGTTTGCGAAAATGAAGGGAAATAATTGCCAATTTTTACTAATGAACAAAAATTTAGGTAACTCATTAAGATATAGATTTGAAATGGAGGTCGGGAAGGGGTGTCATCTGCCGGCTAGCGTCTTCGTTATGTTCTAGTTATCAGAAAAATGTAATTATTGTTTTAATGATCACATTAATGTAGGTGACGGTGGTTCTCTTGAACAAATTATTCATTATATTTGCGGGTATGGGGAGGGAGGGGGTTAACGCCTTTCTCTGAGATTGTAATAATCTCGGGCCCGGGCGGGTTAGCTAGTATTATATAAAATTATTAATATAATCATATTATATAAATATAATCATAATATATTAAATAATCAAACCATACGGTTGGGTCGTTTTTACGCTGTTCTATGCGGACGGATGGACGGACGGACCAGACGACGACTCTAGGTTACGATTTATATAATTATAACGCACCTAAAAATGGAATTCAGGAATGTAGGCCAATTTTTATTGTGAGCACAGCCTTCCGTGTGAGTTCATTTCTTTTTCTCCGAATCGTCTTTTCCGTTTTTTATTGTGTCTCATCATTTCCGCATTTTCTCACCCTCCCTTTCAATGTCTTCGAGTGCACTCGACGGCTTCCTGCGCCGACGCGAATCCTAATTGACTCACAGAGGGAATTTCGCGGGAAAAAGAAGAAAAAAATATCTATGTCACAAACAAGTTGGAAAATGTACCTCAAACATGACAAATGAGGTGAGTTCGTACTCTAGCTAAAGTATATATAAACTAGCCGCCACTGGCGACCAGTTTGGTCGCCCTTAAATGTATGTTAAGCATTGTAACAAATTACTTTTATTCATAATTTATTATTTTTCCTTAATCCTTCGCCAAAGCGGAAAAATCTAATAGACAAATCAAGAACTTTTGCGATCGTGGTAGCATTTCGCATATTTTTTGTTGTTATGTATTTCATCTTTCTTGACAAAAACCGCTTTACCCACTTTATAATAAATTAATCATTGTGTGTGTTTTATAATAAAATTGTGTGTTTTTTAATATAAAATAACCTATTTCATAATAAAATAAAAGTACATGCTGTTTTAGTAATCTCTAATAGGTACCTGAAAATGGAATTTTCTCGCCAAAATGGCACAAAACAAAAATCGCGCCAACTCCGGTGCGTCCGTGACAGCTGTTCCAATTTAAAATACATGACGTTCACATTTTTCTTTAAAATAGAAAATAGATAAATAAGAAAAAATATCATAAATCAAAACATTTGATTTCAAAATTAAAGTATCGTTTCTAATTTGCAAACGCGAAAAATAAAAGCTGACAATTCATTTCGAAATTTGATCCATTAAATATTATTACATGATTCAACTTACGTTAAGAACAGAAGAAGTTGAGTTGTATAGAACAGAATTATGGTAAACAATGACTGTCTCACTCGTGCGGATTATTTTTTTTACACCAGGCAGCGGTCCAAAAATTGATTGTTTAATATTTTAAACGTTCACAACGAATGAATCTTTTTTTTTTTTTTTTTTTTTTTTGTTTACTTTCATGGATAGAGAATTTGAACTGCGAACCTAATTTAAACTGAAGTTATTGCAGAATATATACATAATTGAACGTAAATCATCTCTCAAATATTAATTTTTTTTAACGATCTTTCTAAAAATGTAACTTTTATGCTGTTTTATTCGAAAAAATAATTTTGAATAAAAATGGCCGCCTGGGATATGAAAAAGTGAAGCGGGCGTCCCGGAACTGTTGATGACAGTCACATGACTTACGGTTTTATTATAGAGATATTCAGATCTTGATGATTTTGAATTCTGTGAAATGAATTCTATCGTCTGCAGATTAATGTCTATCCTAAAATAAGTATCTCGGTCGCTTGACGATTCAACCTCGGAAGCTCCTGTAACAAGAAAACGCCAATTTTTTTTTTAATTCAAATTTCTTAATAAATATTTTTATTAATATCTTGTAAAATTTTGATTCGATTAAAAAAAATTTTTGGAATGTCTCGACACAATTCAGCAACGATTCAATATATTAAATTTCAAACCATTCGGTTGGGTCGCTTTTGCGCTGTTATATGCGGACAGACAGACAGACAGACAGACAGACAAACGGACGGACCAAACAACGACTATAGGTGCTATGTATTTATATAATTACGAAAGCACCTAAAAACATTTCTACTTCGCAAAAAAGTAAACCATTTTTTTTTGTTTTTCACCGGTGCCTATTTTTAACACTTTCCAAAACAGTTGAAAAATGTTTATTAATTTGGTTTGTCTGTCTGTCTGTGCTGTAACTCGCGTCAATATATTAGGATTGTCACGCAATGGATATAGGTTATTCAGGTTTACTATGGCATGTTCGGAACTGAAAATGAAGTGTGTAGCACTTATACTTTTTTTACAGGGACACTCAAAAGAATTCCATTACATTCGGGTCTGTGGAAAAAATGATTTGCGGTTGATTTTAATGATGTTACACTATTTCAAACTTATTGAAATGGATATAGATCACTAAGGTGCATTACAAGAGGCTTACTGTAGATTATTGTGTATATAGCATTCATCGTTCATGGACAGAGACACACAAAAGAATTCGCCACTTTTATATATCTATATATATAATAACAGCCTTCAATTCCCGGCAGTCGGCATGTTCCTGGTTACGGGAGCGATCAGGAAGACATGAAGGCAGGGGGTTCTAGAGATCTGCATGGGCCGGGGCTTGGCCCGAGGCCCGTACCCGGCCCGGCGAAATCAAAGCAAACTTTCAAACGGGCCGGGCCGGCCGAATTAGGAAAAAAATTTTAACGGGCCTGGCCGGACCGGGCCGGGCATTAAAAAAACCTTAACGAGCCCGTGGGCCAAGTACGGGCCTGCAGCCCGTACAAACCATTCATCACAGTCACTATCACATACCAATTTCAAAATTAATTTTACATTTAAGCGATCCGATATAAAAATTTAAACGAAGCCGATAAAATACGAAACATTTTCAACTAATATGACTTTTGCGAGTCCCAGGCAATTTGTTTTATAAAAATAATAAATTTCTGATAATGGAATCAGCGGAAACACAAAACTCTCTGACTCATTTTTAACTGTAAATGCATAAAATTGACAGATTTGACTTTGGAAGCGATTTAGAATCGAGTAGTGTTTTCCATTTTTTGATAAATAAATTTCTTATCGAGGCTTGTCGACGTTACGTAACGACAGGTTTTTTATCCTTTTCCGTGCTCTACTTCGAAAATTGGATTCAAGACGACAATTTTGTCAGTATTTTCTGACTAAAACTTTTGCATTAAAAAAAAAAATGGAAAACGCCATTCCTTTACTTATTTTCTGAATAAGAACATTTGCCGATTTTATGCGTTTCTGAACAAAATTGAATTCAGAAATGTGTCAGAAAGTAAGTATACTTTCGATTTGAGAAATGTCTTAACAGAGAAATGTTTTCAAAAATCTACTTTTTATTATACAGCTTCAAAAGTTGTGTTTTTTTTTTATGCATATCAAAACTCTTTTCTCTTTTCATTCAAACTACATTAATTCTTTTAATGAATCTTTATTTGAATATTGAAAATTCTAAGTAATCATTAATGTTGCTATAGTGTTTTTTTCTGTTTTCCGAACTATAATATACTGTAAAATTTCACCAAAAATATGCAAGCAGTATTTTTTTTTAATTGTATGCTAAGTAAAATAGGAATGTTATGTGGAAATTGAGTTGGACCTGAATTTCATTGATTTTTACAGCTTTCTTTCGGGCCGTGCCCAGGCTTGGAAATTCCGGCTCGTGCAGACTAGGGGGTGCTAAGAATCACCGGGTTCGGCTCAGGGTCGGACTGGGCCAGGGGAAAGGGCGCAGACCTTGGATTTTCAGAGGGCGCGAAAATGTTAAATAACTCATGTCAATCTTTACTTATTTTTTCTGTGTTTTACTTGACAAGAGATAACACATTCGCGTAGCACTAAGTAAGAAAATTGTTTAATATAATTGGGTTGTCCGGAAAGTTCGTGCCGGTTGGGAAAATCAATTCGTACCGGAAAATTCAACCCGTTAATTATTATACATTTGAATCGAATTTAATGTCTAATACTTAAATGGTAGAATTTTCCGGTACTATTTCATTTTCCCAACCAGCACGAACTTTCCGGACAACCCAATAATATTATTGAGTCTAGAAAGACGACTTCGCTATATTCCTCGTGTATGTTTGATGTTCCATCAAATCTTTACAATGCTACACAACTTTCCAAAACATGTTATGTAATGTTCAAAAACGCTAGAAAGTTGAAAATAGTAGTTGAACACATTGTAGTAGATTGACTATAGGTTACGGCTTTCCTACTTTAGCTTTTTTGTCAGTAGAAGATGCCTTACAAAGTCATGGGAAAAAAGTGATCACACTTACTAATTATCCTGCAAATAAGATATAAAAAAACATAGGTACCAATTTATTGGGAATAATATCTACTATTAAATTCTATTCATAAATTTTGTTTCGGGGATTGTCTACATATTAAAAAAAATGCACGAACCATGATTTTTCAAATGGTAAAACCTACTTTTGACACTCTCTTTGAATTCCCTGGATCCAGGTAACTTGGGAATATACTTCTCTTAAATCTCCATAGCTTTATAAAAGAAAATGTGTTAGGGGTTTGTCTAAAAATTTCGAAAAATAAAATTAAAATCCTACAAGAAAAAGTAATGAAAACATTCATTTAGACACCAGTAAATTATACAGGAATTTTAAATTTATAATTAACTTTCTTTCTATAAAAGTAAATACAGCAAAATGTTTCAGGTAATATATTACGATTTATTTTTTGTGGATCTTTTGAAAACAGAAGAAGGTTTTCTATATCTCGAAAACTAATTATTCAAATGAGATGTAAACTTACACACTAGTGATTTTTTTATACAAAAATTAATGCAATTCATGATTTATAATTTTTTAATGTGAATTTATTAATAACTTTAAAAAAAATGTCTTTGAATACAATAAAAGCCTGGAATATGTTTAGGTCAATTAAGTGTATTTCATTAAAAAATTAATAAAAATTCAATCGGATGATTTTTATAAGTTTGTCAAATGTATTTAACATTAGCATCCTCAAACTTTAAACTCTTCTAATTCTATGAATATTTAAGATAAATACTATAAACTATACCTTTCCGCCAGCTGTCTCGATCCAAGGAACTGGGTTAAAAAAATGGGAATGGGGTTAAAAAATGCGTGTTATGGTTTTAAATTCAAAGTTGGTATAATATTTAATATGTAGACGACTCCTGAAACATTATTTATGCATAGCATTAATTAGTAGACATTATTTCCAATCGATTGATACCTATAATTTTTTTTACAAATATTTTTACAGGAATTAGTAGGAGGGGATCGCTTTTTTTTTGTCCTGGACTTTAAATTAACACTTTAGTCTAGCTTGATTTTTTTTTGTCCAGGAGTGTAAATTAACACATTAGTCCAACTTGGTATATCCATAGTCGTGTCCATTAACAACAACAAAAATAACATTGCTTTACTTTTTTAGCAATTTCAGATTTTATTACAAGCTTAACGATATATATATATATATGTATATTACCGTCATCTTTCTGTGAGTTACGACTCTTCCCTTTTATATATATATATTTTTTTTTTTTTACTCAAGCAAGACAGAATTATTGGGATATCATTAGTTCATTGTTCTCTAGCTTCGTTAGCCAACGATTGAGTTTGGCAGTCTTGCGATTGGCAGTTTGGCGATTGACATTGGCCAAAGATTTTTCTATTAGTTGGACCAACAGCTAACACTGCGTCTGAGTCAACGTTTGGCTGATCTTTGGTCTAAAGATATGAGTTGCCATTTGACCAACAGTCATGTTTACTGGAAAAAAACTGCGCTAATAATAACAATAAAATATGATAATAATTGACCTTATTTTAATTAGAAACTTCAACTAATTTGTCGATTTTTTTAGGCAAAAATTAATTATGCTTCTAGAATTACTGATTAAAATTGCTAAATATTTGTTCTTTCTTTAGCAAAGTAGTATATTTAAATGGGATCTCTGCAGGTGTCTACCTCATCACACACACACAGAAAAAGATTTAATATGCAAACTTCGTTCAAAAAATATTTATATCTAAAACAAAAATGTACTTTCCGTATGGAAATTGAAATAGAAATTCTGAAGTTAAAACTCATGCTTGATTTTTATTTTATTTCATTTATTTATTTATTTATTTATATATTTTTGGAAAAAGTACCACACATTATAGCAGTATTTGAATGTTGAACTATATGATGAATGTATGATGTATTACTGTTTGTATGTAAATGCGGAAAGAACACTTACTTGTGAAAATAATATTAGACTTGAAGCATTTGACCTAAGGAGAGACAGGAGGGGGAAGAGGTATTTTATCTGCTTTAAAAATTACTTTATGCATCCGTTAAATACTGAATTGATATCGCACTATAAAAAAGTTTCTACTGAAAAGATAGATCGGAAATAGCTATTAGTAGTCTTAAATCACAGAAATAATTGAGTAAATTTACTTTTTTCAGAACACTCTTACCATGATTTGCAAATTTTTTATCACAATTAGAGATCAAGGGAAATATTTAAGTTTCCATAATTGAAATAAATCCCCCGGGGATTGCAATCCTGTAAGCTACAGGATTTTTCAGTCAGCGTTTTTTTTTTTTTTTTTTTTTAACCTACAATAGTTTCTGAATAGTAATCATCGCTTTATTAAATGATCGATTTTTCTGTGATGAAATAAAGTAATTTTTTATTGAAAATACATACCAGAAATTTCTGTTAGTTATTTAATTACAGAAATGCTGTTATTAAATATATCTAAGATTACTATCCGAAAAATATAATAGGTTTTTTTAATTAAAAAAACAAAACAAAAAACGCTGGCCGCGGGAATCTGCAGCTTGTAGAATTGCAATCCAGAAATGTGATCGAGGTTGTATTCCTCGAAAAGAAATAGTATGTTTTCCAGTCAACAACAAAATCCACACAAAACGTTTTGGTTTTCTAATATTTATCTCTTTCTTTTATCAAACTGTTTTTCGAAAAGCATACTTTCGATTATAGGGACATTCAGGGCCGGCTTTAAAGGGGCGCAAGTTCGGTGACCAATGTTGAATTCAGGCGGTGGCCCGGGGGGGACATCATCCCTCTGAGCCTGGAAATGCCCCCCCCCCCCGGAAGATTTGAGATTTTATGCTTTCAATGGGCAAAAAGTGGAATTCCCCCCCCCCCTGGAGCTACAGAAATCCCTCCCGGACAAAAGTGTCTGAATTCAACACTGTGGGTGACCGCCCTGGGTTGACCGCCTAATAGCTAAGGGACGGAAAATTTCCAAAATATTTAGCCTAAATGTAAGACCTGAAACATATTATTTTAAGAACCAATGAAAAAATTTCTCGCAGGGCGCGGGAGTAATACCTGGGCGTAGTATCCACAGCGCGCCAGGGCTTTTAAAACTTTCCCTACTCTCTTAAAACGAAAGAGCCAAAATAACTCAAGTTGAGCCGAAATCCACTCATCTCACGATTTGAAAGTCAGCTTCTCATGAAGAGTTGAAACAACTCGAGTGAACGAGTTGTTTTTAAGCAACTCATGATTGAGTTATCTCTATTTTACTCATACTTGAGTGAAATCAAATCAATGAAGGTTAAATCCAGTAGCACTTGAGTGATTTATAACTAACTCATACTTGAGGAGGGGAAGGGGAATTAAAATTCATGGTAAAATGTAATATTTCAGTGTAAAATAATAAATTTCATGAACAGGTAGATTATTATTTTAGAAAACAAAAAGTAATTTGCATATTGAATGTATACATATCTATGTTTACATATATGTATATATTCAACAATTAAGTGAAAAGTATCTTTTTTTTTTTTTTTTTTTTTTTTTTTTTGTTGTTGTTGTTGTTTCTGAGCTGCTTGAAATAAATACCCCCCCCCCCCCCCTCCCGACCCAAAAAGAGAATTTTAAAGGGAATATTTGAAAACATAAGAATTTCTGCTGATTTAAATATTTTAATCTTTTTAACACTTTCCAACCTAGTTGAAAAGTGTTTATGACTTCGGTTTGTCTGGCCGTCTGGCCGTCTGCCGTCTGGCCGTCTGCCGTCTGTCCGTGCTCTAACTCCCGTAAATATGCTCGGATTGCCCTGCAAATTTTATATGTTATAATCGTTATCTATAGCATGTTCCCTATTTCAACGGAAGTGTGTAGCACTTATAGTTTTTTTACAGGGACACTCAAAAGAATTCCGTTACATTGCGGTCTATGGGGAAAAATCATTTGCGGTTTATTTAAATAATGTTTCAATACTTTAAACGCATTGAAATTTATATATATCACTAAGGTGCATTAGAAGAAGCTTAATATGGAATAGGGTGTGCATAGCACTTATACTTACTTTACAGGGACAGTCAAAAGAATTCCGTTACATTACGTCTATGGAGAAAAATCGTCTGCGGTTTATTTAAATAATGTTTCACTATTTTAAACGCATTGAAATTTATATAAGGTTCATTACAAGAGACTTACTACAGAATATTGTGTGTATAGCAGTTATCGTTCATTTACAGGGACACACAAAAGAATTCTCTACTGTATGTTAACAATAATTCCTGGAAGTGCGTTTTAAGTTACTGAATGCGATTTTAATTTTAAATCGCTTTTTGTATATTACGTGGTGTGTATAAATTCTGTAGATCCTATACAGGGAAGTACAAAAGTTCGGGAACACATTTCCGTATTATTTAACTCCAGACGGAGAATTTTAAACTGTGCTACGTGTTTCCTAACTGAACTAAAATTTAGCATCCTATGTAGTATATATACAAATCTATAGATCCTATACAGGGCTGAATAAAGTATTCGGATTACTTAGATGTTATCTTTTAGCTTATAAAAGAGTATGATTCGTAAAATTATTTTGGAAGCGTTGGAAAGTGTTACATAATCTATGCTTGACGCATGATTTTTCGTTCTTGTTTTTATTTTGTTATAATGATTACGTTTTCTATGCAATATTATTCTATACATTGCATGATATTTTTCAGTTTATATCAATATTATCATTAAATGTTTTAATCCTAATACTATTTAGGAATATTCACACAGTGAATATACGGGAATGGAGATATTTACCTTATTTTTAACAACATATGATACAAAAAATATGGGATTTATACAGCTTCACAAATCAAGTATATTTATTTTAAAATATTAGAAAAACAGTATATATACTAATAAAGCTACTTTTTAAAAGTTTTTGTCAACATGAAATAGATATTCTAAAGCTTTTCTTATATATTTGAGATACATTTCAAATAATCTAACTCTCAGCAGCATGAAATGACTAAAACTTATGTATGCGCATTCGAAAAACAAGGCAGGTCAATAAAAATATCCAGGAAAAAAATTCTTCAGACTGAGAAAAAAATAAGAAATATAATTTGTTTACTTTAAAACAATATTTTTAAAGTCAGACAAGTCAATTTTCAATTTATAGTATTATGAAAGTTAGAGTTCTGAAACATCATTAAAAAATATATAAACAAACGCACAGTACCGCCGAGACATTTTCTTTAACAGATTAAATTGCTAGTAAGTGCTATTTATAAATCATATTTATTGAAACAACATTAAAAAAAACTTAAAATGAGAGGCAAAGGATTTGTATAATTATATTTTAGAACATTTTTTAATATTTATCCTTCCAACTCAAAAGATCTCTAAATGTTCGTTCGGGTGTAAATAGTCCTAAATGTTAGGGTTAAGACATATTTGTTGAAAATATTGATATAAACTGAAAAATATCACGCCATATATAATAAAAAACCTGATTAGAGTATTTAAAATAGCAGAAATTCTTACCTTTTACAAGTATTCCTTCTTTAAAATTGCCCGTTTGAACAGCGCGAATAATATTTCAACAGTCAGAAACGTGCTGTCCGGAAGGCGAAATGCTTGCATACTCGATGACGCATGCCTGTCGTCTGCTCAGCGAATGGTCAGGTGACATGTCCGCTCGCAAAAGAGTGCTTTTTTTATCGACTTGAGTTGCTTAGTATTCGTTCTTCTGGAGTGCATTAGAAAAATAAAAATTCAGATCAAGATGCGTTTAAAAATCAACTCATTTACGATCCAATAAATTGCAGCTCTTTTCTGAGAAGCCAAATCCACTCTTTCGTTTTAAGAGAGTATGAACAAGATCTTAAATAGTACGCAAGAAGATTCCTCAATAGTATGCAAACACGTCTGCTTTGGTTTCCTATTCAGGAAATTCCTTCGATGTATCTTCAATTTCTTCATGATAATAAAAATCTCTCTCTTTTGACATTTGTCTTAATTGATGATTATTCGTAAGAAAATTATCCAAATTTAGTACAATAATCAGAATGTATGCTTATAGCCAGGGGAAAATATTGCAGTGGCAATTGGGCGCAAAATTTTCCCTGGCTGAGGGCGCACCGGCCCTCGGGCCGATGGGCCGACGGGCCAGTCCGAGCCTGGTTCGGCTTTACTGCCGTAAGTTGATGACCTTAGTTACGTATAATGGACGATCCCTATTTTCGGAAAATCGTTTACAGGAACTTGAAGAAGAATGAGAAAGAATCAACATCCTAAGGATCCTAAGGATTTATGCGAAGTAAGAAGAAAAGGTGAAAAGAAGCTTGATCTTGCCAGTGGACACGTATTGTTCTACAGAAGTAAGAAAATGGAAAAACAAGTGGCGTAGGATTTCTGATTCATAAAAGGTGGAAGAATCACATCGTAGAATAAGATAGTGCATCAGATAGAGTTGCAAGGTTAGTTAGACAAGTATTAAGAAGATACAATCTGCAAATACCTAAGTTTATGCACCAACAGTTAGATATACTGATGAAGAAATTGGGGATTTCTATGAAGAAGTAGCTATTAAATGCATCAAAAGGGAAAGTGCTACATAAAATTAATAATGGAAGACTGGAATGCTAGAATTCGGGGAAAAAAGAAAGGTTCTTAGAAGGAAATCATGGATATGGGATGCGTAATGAAAGAGATTGATTGAGTTTGCAGAATGTGAACAGATGTATATCATGAATTCATTTTTCAAGAAAAAACACAAAGAAAATGGACATGGCGTAATGAAAATGGCTCAACATCGATGGTGAAATCGACTACATCGTGACAAACAAAAAGCATCTTATTCAGAATTGCAGCGTTCTCAATAACTTCAATACAGGCAGCGATCAGAGGTTGGTTAGATGCAAACTGCTTTTAAATACTAAAGTGGAAAGAATGAAGCTTTTGCAACACTCAAAGAAATCAATCGATATTATAAATATCCAGAAACATAAAGAAGAATTTAATTTGGAACTTAAAAATCGTTTCCAAGTACTTCAATCAATCTTAGAAGAGCAAGATGTTACAGTAGTGAACAAGAAAATAACAAATATTCTTCAAGAAATTGCAAGGACGATAGCTGGTGAAGCACAAGTAAAGGAGACAAACAAAATAACTGAAGAAACGCAGAGAATTTAAAATGTAGAAAAACTATCTTAAATCAAGAGTTGAATATGCAGAATTGTGTAAAACGGTAAGAAAATGTGTTACAGAAGATATCAGAAAATTTAACAGTGATCTTGTCAAGATAGTTCTAGAAGATAACAAAAGTTTAATATCAGCTAAGCACAAACTGTGTGTTGGAGAAAAGGTATTTTTGCACTGAAGAGAGCAGATGTGGAACAATCACCAAACTCAATAATGAAATAGTACACATTGTAGAAAAATTCTATATAATGATCTATATAAATTTGAAGATCAAAGGGAAATCAATCTACGTGACCCACGAGTAAACATAACAGAAACTGAAGAGATAATCCCAGTGATGACAGATGAAATTGTACAAGCCATTAGACGCCTGAAAAAAGGTAAATGCCCTGGCGAAGATGGAATTACAATTGACTTTATCAAAGAAGCAGGAGAAAAATTTGAAAAAAATGCTAGCCATACTGTTTTCCAAATGTCTCGAGAAAACTAGGCTGCGCCGCCAAAAGCCTGAGGGGCACAGAAACTGGGAGGTCTTCGACCTCCGAACCCAAGTCCTGAGGGACTTATAACGCGTACGACCGGATTTGTCTCTCCGTATGCGCTTCGGATTTCAGATGTACCAGAAGATTGGAATAATGCTGTGATGGTGCTACTTTACAAGAAAGGAGAGAAGAAAAACATTACAAACTACCGTCCAATCAGTCATCAACTGTCAGTGATTTATAAAAATGTCACCAAAGTTTTAATGACAAGACTTGAATCAGCTCTGGACTCAGCTCAACCTAGAGAACAAGCAGGATTCCGAAGTGGATATAGTATCATATTCAAACAGTAAGGGAATTGATAGAAAAACATAAGGAATATAATTTACCTCTCTACCTTGCCTTCATTGCTTATGAAAAAGCATTTGATTCAGTCTACACATCTGCAGTAGCTGAATCTCTGGAGGACATTGGTATAGACAAAAACCTTGCATCAATTTCAAAAAGAAGATTTACAAGAAAGTAACAGCCACCATCTTTTTTACAAAGGAAAAGCGAAGATCAAGCTTGGAAGAGGAGTAAGACAAGGAGACACCATTTAGCCTAAGTCTTATTATATTTTCAAATCTTATTCTTAAATATTTTCAAGAAGCTGGATTGGGAAAACAAAGGGATTAGAATAAATGGGGAATATTTAAGCCATCTCCGGTTTGCTGATGACATTTTAATTTTCAGTAATAGCCCTGAAGAATTGCAAAATATGCTAAAAGATTTGGCAGAAGCTAGCATTAACGTGGGATTAAAAATAAATTTGGAAAAGACTAAGGTGATTTTCAATTCATTTGCACCAAAAAAAGAAAATAATCCACAACACCGAGATTAAAGAAGTGCAAAAGTATGTGTACCTTGGACAAGAAACATCATCAGACAACAGTATCATGAATGAAATCAATAGAAGAATAAGAAATGGATGGAATGGACAATATTATTCTGAAGAGTAACATGCCTCTTTGCTTGAAAAGAAAGGTGTTTAACTAATGTGTTTTGAACCAATGTGTTGCGAAACTTATGGACTTATGGAGGAGAAACATGGAAGCTAACAAAACGGATGGTACAAAGATTACAAACAACACAGCGAAGTATGTAAAGATGTATGCTAGGCATAACCAGAAGAGACAGAAAAGTATAACTTGGATAAGAAAAAGTCAGAATCCTCAGACAAAAGTTTTTGACATCATTGACAGAATTAAACGGTTAAAATGGAAATGGGCTGGGAACATTGCAAGAAGACACGACAATAGATGAAACACAAACACCCTACAGTGGTATCCCAGAGATGTAAAACGACCCAGAAGACGTCCGCAAGTAAGATGGAGTGACGAAATCAGAAAAGTGGCCGGTGTTCATTGGATGACTAAAGCACTAGGCAGGAAACAATGGAAGAGTCTGGGGAGACCTGCATCCAGCAGTGGATTGAAAATGGTTGATGATGATGATGATAGATATATATGTTATATAAAAAATTTTACTTCGCAATATTCCTTTAAATTATTCTAAATCCTGACCTATTCATTATTTTCCTATTTCTTAATAATATTTATTCCTACTTAATTTCCATTTAAAATTCAATATTAACAATCATCTTATTCAAAATCTTAATCTAAAACTTTTAAGTCAATTCGTTATCCAATCTATAATATTCCGAGAGAAGCTAGTTTTTCATTTCAAATGTTTTTAAAAGCCATTTTCTTATTTTTATTCCACGGAGCTGACTTCGCGTGCTAGATTTTTTTACTTCGAAAACACTGCGCCACTAGATCTGGGATTCTTCCTCCTTAAAACCTCTCCCTCTCGCGTTATTCGCTTAGCCGCTCAGTTCTCAATATTCGCCTCTCACTAATTGGTTCGTGTCCGTATTACGTCGATTGTGTAAGCTATCCGAGCATCTAACAAAAAGCAATTGCAAGACTTCGGAACTCATAATTTTGTCTTGTTTTCAAGTGCTGATCAAACGGTTATCTATGGTTCTATGATTCGGAATTTTTTTAAAGATTAAGTAAATGATGTAATAATTTAGAGCCTATCCCGGGGGCTTTTAGAAATATTTTCGTCCAGTGGGACTTGTTTCTTCATGTCTCTTTATGCTTGAATACTTGGAAAACTGGCTTAATTTTTATGGAGAAATTACCGTACATTCATTGTCTACTACTTCTCGCCCCACAGATTAAATATACATCCAGATACGACAGTAGAGCGAAAACCCGAACCAGCGCGATGCTAGCGCCGCTACTGAGAACAGTCTGAAACAAACGCGCACGCGCGGGATCTATAAACTGTTGGATTGTCACTATCACATGTACCTGTTGACAATTTTGTTTATTTTATCGGCAGCTTTTTGATAGTATTTAATTTTTGCAAAGCTTCTTTTCAGAGCTTTTTTTTTTTTTTAAATGTAATTAGTTTATATTGCCATGTGCTTGTTTCAGGTCTGTTTTTCTTGCAATTAATTATTGCAAAATGCCAAAAAATAAGGTGTTTTGTAAAACACAATCATGTCATTCTTCTGTTTTCCTAAAGGAAATTGAAGAAGGTAATTGACATTGTTTAAAATGTGGCACTAAATGGTATTTTTAAATATGTTATATTTATTACTTTTTAAATAAAAAATATTTAAAATAGTATTAAATAACGTTGTTTAAAACGCTTCACTAAATGGAATTTTTAAATAAAAAAATATTTAAAATCGTATTAAAATAACGTTGTTTAAAATTTAGCACTAAATAGTACTTTTAAATATGCTATATTTATTATTTTTTTTTTTTTTTTAAATAATCACATATACATCGTTAAGAAATATAAAAGTGGTTTTAAATACTTTTCATACGTATTACGATAACATAAACAAACAAATTTTACAAGTATCAAATCATTTAAATATTTGAAAGTTTCTCAGTTTAAATTATTATGAAAAAGATGTAAATCTGTAAGGAACTCCTGTAAATATAAAATTTTTAGAACTTATTTGCTTAGTTTCTAGTACTATTTGTATGATAAAATAAAATACGTTTGATGATTTGAATAATAACAAACATCGCCGAAACTGCGGGAAAAAAAAAGATAGATACTAAAAAATAAAATAAGTAATAGCTACCTGTGGCGACACGCTCGGAACGTTTGCGACTGTTGTCACTAGGGGCTCTGAAGTTGCGATTCAGTTACTATTGTGCTTATGGAAGTGTCCTATCTGGTGTAATATATTTAATCTGTGTCTCGCACTGATTATCGATCTATCGACTGCAATTTACCACCATCTTTAACAAGCTGACAGTTTCATGAATTTTTAATTCATACAGATACAACCTTTCATATTATATATAATAATATAAGAGTTAAATATTGACTCATTTACGATTACATCCTGATAAATCTATTTAGAAATTCTTAGAAGAACGAAAAATCATGCGTCAAGCATAGATTATGTAAAACTTTCCAACGCTTCCAAAATAATTTTACAAATCTGTACCTTTAATATAAGCTGAAAGATGATATCAAAGTAAACAAGAGCTGACAAGGGATGACCACTCCCCGGGAACCCAGCTTTCACTGTAGAGTATCAGTGCAATTTGGAAAACGCATAACATATTTAACAAGTTGGAAATTGTACGTCAAACGCGACAAATGAGGTGCGTTTGTACTCTAGCTAGTTATATAAATATTCCGATCTTGATGATTTTAATTCTGTAAAATGAATTCTATCGTCTGCAGATTCATTTCTGTCATAAAATAAGTATCTCGGTCTCTTCACGATTCAACCTCGGAAACTCCTGTAACAAGAAAAGCACCGATTTCTTAAAAACATTCACATTTCTTAATAAATATTTTTATTAATATCTCCTAAAATTTTGATTTGATATTCATAAAATTTGAAATGTCTCGACAAAATTCTGCAAAGATAATATATCTTCAATTTCAAAGCATTCTGTTCACTAGTTTTTGCGTTGTTCTATGCGGACGGACGGACAGACAGACGACGACACTAGGTGCTACGTATTTATATAATTACGAACGCACCTAAAAACACAATTTCAGGAATGACCAACACTACTCGCTAAAATATCCGAATTATTTTGTGCAGCCCTGTATAGTGTCTAATAGTCTACACAGAATACTAAATTTTTAGTTCAATGAGGAAACGCGCAGCACAGTTTAAAATTCCCCTTTTGGAATTTCGGTCCATAAACGAAAATAGACTCGAGAACTTTTGTGCTGTCCTGTATAGGATCCATAGAATTTATACAGACCCAGTAACAGACAAAAAACTCACTTAAATATAAAAGCGCGTTCAGCTAACTGAAAACGCACTTCCAGCCATTATTGTAAATAGATAGTACCGAATTCTGTTGTGTGTCCCTGTCCATGAACGACTATGCTATATACATACAATATTCTATAGCAAGCTTCTTGTGATGCACCTTAGTGATATAGATCAATTTCAATATGTTTGAAATATTGAAAGATTATTAAAATAAACCCTAAACGATTTTTCTCCATAGACCGTCATGGAATTCTTTTGAATGTCCCTGTAAAGGAACTATAAGTGCTATGCATACCCTATTCTATAGTAAGCCTTTTGTAGTACATCTCATTGATCTATATCCATTTCAATAGGTTTGAAATAGTGTAGCATCATTAAATTAAACCGTAAATGATTTGTTCCCATTGACTCTAATGTAACGGAATTCTTTTGAGTGTCCCTGTAAAAAAATTATAAGTGCTACACGCTTCATTTTCAATACCGAATATGCCATAGTAAACCTCAATAACATATACCAATTGCATGACAATCCAAGTCTATTGACGTAAGTTAGTGTACGGACAAACAAACCGAATTCATAAACACTTTTCAACTATGTTGGAAAGTGTTAAAAAGATGGTTTAAATGATGTTACATTTCGTCTTTCCTATTGCTCTATATTAAAAATGAAACAGAGTAAAAATGGCATATTTTTCAATAAATTCATTCGCTTGCGCTTTCTTACCAAGCACAAAAAATGCGGTGAATTTTTCGTAATCTGATTGGATGCCCACGCGATATTAATGTACTGTAGAGGAAATTTTTGGTAAACATTCATGAATTGTAGTCAAAACATTAAGGCGCTGATTTTCAAGTTTTTTAAAAAAACTATCTTACTTTTATACTTATTTTTAGATGGAAAAATCCCACATTTTTTTATTTTTTCACATTAAAAACAAAACTAGTCGTCGGGGGCCACCGTAATACTTACCCATCATGGATATGCATAATGTAAAATATTAAAATAAAAAATGTGTAAACTACTTATAAAATGCATTGCAATTCAAATAAAAGCGTGGCTTGATGACGTCATAAACTTTAAAGGCTCGATGACTGAATGGCCTGAAAGAAACAAGATGCATCGGATGAAGCGTCTCATTTTCAAATTAAATAGATCTTTGAATTGAAATTTGGATGAAATACAGGGTCATGAAAAATCGAAGCGTGTGGTAAATAGGACGGCAACTCATGATCCGATCGACTTCATGCTTTATGCAAAATTTATGTTTTTTTATTGTCTTTTATATATTCACTCCTTAAAATAAACCATTTCGAAAATTTTTATATACTTTTTATCAGAACGAATAGTTCGAGAGTCCGAAAAAAAGAGTTCCGGATCATCAAGGTGACTGAAATTCAGTAAGCTTCTTCCCATTATTACATGACTAAGTACATACCAAATTGCAAGTCACTATCTCAATTTTTTCGGGAGATAGAGCGCATACAGACACTCAGACACACAGACGGACGGCCATTTTTTTTTTTTTCTAAAAATATGTTTATCGGAATCTCCAGTGTCTGAAACGTGTCAATCCGTCAAAAAAAAAAAAAAAAAAAAAAAAAAAATCGATTTTCAAAACGATTACAAGATTTACCCTATACTACGTATGGTGGGTAAGTAATAAACTAGTCCGATGTGCCAAACACAAAACTTTCTTCTATCTCCACACAGGTTTCGCATACACCAAAAATGAATCAGCACCAACTTATATATCAAAGTCTAAACTGAATCTAAAGTTTTATTGAATTCCGTGTTGTATTAGTTCTTGAGATAGCACAATCGCTAAAATCGTGTCAATACTGAAAAATGCAGCATAGCAGCCTGTTGGGCCTGTTGGGCTGCACCTGTTGGGAGATTTACAACAAAACGTAATCAGCATCTATTTATGTGAAGGTCTAACTGAATCTGAAGTTTTGATGAAATTTTGTGCATTAGTTCTTGAGATAGCGATCGTGAAAATCAGGAACGATGTAGCAAAGCAGCGCCACCTGTTGGGATATCTACATCAAAACGCAATCAGCGTCTATTTATGTCAAGGTTTGATGCACATGTCATTTTGATCAGATTGCAGGTTCTTTATTCGAAACCGATCTATCAATCGAAATCAAAACTTGATCCAATAAGTTCAACTTATTGTAGAATGTTTCATCAGATAATCAAAACTTTTTCTTTAAAAACTTAAACTATTTATTTACATTTATATATAGGATATTATTATTTTATTACACTCGTTTAAGCGTTCAAAATTAGGTTCAAAAACAAATTTACATCTGACAGAAAAGAATAAATCGGAGAAAAACAAAAAGCGCGTTGCCACAGCAATTGACAAAATCTGGCTAATAGTCAAGGAGGTATTCCCAACAATGTCTAACTGAATCTGAAGTTAGATGAAAATCAGTGCATTAGTTTTTGATAGGGAGCTATTGCGGAAACCGCGAAAAAGGCAGCCTAGAAGCGCCACCTGTAGGGCGATTGACACCAAAAACGAATCAGCACCCATTTATATCAGGGACTCACTGAATGTCAAGTTTTATTAAATTACGTGCATTAGTTCTTGAGATAGAGCGCCCACAAAAGTTTTGTCACATACAGACCGACAGACATTTTCTAAAAACAGTGCAATCGTGTTTAGGACCTTCTAAAACGTATATATCCGTCTAAAACCGGAAGTTGAAAATTTTCATGAATCCAATTTTTTTTTTTTTTTTTTTTGTAAAGATAGAAGAAAGTAAAAATGGCAGAGATATTGCATTGTTTTTCAATTTATAGTCATAACATAGCAGAAAATGCGAAATCTTCCTGGGGTGGGGTATATTTTATGACTTCGGTAGGTGACTCTTCTATACTTGGATGACTGGAATTACTTTTTCGCACCGTACCACACCCGTCCTTTCTGACAACGTATTGGAGACGGGAACTTAATTACAGCTTCATATCTGTCTCTTTTTCGTAATGCTCGCTGGTTCCATTGTGAAACCGGCAAGAGTTTTATAAAAGGAAAACTGTCCGACGAAAAGCTCGAGTCCTGCCCCACCCCTGTAATCGGTCAGTGTCAGTCAAAGCAGAAAAAGTTAATCGAACACGAAAAAAAGAACCTTTTGGCATGTGTTGAGTGAGTCGAGAAAGTTCAGGATGTTTTTAAATAGTTCTACGAATACTTAAGAGCACGCGAAGAAACGCGCAAGCTAATGTTAAGTCTATGGGAAGGTTCTTGCGCGATTTCTCGCTCGCATTTTAATATTTTTAAATGTTTTTTTTTTTTTTTTTTTTAAAACACTGTAAAAAATGAACAACGTTTCTTATTTTATGAAAATATACTATATAACCACGAACGAAAATATAATATAATCTTCTGAGTTATCTGAAATTCCGAATAGCGTGTTCCATTGTTTTTTAGCTCACAGGCTATCAAAGCCTGAGAGCTTATGTGCCCGCCCGTTCTGTATGTATGTATGTATGTATGTATGTATGTATGTATGTATGTACGTATGTACGTACGTAACGCGATAACTCTTGACAGAAATAACCGTTTTGCTTCCAATTTTGTTTACAGGTTCCTTGTGATAAGGCGCTTCCCTGATTAGTTTTGGGGATTGATTGTTTAACTATAAAGGGGGGAACGGGGGGGCTAACCCCCCTTGATTAAGATAAATGGTTTTTTCATGCAGAATTGTCCAATTTTCTTCAAATTTTGTATATAGGTTCATTGTGATAAAGTTCTTTCCTGATTAGTTTTGGGGGTTCATAGGTTAAGTATAAAGGGGCTAACGGGGGGGGGGAATCCTCCCCCTTAATTTAGATAAATGTATTTTTCATGCAGAGTTATCCGATTTTCTTCCAATTTTGTTTATAGGTTCCTTGTGATAAGGCGCTTCCCTGATTAGTTTTGGGGATTGATTGGTTAACTATAAAGGAGGGGGGGAACGGGGGGCTAACCCCCCTTAATTTGGATAAATGGTTTTTTCATGCAGAATTATCCAATTTTCTTCAAATTTTGTATATAGGTTCATTGTGATAAAGTTCTTTCCTGATTAGTTTTGGGGGTTCATAGGTTAAGTATAAAGGGGCTAACGGGGGGGGGGAATCCTCCCCCTTAATTTAGATAAATGTATTTTTCATGCAGAGTTATCCGATTTTCTTCCAATTTTGTTTATAGGTTCCTTGTGATAAGGCGCTTCCCTGATTAGTTTTGGGGATTGATTGGTTAACTATAAAGGGGGAGGGAACGGGGGGCTAACCCCCCTTAATTTGGATAAATGGTTTTTTCATGCAGAGTTATCCGATTTTCTTCAAATTTTGTATATAGGTTCATTGTGATAAGGTTCTTTCCTGATTAGTTTTGGGGGTTCATAGGTTAAGTATAAAGGGGGTAACGGGGGGGGGGGGTAATCCTCCCCCTTATTTTAGATAAATGATTTTTTTCATGCAGAGTTATCCGATTTTCTTCAAACTTTCTATATGGGCTCATTGTGGTAAGGGGCTTCCCTGATTAGTTTTGGGGGTTCATTGGTGAAGTGTAAAGGAGGGAAACGGGGGCTAACCCCCCCTTAATTTTGATAAATGGGTTTTTCATGCAGAATTATCCGATTTTTTCAAATTTTGTATATAGGCTCATTGTGGTAAGGCACTTCCCTGATTAGTTTTGGGGGTTCACTGGTAAAGTATAAAGGGGGGAACGGGGGGGGACTAACCCCCCTTGATATAGATAAATGGGTTTTTTAAGCAGAATTATCCGATTTTCTTCAAATTTTATATATATGTTCATTGTGATAAGGCGCGTCTCTGATTAGTTTTGGGGGTTCTTTGGTTAAGTATAAAGGAGGGACGGGGGGCTAACCCCCCCTTAATTTAGATAAATGGATTTTTCATGCAGAATTATCCGATTTTTTCAAATTTTGTATATAGGTTCATTGTGGTAAGGCGCTTCTCTGATTATTTTTATGGGTTCATTGGTTAATTATAAGAAGGAGAAACCGGGGATGGTCCCCCCCTTTTAATATATTGTCGATTTCTTCATTTTTCGAGGGCTTATTTCAAATTCTTTGAAATAAGAATATAATTTACAGTTAGTGTGAATAGCCTGTGAGCTCAATGCCGTCAGTTTAACTGGGCAGTTTTCTTTTATTTTAATCCCCAGAAACCAATACATTTCCAAAATTTAAAGATTTTTTATAAAAACAAAGTATTTTTCGCTGCCCGTATTTTTCAGAAACGTTTCCGAAGGGTTTTTATAGTGTAGTAATAAGTGTCCTCAGCCTGGAATACCGGTTTTTCGAATGCTATCCATTCTCAAATAAACATTTTCATGCTCAAAAAATATGTTGAACAGACAAACCTGCAAAATGAAGCAGCGAACGGGGGCATAGCTAACGGGCAGCGAACAGCGTTAACAATAACATTAAAATTAAGATTATTAGAAACTTATGCGGCTGAAAACGTGTACTTGAGAATGGATAGCATTCGAAAAACCGGTGTTCCAGGCTGAAGACACTCATTAATACACTATAAAAACCCTTCGGAAACATTTCTGAAAAATACGGGCAGCGAAAGCTACTTTGTTTTTATAAATAACTCTTTAAATTTTGGAAATGTAATTACTGCATTCTGTATTGGGAAAAGGAACTGCAAACAATTGTAGAAACAGAACGAAATAAAAATCTGGAGTAAAACATTCGTACAGAACTGCGCAACTAACGCATACGATTTTCAGTGTGCTGTCCAGTGTTTTCAGCTACGAGTTGGAAACGTGAAACCGCATGTTCCACAACAGAGGGAAGAGTATCCCCTGTGCGTCTGTGCGTGTGTCTTGCACAAGCTCCTTCTCCCGACTTTACAGCATATTCAGTGCCATCTGTCGGTGAAATTTTAAGTTTTTTTTAACCATGCCTAAAAAATTCCCATTGCTTTGGGAACATACTGGTGAAATTTCCGGTCATTTGGATCAGTGGTTCTTTCGTTATAGGGTTTTACTTTCACAACTTTAAAAAAAATCACCCTGTATATATGGGCACATTGCAAGAAAACAAGACGGAACAAAAACACCCTACAGTGGTATCCCAGAGATGTGAAAAGACCAAGAAGACGACCTCAAGTAAGATGGAGTGACGAAATCAGACAAGTGGCCGGTGGTCATTGGATGACTAAAGCATTAGACAGGAAACAACGGAAAAATATGGGGGAGACCTACATCCAGCAGTTTATTGAAAACGGTTAATGATGATAGATATATATCATTTATGACTAAACATTTTTAATTATTAATATACTGTGCAAAGTTCGTGGCCACACATTCTTAACACCGTTTTACAAATTGTTTTTTGTCTATTCTTCAGAAATGTGTGAAGCTAAAGACATGCTGATTTTCCCCAAGAACTCGGGCGTGGACCTATATATTTGCATATATGCTACATAGCATTCTAAATTTTAACGCAGTTAAAAAATTCACTTTGGGCAATTTTTGCTAATAGATGGAAATGCACTCGAATTCTTTTATGCAGCCCTGTATATCAGTGTTGAATTCCGACACTTTTCTCCGGGAGGGATTTATGTGGCTCTTGGGGGGGGGGGGGGGTACATTATAACGTTACGGGGCGGAAATTCTACTTTTTGACCATTGGAAGTGTAAAAACTTAAATCTTCCGGGAGGGGGAGGGGACATTCCTAAGCTCTGGGGAGGAATGCCCCCCCCCGGGCCACCCCCTGAATTCAACACTGCTGTATATCTAAAGACTTTTGTACATACCCTATATTAAGCTAAAATTTAATTCAGTTAAAAAAGTATAAGGCAACTTAAAACGCAACGAACCCTGTTTATGAATTTATATATATTCCACAAACTTCTAATAGTATGCTAAATAGAGTTCAGCAGGAAAATGCACAACACAATTAAAAACTACTCATAAGCCATTTCATTCCCATAGTCTGTATTACTTACGAATTTCTTTGTGCAGCCCTGTATAGGATCAACAGTTGACAACACACGTATTATGCAAAAAAGTTAGTTGAACTTAAAAACGCAAACCAATGATAGCTCGTTGATAGTACTGTAACCAAATTATTTTGTGTGTCCCTGTAAATAAACAATAAATGCAATGAACCCATACTTTTCTTTAAGTAACTTATAGTACACTTCAGTAATCTATATATATATATATTACGCTATCGTACGTGGCACAGAAATTGCGATTATTTGTTCATTGTTTAATGGCAACGCCCGAATGAAACGCATCTCATTGGTTAGTGCGTAAAAGTCGTTTGGCAGGATTTAGGACGAGGTCAATCGGGTTTATGTACGTTTCTCTCTTTCGCTGCAATTAGGGAGCTTCAAAATATCATCAGAAATGCTCGTAAAAGATCTCGTCAAATGCTTGAAAGTGAAGAAGAAGCCGAACTAAGAAGAGAAAATCGAAATAGATTGGATCGAGAACGCCGTCCAACACAGATCAATAAGCGATCACCAAAATAGGCTTAGTAACCGTCGCATGCACGAACGAACGCGTTGCCTCTGAAAATCCAATTACTGATTTAAACGTTCCGGAGCATAACTGTGGGACTTTGAGTGAAACGTGCAATTTCTGCCAAGCACTGTATTAGAAATGCATCCCGTTTGACGTAACTGTTCAACTTTTGAAATTTTAGCTGTTATTTAAGTTTTTAGTATCAATAAATATTATTCAGTCTTTTTTTTTTAAGTCCACTCACTGTTCTATTTTTAAATGAGAGTATTCCCGGGCAACGGCGGGCGGGTGAGCTAGTGCATATAATTTCCGTTATGTTTGACATAGTGTAAACCTCATTAAAATATACTGAAGACAATTTTTCACCGTAGGAATTGTTTTGTGTGACACCGTAAATGAATAATAAGTACTTTGCACACTAATTCCACAAAAGGCATGTTTTAGTGAACTGCATATCAATGTGCTTGAAATTGTGTAACATCATCAAAATGCACTTGAGACGATTTTTCCCTATGCACCCTAATGTCATGAAATGCTTTTGAATGTCCCTGTATAAATGAACTGTAAATGCTACACACTTCATTTTCAATGTTGCTAAAAAATTTTACACACTTCATTTAACATATAAAAATTTCAGGATCGTAAAATCACAAATAGGGGCATTTGAATTTTTTTTTTTTTTTTTTTTTTTGGGGGGGGGGGGGGATGGGTCATTTACAACTTCTTTCTGCCCCCTGTCTAATTGCCGAAACGTCAGTAAAGGGTCACTGTGGAGACCAGAAAATTTTTTGGTTTCTGTCTGTTTGTCTGTCTGTTCCGCGATAACTGCCGCAAAAATGATCCGATTAGGCTACTTTTTGGTAGGTATGTTGGTGAGGTACCCGGAATGAGCTGTACAGTTTTTGGTTACACTGGGTTCATTCGTTCGTAAAATAGAGAACATTTCTTTTTAGGTCATCATGCTTTTCTATGGGAATATGCAGACGATTTTTAAATTTCATTGTTAGCTGAAATGGCACATTTGAATAATGAATTTAAACGTAAACTTATGGATGCTAAATTTTCGATATAAAGGTCTTAAATATATCCAATAGCATTGAAAATTGGCCGATACATTTATTAGAATTTAGAAATGAATCGTTTAAATTATAGGGAATTTTTTTGCATCTGTTCGCGAAATATAAAACATTTTTTTTTCATATTTTATACGAATTTTAAAATGTATTTTTTTTTTTTTTTACTTTCTTCTTTAATTTATCTGTTGCTTAGCAACTGTATTTCAAAGCGTATCAAAATAATAAAATTCAAGTAAATCGTACTATTTTGCCGCAAAACTTTTTAGCAAAATAGCTTATTTCGGGAGATTTTTAGTATTCTCCTGAAGAAAAAATTAGAAGAATAAGCAATTCATCAGAATATCATTGCATAACACCGTGTTTAGTTTAATAATTCTATATTCCGTAACTTTCGAAAAATTTTATATGTTTATTTATGCATGTAATACGATACATGTACGATATGCATGTAATTTTTAATTTTAATAATATATTTTTTTTTAACCAGATTTTTTGAAAGATTTACACCTATTACATCTACATGCATATTTGTTGATAAAAATAAACATTGTCGTATATCACATGTATATTATTTCTGTTGTCAACATCCCTTTTTATATGCATTTACAAAACACACGACGATGAATGAGGTCGATTCGAAAGGTTGCAGTTCATTAAAAATTAAATCAGCATTGTTTTCATCAATGAAATGAAAGATTTTTCTCAAATCAATGTTACCAGGAAAATAAAATACTGCATTATATCCTGCTCAACAATGATTTAAAAAAATAACGAAATAGGACAAAAAATATAAATTGGGACATCTCTGCACCGGCTTATTTTATATTTATGATTAAAAAGGAAAATTGAAATTGAAATCTTTAGAAGAAAAAGACACCCTCTGAAGAAATTGCAAAACGAAATTAATTTTTTGTTCTTCGAATCAGGATCTTTTTCATACTAAAATTTCACTGTCACTTATTTTTTAATAATAAATTCTCGTTGATTTTACACTTCAATAAAAGTTCAGATAGATAAAATTAACAAATTTATTATTGTTACCAAGCAAAAAGCCTGGTTCAGAGAAACTCGGATATACTGCTGAGAACTCGGTTCAAAAATTACCTCACATCTAAATCTGAATTAAAACTGAAAAACAAAAAAAGCAAGGGTTACAATAATTATTATTGGCGACGCCTAATCTCGCCAATCAAAACAACAGAAAGAGGGTTTTACACCCTCGATCGATCGAAGGAGTGATATTTCACGTGTAGCCTAAAAAGTATGCTTTGTTTGTATTAGATTAAATTGTATTTTATTATGTATTCAATTTATTTTTCTTTGGCCTACGTTTTTCTGGAACCGGATGACGCCATCCTCTAATGCAGTTAAAATACGACTGTTATTTTTTTTTTTTCTCGCGCGTGCCTTTTCCTATCTTCGATCAGTTTTTACTGCAACTTTGAGGGAATCAATGAGATGATATTCTGGCGTGACTATCGTTGTTTGCAGATATGTTTATTCATTTTTATTTAAATGTTTAAACCTGCATCTAAAAAAATCCGTGACGTTTGGCCTACAGGCACAGGTAGATTTCGAAGACGCAGACCGTGGGGCACCTGTTTGTTGGGAATTGCGGACGAAATGACCTTTTTGCCATGATGCCACAGTTGGAACCGCCCACTTCGAAACCTAATTTGTTTGCAAGCGGAGCCGGCGGGGATTTTTTTTTAGGTAGATTTCGTAAGAAATACTACCTATTACATTCTCACCTAAGTTGGAAATTTTGAAAAATTTTTGCAGATCTACGCCGATCATGACTCCCAGAACCCAAAACCACCCCCAGTTCAAAAGTTTATCTATTTATCTATCTATCTATCTATGTCACTTTTTTCTGACCATGATAACTGGAAAAATTCTGCATAAATCTCTTCCAAACTGATACATAAAATCAAGGGTCATAAAATCTCGGTCAAGTTCGTTAATGGGCAAAATCGAACCAAGGGGGGGGGAAATGGGGGGGCTTTTTGTGAAAACAGAAAAACCCTCATAATTTCTTTATTATTATACGTATCGAATCCGTTTAAAGTTATTATTACTTCTAGGAAAAGGGCCGAAAATTTATGTATGACAGATTTTTAATATAATTAAAAATGGCCCCAAGGGGGGGAAAAGGGGGGTTTTAGAAGAAAAAAAATCATAGCTTCGTCAATTCACAATATATCAAATCCGCGTAAATTTATTATTAATCCTCTTAGTACTATCTAAAACTTTTATATTGACAAGTTTTTTATAGGACCAACCGTTATAGCAAAAAAAAAATCCCTGCCGGCTCCGCCTGCAAACAAGTTATTTTTCGAAGTAGGCGGTTCCAACTCCCGCATCTTTTCGAAACTGATACATAAAATCAAAGAGCATAAAATCTCGGTCAAGTTCGTTAATGGGCAAAATCGAACCAAGGGGGGGGGGGGGGGGGCGCTTTTTGTGAAAACAGAAAAAAAACCCATAATTTCTTAATTATGATACGTATCGAATCCGTTTAAAGTTATTATTACTTCTAGGAACAGGGCCAAAAACTTATGTATGACAGATTTTTGATATAATTAAAAATTGCCTTAAGGGGGAGGGAAGGGGGGTTTTAGATGAAAAAAATTCATAACTTCGTCAATTCCCAAGATTTCAAATCCGCTTCAATTTATTATAAATCCTCTTAATATTATCTAAAACTTTTATATTGAAAAGTTTTTTATAGGACCAACCGTTATGGCAAAAAAAAAAAATAAATAAATAAATAAAAAAAAAAATCCCTGCCGGCCCCGCCTGCAAACAAGTTATTTTTCGAAGTAGGCGATTCCAACTCCCGCATCTTTTCGAAACTGATACATAAAATCAAGGGGCATAAAATCGGTTGGTCCTAATAAAAACCCCCCATTAACGGACCGTTGTCCCCATTAACGGTCAAGTTCGTTAATGGGCAAAATCGAACCAAATGTGGGGGGTGGGGGGACTTTTTTGAAAACAGAAAAAAACCTCATAATTTCTTAATTATGATACGTATCGAATCCGTTTAAAGTTATTATTACTTCTAGGAACAGGGCCAAAAACTTATGTATGACAGATTTTTGATATAATTAAAAATTGCCTTAAGGGGCAGGGAAGGGGGGTTTTAGATGAAAAAAATTCATAACTTCGTCAATTCCCAAGATTTCAAATCCGCTTCAATTTATTATAAATCCTCTTAATATTATCTAAAACTTTTATATTGACAAGTTTTTTATAGGACCAACCGTTATAGCAAAAAAAAAAAATAAATAAATAAAAAAAAAAAAAAAATAAAAAAAAAAAATTAAAAACAAAAAAATTCCTGCCGGCCCCGCCTGCAAACAAGTTATTTTTCGAAGTAGGCGATTCCAACTCCCGCATCTTTTCGAAAATGATACATAAAATCAAGGGGCATAAAATCTCGGTCAAGTTCGTTAATGGGCAAAATCGAACCAATGTGGGGGGTGGGGACTTTTTGTGAAAACAGAAAAAAACCCATAATTTCTTAATTAGGATACTATAGAATCCGTTTGAAGTTATTATTACTTCTAGGAGAAGGGCCGAAAACTTATGTATGACAGATTTTTGATATCATTAAAAATTGCCTTAAGGGGGGGGGGAGGGGGGTTTTAGAAGAAAAAAATCATAATTTCGTCCATTCCCAATATTTCAAATCCGCTTAAATTTATTATAAATCCTCTTAATATTATCTAAAACTTTTATTTTGACATGTTTTTTATAAGACCAACTCTTATAGCCAAAAAAAAAAAAAAAAAAAAAAAAAATCCTTGCTGGCTCCGCCTGCAAACAAGTTTGGTTTCGAAGTAGACGGTTCCAACTGCAGCATCATCGCAAAAAGGTCATTTCTTCCGCAATTCCCGACAAACAGGCGCCCCACGGTCTGCGTCTTCGAAATCTACCTGTGCCTGTAGGCCGAGCCGTCAGGGATTTATTATTATTATTATTTTAATTTTTTGCCATAACGGTTGGTCCTATAAAAAACTTTTCAATATAAAAGTTTTAGATAACATTAAGAGGATATATAATAAATTGAAGCGGATTTGATATCTTGGGAATGGACGAAGTTATGAATTTTTTTCTTCTAAACCCCCTCTTCCCCCCCCCACCTTTGGGGACATTTTTAATGATATCAAAAATTTGTCCTACATACATTTTTGGCCCTTTTCCTAGAAGTAATAATAACTTTAAACAGATTCGATACGCATCATAATTAAGAAATTTTGGTTTTTTTTCTGTTTTCACAAAAAGTCCCCTCCCCCCTTTGGTTCGATTTTGCCCATTAACGAACTGGACCGAGATTTTATGTATCCGTTTGGAAGAGATTTGTGCAGAATTATGGGAGTTATCATGGTCATAAAAAGGTGACATAGATAGATAGATAGATATATAAAGTTTTGAACTGGGGGTAGTTTTGGTTCTGGGAGTCATGATCGGCGTAGAGCTGCACATTTTTTTTTCAAAAATTCCAACTTAAGGGAGAATGTAATAGGTAGTATTTCTTATGAAATCTACCTAAAATATTAGGTATCTCTAAAAAAATATTAGACTGCACTGCGAGATCCTCACACCGGGGTGCACTGGTTAATTTATAATATAGTGAAATCTGTCTAAGGAGGAATCGCTTGGGATTGAAATAAAATTCCCCCGTAGACAGATTTCCGGCTTAGACAGAAAAACTTTATAGACATCCCGTTCACAGAGTAATAAACATTTATTTGGCTAAAAATTAAAACTAACGTATCTTTTAATTTTTTTTTTTAAATTAAATAAACATGAAATCTTTGTACACATTTTTACATATTTATTGTATTATTACACTATTGTATTATTACACTACAAATTGAAGGAACACAAACACACTGGTATAAATATTACAGGTTTTAGTAAAAAAAAAAAAAAAAAAGTTATATCTTCCTCAATAAATGCCTTAAAATTCTATTATCTTAAACTTATTTAGAAAAAAAATTCGAATGTGTTTGACTTCTTTTTCGGTAGCACATTGTATTTCAGTTAATATTGGTATCATTTCATAATTGTTTCTCTTTATGTAAAAATTTTGTAAAAGAATTAGATTCAATAATGTCATTATGAAAAGAAAAGGTTTCTTTCCATTTATATTTCCCAACGGAATTTTATTCCGTCTTAAGCAGTAACTTTGCTACTTGGGACCCCAAAATGAATGTCCGTTTCCGTGTTACACAGATTATTTCCGTCTTAGGCAGATTTATCGGATATCTCTATGTTTAAAAATGTGGGAGTGTGAAATTTTTCCGCCTTAGACAGATAAAAATGTGGGAGTGTGAAATTTTTCCGCCTTAGACAGATTTCCGCTTCAGACAGATTCCGTCTTAGACGAATTCACTGTACTTCATCTGAAAATAATTTGATAACGTTTGAGAACCGCTGATCCTATAGAAGAGTAAATATCAGCGCGGAAAAACGCTGCATACAAAAATATTCCGTCTCGCTTTGTGGGAAATGATTCGCGGGGAGTCCGTCTGTATACCTTTTTTTTTTTTTTTTTTTTTTTTTTTTTTTTTTTTTTTTTTGCCTTGTACCTGCGGAGTGAATAAAAAAAATAAATAAAAATGGAAAACAGCCCAGATCAACATAAAGAAGGGGGGGGGGGTAGGGGGTGTTGTGCGAGGCGTGTCAGGTCGTAAATCACGTTGGAGGCGCCAAAAAACCCCGACCATGTCCTCCTGACATCATCTTTTATAATGCACGGAAAGAAAAAAAGAAGAAGAAGAAATAAAAAAAAAGAAGCATATCTCTACCTGTTGTTATAAGAAGAGGGTTTGGCTGAATACGAAAGGAATCTCTCTTTCGATATCCCGGTGAGCTATCGTTAGGGCGGGGTGCGAAAATTCGCGGTTCCGGATTGCGACCAATGCAGTGGCTTTGAGCATGAGTTTTTTTTTAATTTTTTTTTTATTATTATTAAAGAAGAGTTCGAAACTTGGATGAAAATCATCACTTTCATGTCCTTGTATTATTTTCCCATCATACGTAGTATAGGGTAAGTCTTGTAATCGTTTTGAAAATCGAAAATTTTTTTTGACGGATTGACACTGGAGATTACGAAAACATATTTTTAGAAAAAAAAAAAAAAATTGCCGTCCGTCTGTATGTCTGTGTGTCTGTAAACACTCTATCTCTCGAACCAATGGAGAGAGAGACTTGAAATTGGGTATGTACATAGTATGTCATAATGGGAAGAAGCTTATTGAATTTCAGTCACCTCGAGGATCCGGAACTCTTTTTTTTTCGGACTCTCTAAATATTCGTTCTGATAAAAGGTCTATAAAATTTTTCGAAATGGTTTATTTTAAGGGATGAATATAAAATACACTAAAAAAAAACATACATTTTGCATCAAGAATGAAGGCGATCGGATTATGAGTTGCCAAGATATTGGTAATTCTATTTACCACACGCTTCGATTTTTCATGACCCTGTATTTTATTCCAATTTCAATTCAAAGATAAATTTTATTTGGAAGTGAGACACTTCATCCGACGCAATAAACCGCTAGTGAATAGAATTATTGTTTTAGGAGTTATAAGGATGTTTCTTTTACGCCATTCAGTCAATAGAGCCTTTAAAGTTTAGGACGTCAACAAGCCACGATTTTATTCGAATGGCAATGTATATATTTATAAGTAGTTTACACATGTTTCATTTTCATATTTTACGGTATGCCTATCCATGATGGGTAAGTATTAAGGTGGCCCCCAACGACTCGTTTTTATATTCTACTAGTAAATCTGCAGATCACCAGCTTCAACGTCAGCAAATTCCAATTTCGCTGACGTTGAAGGGATGAATATAAAATACACTAAGTTGATTTCGCATGAAGTCGATCGGATCCTGAGTGGCCGAGATATTTGTAATCCTATTTCCCACACGCTTCAATTTTTCATGACCCTGTATTTCAACCAAACTTCAATTCCAAGATATATTTTAGCTGGAAATGAGACGCTTCATCCGATGCAATAAACCGCTAGTGAATAGGATTATTGTTTTTGGAAGGACACAATATGTATAGACATTACATATTTATAGGCATAAATAAAATACTTCGGAGGTTTCAGAAGCGTTCCATGAAACACGGTTCATGCAATGACATTCTGAAATTCTTTTGAACTTCTTAGTCATGTAACGTTTTAGATTGTATTAAAATAAATTCTTTATTTATGTCAATAGAAAACAAAAATAATTTATTTTGATAAGAAACTATTGCAGCAAAAGAGTGCGAGTCACTTGAATTTTATTATTTTGATATTCTTTGAAATAGGGTTGCTAAGCAACTCATAAATGAAAGAGCAAAGTAAAAAGAAATGCATTTTAAAATTTGCAAAAAATAGGGGAAAAAAATGTTCCTGAGCAGATGCAGAAAATGTCCCAATCATTTAAACAATTCATTTCTAAATTCTAATAAATGTATCGACACAAATTTTCAATGCTATTGGATATATATTTAAAAGATCCACATTGAACTATAATTTTCCCATTATTCAAACAGGCGATTTTCATTTCAGTTAAAAATGAAATTTGAAAAACGCCTGCATTCTCATAGGAAATAAGCATTATGACCTAATGAAAAATGTTCTATATTTTTCGAACGAATGAACCCAATGTAACTATAAAAATATCCCTGACGGCTCGGCCTACAGGCACAGGTAGATTTCAAAGACGCAGACCGTGGGGTGCCTGTTTGTTGGGAATTGCGGAAGAAATGACCCTTTTGCCATGATGCGGTAGTTGGAACCTCCCACTTCGGACCTGGCAACTAAGGTTCGGCACCTTTGACCCCGGATGATTTCGCACCCAGTGCTGGGCTGATAAAGTAAAAAGTAAATAAATTTTAACATTTTCTGAAAATGGAAAAAATTTAACTTCGAACTGTCCTAAAATACTTTGTGAAAAAAAGGTTTAACAAAAAGAGTGACATTCCACCTTAAAGGATCCTTGTCCCTCCTATTCGATGATAAAAAAGTGGGCTGCTGAATTGAAACAGGGTAGGAAATGAATTCACGATGATGAACGCTCAGGACGCCCTTAAACCACTACGACCGACGAAATCGTCTCCAAAATTCACAATGCCGTTTCAAATGATCGCCAACTGAAGATACGGGAACTTGCTGACATTACAAACATCTCGATAGACCGTGCCCACTGCATTTTACACTTGAGTATGAAAAATCTTTCTGCTCGATGCGTGCCACGTTTGTTGAATGTCGCCAAAGAATGAACATTTCTCAAGAGTCTTCTGAATGATCGCCAATGTTGCAAGTTGAAAAAGAAAATGAAATAGTGTCGAAAATCTTGTATTTTTCTTTGTCAGGTCGAGAACTTTTCGAACCACCCTCGTACAGGGCTGCACCAAAGAATTCTCACACAAGAGTGTGTCTTCAATGTATTGAGTTGCAAGGGACTACATTGAAAAATAATATGAAAAGATGTCAAAAATCTTCACTCTCAGACCGAGAACTTATCAGTAAAGGAAGTCATAATAATACTATATGCAAATAACAACCAAAATGTTTCTGGGGACAAAATAACACTGATTGCAAAAACATCTATATATTTAAAACGAAAAGCGCATTTTGTCAAATCGACATGAAAATCGTCTCTTTGCGCATGCGTCGACGTTTTCTTTTTGAAGGCTTCTACCCTCGAAACGGGAAACCTTGATAGATTAACCCAACACTCACCACACACTGTTTAGCAAGGGGATTGAAAAGGGTTGATTGAAAACGGATGAAGCCTTACCATTGCATTAAAAGCATAGACCTTTCTAATTTATCCTTGCTCTGAACTTGAAAGTTTTTTTAAAGATCTCATGTTTTTATAATTAAATATGCCTATTTTTTCGTAAAATTTTAAAGAAGGCTTGGATAAAGTTATATTGATAAACGATTGAAATGTCAGAGAGTTCGGAAGATGAGAACTATTTTTTTATGGCTATGTTAAAGGAGCCGACGCGAAAACAAACAAACAAACAAAGAAAAAAGCGAGAAGAAAACATTTCTTTTACAACTGGATAATACTATTTTTTCAAGAAATTTTTACACTGGCTGTAAAACCGTATCACCTATAAAGATTTCAAAGAGTTCGGTAAAAAAAAAAAACTTTTCATTTTAAAACTATAAAACGACCTTGGGTAAAAAAAAAAAAAAAAAAAAAAAAAAAAAACAAGAAAATGAGCGCTTTTATCACTAAATATCAATATTTTTTCCTTTAAAAATATAATTTCATACAAAATCGGGTTAAAGATATAAAATAATAAAATCTTGATTTAAAAAAAAATTATTATCACGGTTCCGTTCAACGCCGGGCAGGGTCTGCTAGTGTACTATTAGTAGGACGCAGACTCAAAAGGACTAAGATATCGGCATGTTCATAGGACAGTAAAGTGTACAAAATTCCCACCTGCCCCTTTCAGCAGAACGAATAAAACTTTTCTTTTTCATTACTTTTTCGCTACCGTGAGATTGAAATGCCCGAAGAATGCGACCCCTTGACCCCCCGTTTCACACCTTCTTCTTTTATTGCGAGGGGGGACGGGACCCCACCCTCGGCAGAAAAGAAAGAAAAACAAGGCGGCGGCCTCTCCCATATCCACTGCGGTGGCCGAACTACTTCAAAACATGTTACGGAACGGACAGACGTGTTTATAAGCGGTGAAACATCGGTTACTTACAACCTGGATCTACCGATACAACTAAGCATATTACTTAAAACGAGAATGAACAAGCGTTGGGAAAGGTTATACATAATATAAAATAGGAAAATAAAACAGGCGTAAACTATTTTTAAAATGCATTGTCATTCGAATAAAATCGTGGCAGGATGACGTCCTAAACTTTAAATATTTTACTACTGAATTGCGTAAGAGAAACATCCTTATAACTCCAAAAATGATAATCCTATTCACTAACGGTTGACTGCGTCAGATGAAGCGTCTCATTTCCAATTAAAAAATATAGCTTGGAATTGAAATTGGAATGAAAGACAGGGTCACGAAAAATCGAAGCGTGTGGAAAATAGGACTACAGATATCTCGGCCACTCATGATCCGATCGACTTCATTCTTTATGCAAAATTTATGTTTTTTTATTGTCTTTTATATAATCACTCCTTAAAATAAACCATTTCGAAAAATTTTATACACCTTTTATCAGAACGACTCTTTCGAGAGTCCGAAAAAAAAGAGTTCCGAATCATCGAGGTGACTGAAATTCAATAAGCTTTTTCTCATTATTACATATTAGCAAGTACATTACCCAATTTCAGGTCTCTCTCTCATTTTTTTCGGGAGATAGAGCGTTTACGAACACACACACAGACAGACGGACGGCAAAATATATTTTTCTATAAATATGTTTTTCGGAATCTTTAGTGTCTGAAACGTGTCAATCCATCAAAAAAGAAAAAAAAATTTTGCTTTTTAAAACGATTACAAAACTTACCCTATACTACGTATGATGGGTAAGTAAAATCATCCATCAAGTATCGATTATGTAACACTTTCCAGCATTTCCAAAATTAATTAAAAATTTATCACCGTTTAATATGTATATCTAAGTAAACAATTCGGAAAACAAATAACGCATTTAAACGCCTAACAAACCCAATTTAAAGAATTACCAACGGTATTCGGAAAGATATCCGAATTCTTTTGAGAGCCCTGTATAGGATCTATACAGTTGTATATAGACTACATAGAATGCTAAATTTTATGTAATTGTTTTCCATAAATCATATGAAATGTTTTCCTCAAATGAGTGTTGCCACAAAAATTAAAAAAACCGTATTGCAGGATGCTCAACAATGATTACCAAAAAAAAAAAAATAATAATAATAATAATAATAATTACGATTTCTTCGCACGGGTTTATTATATATTTTTGGTTGAAAAGCAAAATTGAAATGTTTATAATAAAAAAGACACCCTCGATCGATCGAAGGAGTGGTATTTCACGCGAAGAATAAAAGCTTTGTTAAATTGTATTTTAAATGAATTTCCTGTTTTTCAAGAAGCGGATTTCGTCTTCTTTAATGCACTTAAAATACGGTTGTTATTATTAATTTTTTTTTCTTCTCGCGTGAGCCTCGAAAAAATGTGAGGTGGGGGGGGGGGTGGCGAAATGCACCTCTCCTAGACAGTACTGTCGCCGAATTGTTTTGCCTTTCTTCAGTTAACTGTAACTGCTGATATCACTATGCATAGCTCATTTCTACAGCCAGTCTCTTGTACTGCAGCTCTGTGATGTGTGGGACACCGTACCACACATGTGTGTGATGGGATTTCTCAGTCTCTTCATTACATCTTTGCCGTACAAATTCTCATTTGATGTTAAAATGTTTCTCTGTCAAACATTATGTTACTCCTACTGTAAAAATCTGTTTTAGGTAGATTTCGTAAGAAATACTATACCTATTACGTTCTCCCCTAACTTTGGAATTTCTGAAACATTTTTGCACATCTACGCCGATCACGACTCCCGGAACCCAAAAACACCACCCCCAGTTCAAAACTTTATATATCTAATCTATCTATATCACCTTTTTATGGACACGATAACTCCCATCATTCTGCACAAATCTCATCCAAACTCATACATAAAATCTCGGTTAAGTACGTTAATGGGGAAAATCGAACCAAGGAGGGGAAGGAGGATGTTTTTTTTTTTTTTTTAAATAGAAACCCCCCCATAACTTTTTAGCTATGATACGTATCCAATCCGTTTAAAGTTATTATTACTTCTAGGAAAAGGACCGAAAATTTATAAATGACAGATTTTTGATGGCATTAAAAATGGTCTCAAGGGGTGGGGAGTAAATAAGATTTTAACAAGAAAAAAATTCATCACTTCGTCCATTCACAAGATATCCAATCCGATTAAATTTATTATAAATCTTCTTAATATTATCTACAACTTTTATATTGACACGTTTTTTATAGGACCAACCCTTGCAGAAAAAAAAAAATCCCTGCCGGCTCCGCCTACAGACACCGGTAGATTTCGAAGCAGTCAGGGATTTTTTTTTTTCATCCTTAAAATGGAATTTAAATAACCTCAAAAATCAATATTGTCCGCTGTCTTCAATTCATAGCTTGATCATTAAAACCATCAACAAACAACTATCAAAACATTTTGAAAAACCACTGCATTTATTATAAATATGAATATCTCTCCCCCCCCTCCCCCCATGGAGCTTAATAATATAATTACTTTTTTCTAACTTTACAAGAAGAAAGTACTGGATTTTGAAAAAATTCGATTTCCGATTTTCGACGGATTTATACGTTTTAGAAGGTCCTGAACACGATTGGACTGTTTTTAGAAAATGTCTGTCTGTGACTCTGCCTGTCTGTCTGTATGTGACAAAAATTTTGTGGGCGCTCTATCTCAAGAACAAATGAAACTTTAGATTCATTGAGTCCCTGATATAAATGGATGCTGATTCGTTTTTGGTGTCCATCGCCCAATAGGTGGAGCTGCTATGCTAAATTTTTCAAGATTTTCATGATAGCTATTTCTCAAGAACTAATGCACATAATTTCACGAAACTTCAGATACTGTTAGACAATTACAGAAATAGACGATAGATTTTGGTGTAAACAGACCAACAGGTAGTGCTGCTACGCTACTTTTTTCATGATTTTCACGATAGCATCTGAAGCACAGAATTTCACCAAACTTCAGATTCTATTAGACCTTGACCTAAATAGATGCTGGTTACGTTTTGGTGTAAACACAACCGCCCCCCTGAAGTGATGTATTGTTATTCTGAAAAAATACAGTAATAAGTAGTTTTTTCCTATCATTGCATAACATTGTGTTGAATGCGATACTTCTCAAATTTCCGGATCTTTCGATACATTTTATATTCTTATAAATGTATCAATAACTTTAAAAAAGTTGAATTTTGAGTGTGTTGGGTTGATTATTGACGGCCAATTATCTACACTAGGGATATAGGCCCGGGGGGGAGTGCCCTTCGTGGGGGTCTTTCTAAGGGAACCTAATCCGTATTTACGCATGGATAAATCCACGGCTCGAAGAAAACCACGAAAACTCCGAACGATTAGGCCGACGGGCGCGATTGGGATCGAACCCAGCACCTCCCGTCTACCAGCTTCGAGAGCACAACCTCTCAGCCACTGGTGGGGCTGAATTTTAGGATATCAAATAGTATGCAGAAAATGTTAAACTAGTCGTTGGGGGCATACAATAATTCAATAATACTAACCCATCATGGATAGGCATACTATAAAATAGGAAAATAAAAACACGTGTAAGCTACTTATAAAATGCATTGCCATTCGAATAAAATCGTGGCTGGATGACGTCCTGAACTTTGAAGGCTCGATGACTGAATGGCGTAAAAGAAACATCCTTATCACTCCAAAAATGATAATTAATCCTATTCACTAACGGTTTAATGCGTAGGATGAAGCGTCTCATTTTCCTATAAAATATATCTTTGAATTGAAATTGGGATGAAATACAGGGTCATGAAAAATCAAAGCGTGTGGAAAATAGGAATACAAATATCTCGGCAACTCATGATCCGATCGACTTCATTCTTTATGCAAAATTTATGTTTTTTTTAGTGTCTTTCATATTTACTCCTTAAAATAAACAATTTCGAAAATTTTTACAGATCTTTTATCAGAACGAATAGTTCGAGAGTCCGAAAAAAAGAGTTCCGGATCCTCGAGGTGAGTGAAATTCAATAAGCTTCTTCTCATTATCACATATTAAGTACATACCCAATTTTAAGTCTCTATCTCATTTTGTTAGGGAGATAGAGCGTTTACAGACACACAGACAAACAGACGGATGGCAAATTCTCCCCCCCTAAAAATATGTTTTTTCGGAATCTCCAGTGTCTAAAACGTGTCAATCCGTCAAAAAAAAAAAAAAAAAAAAAAATTGATTTTCAAAACGATTACGAGATTTACCCTATACTACGTATAATGGGTAAATAACACATGAAAAGTAATTTTGGCCAGGATTTTGCTTTATTTTCCAGGATTTTGATTTCAAATACTCCACCGTGTGCCTTAAAAATTCTATACCATTTTTTTTCTCCATTTAAGTGTAGTGAATATAGTATGGAAGGCAGTTTATTCCGACGTAAATCTGCCATCGCCCTCCCCCCTCCTACCCCCCTTACCCTCGGAACGATAAGAAATCAAGTCTCGATGACTCTCCCATCCTCATGAAATATTCATCCTCCTTTTTTTTCTTTCTTTTCTGTCTCATGATTTCATTCATGAAGTAGAAGAGGCCATTCTGTGGACATCTGGATTCTCGAGGCCACACTTGGAAATCAAGTGATTCGACTGCGTTTGAGGAAAAAAAAAGGGGAGGGGGGAGTGCAGAAATTAAAAATACGGTTGCGGAAAAAAATATTCGAAGGTCCTTTCGAAATGATAGTGCCCCCCCCCCCCTCCTCCACCTTTTTTATTAGGTGCGTTCGTAATTATATAAATACGCAGGGCTTGATTTCTAAGGGAAAAAGTACCGGAGCTGTAATATTCTGCAGTACTAACCCATAGCGTCCCCCCCCCCCCCCCCTGCTGTCTCTCCAATCTGCCTATTTATATTTCATATATTATTTTCAAAATTGAAAGCATTGTTTTTTTATTTCGCAAAATAAAAAGTTTAAACACATCTATCTGCGTATACTTAACTATATCCACTTTTTAGTTATGACTACTTCCAAATAGAAACCTTTGCCTCATCTTAATGTAAATGAATCGCAGAATTCTGCGATTCAATAAGCTCAGTATTAGTATTAGGAAAGAGTGTTAACACAAAAATGAATAGTTCGCAGCTATGCATATAGAATAGAAAAAGACTCTTTCTGTTGACTCTTTATTCTGCTCAAAATAGCCTTAAAATGATTTGAAATGGAAATAAATAAAATTTTCAATTTAAGACAGATTGAGCTCGAGCCTGCCCAAACCTAATCACAAATACGTAGCAACTGAAGTCGTCGTCTGGTCCGTCCGTCTGTCCGCATTAGACCAACGCAAAAACGAACCAACCGAACGGTTTGAAATTGAATAGATAGAATAGTTGCAGAATTTTGTCGAGTCATTTCAAATTTTATATGGAAATCGAATCAACACTTAAAAAGGTATTAATAAAGTTTTTTCATTCTATTAAATCATATCCTATTTAATCTATATAAAGTCATGTGACTCAGGAAAACCAATACCACAAAGACCACTTCTTTTTTCGTAATGCCAGGCGGCTTTTTTTTTTTTTTTTTTTTTCAAAATATTTATTTAAAAAAAATTGACATAAAAGTTCATTTTTAGAAAAATCGTTCAAAAAAAAAAAAAAAAAATGGTTTGTTTGAGAGATGCGTTACATTCATATATGTATAGATTCTGAGATAACTTCAGTTGAAATTAGTTTGACAGCCATTCCATTAAAATAAATCTCAATCCATTGATCATTCGTTACAGTAATCTCAATCCGATCAACTTGATCTCAATCCATTAAAATAACACAATTCATCCTGAGTCATAGAAATATTAAACCTTGTAGGTCATCCTTTGCAAAGCCTGATCCCCATGCTAAATTTTACAGCGCTGTCTAGTTTAAAATAAAATTCACATCTGTAAACGTGGCATATACGTAAGAGTGTATCATAGGTAGATTTCGAAGTGGGCGGTCCCAATTGCCGCATCATGGCTAAAAGGTCCTTCTGCAATTCCCGATAAACAGGCGCCCAACGGTCTGCGTCTTCGAAATCTACCTGTGCCTGTAGGTCGAGCCGTAAGGGATTATTATTATTATTATTATTACCTCTTTCTTTTTCGTATTTGTAATGGTTAAGGATTATTCCCCTTGTGTTTTCTTAGTATCGATTTGAAAATCAATTTTCAGTTCTCAACTAAAAAAAAAGAGCGAGTAAAATAAAAAAGTAAAATAATAACGCACCAGCCGAATATTCATTGCATATTGATAAAAATTTTACATATCAATAATATAAATTTTTAATAAAATAAATATAAATTTTTAATAATCTACATTTACCTAGCTGTCAATTATTCCACTTTTTTCCTAGTTTTAATGTTAATTAATCGCAGAATTCTGCGATTCAATAAAGTAAGGATTGTGATTCGGAAATAGTGTTAACACAAAAAAGTATAGTTCGCAACTATGCATTTTAATGAAAAAATGAATGAAATTTTGAAAAATGAATATTTATATGCTGAAGAATGGAACAAAGTTTTTAGGCTTCGGTTTTTCTGAAGCGCTTGCAGTGGGCTCCGGCGCCCAGTATTTATGGGCTTCGGTGAATTCCGACCAATATTTAAATATTTACTAAAATCAGAGAACTAAAGCCGGGCTCCGGTAGGCCCTGCTCCCTGCTTACAATATTCGCGAATAATCTAAACTCGCGAATGTTGAGGAGGGATTACTGTACCTTCTGCAGTCTGTTAAAAGAAAACAATGAAAGAAGTCAAAGCATTCGGTGTGGTTGCCGCAGAGCAGATAATCATCTAACTACAACTTCTCTTACAAGATAACCCGAGATCAACCGTTTAACCTCGACACACAGAAAAAAAAAGATATAATTTGAGGGGGAGAGACAGGCAGACAGTCCCGAAATTCTTTCGAGCACGGGAACTGTAGCGTATTAGAAAATGAAGAAGGAAGAAAAAAAAAAGTTCTGTTTTTTTCTTTTTTTCCCCATTTTTTGCGGTATCTGCAGCCGAACGGCCACCCCTGATTTTCCCGAACGAAGAATTGGATCTAGAATATCGTACAGAGCTTTTGAATGCATTCGTCGAGGTGTACATGGATTTTGGAACGTTTTCTAGTACAGGGGGTTGCGATAATCGTCCGTTGATTCTAGTCCAAAATACAGGGCCACGTCATTCCGATCTGTACTTAGCTTCACAACTTTAACAATAATGACTCGTTGACCCGTTCGGCGCACAGTGGAGTATTTGAGGCAAAATCCTGGCCAAAATTAATTGTGTTTTAAAGTTTAAACCATTTTTGTTGACTTATTATTAGTATAAATACACTTAATGAATGTTATACATACATAAATAGATGCATTTATTTAAAAAAATAAATATGTAATACTACGTTTACTGTTTATTTATTCATTGTTTACTGTTTATGAGAGAAATGTAACAGTTGAGAGGTTTGTTTTATTTACAAGTATAATGTTTAATTAAATACGGTTCATTTTACTACACATAAATATTTAATTATTTACTAGATGGAACCCGTCAAAACTTGACGTGAAAAAATACTATAACAATATCATTAAAATAAGCTTCTTTATTATTTAAGCAGAATGCAAATGAAACAGTCTTTTAAATATTTTATTTAAAAAAAAAATTTTCCCCAGTCAAATACAGTACTATTTCGGATGCAAACTCCAAACCAACAATCCGTAAACAACTGTGTAATACAAATCAGTTTGACATTACCGCCATATTCCCCTCGGTAAGAAAAAAAATTCATGGACCTATGAAGTATCATACAAATAGTATATTCCTATACGTTCATCTCATATTCAGTAAATAAAAGATAGTAAATAAAGCACACATCTCCCCCCCCCCCCACACACACATACATACCCTGTGATCATGCAACTGAATGAGCTCCTATGCGCATGTGCATTGCATCTGCCCAAAAGCACCGTCGAAATTCGACGTTAAAAAGTTTAAAATGTTTAAATTAAAAGTTTTAAAATGTCCTTTTTAATCATTGTTCGTTTCAAATTCATATCTTCTAAAACACATCCATTGTTTTAAGCTAATCAATTTTTATGTAAAGATGAAGAATTTTTTTATAGTAATAAATCAATCTGCAGATGAGGGAGATTTTTAATGTTTTCAAGTGTAATTTATTTGTTTGGATACTTCGGTTCCTTCACGTAATCAGGATGATTATCCCTTTTCCATCGCAGTCGGGGATATTTACCCTCTTATACAGTTGGCAAATGGATCTTTAAAAAAATACAATTCCTAGCATATTCTGATATCTGATGGAACATATACATCAACGAATTCAACATATCAATTTTATGTTCACATAAACTGAAAAAAGTTTATTTTTTTTTCACAGATTTTTGTCTCTATCTTATGGATAATCTGATGTTATGATTTATCACTTTTTTTATTATTATTATTAAATTATTATTATTCACTTTTTGTGATGGTTAGGGAAATCTATTTTCAATTGTGGCAACTTTCGCAGGGGCTATTTTACATTATTGAAGCAAACTGGTGGTCATTGATAAGATAGAATTGAAAAACTTTTGATGCTTGAAAATTATTAAAAATGTCATTAAATTAAGCGACAGTTTTCAAATAAATTTCAATAGAAAGCTAATTTTTTTTCTAATTGATGATGTAAGAATTGAAATTGTAAAATGTAGTAAAATGTAGTAAAAAATAGAAATTTGTAGTATTTAGAAAAGGATGTAAGCGCGATGAAAGCTAAAGCGATAGCGCCGTTTGTTGTCACAACAGTTTTACATTTCTAAAAATTGCCACTGTATTTTAGCTCGCGTCAAAAAGTAGAAAAACATCTTTGATATCGAAAGAGAAATTCACAGTGAAAAAAATAGGACTTTACGCTAATAAGGAGCTGTTAAATGAACTTATAATAAACCTACCAAAATAATTCCTATAAAATATTAGCCTTACATTGTTTATTCTAGCTAAAAATAAAATCATTATTTCAAGGGGTTTTTTTCTACCACAACAGTATTTTTAATAATTTTAAATTTCCTGAAATCCTTTACTTTTGGGATTTTTTTTTATTAAAAAGGGAAATATTCTAATCTATAATTTAAAAAAAAGTAATTGATAACATGTAATCAAGGTATGCAATCAAGATGAAGCAATAAATGACGGCTCCAATTCTAATTTTTATAATTAAGAAGGGAAAAATCAGTTAAAATTACGTCATGTTCACACAATCATATACATTTTTCTCTTTAGTTTTATCAATGTTAAAATGCATTTCAAGCTAAGCATAAGGTCATTTTCACCGGCGCAAATTTTTCACACGTACTTTATATACGTTACTTTAATGCTTAAACACCATGTATACAAATAAAAATATATTTTGTATTTAATTGTAATGAAAAAATGGCATCAACAAAGTTACAATGCATAATGATAAAATAAACCCGATGGACAATATTCCCGTGACGTCACGTTAAATATGAATTTTTATTCGCTTATAAAACACGCGGATAAATATTTTTACTGAAATTTAACTTGAAAATAAAAAAATTCGGCCTAAAAGCCACGTGATTTAATATTTATTATTTATCTTTTATCCTCGCGTCTACAGAGTAATCCTGGGATATAGAATAAACTCTGTGCTTCGCAACAGTGGGCGTTATCCGAATTGCCCACTTTATGACGTCATTAGCAAAAGTAACAGTTTAATTGAAAATTACGGTTAATTAATTAAATTTTCGAACAAACGAATGCACGATAACAAATCTGTGTCCAAATATCTTTCATTTAATAAAAGAATGACGTAATTTGATGCAATAGTTTGTTCTCACGGATTGTCAAAAGAAAACGCTTAGCGTTTTAAATATATAGATTTAAAACAATGTATATAATATATATATTTGCATTTAGTAATTTAGTAAAGTTGAGTCTTTGTAGTAAACTCAGATTTATTAAAAGAGATTTATTAAAATGTCAATATTGTTTATACGGGCAGAAAGAAGTCTAGTAAAGATGTATAATCTATACTATATACTAATCTATAAAATAATAAAGATGTACACATCTATATAAACAAGTATAGATGTGTTTATACTTCTTTTAAAATGATCATAAGCATTAGTATAAAACTAGTCAGATGTGCCAATATGAGGATTTTAAAGAACATTAACTAGAACTAATTTATATAATATTTATATATATATAAAATATATATAAATATATTGTACAACCTATAACTAATTTTAACCATTTTTGTTGGATTGTGTGCATTTTACAAAGCGAGCTATAGGCATAACATTTTTCAAACAAATCACTGAATTTCGGTGAATCTAGGAAAAAAGAAAAGGTACTTCTCTAATTATCCCGCCGACCATTTTTCATAACAAAAAACGATCGCCCAACTGTAACGCCCCATAAACGGGAGAACGTTGCCATTGGGATATCAAAATAAATAATTAAATAAAATATAAGAATTTAAGGACACAATTGTTATTTTAATGAATGAAATAACTCATGAATCAGTCAAACAGAATGAAAAATACAGGCAAATGGCGAATTAAAAACCACTCGATGACATAACAAACACGTATGCTTCTGCATTTTTGGCGTTTAATCCTACAGTTTGGCGATAGTTTTTTGTTATGAAAAGGGGTCGACAGGATAATAGAGAAGTACAAAAAAAAAAAAAAAACAATAGCGAAAAAAGTGACAAGAAACTGATAGATATTGAATAAATATTGAAGTTATTGATAAACAAGTAATATAATTTTTTTTAAAGTCAATTCCCACTTTTTAATCATAAATATATAAAATAAACCCGTGCAGCATTCATGTCCACGTTATCTTTATTGAACATTATTTTAGAAACATCGTTGTGGTATTTTATTTTTTGTTGGCATCACTCATTTGAGATAAATCTTTCATTTCATTTAGGAAAACAATGGGAGGAATTTTTTTCTCCCATATAAAAATTAAAATTAATTAAATTTAATAAATGAATTAATATTTGAAAAAACTGTATTAACATCCAGTGTCATCCAGTACAAGTTAAAAAAAAATTATTTGAACTTGAGTGGATGAATAGAAAATATTTTATGAACGATTGAAAATTCCAACAAGATATATATAGAGAGAGTGTGAGCTAATAGTAAGAATTTAATAAGTGTTAAAAACTAACGAGGTAACAAATGTTTATTAGCATTCCCGAATATTTGCTGTAAATGTTTGTGAATGCTATTAGCAATAGTGTAAAAACGTGACAATATTCGCGTACGAGAAAGATTGTTTTGATCACTTACTTGATTTTGGACATTCCCGAACGTGAATACGAATATTTTTCGATGTCTACGAATGCGAATATTCCAAAGTATTCTCGATTCACACCACTTTTCAATATTCGCATTGGTAGACATCGACGTGATACGTGTGTCCACTATTCAGAGGTGGAAGCATACAGATATATTCAAGAGTGTTCGCTAAATAAAGCTGTGTACAGTGGACGTTTTTTTTTGAAAAAATTGGGTCAACCCGACCACGACCCGCACGAGTCAAAACCCAATTCGACACTGACCTGAACACTCGAAACAATTGAAAGTCAAGCCGATCTGCAGCAAAGAAAAAAAAATGGCAACCGCACCCGCCATTTAAAAATATAGCCCCGACACGAACCACGAGCCGGGTTGGGTTGGGTAACCCGTCGCGATGCAGAACTGTTTCAAGTCGGGCCCCAAAATGTGTGTTGGATTTTTTTTTTTTTTATTAAATGTGTGTTGGATTTTAATCCTATCCCCTTACGTGAAAAGACCCGTTCGCTAATGTTCATCCTATGGGACATTATTTTTCTAAAATCTCGTTTGCATTTCAATATTTTTAAACGATTTGTTTTGCAATGGATAGCTGAGATCGATCTCTATTTTTGCCGTTGATTACTTTTTCGATTTTCTTTCGGGATTTTTTTTTTTTTTTTTCGAAGATACTTTCACTTTCAGAACCGGTTCCGAAAATAAAAATTTGTAGAAATGCAGTAGGGCCGGACTCGGGCTGAACGTTTAGCTTTTATACCGGGGTGGACTCGGGCCGAAATTTTATCTTTTATATCGGGCCGGGCCAATACATTTTTTGTACGGGTTGGTCTTCTGAACTAGGGCCGAAAAGTATTATACCGGGTCGGAGGCCAATACATTTTTTGTATGGGTCGGGCTGAGCTCGGGTCGGACAAATAATTTTTTTCTATTGGTCGGGTCGGGTGCGGGCCGGAAAATTTTGGCCCGTACAGACCTCTAGAACCCACAACGGAGTCAGGCTTAGATTTTTGACAGCTTTCCTTATACGAGAGCAGTTGGTTTGGGTGTGCTCTATCCCCTCCACCTCTTAAAGTTTGTGCAATCTTTTTTGTTTTTCTATCACCCTGTACATATTACAAACGAAATGTTTTGTTTCAAGTGTGTTGGTCCCAAAAAGTGTGTTGGACTTTAAGAAACAATCAGGGCTCGACTTAGAGGGAATCCACATGAAATTTTCGTGAATTGTCCTGAAGTGACTAAAGAGCATACATAAATTTCGTACATAGGCACTATTCATATCATAAGAGACGGTAGTCTCTTGAGTGACGCAGCGAAAAACCGAAAACCGTAAGCCCAAAACCGAAGATTCCGTCACTCTCATATATACAGCTAGCAGGACATCAAAGGAAAATCGAAACGCCGACATTTAATATCTCAGTAAATATGCGGCATACCGTTTCGATTTTTTCACATTAGTCTTATATCTATGGCCTAACTCTATCCTGAAATTTATAGATTTCTACATGCAGTAGATTTTGAGATCTGGAAACCAATTTTTAAGCGAAAATGGAAAATGTAATGGTGTAATGGGCACAGAGTTGTTATCTCGAAAATGGATCGAACGATTTTTTTTAAAATTAATATATTATATTAATCGGTTTTCGATGAAGCGTTTAAGATATTGCGCTAACGTAGGAAAACTCTTGTTTTTTATATAATCCAGTTTCAAAATTGGACTCTTTTCTTATGCTTTTTCTGGTAGACTAACATTAAGGATTTTCGGCCTTTTCACCCTTTTTTATTACTGCGCAGTCAGGATGTTCATGGGTATCACGGTTACAGTTAAACGTTATAGCATATATATATCGCTGAAAAAATATTTAGATTCTTTTTTTTTTTAATACGAAAACAGTTTTTAATGCAATTTTTAATATGTAATATATATGTATTAAATTAAATTATTGTTTGTATATTTTTCTTTTTTGTTATAATAAAGAATTTCTTATATCAAAATCTTCATTAAGTCGAAAAATATTTAGATTCCTTGATTAAAATATTGAAATATTTTATAATTATACATATACAATTTAATTGTTATTTATATTTAATTTGTGATTTTTTTAAAGGAAAAAAAAGATTAAGATTTTTTTTTATCAATTAATTTGCGTAACAAGGAATCATTCAAAATGAATCAATCATCAGTTTGTTTTCTTCGTGTGCGATGCGATTCGCTGCTATGAACATTTTTTGAAGTGTTGAAAATCAAATTTCACAAATACTTCTAACTTCTATTAACAAATACTTCATGAATATATTTTTAATTCCATGTTGTTTATGTACGATAAAAAACACGTTTGTAAGCTTCTGTTTCATAGTATAAGAATCCAAACATTCAGTGAAATGCGTATATTTGATCAGCTATATAAACAAATGAAGAATACAGTACCTTTTTTTTTTCAATTTCATTTCTTAAATTTGCATTTTAAAAACAGATAATAAAGAAATATGTATTTATCTTCTAATATTTATTTTCCTAAGTCAGAGAAATGCAAAGTTCTACCATTGTTTTTTTTGTTTTTTTTTTTCTAGTGAAAGTTTATTTTCAAATGTTAAATATAGATTTTACTTAATAAATCACGAAATCAGTCGTCAGTTCTCGGGGAAATGGTAGACGTGGCATTGGAAACCTAAAAATCATGAGAGAGGGTAATATCTTTAAACAAATCTTGTAGCAAAGTATTCAGTAGTATCTTGCACCAAATATAAGAAATTGAAAAAAAAAAAAAGGTACTGTATTCTTCATTTTTGTTTATGTATTGTCAAAGCTATGCATTCTACCGAATGTTTTTATTCTTGAAATAGACTATTTAAACAGAGATAGAAGTTTACCAAACTTTTGTTTCTTTCTTCATACATAAACAACATGGAATTAAAAATATATTTTTGAAGTATTTGTTAATTAAGTTAGAAGTATTTGTGAAATTTGTTTTTGAACCCGTTAAAAAATCTTCACAGCGCATGGAAAAATAGAAACGCTATAGAAGGATTTTTTTTTTCTTCAGTTACCCTGAAATTAAAACAATATATATATATATATATATATATATTTTTTTTTTTTTTTGGGGGGGGGGGGGGCTTCAGTAGTGCAAAACGTTCATATTTACTGATTTATTAGTTGTTTGTTTTCTTTTTAAAATTAAAATAATGTTGTTAAATAGCAACATCATGGTGTAGAAAAAAAAAACATTAAAAAAATGTGATGCATCGTTATGTACGAGAGATCAGTTTCAACTGACATTACAAAAATTTATTCACAAACTAAGACAGATAATTAAGAAAAATAGGTTAAATCCTAGAACAAGCGAGACGCTTGGCGTCATCGAATTTAGCGAAGCGATAAATGAGTTTTCTTGTTACCGGTTTATTTCTTACGTTTTTTCCACGCCTTCTGTGCTTGGTTCTAGCATGAGCAGAATGCATGGTTCTGAAAATTGAGCTGGTTTTTGAGGGAATTAGATTTGATTGGTTGGTTGACAGATTAGAATATTCTATAATAGAGTTCTATTGTCTGTGGGTTGGTTTGTTGTGTGTCAGATTTGTTGAATTATGTTTATGAAATGTGTTTTATGTCATAAAGGATAAATCCTGTGAAATATTAAAAAAAAACGAAGGATGAGAAATAACGGTAAGTGCATTTTTGTTGATTTTATATGATAAGATGTATTTTAAGCACTTTAGAGATTGCTGTAAACCGATTTTTGTGCGAACATTACTGACCGCAGCTTGAATGGATTTCATGCATTCTAGGGAGTGCGGAATATAGCAATTTTTGTGCATCCAGGATTTTTTTTTTTCAGTTAATGTACGCGAAGCATACACATATATACATATATATATATAAATTATTAACTGCTGTTTGAATGAATTTCATGCATTCTAGAGATTGCTGCACAGGGAGTTTCATGCATCCAGGATTTTTTTTTTCTGTTATGTACGCAAAGTGTACATATATATGTTACTAACTGGTGCTTGAATGAGTTTCGTGCTTTTGAAAAATCAGAAATCTCTAGATTCTCCCCAATCGTAACCTGTGTTCTTTGTAGCAGAGAATTCACTACTTACACAGTTTCTATGAAAATTTTTTCACGAAGTAAACATTGATTTTATTCCGTTTTGTGACAATTTACAAAGTTTTAGCAAGGAGGAAAAAATAGCTAAAAATTATTAAAAATAGAAAAATCTGGAGGAAAAAATTGCTAAATGTTTGTATGTAAAAATTGAAATATCCAGACGAAATATTGCTAAAAGTTTGTAAAAATAGAAAATCGTGAAGAAAAACTTGCTGAAACTTTGTAAATAATTGTAAAACGAAATAAAATTTATATTAAAATTGTATAATAAAGCTTGCCGTAAGCAGTGTGTAAGTATCTGCTTGCTTAAGCTTAAAAAGGCATTCGTTCTGATTGGGTAGAATTTGAAGGTTGCCGATTTTTTGGTTGACGTGCGTAAAAAAAATAGCCAAATCGGATGTTTTGCTTGTTCTAGGATTTTGTCCAATATATTTGATTAATGAATTCATCGATTGATACTTTGGCTTAATTAGATTTGAATTGGCTTAGTAATTTGAATCTTATCATGATGACGTTTTGATTTTGCGTGTCCCTGTATAAAAAACTCCTCAATGATATTTGCAAGATAAATACACTGTCACAATTAGATTCAAATTGGTTCAGCATTTCAACAGTGATGGTAAGGATTAAAAAAAAATTCATATTTTTTGCTTTTGTGTGTACCTTTTAAACAAACTGTAAGAGCTAAATGCTTGATTAGCTAACTCATTGATGATGCGGCTAAGTTTAGGGATTCACCCTCAGTTAGCCATCTTGTTTTTAAATCAAAACATTTTAACTTTTATTATTAAATATAAATCAATCAGTCAGTAAAATTAAATAACATGCTTATAATAAGTAAATATGAATGAAAATTATTTTGGAAATGAGAAACAAAACAAATATGTTTTGAAGTATAGATAAAATGCTTCAGTGATTAATTTGTAATCACTTCAGCATTTTATCTATATTTTAATTATAATTAGTGATCTTCTGTGATTATGTAACATTTCAGCGATGCTGGATTGAATCCCTGAAGCATTTTATCTATTTCGAAAAACCGAAGTCAGAGAAATGCAAGTTTTGTGCATCCAGGATTTTTTTTTCAGTTAATGTACACGAAGCGTACTCACACATATATATATATATATATATATATATATCAATTATTAACCGCTGTTTGGATGAATTTCATGCATTCTAGAGATTGCTGCACAGGGAGTTTCATGCATCCAGGATTTTTTTTTCTGTTAATGTACGCAAAGAGTACATATACATGTTACTAACTGGTGCTTGAATGAGTTTCGTGCATTTGAAAAATCAGAATTCTCTAGATTCTCCCCAATCGTAACCTGTGTTCTTTGTAGCAGAGAATTCACTACTTACACAGTTTCTATGAAAATTTTTTCACGAAGTAAACATTGATTTTATTCCGTTTTATGACAATTTACAAAGTTTTAGCAAGGAGGAAAAAATAGCTAAAAATTATTAAAAATAGAAAAATCTGGAGGAAAAAATTGCTAAATGCTTGTATGTAAAAATTGAAATATCCAGACGAAATATTGCTAAAAGTTTGTAAAAATAGAAAAATCGTGAAGAAAAACTTGCTGAAACTTTGTAAATAATTGTAAAACGAAATAAAATTTGTTTATTTTGTGAAAAAGCTTGCCGTAAGCAGTGTGTAAGTATCTGCTTGCTTAAGCTTAAAAAGCATGCGTTCTGATTGGGTAGAATTTGGAAGTTGCCGTTTTTTTGGTTGACGTGCGTAAAAAAAATAGCCAAATCGGATGTTTTGCTTGTTCTAGGATTTTGCCCAACATATTTTATTAATGAATTCATCGATTGATACTTTGGCATAATTAGGTTTGAATTGGCTTAGTAATTTGAATGTTATCATGATGATGTTTTGATTTTGCGTGTCCCTGTATAAAAAACTCCTCAATGATATTTGCAAGATAAATACACTGTCACAATTAGATTCTAATTGGTTCAGGATTTCAACAGTGATGGTAAGGATTAAAAAAAATTCATATTTTTTGCTTTTGTGTGCACCTTTTAAACAAACTGTAAGAGCTAAATGCTTGATTAGCTAACTCATTGATGATGCGGCTAAGTTTTGGGATTCTCCCTCAGTTAGCCATCTTGTTTTTAAATCAAAACATTTTAACTTTTATTATTAAATATAAATCAATCAGTCAGTAAAATTAAAAATCACAAAATTCGTCAAATGATCTCGGGAGAAAAATAGTGAAATTTGTCTAACAATCGCGGAACAGAATTGCAAAATTCGTCGAATGGCAGTGGAAAAAAAGTGCACAATTTGTTCGTTTATGGAAAAAGTCGTGAAATTCATTAATCGATAGTTGATAAATCACGAAATTCATCAATCGATAGCAGAAAAATCACAAAATTCATTGATAGTGGAAAAATCCCAAAATTTATCAACTGGTTTCAGGGGAAAAAAATTTCGAATATCGTCGAATGGCTTCGAGAAGAAAAAAAATCACAATCCGTCAAATAATTTCTTTGAAAAAATCGTGAAATTCGCCAAATGGTTTTGAAATTTGTCGAGCGACAGTGGGGAAAAAATCTTTTTCCATTGAATCATCGCAATTGGAATTATTAAGTTTGACCAGTGGTGGCAGTAAAGTCAGTCGGCAAATTTTCAGTATTACTTGCCGATTGGCGAATGGCAATTTTGTCCTATATTTTTATGCACTTTATCGATGAAATTCATGATTTTTTACATGCCTGATCGATGAAATTCAAGATTTTTACGCACCCAATTGATGACTTTCTTGATTTTTATGCATCCGTTTGACGAAATTAATGATTTTTACATGCCTGATAAACAAAATTCATGATTTTTATGCATGTGTTCAACAAAATTTATGATTTCCCTTCTCCCGATCCACAAAATTCATGTTTTTACTGTGCCTGATTGACAAAATTCATGATTTTCAACTGATATGCTTTCCATCGGCCAATTAATGAAATTCACAATTTTTCTTCTCTAGACAATGGCGAAATTCGCAAATTATTTTTTATTTTTTACCGTTCGTTGAAATTTACAATTTTTTCTCAAACATTCGATGGAATTCTTGATTTTTCCAAGCCCAGTTGTCGAAATTTGCGATTTTCCATGCCTATCGACAAAATTCATAATTTTGCAGAACCGATAGACAAAATTCATAATGTTTTCCTATGATCTATGGACAATTTGCAAATTTTTCCTGCAACTGTTCGTTGAAATTCTCGATCTTTCCACGCCATTTGAGGAAATTCGCTGCTCGATCCATGAAATTCACGATTTTAAGTGCCTTATCGACAAAATTCGCAGGTTTTTTCAATTGATTTACAAAATTCAAGATTTTTTTTTTTTTTTTTTTTGAGTGATTGACGAAATTTACAACTCCGGAATTACTGATTTTGGCATCTCTAGTTTCTGTTGACCGATTATTGAAATTTGCGTTTTTTTTTCTAGCGACAAAATGGCGAAATTTGTGATTTTTCCATGCCCATTTGACAAAATTCGCATCCAGTCGATGCAATTCATGATTTTATGCGCCTGATCGATGAAATTCATATTTTCCTACGATGTATGGACAAAATTTGCAAATTTTTCTCACGAATTATTAAGGAAATTCGAAATTTTTGGATAGGTTGGCATGTATGGTCTCTGCGGGCCACCAGTTATCCATCACGGGCCACAGGTTGTGCATTCCTAATCATGATGCAGTTTGGCTCATTCGACTCGACATCGATAGAACTTACTGATTTTAGTTTCACCACCAGGGGCAGTTATGTTCATATAGAACAGAGAGCGCCCCTGGCAGTGGAAGGGGAAATTAATGGATTTTGGAGCCAACTCAAGTTCTATGGGTCCCATCACAACATGGTTTGATTCATTCAACTTGTTTCAAGTTTGACCACCAGGGGGCGCATTCCCATCTTAGGTTCTATGGCCCGATCATGACAAGGTATGGCTCACTCAACTCGAAATCGACAGCCTCAAAAATTTCAGCTGTTTGTATAGAACAGAGTGCGCCCCCTGGTGGTGGAACATGGAACTAACAGATTTTGCAGCTAACTTGAGTTCTATGGGTCCCATCACAATGCAGTTTGATTCATTTGGCTCGACATCGACAGGATACATCGATTTTAGTTCCAAGTTTCACCACCAGGGGCGCTATCCTATCTCGTGTTCTATGGGCCCGAATACGGTGAGGTATGGCTCATTCGATTCGAAATCGACAGCCTGAAAGATTTCAGCTATGTTTGTATAGAACAGAGTGCGTCCCCTGGTGGTGGAAGATGGAACTAATGGATTTTGCAGCTAACTCGAGTTCTATGGGTCCCATCACAATGCAGTTTGATTTATTCAACTGGACATCGACAGGATATATAGATTTTAGTTACAAGTTTCACCACCAGGGGGCGCTTTCCTATCTCGGGTCATATGCGCCCCATCACGACGCGGTATGGCTCATTCGACTCGAAATCGACAGCCTCAAAGATTTCAGCCATGTTTGTATGGAACAGAGTGCGCTCCCTGGTGGTGGAATATGGAACTAACGGATTTTGCATCTAACTCGAGTTCTATGGGTCCCATCACAATGCAGTTTGATTCGTTCGACTCGACATCGGCAGGATATATCGATTTTAGTTACAAGATTCACCACCAGGGGGCGCTTTCCTATCTTTTGTTCTATGTGCCCCATCACGACAAGGTATGGCTCATTCGACTCGAAATCGACAGCCTCAAAGATTTCAGCTATGTTTGTATGGAACAGAGTCCGCCCACTGGTGGTGGAAGATGGAACTAACGGATTTTGCAGCTATCTCGAGTTCTATGGGTCCCATCACAATGCAGTGTGATTCATTCGACTCGACATCGACAGGATATATCGATTTTAGTTCCAAGTTTCACCACCAGGGGGCACTTTCCTATCGGGTTCTATGGGACCGATCACGACGACGTATGGCTCATTTGACTCGGAATCGACGGCCCGAAAATTTTCAGCTATGTTTGTATAGAAAAGGTTGCGTCCTTTGGCGGAGGAAGATGGAACAAATGGGTTTTGCCATGCATTTTCATCCTTCTAATTGTGTTACTCTCTCGCTGTATAATTTAAAAGTTGAGTCTTGGATTCCTCTCCCTGGGCCACCACCCTCATATTTTATTGGGGTCCAAGGGGTCTTTTTTAGCATTTCTTTAAAATTTTATTTTAATGATTAATTTATAGCCTATGCTTAATTTCGACTAATTGACATTCTCATCAATAACCTTAAAAAAGTAATGATATCAGTACAAAAACCCTTAACGGGTTAAAAGTTGTGACGCAGCACTTTCTTTTGTCTTTATGAATTTTAAATATGGGTCTTAAAAGCAATGATATCAAATTTAAGTGACGCTATGTTAATAATTATTTTTTTAAATCATAATTTTCTTTTTAGTTTTATTTATATTCACAGGTGCAATTATTATCTTAATATGAAAAAATATATAAAATTTATTCGCGGATGCTTTTTCATTCGCATCTCTCATGAATTCAAAATATGGGTTTTAAAAGAAATGATATCAAAATTTGAGTGACACCTTGACGTTAATTTAATAGGACTCTTTTAAAATTCAATTTAAATTATTTTTGGTTTGTCTTCTAAAGTATATTTACACATACAAACAATACTTTTAATTTTTCAATACACTTTTAAATATATTACTTTCACTGAGCCTATATTATGTATTGAAATGTATTTATTTCAATAAATTGATTTATCTTCTGTGCCACGCTATCCAAAATCATAAGTAAAATTTATGTAAATGATTATTTTGCGTCATAGTATCCAAACAAAGGGAAATGTATTCAAGTGGATAATATGACGCAAAATAATCATTTACATAAATTTTACTTATGATTTTGGATAGCGTGGCACAGAAGATAAATCAATTTATTGAAATAAATACATTTCAATACATAATATAGGCTCAGTGAAAGTAATATATTTAAAAGTGTATTGAAAAATTAAAAGTATTGTTTGTATGTGTAAATATACTTTAGAAGACAAACCAAAAATAATTTAAATTGAATTTTAAAAGTGTATTGAAAAATTAAAAGTATTGTTTGTATGTGTAAATATACTTTAGAAGACAAACCAAAAATAATTTAAATTGAATTTTAAAAGAGTCCTATTAAATTAACGTCAAGGTGTCACTCAAATTTTGATATCATTTCTTTTAAAACCCATATTTTGAATTCATGAGAGATGTGAATGAAAAAGCATCCGCGAATAAATTTTATATATTTTTTCATATTAAGATAATAATTGCACCTGTGAATATAAATAAAACTAAAAAGAAAATTATGATTTAAAAAAATAATTATTAACATAGCGTCACTTAAATTTGATATCATTGCTTTTAAGACCCATATTTAAAATTCATAAAGACAAAAGAAAGTGCTGCGTCACAACTTTTAACCCGTTAAGGGTTTTTGTACTGATTTGTATATACAGGGTATCTAGGGCTTAATTTGCGCCGGAGCCCAACGAAGCTCAGCTCCGGTACTTCTATGTTTTTAGTCAATATTTAAATATTATCCAGAATTCACCGGAACGCTTCCGAAAAATGAATCCTAAATGACCGCCTTCCCCCCCCCCCCCCCATTTCCAATCTTTTGCTTTCCAATCTTTTTTTTTTTTTTTTTTGCATCAAAACACTTATAAGTGACGTAAGGTGTCTCTCATGTAAGAGATGGAGACAGTGTTGAATTCAGGGGGTGGACACCTCCCCGCCTCGGAGCATTGACAGGTCCCTCCCGGGAGATTTGAGATTTTATGCTTTTAATGGTTAAAAAGTGCAATCCCCCCTCCCCCCCCCGGAACAAAGAAATGTTCCCCCCGCAGCCACAGAAATCCCTCCCGGAGAAAGGTGTCTGAATTCAACACTGGATGGAGATGAAACATGCTCTCAGTCTTCCGGTTTGGGCAAGCTCAAGCTCAATCTGTCTTCAATTCAAAATTTTGATAAGAATAAAGAGTCAACAAAAATAGTCTTTTTTTCTATTCTGCATAAGCTGTGAACAATTCCTTTTTTGTGTTTATTGATTCGCTGAACTCTGCGATTCATTAACATTAATATTAATATTAGGCAAACTATTTGGAAGTAGTCATAACTAAAAAGTGAAATAGATACGCAGATCGATGTATTTAAATTTTTTATTTTGCTCAATAAAAAAACAATGCTTTCAATTTTGAAAATAATGTATGAAATATAAATATGAAGATTAGAGTGACGGCGGAAGGGGGGAGGGAGGGGTACGCTACGGGTGTTAGAACTGCAGATTATTAGGGCTCCGGTACTTTTTTTCTTAGAAATTAAGCCCTGAGGGTATCATAAGAAAGATAAGAGATGATAGAATATACTTTTTTTATTTTGTATTGGAATGTAAGGGCTTATGCGAACCATGGAAATGTAAATACAAGTCTCTCTGTCATTCTTGGCTATTTGTCATAATTTCCTATGTATGCCATAAGATGTCTAAAAGAGAAATGTTCCCAATGGGACATCATTAAAAGTTTTAATTTGTGACGAGGATAATGTCAATAATGAATTTCTCTTGAAAACAATGGATTACAGGGTTATTACAGTAAAGTTATGATCATCAGCTTTCTGATGATGTAGTTGGTTATTTTTTTTTTATGTAGATTTCGTAAGAAATACTACCTATTACATTCTCCCCTAAGATGAAATTTCTGAAAAATTTTTGCAGATCTACGCCGATCACGACTCCCAGAACCCAAAACCACCCCCAGTTCAAAACTTTTTATATCTATCTATCTATCTATCTATCTATCTATGTCACTTTTTTATGGACACGATAACTTCCATAATTCTGCATAAATCTCTTCCAAACTGATACATAAAATCAAGGAGCATAAAATCTCGGTCAAGTTCGTTCATGGGCAAAATCGAACCAGGGGGGGATGGGGGGGGGGGGGTTGTGAAAATAGAAAAAAAACATAATTTCTTAATTATGATACGTATCGAATCCATTTAAAGTTATTATTACTTCTAGGAAAAACGCCGAAAATTTATGGAGGACAGATTTTTGATATCCTTAAAAATGGCCTCCAAGGGGAGGAAAAAAGGGGGGTTTTAACAGAAAAAAATTCATAACTTCGTCCATTCACAAGATATCAATCCGCTTAAATTTATCATAAATCCTCTTACTATTATCTAAAACTTTTGTATTGACAAGTTTTTTTTATAGGACCATCCCTTATAGCAAAACAAAAAATTAAAAACACAAAAAAATACCTGCCGGCTCCGCCTGCAAACAAGTTAGGTTTAGAAGTGGGTGTTTCCAACTACAGCATCATGGCAAAAAGGTCATTTCTTCGGCAATTCCCAATAAACAGGCGCCCCACGGTCTGCGTCTTCGAAATCTACCTGTGCCTGTAGGCCGAGCCGTCAGGGAATTTTTTTTTTTTTGGGGGGGGGGGGTGGGGGAGGGCATAGGCTACAGAAGCTGGGGAGAATGACCCCCTCCCCCTCCCCCGCAGAAATTTTTACAAAAATAAGAATTTTGGTCACTTTTGGCCAATTTTTATCATATGGTTCGAAAATCCCACTTATGCCAATGCCCCCCCCCCCCCCCCCCCAACTGGAGTGCTCTGGGCAACTACATCATCAGGCCCTGGAAACAATAGAAAAGAACGCAAGTAGATAAGGCAACGCCGTGTTGGCAGCCCGATTATTTCCTCGACATACACAACTACTGTTACACGATAAGCGAGATCAACCGTTTAAAACATGACGGGGAAAGAAGAACAACAACAAAAAAAAGATATAATTTTGAGGAGGAGGGGGGGGAAAAATACCGAACCGAAATTCTTTGGGGCACGGGAACGAATGTAGTCTATTAGAAAATGAAGAAGAGAAAAAAAAATGTTGTGGGATGTTTGGGAGAAAGTAGGTGATTTTCTTTTCTTGAAATTGGTCCTATTTTAGGGATTTCTACGCCCCAATGGCCACCCCACATTTTCCCAGGCTCCCTCGCAAAGAATTCGTCCAAGAATGTCGTACGAATGAATTCGTCGAGGTACATGGATTTTTTAACACTTTCTCACGTGTACAGGGGAAGGGGGGGAGGGTTACTGGATAATAGGGATGTAGGATTTTATGTTATAATCTTACAATGGCTAACATATTCATGTGACTTACGACTATAAATGACTACTAAAAGACCCTGCCAGGGCCCTTAATAATAAATAATAATAATAATAAAAAATTCAAATTTTTATTATTTTATATCTTTAACCCGATTTTGTATGACATTATAATTTTAAAGAAAAAATATTGATATTGAGTGATAGCACTCATTTTCTTGTTTTTTTTTTTTTTTTTTTTTTTTTTTTTACCCAGGGTCGTTTTTCTTAGTTTTAAAATAAAAAGTTCTTTTTGTCCGAACTCTTTAAAATCTTTATGGGTGATCAATAAAACGGTTTTACAGACTGTGTAAAAATTTCGTGAAAAAATAGTGTTATCGAGTTGTAAAAGAAATGTTTTCTTCTCGCTTTTTTGTTTGCTTGTTTGTTTTTGCGTTGGCTCCTTTAAAAAAAAATAGCTCCAATAAAATATAGTTCTCATGATCCGAACTCTCTGACATTTCAATCGGTTATAAATATAACTGTATCAAGTTTTCCTATAAAATTTTGCAAAAAAATATGCCTATTTATTAGTGAAAACATGTGTTCTTTAAAAAAAAGGTTTAGCTTTCAACCTCAGAGCAAAAATAAATTAGAAGGTCTATGCTTTCAATGCAAGGTACGACTTTATCCGTTTTTAATCAACCTTTTTCAACCCCCCCCTAGGCTATACAGGTGAGGGTTGGGTTAATCCATCCGGTTTCCCGTTTCTGAGGGTAGAAGCCTTCAAAAAAAGTTGACGCATGCACAAAGAGACGATTTTCATGTGGATTTGACAGAATGCACTTTTCGTTTTAAATATATAGATATCTGTTCGATTTAATACTAAATAACCATTATTAAATGAAATATATAAGAAACAAAGAGACGATTTTCATGTGGATTTGACAGAATGCACTTTTCGTTTTAAATATATAGATATCTGTTCGAATTAATACTAAGTAACCATTATTAAATGAAATATATAAGAATTGAAAGTTCTGATTTATTTTACTAAAAAGTTGTGCTAAAACTTACATAAAAAGGTTTTTTGGAAACATGAAAACTGTCAAAAGATTACTGCTTTCAGCGTTAATTACCTACTATTTTAAAATTCTTTAAACAGAAAATTGCATATGTATTACTGAAAACATTTTAAACTTCGGCATTTTTCAGTGTGTATGTTCAGAAGCCATGGTATACGAAATTACATTTTAAATTATCACACATTTAAAGAAAATTCAGTAAAAATTGAATGTAGTTTACAAGGGGGGAGGTGATATTATTAAAAGTCTCATAATTTTAAAGCTCTATAAACTAAACTAGTCGGATGTGCCAATCCCAAAGCATTCTTCTATATCATACATGTTAATACTTGAAAAATTCGCTATCGCATCACCAATAAAATCGGTATTTTTTGCCATGTTGTACGTCAGCTGCTTGTGAGTTACCGGGTTGTCTGTATACAAACAAAACACCCTTCGCTGCCTGAGCCGGCGATGTACAACAAAACTACGAAAAGTCGAGAAAATCGCACAGAAATCGCTATCACAGCGCCCCTTTTCGGCGGAATATCCCCAAGTTTAACTAGCAACTGCTTGCCATAGTCAAAAACATGTATATGAAATTTGGTCCAATTCTCTGCATAACACCATACTATTTTCGATGATACAAAGAGAACACGCAGACATATGGACAGACAGACAGTTTGTAAAAAAAAATGTTTTACTGGATATCTGACCCCTAAAACGAGTAAATTCGTCGAAAAATTTTTCGATTACAGTGCTTTCTTCTATTAAGGATAGATGAAAGTAAAAAATGTAGATTAAAAAAAATATATATTTGTCTGTTACATATTAAACCGAAACTTTTTACAGATTCCGTTAACAAAGCTACAATACTTTTAGTACACAAAAGAAAAAATAAAGAAAAAACTGCCCCGTTAAACTGATGGCATTGAGCTCACAGGCTATTCACACTAATTGTATATTATACTCTTATTTCAAAGAATAATGTTCCTCGAAAAATAAAGATATATACAATAAATTAAGGAGGGGAGGTCCCCGTTCTCTTGCTGTATGCTTAACCAATAAATCAACAAAACTAACCATGGAAGCGCCTTATCACAATGATCCTATATACAAAATTTGAAGCAAATCGGATAATTCTGCATGAATATATTAAGCGGAGGATTAACCCTGCGTTACCCCCTTTATACTTAACCAATGAACCCCCAAAACTAATCAGTTAAGTGGCTCATCAGAATAAACCGGTATTCCAAATTTGAAGCAAATCGGATAATTCTGCATGAAAAACCTATTTATATAAATTAACGGGGGATTATCCCCCGTTCCCCCCCCCCATTTATACTTAACCAATGAACACCCAAAGCTAATCAGGGAAGCGTCTTGCCAGAATGAACTTATGTACAAAATTTAATGCAAATCGGATATTTCTATCAAGAGTTATCGCGTTACGTACATACGTACGTACATACATACGTATGGGAGGGGGGGGGGGGGGGAGGTTATCTGATGATAACATCGACAATATTAAACTTGCCTGAAATAGAAAATGCAGGCCCTCATTTGCATACTCAAAATATTCTATAGAAAACGTTCTGTAAGAATTCTATCCCATATCTCCTCATCGTTCTAAAAATAGGACAGCACGCATAAGCGGACTGTATATAAATACTTTTGAATATTTTAATTCAAATTAAAGACGATTTATTATTCAAGAGTCATTTAAAGATATTTTGTCTTTATCGCAAGTTTAAATTAGTGTTGGATATTTTTTATTAAATTTTTAAAATGGCGATTTTTGCAGATTTTTTTTTTTTCACAATGCAGTGTTTTTAAAGTATTGAGCTCCGAGAAATTCATACATATAAATTTATTGAGCTATTATTCCATACTTTTATTACAAGTAAAAAAAACGTTGTCAAAAATTACTCTAGGAGATAAAATTTTCTTTGGATTTTCGACTGTCCTGAAAATAGGACATGGTACAATCCACTATTCTTCATCAGTTAGTCATCGAAATAACGATGCGAATTTTTCTCTGTTACATTCCAAACATTGCTGTTCTACAACTAATGCAAGCGCCTAACATTCTGTCTGACGTGCACATCAAATTCCTTAATAGTTCCCCCGTTTTATAACGTTGGAAATTGTACGTTAAACGTGACATATGAGGTGCGTTCGTTTTATAACGAGTTTGACAATGTAAAAAAAAATCTTCCTCATTATTTCAGTGAAAGGAATTATGTCGCCTGCTATAGGAGCGAAATGAGCATGTCTTTATATATATATATATATATATATATATATATATATATATATATATATATATATATATATTACATTTTATATATATATATATTACATTTTATATATATATATATGTATGCCACGTTTACAAATGCGAATTTTTTTTCACCCTGGAGATCTTGCTTTACGAATGATGACCTCCATGGTTTAATATTTTTAAGACTCATAATGAACGAATCTCCTGTGTTTATTTACGCTAATGATTTGAGATATTCGGTTAACCTAATATCCACTGAAGTTATCTCAGAATTTATACATTGTTGAACGTAACTCATCTCTAAAGCAAACAATTTCTTTTGAAAGATCCTTCTAAAAATGTAACTTTTATGCCATTTTATTCGAACAAATTATTTTGAATAAAAATGGCCGCCTGGCCTATGAAAAAAGATATGGTTAGTCCGCGTTTATTATCCTCAGTCACATGACTTGCGCTTTTATTATATATATTATATTATATATGATATTATTTAACAAAATAAAGAAAAGTTTCATGAATATCTTTTTAAGTTTTGATTCGATTTTCATAAAATTTGAAATGACTCGACAAAATTCTGCAACGATTCTATATATAAAGAATTCGGCTAGAGTACTGTTCAAGAACAATAATTGTTGGAAGTGCGTTTTAAGTTGTGGTAGGTTTTTTAATCAAACTAATTTTTTTTCCTATTGCTTGGTATGTATAATTGCATAGAGGATATGCAGAGCAGCGAGTACATATCCGTTTATTGATGAAAATTGCTTTTGTTTTGATGTGCGTTTATTCTTAATATTATTTGTTAATGCATTTGAAGCAGCATTAGCCGCTTCATGGAAGCTCAGTTTTGAAGACATATATATATAACACTTGCCTATTTAGGATTTTCTATTCCAAGGAAACCACCTGGCAGAAAATTGGGTATTAAACAGGTTAATGAATATTTTCTAAAGCTTAAAAATAAACATTTTATTTAAAAAAAAACCCCCAGAAATTCGACAAAGAAGATGACAGCTAAAAACCTGTACATCAAAACCAACAACTATTTGTAAAAAAATGTAACTTTGGACTATGCATAAGATGCTTTCTCCCATTCCACCTAAGTATAACAACGAATAGCAGCGGATTGTACCATTGTCCTATTTTTAGGACAGCCTGTACCTATCAAACTAATAATTGTTTGGTGAGTTTTTTGATTTTATGTGTATACAATATACATGGCTTAGAAAAACACATATTTAAGATTCTATAAAAAAATATTAATTTTTTTTCAATGCTTGGGCAATACAATATGGGCTGTAGAATTATGTCTGTTTTTTTTCTATCAACTATTTCTGTAGAATTTTATTACGATTTCTCTAGAATATAAAATTCTGCACAGCTCTAAAAATATTCGATAAAATTCTACGAACGTTTTAGAAACTTTTCTATTGAATTCTATAGGATAAATATTTTATACTCTATAAAACTTTACACAACATTTTATAAACTTTTTTATTGAATTCTATAGGATATTCTATAAAATTCAATATTCTATAGGATAAAATTCAATAGAATAAAATTCATATAGGATAAAATTCAATAGAATAAAATTCCTATAGGATGAAATTCAATATTCTATAGGTTATTCTATAAAACACAATCTTTTAGAAACATTTCCATTGAATTCTATAATATAGTCTATAGGGTATTTTATAAAACTTCACAGACACTTTTAGAAACTTTTCTTTTGAATTCTATAATATATTATATAAAACTCTGCAGAAACTTTCAGAAACTTTTCTATTGAATTCTATTATATATTCTATAGGATATTCTATGAAACTTTTAGAAAATTTTCTATTGAATTCTATAATATATTCCTATATTCTATAAAACTCTACAGAAACTTTTAGAAACTTTTCTATTGAATTTTTTCTATATATACTATAAAACTTCACAGAACCTTTTAGAAACTTTTCTATTGAATTCTATAATATGTTTTATATATATAATATTATATAAAACTCTACATGACCTTTTAGAAACTTTTCTATTGAATTCTATAGGATAAATATTTTATACTCTATAAAACTTTACACAACATTTTATAAACTTTTTTTATTGAATTCTATAGGATATTCTATAAAATTCAATATTCTATAGGATAAAATTCAATAGAATAAAATTCATATAGGATAAAATTCAATAGAATAAAATTCCTATAGGATGAAATTCAATATTCTATAGGATATTCTATAAAACACAATCTTTTAGAAACATTTCCATTGAATTCTATAATATAGTCTATAGGATATTTTATAAAACTTCACACACCCTTTTAGAAACTTTTCTTTTGAATTCTATAATATATTATATAAAACTCTGCAGAAACTTTCAGAAACTTTTCTATTGAATTCTATTATATATTCTATAGGATATTCTATGAAACTTTTAGAAAATTTTCTATTGAATTCTATAATATATTCCTTAGGATATTCATTAAAACTCTACAGAAACTTTTAGAAACTTTTCTATTGAATTTTTTCTATATATACTATAAAACTTCACAGAACCTTTTAGAAACTTTTATATTGAATTCTATAATATATTTTATATATATAATATTATATAAAACTCTACATGACCTTTTAGAAACTTTTCTATTGAATTCTATAATAAATTTTATAGGATATTCTATAAAATTCTTCAGAACCTTTTAGAAACTTTTCTATTAAATTCTATTATATATTCTATAAAACTCTACAGAAACTTTTAGAAACTTTTCTATTGAATTCTATACTATATATACTATAAAACTTCACAGAACCTTTTAGAAACTTTTCTATTGAATTCTATAATATATTTTATATATATAATATTATATAAAACTCTACATGACCTTTTAGAAACTTTTCTATTGAATTCTATAATATAATCTATAAAAATTCACAGAACCTTTTAGAAACTTTTCTATTGAATTCTATAATAAATTTTATAGGATATTCTGTAAAATTCTTCAGAACCTTTTAGAAACTTTTCTATTAAATTCTATTATATATTCTATAAGACTCTACAGAAACTTTTAGAAACTTTTGATTGAATTCTATAATATATTCTATAAAACTTCACAGAATCTTTTAGAAACTTTTCTATTGAATTCTATTATATATTCTATAGGATATTCTATGAAACTTTTAGAAACTTTTCTATTAAATTCTATTATATATTCTATAAGACTCTACAGAAAATTTTAGAAACTTTTCTTTTGAATTCTATTATATATTCTATAGGATACTATATAAAACTCTGCAGAAACTTTCAGAAACTTTTCTATTGAATTCTATTATATATTCTATAAAACTCTACAGAAACTTTTAGAAACTTTTCTATTGAATTCTATAATATATTTTATATATATAATATTATATAAAACTCTACATGACCTTTTAGAAACTTTTCTATTGAATTCTATAATATAATCTATAAAACTTCACAGAACCTTTTAGAAACTTTTCTATTGAATTCTATAATAAATTTTATAGGATATTCTATAAAATTCTTCAGAACCTTTTAGAAACTTTTCTATTAAATTCTATTATATATTCTATAAGACTCTACAGAAACTTTTAGAAACTTTTGATTGAATTCTATAATATATTCTATAAAACTTCACAGAACCTTTTAGAAACTTTTCTATTGAATTCTATTATATATTCTATAGGATATTACATAAAACTCTGCAGAAACTTTCAGAAACTTTTCTGTTGAATTCTATTATATATTCTATAGGATATTCTATGAAACTTTTAGAAACTTTTCTATTGAATTCTATAATATATTCCTTAGGATATTCTATAAAACTCTACAGAAACTTTTAGAAACTTTTGTATTGAATTCTATAATATATTTTATATATATAATATTATATAAAACTCTACATGACCTTTCAGAAACTTTTCTATTGAATTCTATTATATATTCTATAGGATATTCCATGAAACTTTTAGAAACTTTTCTATTAAATTCTATAATATATTCCTTAGGATATTCTATAAAACTCTAGAGAAACTTTTAGAAACTTTTCTATTGAATTCTATACTATATATACTATAAAACTTCACAGAACCTTTTAGAAACTTTTCTACTGAATTCTATAATATATTCTATATATCTAATATTATATAAAACTCTACATGACCTTTTAGAAACTTTTCTATTGAATTCTATAATATAATCCATAAAACTTCACAGAACCATTTAGAAACTTTTCTATTGAATTCTATTATATATTCTATAGGACATTATATAAAACTCTGCAGAAACTTTCAGAAACTTTTCTATTGAATTATATTATATATTCTATAAAACTTTTCTATTGAATTCTATAATATATTCCTTAGGATATTCTATGAAACTCTACAGAAACTTTTCTATTGAATTCTATACTATATATACTATAAAACTTCACAGAACCTTTTAGAAACTTTTCTATTGAATTCTATAATATATTCTATATATATAATATTATATAAAACTCTACATGACCTTTTAGAAATTTTTCTATTGAATTCTATAATATAATCTATAAAACTTCACAGAACCTTTTAGAAACTTTTCTATTGAATTCTATTATATATTCTATAGGATATTATATAAAACTCTGCGGAAACTTTCAGAAACTTTTCTATTGAATTCTATTATATATTCTATAGGATATTCTATGAAACTTTTAGAAACTTTTCTGTTGAATTCTATAACATATTCCTTAGGATATTCTATAAAACTTTACAGAAACTTTTCTATTGAATTCTATACTATATATACTATAAAACTTCACAGAACCTTTTAGAAACTTTTCTATTGAATTCTATAATATATTCTATATATATAAAATTATATAAACCTCTACATGACCTTTTAGAAACTTTTCTACTGAATTCTATAATATAATATATAAAACTTCACAGAAAATTTTAGAAACTTTTCTTTTGAATTCTATTATATATTCTATAGGATACTATATAAAACTCTGCAGAAACTTTCAGAAACTTTTCTATTGAATTCTATTATATATTCTATAAAACTCTACAGAAACTTTTAGAAACTTTTCTATTGAATTCTATAATATATTTTATATATATAATATTATATAAAACTCTACATGACCTTTTAGAAACTTTTCTATTGAATTCTATAATATAATCTATAAAACTTCACAGAACCTTTTAGAAACTTTTCTATTGAATTCTATAATAAATTTTATAGGATATTCTATAAAATTCTTCAGAACCTTTTAGAAACTTTTCTATTAAATTCTATTATATATTCTATAAGACACTACAGAAACTTTTAGAAACTTTTGATTGAATTCTATAATATATTCTATAAAACTTCACAGAATCTTTTAGAAACTTTTCTATTGAATTCTATTATATATATACTATAAAACTTCACAGAACCTTTTAGAAACTTTTCTACTGAATTCTATAATATATTCTATATATCTAATATTATATAAAACTCTACATGACCTTTTAGAAACTTTCCTATTGAATTCTATAATATAATCCATAAAACTTCACAGAACCATTTAGAAACTTTTCTATTGAATTCTATTATATATTCTATAGGACATTATATAAAACTCTGCAGAAACTTTCAGAAACTTTTCTATTGAATTCTATTATATATTCTATAAAACTTTTCTATTGAATTCTATAATATATTCCTTAGGATATTCTATGAAACTCTACAGAAACTTTTCTATTGAATTCTATACTATATATACTATAAAACTTCACAGAACCTTTTAGAAACTTTTCTATTGAATTCTATAATATATTCTATATATATAATATTATATAAAACTCTACATGACCTTTTAGAAATTTTTCTATTGAATTCTATAATATAATCTATAAAACTTCACAGAACCTTTTAGAAACTTTTCTATTGAATTCTATTATATATTCTATAGGATATTATATAAAACTCTGAATTCTATTGAATTCTATTATATATTCTATAGGATATTATATAAAACTCTGCGGAAACTTTCAGAAACTTTTCTATTGAATTCTATTATATATTCTATAGGATATTCTATGAAACTTTTAGAAACTTTTCTGTTGAATTCTATAATATATTCCTTAGGATATTCTATAAAACTTTACAGAAACTTTTCTATTGAATTCTATACTATATATACTATAAAACTTCACAGAACCTTTTAGAAACTTTTCTATTGAATTCTATAATATATTCTATATATATAAAATTATATAAACCTCTACATGACCTTTTAGAAACTTTTCTACTGTATTCTATAATATAATATATAAAACTTCACAGAAAATTTTAGAAACTTTTCTTTTGAATTCTATTATATATTCTATAGGATACTATATAAAACTCTGCAGAAACTTTCAGAAACTTTTCTATTGAATTCTATTATATATTCCATAAAACTCTACAGAAACTTTTAGAAACTTTTCTATTGAATTCTATATTATATTTTATATATATAATATTATATAAAACTTATTTTATATTATATATTCTATAAAACTCTACAGAAACTTTTAGAAACTTTTCTATTGAATTCTATAATATAATCTATAAAACTTCACAGAACCTTTTAGAAACTTTTCTATTGAATTCTATAATAAATTTTATAGGATATTCTATAAAATTCTTCAGAACCTTTTAGAAACTTTTCTATTAAATTCTATTATATATTCTATAAGACTCTACAGAAACTTTTAGAAACTTTTGATTGAATTCTATAATATATTCTATAAAACTTCACAGAATCTTTTAGAAACTTTTCTATTGAATTCTATTATATATTCTATAGGATATTCTATGAAACTTTTAGAAACTTTTCTATTAAATTCTATTATATATTCTATAAGACTCTACAGAAACTTTTAGAAACTTTCGATTGAATTCTATAATATATTCCATAAAACTTCACAGAACCTTTTAGAAACTTTTCTATTGAATTCTATTATATATTCTATAGGATATTACATAAAACTCTGAAGAAACTTTCAGAAACTTTTCTATTGAATTCTATTATATATTCTATAGGATATTCTATGAAACTTTTAGAAACTTTTCTATTGAATTCTATAATATATTCCTTAGGATATTCTATAAAACTCTACAGAAACTTTTAGAAACTTTTGTATTGAATTCTATACTATATATACTATAAAACTTCACAGAACCTTTTAGAAACTTTTCTACTGAATTCTATAATATATTCTATATATATAATATTATATAAAACTCTACATGACCTTTTGGAAACTTTTCTATTGAATTCTATAATATAATCCATAAAACTTCACAGAACCATTTAGAAACTTTTCTATTGAATTCTATTATATATTCTATAGGACATTATATAAAACTCTGCAGAAACTTTCAGAAACTTTTCTATTGAATTCTATTATATATTCTATAGGATATTCTATGAAACCTTTCTATTGAATTCTATAATATATTCCTTAGGATATTCTATAAAACTCTACAGAAACTTTTAGAAACTTTTCTATTGAATTGTATACTATATATACTATAAAAGTTCACAGAACCGTTTAGAAACTTTTCTATTGAATTCTATAATATATTCTATATATATAATATTATATAAAACTCTACATGACCTTTTAGAAATTTTTCTATTGAATTCTATAATATAATCTATAAAACTTCACAGAACCTTTTAGAAACTTTTCTATTGAATTCTATTATATATTCTATAGGATATTATATAAAACTCTGCGGAAACTTTCAGAAACTTTTCTATTGAATTCTATTATATATTCTATAGGATATTCTATGAAACTTTTAGAAACTTTTCTGTTGAATTCTATAATATATTCCTTAGGATATTCTATAAAACTTTACAGAAACTTTTCTATTGAATTCTATACTATATATACTATAAAACTTCACAGAACCTTTTAGAAACTTTTCTATTGAATTCTATAATATATTCTATATATATAAAATTATATAAACCTCTACATGACCTTTTAGAAACTTTTCTACTGAATTCTATAATATAATATATAAAACTTCACAGAAAATTTTAGAAACTTTTCTTTTGAATTCTATTATATATTCTATAGGATACTATATAAAACTCTGCAGAAACTTTCAGAAACTTTTCTATTGAATTCTATTATATATTCTATAAAACTCTACAGAAACTTTTAGAAACTTTTCTATTGAATTCTATAATATATTTTATATATATAATATTATATAAAACTCTACATGACCTTTTAGAAACTTTTCTATTGAATTCTATAATATATTTTATATATATAATATTATATAAAACTCTACATGACCTTTTAGAAACTTTTCTATTGAATTCTATAATATAATCTATAAAACTTCACAGAACCTTTTAGAAACTTTTCTATTGAATTCTATAATAAATTTTATAGGATATTCTATAAAATTCTTCAGAACCTTTTAGAAACTTTTCTATTAAATTCTATTATATATTCTATAAGACTCTACAGAAACTTTTAGAAACTTTTGATTGAATTCTATAATATATTCTATAAAACTTCACAGAATCTTTTAGAAACTTTTCTATTGAATTCTATTATATATTCTATAGGATATTCTATGAAACTTTTAGAAACTTTTCTATTAAATTCTATTATATATTCTATAAGACTCTACAGAAACTTTTAGAAACTTTCGATTGAATTCTATAATATATTCCATAAAACTTCACAGAACCTTTTAGAAACTTTTCTATTGAATTCTATTATATATTCTATAGGATATTACATAAAACTCTGAAGAAACTTTCAGAAACTTTTCTATTGAATTCTATTATATATTCTATAGGATATTCTATGAAACTTTTAGAAACTTTTCTATTGAATTCTATAATATATTCCTTAGATATTCCTTATAATATATTCTATAAAACTCTACAGAAACTTTTAGAAACTTTTGTATTGAATTCTATACTATATATACTATAAAACTTCACAGAACCTTTTAGAAACTTTTCTACTGAATTCTATAATATATTCTATATATATAATATTATATAAAACTCTACATGACCTTTTGGAAACTTTTCTATTGAATTCTATAATATAATCCATAAAACTTCACAGTACCATTTAGAAACTTTTCTATTGAATTCTATTATATATTCTATAGGACATTATATAAAACTCTGCAGAAACTTTCAGAAACTTTTCTATTGAATTCTATTATATATTCTATAGGATATTCTATGAAACCTTTCTATTGAATTCTATAATATATTCCTTAGGATATTCTATAAAACTCTACAGAAACTTTTCTATTGAATTGTATACTATATATACTATAAAACTTCACAGAACCGTTTAGAAACTTTTCTATTGAATTCTATAATATTTCTATATATATAATATTATATAAAACTCTACATGACCTTTTAGAAACTTTTCTATTGAATTCTATAATATAATCTATAAAACTTCACAGAACCTTTTGGAAACTTTTCTTTTGAATTCTATTATATATTCTATAGGATATTATATAAAACTCTGCAGAAACTTTCAAAAACTTTTCTATTGAATTCTATTATATATTCTATAAAACTTTTCTATTGAATTCTATAATATATTCCTTAGGATATTCTATGAAACTCTACAGAAACTTTTAGAAACTTTTCTATTGAATTCTATACTATATATACTATATATACTATAAAACTTCACAGAACCTTTTAGAAACTTTTCTATTGAATTCTATAATATATTCTATATATATAATATTATATAAAACTCTACATGACTTTTTAGAAATTTTTCTATTGAATTCTATAATATAAGGTAACTTGACAGAACCTTTTAGAAACTTTTCTATTGAATTCTATTATATATTCTATAGGATATTATATAAAACTCTGCGGAAACTTTCAGAAACTTTTCTATTGAATTCTATTATATATTCTATAGGATATTCTATGAAACTTTTAGAAATTTTCTGTTGAATTCTATAATATATTCTTTAGGATATTCTATAAAACTTTACAGAAACTTTTCTATTGAATTCTATACTATATATACTATAAAACTTCACAGAACCTTTTAGAAACTTTTCTATTGAATTCTATAATATATTCTATATATATAATATTATATAAAACTCTACATGACCTTTTAGAAACTTTTCTATTGAATTCTATAATATAATCTATAAAACTTCACAGAACCTTTTAGAAACTTTTCTATTGAATTCTATAATAAATTTTATAGGATATTCTATAAAATTCTGCAGAACCTTTTAGAAACTTTTGTATTAAATTCTATTATATATTCTATAAGACTCTACAGAAACTTTTAGAAACTTTCGATTGAATTTTATAATATATTCTATAAAACTTCACAGAACCTTTTAGAAACTTTTCTATTGAATTCTATAATAAATTTTATAGGATATTCTATAAAATTCTGCAGAACCTTTCAGAAACTTTTCTATTAAATTCTATTATATATTCTATAAGACTCTACAGAAACTTTTAGAAACTTTCAATTGAATTTTATAATATATTCTATAAAACTTCACAGAACCTTTTAGAAAATTTTCTATTGAATTCTATAATAAATTTTGTAGGATATTCTATAAAATTCTGCAGAACCTTTTAGAAACTTTTCTATTAAATTCTATTATATATTCTATAAGACTCTACAGAAACTTTTAGAAACTTTCGATTGAATTTTATAATATATTCTATAAAACTCCACAGAACCTTTTCTATTGAATTCTATTATATGTTCTATAGGATATTTTATAAAACTCTACTGAAACTTTAAGAAACTTTACTATTGAGTTGTATAATATATTCTACAGACTATATTCTAATAAAACTCTACAGAAACAGTCGAAAGAAGTTGTTTTCGCAGAATTTTTTTAATAAAATTATATAAGAAATTTTCGTAAAGGTGCTGAAAAAATAAATGCAATTTCTAAGAAATCTTTAAAGTTCGCTCGAATTTTCTGGAATGAAATTTTATAAAAGCACAATGTTAACGTTGTCAAAATAAAATGCCTACAACTCATACATATAGACAGACTTGTTTATCCCGAATTCTTGAAGAATGCAATGGAAGTCTTTAAAAATATCCTCAAATTTCTACTGGGAAAAGACATTTTCGGCAATAAAACGTTTGAAAACATATGTGTGCAAAAATGTAAACATTAATTTGATAATTAAGTTGACACTAACGTCGATACGTCACCAACAAGCATCTAATATGAGTTCATAATTTAACCAGCGGACACGTGCGATGATTTCGCACTGCACTCTAATATTCTATAAGATGCAAACAATATGAGTCAAGACAGTTATATCATCTCATTCTTTTCATCAAAGTTGCAGTAAACACTGATCGAAGATAGCAAAAGGTACGCGAGAGAGAGAGAAAAAAAAATAACAATCGTGTGTTATTTTTCTTTCTCTGAACTGCATTAGAGGATAATGACTAAACGTGAAATGCCACTGCTTTGATCGATGGATGGTGCCTTTTTTTTTTCTAAACATTTGAATTTGAATTTTGTTTTTTAATCATAAATATAAAATTAACCCTTGTGGGGACATATCACTTTACCTTTTTTGTACATTTTTTTTTTTTTAAATAATCAATGTTGAGCACGCTATAATGCGTTTTTTTTTGTTTTTTTGTGGAACATTGATTGGAGAAAAACCTGTCATTTCATTTATGAAGACAATGCTGCTTTAATTTTTAATGAACTGCCATTTTTAATCAAAAACATGTTTTAACAAAATGTGAGTGTACTATGTCAGAATCTGGTTCGAAAACCTATCGAATGATACATCATTCATGACTGTACGTTTTGTAAATGCAAAAAAAGAAAAAAAAATGTTGAAGATAGAAATAATATATATGATTTGCAATGGAAAACGATTAAATTTTCTTTTGATATTATAATAAACTGAGTTATTTGAACACACATTAAAGTTTAATAATTTTTCCCCTCTCATGTGCTAAAATTTCCGATTCGATGAAATAAAAATAGAGTAACCCTGAAATGAAATGAAAGCAAACAAAGATAATCTAAATCTGGACTCACCCACGCACTGGTGTGCATCCCTGGCTGTGGCCCGACCCCACGGCCTGTCGAAATGGAACGGCCGGCAACGCTCGCAGTCCCTCCCGGCCGTGTTGTGCTGGCATTCACACGCCAGCGTACCGTCCTGGTCCGGAACACAACGACTGGCGTGTCCGTTGCACTTGCAGCGTCCGCCCACAGACAGATCGGCCACGCTGTACGAGTGACCACTGTCCGAGCTACTATTTGTCACAATCGACTTGACCAACACTATCCTTATGTCGGTTGCAGTGACCCAGTCCTGTAAAACTGGACTGTTGTCGAAGTCATAAGCGGACGGCCGGCCTTCTAGCAGGCTGAAAGCCACTCGGGTGGACAGGGGGTGTGGGTCTAACGAACACACGGCCTCCTGTTCGTTAGACCTGGTCACTTGTACACTAGGGTGTTTTCCAAACACCCTCCGGCAAAAGTTCGAGTAGAACTGCATGGGTATCCATGTGTCGCCGTAGTTCATACTCTTGTACACAGCGAGGGAGTCCGGTTTCGAAACCAGTCCACAAAACTGGACACTCACGTACGTCAGTTCGTATTTTTTCCCCAGTCTGAGCGTCAGGTTGAAGGCGCGACCCTGGATCGGGTCGGAGATCCAGCAGGTCGCGTTGCTCGGGTTGTGCAGGTCGGTGAGTCGGCAGGAAGGGGGGTCGCACGCCCCTCCCCCTTCCACGCCTCGTCCGAAAGCGGCGTTCACGAAATCCGGCACGCACTGCCGGGGTCGGCCAGACGACTCCTCGTGGCACGGATCGTCTGCTATCGTCTGCGGTGGCAGGACCGCCGCTAGCAGCATGAGCAGCAGCAGCATTGCGCTGCTATCGACTCTCTCTCTTTCGCGCTCTCTCCTCCCTGCTGCTCTTCTTTTGTGAATGAACGGGAGAGGGGAAGGATTTCTCCTTCATCTTCTTTTTTTTTTTTTTTTCGGTGTTTTGTTATTTGGCGGAATATCGCTGTGCTCTGGCGGAGGGGTTTCAGCTGCGATCGCATTTTTCGCAAAATAGGAAAATACCATTCAAGACATGTAACAATTAAACTAGATTTTTTTTTTTTTTTTTTTTTTTTTTCTCAAGGGCTTGCGGGCAGGGCAGTTCAAAAACATTTTAGGCAGATTTCGTAAGAAATTACATTCTCTCCTGTTTTGGATTTCTGAAATTTTTTTGCAAATCTACGCCGGAACCCAAGACCAGCCCAGTTCAAAACTTTATCTATATCACTTTTTTATGGACACGATAACTCCCATCATTCTGCACACATCTCTTCCAAACCCATACATAAAATCAAGGGACATAAAATCTCGGTCAAGTTCGTTAACGGGCGAAATCGGACCAAGGGGGGGAAAATGGGGGGCTTTTTGTGAAAACAGAAAAACCCCAATAATTTCTTAATTATGATACGTATCGAATCCGTTTAAAGTTATTATTACTTCTAGGAAAAGGGCCGAAAATTTATGTAGGACAGATTTTTGATATCATTAAAAATGGCCCCAAGGGGGGAAAAAGGGGGGGTTTTAGAAGAAAAAACTTCATAACTTCGTCCACTCAAAAGATATCCAATCTGCTTAAACTTATTATAACTCCTCTTATATTATCTAAAACTTTTATATTGACAAGTTTTTTATAGGACCAACCCTTATAGCGAAAAAAAAAATCGCTGCCGGCTCCGCTTGCAAACAAGTTAGGTTTCGAAGTGGACGGTTGTCGCATCCAATTGTCGCATCATGGCAGAAAGGTCATTTCTTCCGCAATTCCCAACAAACAGGCGCCCCACGGTCTGCGTCTTCGAAATCTACCTGTGCCTGTAGGCCGAGCCGTCAGGGATTTTTTTTCTCAAGGGCGTGCGGACAGTAGAGATGAGACGGACTCGATTTTTATACCAGCCCTCGGGCGGGCTCGGGTTCATTCTTTCTGAAATTGGCAATTTTATTTATTCTCGTACAGAAACTAAAAAACAAAAAAAAAATCCCCTTAAAAATTATTTAAGTCATTTTAATTCTATTTTGAACAGAGTGAAAGAGAAAAAGACATTTTTCCCTTTTGCAGTAGTAGCAGTAGAGCGCTATTTTTAAAGAAAACTTGTGATATTTTCAGATTTATGTTTGGCATTGATGGGTAGCGACGGCCAATCGCAGAATATAGTGCCATTAATACATTTTTTAATTGGAATGTTTATTTATTATTACTTTTTTAGAGATCTAACGCGAAATCAATATTTTGTTTTAAGTCAATTAGAATTAGCCTAAGGCTTGCAATATTGTTTGCGAGTGCTAATCACAATGTATATGAAAATAACATTAGTGATTCTATCAGTTTTTCTTCTTAAACTCTGCTCATTCTGTGGCTCTTCTTTTTACATTCATGAAGTCATGTTTATTCGTAAGTAGATAAAATCGGCATGTATTTTGTTATTCCCTATAGATATCAATCGAGCAGTGTTTTCTCTTTTCCTATAAAAGCCTATAAATAGGGACTATAAATAGGAATTAAGGTAATGTTGTCAAATTTTTAATTTAAGCTGATTTTCAAGGACACGAGAATTACGAAAGATGTACACATTTTACAGAAAATAGAAAAACGTTGTTCGATTCTTCGTCATATAGTTCGTAATTTTTGCAATTTTCAATTACTTATTCGTAAAACGCATTTCGTTAATATGGCCATCAGATTTGCTTGTTGTGGAAGAAAAAAAAAATAATCTTTTTAGAGATGTGTATTTTTATTTTATACTAAACTTCTCTTTTGATAAGATTGAATGTGAATTTCTTAAAATTTATTATATTAACAGCTATTTTCATGTACGAAGTTGTTAAGAAAATAAGATATTACATTTTTAGAACAACTTTTAAATATTATGTAATTTTGCTTTTGGTATACTTTTTGGTATCGGGCTCGGGCTCTAATGACAAAAAATGTTTCGGGCTCGGATTTAAAATCGCGGGGCTCGGGCTACAAAAAGTGAGCCCGAACTTTTTTCTAGAGGGCAGGGCAGTTCAAAAACATTTTAGGTAGATTTCGTAAGAAATACTACCTACCATTCTCTCCTGTTTTGGAATTTCTGAAATTTTTTTGCAGATCTACGCCGATCATCACTCCCAGAACTCAAAACCACCCCCAGTTCAAAACTTTATCTATCTGTAAAGAATTGAGTCTCTTCACCCAGGTGTAGTGTGTGTCATCTTAGACTTTCCCGTGAGAACGCTGAGAAAGAACTTTTTCCTGCATATTTTCTCACGCTGGTGCAGCTTTGAAGTAAAGTAAAACGCCGAATGTCTTTTGTGCTGCGAGCGAAACGCTCGGACATTGATGCATCGAAAATGATCACCCCAGTAGAAGCCTTGTGCTTTGATCTATGCCGGTGTCGGGGGAGACGATCTCTGCACACGATTTTATGTCTGCACACGATTCTATGTCCTTTGTTGTGGAATATCCAATAACAGACTTGTTATAAACGGGAGTGTCGTATCCCAGAGTTGCTTAGAGGCTGAGGAGTTTCAAGATGCTCCGCCTCGACCAAATCCCCGCCCCTAGTGTAAAATCCCCTGTGAGAGATTGAGAGTTAGAAAAGTCAGTTTGGGAAAAGATTACAACAAGTGAGGTTACTCTCAGTAGAGAGAGTAAGAAACATCTGTTTCGGACTTAGCGTAGTTAAGACGCTGGAGAGGTCATACCTCTAACGTATTGATACGTCACGTATCAGAGAAAGCCCCAACGAAGAGAAGGCACGACTAGAGCTCCTATAATACAGGCTGAATCATACCGCCATTTAATGACCCAGCGGACCAAAAACCAAGCTAAAACCGGTTTGCTTACCGTACTAGTGGACCGCGAGTGACAGTAACAGGTACGGCAAACACCTGCTCAGGCGGTTTACTAATGCTGAGCTAGGTCACAATATGGCGGTTATTTTGGGCAACATAATGGATATGCGTCAGCTCCCTTTATAGGAGCCTTAGGCACGACAAGTGCCAGTGAAGGAGGTCTTAATTGTGTCTTATCAGAAAAACCAAGAGATTCCGAGTGACGGAACGGGTACATCTAGGCCCAAGCGAACTGAACCAAGAGATTCCGAGTGACGGAACGGGTACATCTAGGCCCGAGCGAAACTACGGCAGATTGTGTTTTGCAGAAATTATCGTTTTGAGAGTTAGACTCCAAGTCATTAGAATATTAATTGACCCTCTTAAATAAATTAAATGATGTAACTATCCCTTGTATAGAATCTATATTGTGTTACAATAAAAATTCTATTAAAATTATATAAGAATTCTCTCTGCAATTGATTCAATCACTTACCATCATTATCGGGTCTGCATAGAGGAGGCGTTAAATATCTAACACTTTTTTACGGACAAGATAACTTCCATAATTCTACACAAATCTCTTCCAAACGGATACATAAAATTAAGGGGCATATAATCTCGGTCAAGTACCCCCATAACTTCCTAATTATGATACATATAGAATCCGTTTAAAGTTATTATTACTTCTAGAAAAAGGGACGAAAATTTATGGATGATAGATTTTTTATATCATTAAAAATGACCTCAATGTGTGTCTGGGGGGGAGGGATGGAATAGGAATTTAAGAAGAAAAAAATTCATAACTTCGTCCATTCACTAGATATCAAATCCGCTTAAATTTATAATAATTCCTCTTAATATTATCTACAACGTTTATATTGACAAGTTTTTATAGGGAACAGAAAAAATAATTCTTGCCACCTCCGCCTACAGACCCAGGTAGATTTCGAAGTGGGCGGTCCCAACGGCTGCATCATGGCAAAAAGGCAATTTCTTCTGCAATTGTCAATTAACAGGCACCCCACGGTCTGCGTCTTCGAAATCTATCTGTGCCTAGGTCGAGCCGTCAGTTTTTTTTTTCTTTAAACTTTCTCTTATTAACACTTTCCAACAGAGTTGAAAAGTTTATGAATTTGGTTTGTCTGTCTGTGTGTTCGTGCTCTAACTCCCGTAAATTTACTGGAATTGTCATGGATTTTTTATACACTATTGAATTTTAATATAGACTGTTCGGTATTGAAAATGAGGTGTTCAGCACTTATAATGCATTTACAGGGACACACAAACGAATTCCATTACATTATGTTCGATGGGGAAAAATCGTTTGCGGTGCATTTTGAACATGTCATGATACTTGAAACAGAATGGAATTTAAGAGGATCACCCAGGTTCAATACAACTTATTTTGTATAGCGTAAGGATTTTACAGGGTGAATTCGTTTAAAAAGACATATATCACCTTTTAAAATGGTCAAAAATTCAATTTCAAGGTTTTGATGCGAGTAAATAGTACATTTTATTCTGAGTAAAAAGTTACCAATGTTTTCAGAGGCGATAATTATGGATGAAGATGTAAAGCAAAATGCAATCGCCATTCTTTGTTTTTGAATGGGGAGTGAAAACTTTAAATTCATTTAATTCACAACAATGATTTACAAACTTGCGCGCACGATTTCTCCAGAAATAATTTAGATAGAGCCTCAAAAATTTTCAAACTTATTCATGTTGTAACAATGAACAAAATGAACTAGAATCTTTTAATTTGATCAATAAATTAAAAAATAACTAACTGTAATTAATTTAAAAACGCATTTTGAATGCTCTTAATTACTGTTTATTACAGTTAATTACATAATATTTCAAATTTAAATTGCTTAAAAGGCGCAAAGCCAACATAGTGTCAAAGTACTCAAGCCGGGACCCAAACCCGAGTCATGGTACTTTTGGCTTCCCGGCATGGGTACTTTTTCACTATGTTGGCTTTGCGCCTTTTAAGCAATTTAAATTTGAAATATTACGAATGCAAGGCGTGAGAAATTTTCTGTGGAAAAATTTCCAAGTATTATATACAGAGTTAATTACAGTTTATAAATACAGTTTATTACTTTTAATTACAGTTAGTTATTTTTTAATTTATTGATCAAATTAAAAGATTCTAGTTCATTTTGTTCATTGTTACAACATGAATAAGTTTGAAAATTTTTGAGGTTCTATCTAAATTATTTTTGGAGAAATCGTGCGCGCAAGTTTGTAAATCATTGTTGTGAATTAAATGAATTTAGAGTTTTCACTCCCCATTCAAAAACAAAGAATGACGATTGCATTTTGCTTTACATCTTCATCCATAATTATCGCCTCTCAAAACATTGGTAACTTTTTACTCAGAATAAAATGTACTATTTACTCGCATCAAAACCTTGAAATTGAATTTTTGACCATTTTAAAAGGTGATATATGTCCCCTTAACAGCCTGACTAGGATCGGTCATGGTTAGAAGTGCTTTTTCCGCTGTGACATCTGATTTTATGTAATTTTGAATGTATTAAGTGTTGTCTATAAATTTTGTAGATCCTATACAGGGCTGCACGAAAGACTTCGAAAAGGGGCTGCCACTGATGAAAGTGAATTTTTATTGAGTTATGTATTTTTTTAATGGCTTATTTATATATCTCGTTTTATCGTATGAAAAAATTAAATTTCTTAATAATATTCTGGAAAAAGTTTCATCCTCCATGCCGGATGCATGATTTTTCGTTCTTGTTTAACACAACCTGGTTTTCGTATGTAAAGATGGTATTTCGTAATCGATTTTTAAACACACTTCTTGATATAGGCTAGAAATATAAAAATTACGTTCACAGTTGGAGACGCGTCTGGTAAAAAGCACAAGCAAGTGAATTTATTAAAAAAATACATAATTTTTGCTCTGTTTCTTTCTTAAGAAAGGGCAACATAAAAGAAAAAAATCCCTGACGGCTCGTCGTACAGGCACAGGTAGATTTCGAAGACGCAGACCGTGGGGCGCCTGTTTATTGGGAATTGCGGAAGAAAGACCTTTTTGCCATGATGCGGAAGTTGGGACAGCCCAATTCGAAATATACGTGTGCCTGTAGGCGGAACCAACCTGGTTTTTTTTTTTTTTTTATTTATTTACTTATTTATTTATTTATTTATTTATTTTGCTGTAAGAGTTGGTCCTATAAAAAACTTGTCAGTATAAAAGTTGTAAATAATATTAAGGAGATTTATAATAAACTTAGGCGGATTGGATATATTGTGAATGGACGAAGTTATAAATTTTTTTCTTCTTAATGAGGGCTAATTGGGGGCATTTTTAATGAAATCAAAAATCTGTCATCCATAAATTTTCGGCCATTTTCCTAGAAGTAATAATAATTTTAAACGGATTCGATATGTATCATAATTAAGACATTATAGTTTTTTTTTTTCTGTTTTCCCAAAAAGCCCCCCCGCTGGTTCGATTTTATGGCGCTTGATTTTATGTATCAGTTTGGAAGGGATTTGTACAGAATTATGGAAGTTATCTTGTCTATAAAAAGTGATATAGATAGACAGACAGATAAAGTTTTTTTTGGGTCCTAGGAGTCATGATCGGCGTAGATCTGCAAAAATGTTTCAGAAATTCCAACTTAGGGGAGAATGTAATCGGTAGTATTTCTTACGAAATCTACCTAAAATGAAACATTGTTTAAACTATCTTTTTAGGAATTCTAAACTGATTTTCTCAACGTAACTTAATTCATATTAAACTATTAATGGATGAAAGCGTATTTTTGTTAAACATTACACTCTTCATTTTTTATTTATAATTTATATTTTTATTTATATTTTCTACTTTTTTAGCCTTTAATATGTTTTACTGTTGCCATTTCAAAGCCAGTCGGCCTATTCTAACGAGCGTCTATGGGCGCATCATTAAATCCATTGTTGTTTCAACTGCTGTACAATGGTATACTTCTTTTAATGGCTGAAAGGCGTAAAATAAAAATATTATAAACAGTAAGATAAGTGTTGACATGTTTCAGCTCAATCTGAGATATTATCAAAACAAATAAGAATATTCTATAACTGCACGGTACAGTCTATGAAGTTATTTGGGTGGATATATTTTTCTCATGGTAATAGAGTACCTCCTATTATACATCTATTTATATCTATTTATATCTCCCTGATTTTTCTACATGCGCAAATAATTGTAACAGATTCGTATACAATAATCTATAATTGCTTTCAAAATATATTTGGTGCTGCCATCTGGTTTCGTTATTTTGAACCATTTTTCCCGTTTTTAAATTTTTTTAAAATTTCCCTTTATACCATTTTTTTTTCTGAAGACATTTAAGTTAAAACTTTGAAAAATATATAAACATTTTAGAAATTACACAGAAATATATTTTTTTAATTAAAAAATAGTCAAAATTACGTGAAAAATTGACATTTGTGCAAAACATGATCACTCAAAATGAAATCAATGCATTTACATTTTGTAAATTGCATAATAAAGAGAATAACTTTCTCTAGGACATAGACTGGCCGCATTATAATAGCATCTCTATTGCAGAAGCTATGGCACTTAAACTACTAATGTAATGAAAAATTCGTAAAATTTCTTGCAACTTTTTAAGTTATATCAGTGTAAATATAAAACTAATTAATATATCATCCTGATTGTAGTCCATTCCCTCAATAAATATTTGTAAAATAAGTAAAAAGAAATTCAAGACATTTCATGCATAATTTTTTGCAATAGGATGTTTTGCGTACAGTAAAAATCTGAAAAACTTCATTTTGAGAAAAAGCTAAAAATAACTTTCAAAGGTGGTGCTTGCTATAATGATAATTATTATTGTTTAAAGGTAATAATAATAACTTAATAATTATATACTCCATGTATTTTCTTGTACACATAATCCAATTGAAATGCTAAATCTCGAAAAAGAAGAATGTAAACATATACATTTCAGCTTACTTCCGGTTTGCAGAACGATATTTCTGGTTGTAAAATTCTTCGGCAAGCTGTAATAGATGTCACTTTAAACGGCTGTAACTCGGGTTTTAATTCAGATACAAACACAATTAAAGAAGAATTCGATAGATAAAAGATTGGATTTTAATATTATTTCAAAAAGGAAAAATCGAGATTTTAATCGAATGACGTTTTACCTTAAACTACCTAAAACTGCCGTCTGGTTTCGTTACCCCGTAAGCCCGGGTTTGACGCCCTAGTTTATAGATAAAAGTATTAAATTTATAAAAAAGAATTTTTCATATTTATGTTAGTGGAAGTAACTTTCTTTTTTCCATTTTTAAATTTTCAGTATTAACAGAAACGTAATATACATTATACAAACGCAACCAAAGTAATAATAAACTTAAAAGTAAAACTTAATAATCACAATTTGGTTTAAACTAAACCAAATTGAAAAAGAAAAAAAAATCTCTCATTTTATCGTATAAGAACGAAAGTATTTAAAGCACTAAAAGACGCTTTTTTAAAATAAAAAAGTGCCTCATTATACATCGATGAATAAATTAAAGTATTTAATATAAGTAGTCTAGAGATAAATTAATCCATAAAGAATCATCAAATTCTTTTTTCACGTGTCCATATCGCCCACGTTTTACCAAAATCAAAGAACCTTTAGAAAATTCAATAAATAAATACTAAACATTTAATTTCCAACTTCCAAATAATAGTACTAGATGGCAGCACCAAACGATTTTTCAATGACAGATGCACATCGTCTACGCCTAGTTCTTTTGTTCATTCTTCTAAATCCTAAATGGTTTTCAAGTTTATTCAAAATCTATCGCTTTTTAATAAAAATCTCCATCCATGAAAAAAGCAGTGTTGGAATCATTATCTCATTTCCCATCAATGAAAACGTAGACTAATCCGGTGAAATTTCCAACTCTTTAATAAAAAAAATTGTCTGGTGCTGCCATCTTGTGTTGTTATTTTGAAAGTAAAGATCGAATTTCTTGTACTTGGCTATTTTTCTGTCAACCACTCTCTGAAACTGAGATTTTTAAGATGATTAGACAGATATTTATCTCTCTCTCTCTCTCTCTTCTTTTTTTAAAAATGAGATAGGAAACGGAGAGTAATTTTTTTTCCTTAACTAAAGTGACTCTCCCACAAACTTTATAAAAATAGAATAAGTCAATAAGTAGCGTACAAGCGCTGCAATTGAAATACACTGCGCCCCGTTTTTTCGCTTTATAAGACGATTTCTCATCCGACGTCCATTTTTGAATTCGGCTTTTATTTCATATCTGATAGTGTGCATCTATCCTTTTGGTAACTTTAACATTTTTGTAACGATTCTTCTATTGCCTATTCAAAGATAAATTCTTCTAAAGTGACAGAATTTCGTTAAAAATTCTTCGAAAGTTACAGAATTTCGTTAAAAAAATAAAGTGACGACGTGAAGAGGTCCATTCTCGACCGAAAACAACAACCATTTTCCCAATGGATAAAAAATTCACTTACTTTTATCCACTATTTTTTAAATTCCTACTATTATCTTTATATATATCTTGTTGGAATTTTCAATCGTTCATAAAATATTTTCTATTCAGCCATTCAACTTCAAATACATTTTTTTAAACTTGTATTGGATGATAATTGATGTTAATACAGTTTTTTCAAATATTAATTCATTCATTAAATTTAATTAATTATTTTTATATTTCATTTCTGTTCAAAAGTATAGACTCACTACCTATTTATAGTCTCGACTTCACACGTAAAAAAGATAATGGGGCTGTTCACGGACGAAGATCAGGCGGCTCGCGGGAGAAGGACAAAACAAGTAATATAAAAACTTTTTTTTAAAGACAATTCCTACTTAGGTCAAATGTGGAGTGGGTCTATACTTTTGAACAGAAATGAAGTATAAAACTAAAATTTAACAATAAAATTTAATTAATTAATTAATATTTGAAAAAACTGTATTATCGCTAACTGTAACTTCGCTATGGCACTTTATTGTGAAGTTTGGTGATTTTTGAAATTCAATATTTGAAAAACGGCATAATCATTAGATTTTAAATTTATATCAAGAAAAATACAATTTTTTTTAACTTTCTAACGCAGTTTGTCTAACAATTTTGTGAGAAATACTTCTCGAGCTATTTATTTTTTATTTAATTTTTAATACATTTCAAAAATTTTTCTTCTGTAAGATATTGAGCAGGATATAAATTTAGGAATCAATACCGTCAGTAGCGAAGCGTGTAGATCGCTGGAAAAAATTTCTATTTGACCTAAGTAGGAATTGACTTTAAAAAAAAGTTTTTATATTACTTGTTTTGTCCATACTTAAAATAGATTGCTTATGAACTATATTTTCAAAATAAACAAGAAAGACCCCGAAATACGCAACAATTCAATCCGTCGGCGTCGCACACATCGTACCTTCAATCTTAATCTTCATCACAAACAGCAAAAAAAAAACACCTCAAATCAACAAAACTCTAATTTCCAGAAACCCAACTACTCTAAAAACAACAAACCGAATGATCCGACAAAGCAAAAAACAAAAAACAAAAACAAAAAACAGTTAAATTAAACTAGGCGTAGCCACAATGTATGGAACAAAGTGGTATTGTAAGAAGTGGTTTATCGCTCCGCCAAATTCAATGTCACCAAGTATAAGGCTTATTCTAGAATTCAGCCAAAAAATCCGTTCCCCGGTAAGTTTTTGAAGAATACCTGCTTAAAATTTTTGTCGCCAAATTTGATACTTACGTATTATCCGGGCCAGGTCAGATATAACTGTGCCAAGCAAGGCGCCAATTATAATAATTACAGTAATCCCTAATTTTCGACAATTGTACAGTTTATTTATTTATTATAGTTTTTTTTTTTTAATTTATAGTTTATTTATTTTTTATTATAGTTTATATATGTATTTTTTGTTATTTATTTATTATTGTTCATTTATTACATTTTATTTATATATTTTACATTATTTACCATTTTTAACAATGTTATGAATTAAATAAATGTTAAATGAGTGCTTTGAACGTGATGGGTAACGATGAACAAGATGGGCCATTGGCAACCCTTTTTGGCGATCTATCTCCTAGGCCGAACAATACGTAAGTACCCAGTAAAATACCCTATTGTGAAGTGACCGATTTCTTCTGAAATGAGAGATGAACAACGTTGTAGCCAAGAAATAAAATTCCTTTTTATTTAAAAACTATTGGATAACAGTTCCCCAAGCAACAATTTTTAAAAGTCTCTTTCACGTCGAGAACAAACACCACACACTGTCTTCAGCTCCACCCGCTGCTGCTGCTGCTCCACCACATCACTCGTCCGTTACAGAGAATCCATCGCGTGATAGGGCTGAAAAAAAAAAAAAAAAATGGAGATAAATTGTAGTTTGATTTAAAAAAAAAAAAAAACTTAGCAACTTGAAAAAGCAATTTTTTTATACGTTTTTACAAAATGTCTGTCTGTCCGAGTGTCCTCTTTGTATCATCGAAAAGTGTATGAAGTTATGTATAGAATTGAACCAAATTTCACAGGTAAGTTTCTGCCTTTTACCAGCCGGTCCCAGTTGAATTTGACGATACTAGCGGACCCGCCCGGCGTTGCTCGGGTAGACTGTCATTGAAAAATAGAACAGTGGAGTGGACTTCATAAAAAAAAAAAAAAAGACTGAATAATATTTATTTATACTAAACTACTGCGATGTATTGTCCGCGATGAGTTCTCGCCGCGATGAATTGTTCTGCGATGAATTGTGCGCGACGAATTGACGCAGAACCCGTTGGAATGTAAACATTGAAAATTGCAGGTAAGTTAAATGGGGTGTTTTTTTTCATGAATTATCAACTTTCCAATGAAATGAAGAGGAGCCACCTATAACTCAATCAATGACTGATGATGAAATTATTAAACCACACTGAAGCCAACATTGATTCTGACACAGAATGAAAACACTAAGTTATCTTACTCTTTTCATTCTCTACAGGGTTTAGAAGTTGGATATAAATATTTAAATTCCCTTGAGAAACAACATTTTATCTCATATTGAACGCTCATAGACTACAGAAAAAAAAAAGTATTGACAACAAACCCAAACTTAAACTACCATTGTTTCAAAAGATGAAATATCAATAAAATTTGCATTGTATATAATTTATTTTTTCTTTTTATTAACTTAGTTTATTAAATATGTTAAAACAAGTATGCATTATATTTTACTTATCTATTGCAATTTTTTGTGTAATTGTTCTTAATTTATAATAGTGCAAATAATACTAGTACCCACCCTGCTGCTGTCTTTCTCCTCCTCCTGCTCCATGGAGAGGCATCTGGGCGCGGGAACTGCGCTGTACGGTTCGGCGTATTCGTGGGGATCTGGGGGGGGGGGGAAGACATAAAATTAATACAATAATGAAATTTCTATCTTTTTGGAACAGCTTAATAACAATCAATTTGGTAATTTTGTATTAGTCGCATGCAGGTTAAACTATTTCATGTTATGTATTCATTATACAGGGTTATTCTAAATGATGGACCTATTTTCAAAAATTAAAGTACTAATCCAAAATGAACAATCTTTATACCAATGAAAAGAGAAAGTTTCAAAGTTTTTTTTAAAGACATTCAAAATGTTCAATGTGGCCACCGTTTGCTGCACGGCGAACATCGACGCGATAGCCAAACTCGTCCCATACACGGGAAAGCGTATCTTTTCATGGGTATAAAGATGGTTCATTTTGGATTTGTACTTTAATAAATACAATTTTTTGAAAATGGGTCCATCATTTAGAATAGCCCTGTATACACGTATCTATTCATGCATGCGTTTATTCATTCTATATAAGTAGTGCAAAAAAGGGGTTTCCACATAAGGTGGTGTGAAGGTGCGAAAAGTTGAAAGAGCTCCGTCGTTCTTATCGCGGACATTGTAAGCTTGAACGAGGGGTGATTTTTGCTTGATTATTTTTATTTTCAAACTTTGAATTTTCGATTGAACTTTGAGTGCTTGTTTTCCAGCGATGACTTTAATATTTAAAAGATTCGAACCCAAAATCTCTCCGCTGGATACTTTAAGAGTCTACTTCACTCAGACGAAAACACCCGCCCGCTCATGTTAATCCTATGGGGGAAATAATTGAAGATATCTCGTTCGCATTTCAATATTTTTAAAGGATTTTTTTGTGCATGGGATAGCTGAGGTCGATCTCTAGGCACGCTCCTTTGTACTTTTTCGATTTCGATTACAAGTTTTTTTAATTAATATACTTTCCCATTTGGAACCGGTTTTGAAAGGGAAAGAAAAAAAAAATCTGCAACCAGAATCGAAAAAGTAGAAAGGAGCGTGCCTCAGCTATCCAGTGTAAAAAAAAAAAAAAAAAAAAATCCTTCAAAAATATTGAAATGCGAACGAGATATCTTCAATTATTTCCCCCATAGGATTCACATGAGCGAGCGGGTGTTTTTGCCTGAGTGAAGTCGACTCTTAAGCACTACGCATGTATTCATGTCTATATTTATTCGGTCGATTTGTTAGGGCTTAATTGTAATATATATCTTTATCTAAAAGTGGGTATTTTTTGTTTTTGGGCTATAAGAAAGTTTGATACCGGGTTTTGAAAGGGTATGGTAATGTATTTGTTTGGTTTATTTTTTCTTATAATTAAAAATTTTTCTTTGAATTTTTTATTTTTTACATCAATTTTGTTCTATTTTTGTGCTAAATAGCCCACTTTTTTTTAAATTCTATAAATTCCCTTTTTAGGTACGTTCGTAATTATATAAATACGTAGTCGTCGTCTGATCCGTCCGTCCGTCTGTCCGCATATAACAGCGCAAAAACTACCCAACCAAATGGTTTGAAATTTAACCCTTTTTATCCTGACGGTACTTATAAATACCACTTTAATAAAACACCTATATATTCGTAATGTGACCGTTTTTCCTAACGGTATTCACAATGGCACAAAGAGTGTATTTCTGACAGCAGGCAGGAGATGGCAAATTCAAGCACATATCCTCTTTCTTTGCATTGTAGGGATTTTACATTTGCCACGCTACATTCGAAATCCATTTTGCAATAGAATTGACATGCATGTTGTTCTTCATTTGAGTAATTTTAGTGGTTTATTTCCGGTTATTTAGTACTATAGTTTTCTATACTCTACAGATGAACATTTCCTATATTTTATTTGAAATTTAACTATTTTATTTTATATCATAGGGTAAAAAATTTATGGTGGTTACAGTTGCCGACCACTTTGTTGTTGCCACCGTTTTGTTACCGCTAAAACACTATAAAAATTATTTTCCTGTTTCCTATGTTTATTCTGCACCAAAACTTACTCAATGATGCAAAAATACAATTAAAATGTAGATGGAAAATTAATTCAGGATATAAAGGGTTAAAATATATTATCTTTGCAGAATTTTGTCGAAACATTTCAAATTTTATGGAAAATCGAATCCAAACTTTAGAAGATATTAATAAAAATATTTATTAAGAAATTTGAATTTAAAAAAAAATCGGTGCTTTCTTGTTATAGGAGATTCTGTGGTTGAATCGTCGAGCGGCCGAGATACTTATTTTATGACAGAAAAAATTAATCTGCAGACGATACAATTCATTTCACAGAATTAAAAATCATCAAGATCTGAATATTTATAGAACGAGCTATAGTACGAACGCACCTCGTTTGTCGCGTTTGACGTACAATTTCCAACTTGTTCTTTTTGTTAAAAGAAAAAAAAAACCTTAATTTTTTTAAATGCGTGATTTGATTTCCCATAGGAACAGGAATTCTTTAATATTTGTTTTTGAATTATAGTACGAATGCACCTCGTTTGTCCCGCTTGACGTACAATTTTCAACTTGTTATTTTTGTTAAAAGAAAAAAAAAAAAAAAGCATTTGTTTTTTTTTAACGCGTGATTTGATTTCCCATAGGAACAGGAAATGTTTAATATTTGTTTTTAAAGAACATTCATAGGCAATTTCCCATCGTTCGTAAACAGGCTAAAAACAAAGATTTTACATGTCCTAAAACCTAAATAAACCTTTCCAGGGCTAGGCAATTCGAGTCATTTTTATGGCTTTACAAGTCAATTATTTTTATAAAAGTCCTTTTAAGGCACATTTCTTAACAATATATTTTTTTCAAGAACGTAGTTACATTTTAAAAGCGAAAGCGCAAAAAAACTCTTTAGCTGATGTCTTTCTACACATAGTGCGTGTACTGGATGTCGAGTTTGATTTCTTTATGGGTAGGGCTGCGGGGAATAACATTTTTACGAGATTGTTTTGCGTGTAGAGGTCTGGGAAAAATTCCCCTATATGCACTGCACATGTTTCTATTTCAGTGTCACGCACAGTCTTTCTCCCCTTCAAAAATAAACAACATTAGATTAATTTTAACACAATTATTCAAATTGGCAATCATATGAGTTGTCATTATCCAACTGGACGAAAAATGTCCGGGCCAGGATTCGAACCTGGGATCTCTTGGCTGAAGCTGCCATGCTCTACTAACTGAGCCATCCCGGACGAATCTGGAGGACCTAATTCATCCAGTTAACCTTATTGATCACAGCTTCAGGTCTGATATCTGAATCAGCTCAACAAAATAAATCGCAAGTAATTTGGAATTCCAATAATGCTGGATACGTGACTACACTTTATTAATTTTAACACAATTATTCAAATTGGTAAAGAAATCATATGAGTTGTAATTATCGAACTGGACGAAAAATGTCCGTTCCAGGATTCGAACCTAGGATATCTTGGCTGAAGCTGCCATTACAACTCAAATAAATAACATTGCCCGAAGTTAGGAAATGGTTGAACCCGAGTAGGAGGAACAAATAAAATCCAGGCATTTTTCGTCCTCCTTTTTAGGAAACTCGTGGGAAGGTTTTAAATCTACGGGGCAGTTGGAATATAAAAGAAATAAGTATAAGGAAAGCGCAGCTGACGTCACTTTGGTTCAAGTACTGTTTGTTCCCAAGAAAAACCTGTTCGTTCTTTATACTCCTACTCCTCGAGATACACGAGATGGCGATTTAATGGGTCTACGTTAAACGGGTCTATGATAGGATTGCCCATAACGAATCCTGCAATGATCGCTACGACAAACTAGACGTTGTTGGCCACCGTAATACTTACCCATCATGGATAGGCATAATATAAAATAAGAAAATAAAAAAGGAGTAAACTATTCATAAAATGCACTGCCCATCGAATAAAATCGTGGCTGGATGACGTCCTAAACTTTAAAGGCTCGATGACTGAATGGCTCAAGAGAAACATCCTTATAACTCCAAAAATGATAATCCTATTCACTAACCGTTTACTGCGTCGGAGGAAGCGTCTCTTTATTAATTAAAATAGATCTTTGAATGGAAATTTGAATGAAATACAGGGTCACGAAAAATCAAAGCGTGTGGAAAATAGGAATACAAATATCTCGGTAACTCATGATCCGATCGACTTCATTCTTAACGCAAAATTTAACGCAAATTATATTATATTAAACTCCTTAAAAAAAAAAAAAATGAAAATTTTGATATACCTTTTATCAGAACGAATAGCTCAAGAGTTCGAAAAAAATGGTTCCGGATCATCGAAGTGACTGAAATTCAATAAGCTTCTTCCCATTATGGCATACTAAGCACTTACCAAATTTCAAGTTTCTATCTCAATTTTTTTGGGAGATAGAGAGTTTACAGACACACACACACACACACACACAGACGGATGGCAATCCCCCCCCCCCCCCCCCCTCAAAAAAAAAAAAAAAAAAAAAAAGTATATTTTACGGAATCTCCAGTGTCTGAAACGTGTAAAGAGAGTTGTGCTGTTGCCCTTTCATCCCCATTTTTGCCCGGATCGAGAGAAGTAGTGGTCTCGATAACTGAGAAGAAAGTATCCAATTTTGCGAGTCTGTGGTCATCTCGATGTTGGAAAACAAAAGGAGTTTGTTGACCAGCAGTTAAAACAAGTGGGTAAGTATGATTTAATATTCCTTTTAAAACACTTTATCCTTTCTTTAATAAAGCCAAACAAATTTCATTTAGCGACAAAAGTCATGTTTTTTTTATAAAGTAAAAATGTACCGATGTATTTTTCCGTTTTTTCGAAAATCTAAACCAGCCGGATAGCGGGCGAAACTCGCTATTATATTCTGTCATAATAATATCCGTCATATACGGACTCAATGCGATATTTAAAAAATATATAATTTCAAAATTAAACATGTTGGACGTCTTCAAAATGTTAAAATAGGCGAATATTTCCATAATCGGGTTTTTATCATGATTCAATACATTCCTCAAACTCATATATTTACTATTCTCTATTATCATATATTGATACTCGCTTTGTATGATTCTCAAGCATCTGAAAAATTCGTTAAACTTCCTATAGGACGTCAGATTATCTTTTCAATTCTCTCATGACGTGATATTAATCTGCTTTGTGTAGATACACATATTCATACTCCTTGTATTATTGAGAAATGTTTGAAAATTTCCGTTTTATTTACCACTATGACGTCCATCAATTTTATTTCATATTTATCTTTTTTTCAATGGGTGAAACTTTTTATTTCATTTTCATTTTTCACGTGAAAATCGTCTGATAGAAAATTAATTATTGTAGAAAGAATTTCATCGTGGATTTAAAATTTTTGGCATCTTCTATAACGAAACATGTTTAAATTGAATAGAAAAAGGCTATTAGAATTTTAGTTTTTTATCTCTATTTATTAAAATAATACGAATTTTTCAAATTTTAATATTTTCAGCTCTTCACAGCTGATATTCTGTTTTATACACGAAGTTTCAACTCTGTAAGTTACATAGTTTTTGAGAATGGCTCTGTGACAGACAGACAACGCAGCGGGAGCAATAGGGTTTCGTGAGATGAACGAAACTCTAATAAAACTAGTCGGATGTGTCAATCCCAAAACTTTCTTCTATCTCACACATACTAAAAATGAATCAGCACCCATTTATATCAATATCTAACTGAAGCTCAAGTTTTATTAAATTCCGTGCATTATTTCTTGAGATATGAATATCGCTAAAATCGTGTAAATCCTTCAAAATGCTGCATAGCAGCGCCACCTGCTGGGTGATTTTTACCAAAAACTAATCAGCACCCATTTATATCAGAGACTAACTGAATCTAAAGTTTTATTTAATTCCGAGCATTAGTTCTTGAGATAGAGCTATTGCGGAAATAGTGTAAAATGCTGCATAGCAGCGCCACCTGCCGGGCGATTTTTACCAAAAACTAATCAGCACCCATTTATATTAGGGACTAACTGAATCTAAAGTTTTATTAAATTCTGAGCATTAGTTCTTGAGATAGAGCGCCCACAAAATTTTTGTCACATACAGACAGACAGACAGACAGAGTCACAGACAGACATTTTCTAAAAATAGTCAAATCGTGTTCAGGACCTTCTAAAACGTATAAATCCGTCGAAAACCGGAAGTCGAAAATTTTCATGAATCCAATACTTTCTTCTTGTAAAGATGGAAGAAAGTAAAAAATGATCTCCAGGTTGCTGAAAGATTACTTCTAATCCAAGATTTCTTGAGTAAGGGATTGTATTACGACGGTATCTATCGTCGTAATACAATCCGAGAATAATTCCCGGTGCGGAGAAGAAAAGTAAAGTCGAGAAGATGTCAACACAAGTTTTAACCCTTTCGGCCCTGAATTCCTTTTTCAGTTTGGGGTAAAAATCCTTTTTACGCTAATAAAATTAAAAGTAACTAACCAAATCACAGAAATTAGGTTTTACTGAAATTTAACGAATGTGTTAGTTTCTGAAACCAAACGAATGTTCTTAGCATATGATAACAGTCGAAGGAAGAATTTTTGAAGACGTTTAGAAAATGCATTGCAACAAGATTTAACAGACATAACAACACACTTAGTATTTTTTATTGTTTATCACAAATTATTCATTCGGAAAAGTAAAAACCCTTTCGGTCCGAACTTTTTCCTTAAAGTCCAAAAAATTTAAACTTTTGTCAACTTTTCTTGGTTTTCTTTTTATTATTATTTCAAAGCTATTTGTCCACTAAAAAGTCAAAATATAGAATGCACATATGTGATTATGGGGTATCTGCAAAAGGCGTTATTTATAGTTTAAAGCATTTTAAATCTTTCAGGGGCAATCAATTGTGTTCTTGTAACGTTGAATTCCCACCGGAATATACAAGAGAATTTAATTCAAAATAAGGAAATGCAAATTTTCACCTTTTTCTCTTCGAAGTTAAAAAAGTAAAATTTAATTAAAAGTTTCTGGTTCGAATCGGATTAACATTAGGTGGTATATAATATATACCACCGCCCCTCAAGGGGTTAAAAGTAAGGAACACTTATGTGACCTCCAGGGCCGAAAGGGTTAAAAAATAAAATCCCCGAGGCATAGATGTACCATTCGCACTCAGTCCGCCATCTTGGTCATTTTCTTCTTCTTTTTATATTAAACCTTTATTATTAAACATAAATGAATTAGCCATTTAAATTAAATAACGTGTTTATAATAAGTAAATAGGGATGAAAATTATTTTGGAAATGAGAAACAAAACAAATGTGTTTTGATTTAAAAAACAAGATGACGGACTGAGGGCGAATAGTACATCTGTTCCATCCTTGACGAGAAACATTTTAGCGAGTCAAAGAAAAGAGTATCAGACTGTACTTTGCGAAAATACACGAGTCAATGATAATCAAACTAACACTGCATCCTCTATCCCAAATCTGAAGGAGTCTGGAAATTAATCAAAGAGAGAAGAATCTAAATCGTTCTGTGAAAATGGTAGTTAACAGATTTTCTCAGAATTGCCTCCTAAGGTGCTATATCGGTATTATATTACCGTCAACAAATACTAAACACCTAAAAGAAAATAACAGCATGTCCTTTTTTTGTGTATAATTGCAAAATACGGGTCACCAGTGCAAACAGGGCCTGTTTCCCGAATAGGCCCGTGAAGCCCGAGCTTACCCACTGAAATACAAAGGGGCCCCCAAATTTACTTTTCAAAACTAATTTTTTGGAAAAAATATTCAGTCAGGGTAAAAAATGTATTTTTTTCTTAATTATAGCTACTCAATTTTCTCTCAGACTATTACTGACACATTTATACTCTATTTTTTTCTGTTGATATGATAAATGGCATAAAAAACAGTGATTCAATGCAACTTATCTTCATTTTTCTTATGTTTTACATTTTAATTTCGTGCTAAAAATAACAGAAAATTTAATCTGTGTAGTTATATTTTGTCTATAAAGAGTAGAGAAATGATATAAAATATGGAAGATAGGTCATTTAAATAAAGGGGAAAGTCATTAGCATTCACCGATACCAAATTTCTGTTTATGAAACAGAAGCAAAATTGTGTTGCAGTCAAGCATAAATTTATGTCCAATATTGGTTGTCCCTGCACTGTTCTTAGCACTGGTAAATCCTGCAATTTGTAAAACATAAAATATATTTTGAAGTTCAAATAGTCGCACCTGTTCCCTATTTGTAACTTGATTTACAAAATTAATTTGTTATGTATAATTATGTATATAATGAAATATTTTTTTTATGTATGTAGGTAGTTAGTTTTAGTTCAATATTAAAAGTGTTGTTTACTTGAAATTTTGATTGTAAAATCTCAAATTGTTGAAGCATGATTGACAGAGTAAGTGGGGAGCCCCCTGTGTGACGTCGGGCTTCCAATACTTCTAAGTCCTGGCTACTAACTGTAAATTACAATTATTCGATTTTCGATTATTCGATCGAATTATAAATTCTTAGTTAACGATATTAGTATTGTAATATAATACTAATATCGTCAACAAGTACTAAACACCTAAAAAAAAATAACAGCCTGTAAGGCTGTTCCTTTTCTGTGAACTGAAAAAAATGACACTTTCAAATCTGAGTAAATCGATGTTTTCATTTTGTGATGAAACTCTTTGTTTCAAATAGGACGACCCCAATGCTTTTAATTCTGAAATACCAGAAATACTCAGAATATTGAAACAGGGACATACTCAAAACGGAGCCCATTAGAGGTCGGTTCATACTCATTTTTGAAACATGGACATACTCAAAAATGATTACAATCAGTTCAAACTCATTTTACAAACATGGAAATACTCAAAAATGAGCACATGGAGTCAGGGTAATATTCAGTCAAGGTAAAAAAATGTATTTTTTCTTGAGTATAGCTACTAAATTTTCCCTCAGACTATTACTGACACATTTATACTCCATTTTTTTCTGTTGATATGATAAATGGCATAATTTTTTGAGCACATTTTCTTTGATTTTTGTTTTATGTTCAAAACTACATAGGGTGGTACAAAATAAATTTTGCCCATAAATAATCCTTTATTATAATGTAAATATTTATTTTTCTTGTATTTGCTAGTACATTTATATTTGAAAATTTTGTAGTAACTTTGCAGTTTAATATTATAATTGAATTGAATTAAATATTATTGATTAGAATTGAACTTTTATTTAGCATTGAAGATTTCTTGTTAAAATTTAATTGTTTACGACGAAGGACACTTGTCTAAGATATGTTGCTGAAATAAATAGTATTTCAGTGGTGGCCGGTATGTTGGCGCCACTCTTGGCTTCTAATATCGCTTGGCGAAAAATTTAAAGCCAGAAATTGTTTGTCGTTCGCATCGTGCGGTAGTCTACATGGTAAGCTCTGTAAAAAAAAATCGTTGTTAATAAAAATGGTTTAGTTATATTTAATTAGTCGAATGTTTCACAAATCGTTATTGCCGAAACGTTAGTCGAGGCTCACTGTGGAGACGCGAAAAGTTTTTGGTTTCCGTCTGTCTGTCTGTTCCGCGATAACTGCCGTAAAAAGCGCCCGATTAGGTTGATTTTTGATGAATATGTTGGTGAGGTACCCGGAATGAGCTGGATAGTTTTTAGTTACATTGGGTTCATTCGTTCGAAAAATAGAGAACGTTTCGTTTTAGGTCATCCTGCTTTCCTATGGGAATGCAGACGATTTTCAAATTTCATTTTTAACCGAAATGAAAATCGCACATTTGAATAATGGATTTAAACATAAAATCACTGCTGCTAATTTTTTTACATGGAGGTTTTAAATATATTCAATAGCTTTAAAAATTTGCCGATACATTTATTAGAATTTAGAAATGAATTGTTTAAATGATTGGAACATTTTTTGCATCTGTTCGGGAAATAGAAAACATTTTACTTTCCTATTTTTTACAAATTTTATAAATGAATTTCATTTTACTTTGTTCTGTAATTTATGAGTTGCTTAGCAACCCTATTTCAAAGACTATCAAAATAATAAAATTCAAGCAACTCTCACTTGCTGCAATATTTTATTAGCAAAATAAATTATTTTCGGGAGATTTTAGTATTCTATTGACATAAATGAGAATTTATTTTGATACAAGTTTATTTTTTAATCTAAAAAGTTACATGAAAAAGAAGTTCATCAGAATAGCATTGCATAAACCGTGTTTCATTGAACGGTTCTCATTTCTGAAACCTCCGAATATTATAGGTATATACCTATAAATATGTATCTCATCAAAAACAACTCGTTGTAAATGATCCCGCCAAGCCACAAACCTAAAACGTCAGTCACAAAAAGAAGTGATATCCCATAAAAAGAAGCGATATAGAAGTGCATATACCCCGAGTCCCGTGTAAAAATCTATCACCACTCATAATGTTTCCAAAGGACTCGGAGTGAGGTACAGTATGTGAAAACTGCTTGGCGACCTGCAGGCTTTTATAATATATGCAGTATATCAATTTTGAAAATCGAAAAAAGTAAATTTTTAATTTTTGTTACATCATTTTTTAAATATTTTTGTATGCGAAAGAACTGACCGAACGGATTTTTCCCCAGATCTATGCGATTCCGCTTACGCTAGAATTACTGCAATATATCTCAATTTAGGTAACGTTTATTATAAGGTACAATGTTATTAATATGCGTATGATCATCATCATCATATATATATATATATATATATATATTACAAACTCAAAATCTTTACATGTTTACTTAAAAAATCCTCTTCGTAAGAGTGGTGTTTTTAGTTTAAATAATGGTAAATAAAATCAACAAATTGATTTTTCAAGCTCATAAATAAGAAAGGACGTGCAAACACAGAAGCTTCAACTTTTTACAATTTTATGGGAGCAAAATAAATAATTAAATTAAATTAAATTAAATTAAATTAAATTAAATTAAAATAATATAGTCATATGTAATTGCAGGAAACGCAAACATTATAAAAGCCTGCAGGTCGCCAAGCAGTTTTCACATACTGTACCTCACTCCGAGTCCTTTGGAAACATTATGAGTGGTGATAGATTTTTACACGGGACTCTGAGTATGCACTTCTATATCGCTTCATTTTATGTGATATCACTTCTTTTTGTGACTGACGTTTTAGGTTTGTGGCTTGGCGGGATCATTTACAACGAGTTGTTTTTGATGAGATATCACTCCTTTTTGTAAGGTATTTAATTTCAATTATACGGATTCCATTTTTATTCAGAAAAGAAAAGATAAAAGGGGCAAAAAATAATAGTGATGCTATAAACAGAATTATACATCAGAATTATACAATTTATTGAGTGACTTATTCCAATGTACATGTCGCTACCATAACAACTGGGAAACTTTTATATTAATTTTCTTACATTGTATTCATCAGATTATTTATGACATATTTATTTTCCTTTTTCTTTTGTTTATATCACTCTTCCGTTTAAATTTTTGGAATAATTTGGATAATTTTGGATATACATTCAAAAACAAAAAATTACACAATTTTACAGTAGTTTACAAACTAATTAAAATACTACAGTTTCAGAAAAATGTGGAAAAATAAGAAGCTCTTTTTTTCGGTCAACTACAACGATAAGTTTATGGAGCATACTTTACCGAGAATAATCAACATTTTTTTTTCCTACGAACCTATTTCTATTAGTATAAAAATTTACAGGGATTTTTATACTAACATATTAAATATATTATTTTTGAAAATTACTGAGCACCTTAGAAGTTTTTTATTTGTTTAAATTTTTTAACTCAACGTTTCGAGAATTTGAAAAATATAAAATTCGCAACGTTTGCAAAAGTATAAAAACTATTAAAGTTATTTCTGTTCATATAGTCTGTTCATTCCAATTCGGTGATCCTAAAATATAGGTCCCCAATCTCCAGCAGTCCATGAATTAATTAGGACATATGTATGCAACTGTTAAAATGTACTCAAAGTTGACAATAGAGGCAATAAGTATAGCTCGGCAAATATGAAACACGGTATTGCTTCATCATGGCTTTGTTTCGAGAGGAGTTCGTTCTCCGAACATAAAAATCTCACGCGAAAGTGTTCGTTAACCGATTTGTTCGTAAACCGAACAGTTCGTTACCGATCACCTATTGTATACGAAATTTAGCATTTTAAGTTCGTCATAGCCGGAGATTCGATGAACGGCAAATATTTAAACGCAAAACTTGTAATCTTGGGGTATCAACATTTTTACATTCTATTACTCAGCGCATGAACGTAAAGTTTTTGTAACGTAAGAATTTTGTAATCGCTATTTCAATCAATTCCTAATACGCTAGAATTATATATTTATAAACACAGTTTTTTTAATCGATGAAAATACTATATATTAATAGATTTAGAGCTTAACATCGACGAGATTTCAGACGAACAAAATGATCTTATATTAAATTTTAAAGCAAGATAATGAAACCTTACAGAGATTGAAACAGTGTAAAATCATTAAAATACATCTCACTCAGTAAATATACATCGGTTGTAATGTAATCAAGATCTTCTAAGAGACTCTGTAAAGGAAACGTATATGCTTCAATGCCGCTTTACAATAGAGATGATGTAGTAACATATTTGAATATCTTGTGTATATAGCGAATTTGACAAAAGTTATGCAATTAACTATTGTTTTTCCTCTGTGTTAAGTACAGGAATCATGTACTTCAACGTAAAAATTTGCTAATTACACAACTTTTTAGTCTTATTAAAAAATCTTTTGAGTTACCCTGTAAACGAACAGTAAATTCTACACTTCTGTTTTACAATAGGAAACTAACTTAGGTCTAGTTCGTAGTAACATATTTTAACATCATGCGCATACGTTCTTTTTGAAAAGAGTTAGACCATTTAATATTTTGTTTGCTTCATCTTAAGTATAGGAATAAATCACTTTAAAGTGGTATACATAAAAAACTAATTAATATTTTTACACGAAATATTAAACATTTGAACTACTTATAAAAACAATTTAAATGCTGCAAACCGCGTAAAAATCGGATAATTACACAACTCTTTAGCCCTATATCAAAAGATCTTTTGTGAGACCCTGTAAACGAACCTTAAATGTTAAGATTTTTTATAATAGGAAGCTTACTTGGGTCGAGTGTAATAACATATCTTAATATCATGTGTATACGACCATTCCTAAAAGAGTTGGGTCATTTATTATTTTTTTGCTCTATGTTAAGAATAGGAATCAATAACTTTAAACTGATATATATCAAAAACTAATTAATATTTTTACATGAAACTTACAAAGGTCCGAACTACTCATAAAAACGATTCAAATAACGTAACCGCATAAAAATCCGATAATTACACATCGCTGTAGCCCTGTCAACAGTTTTTTGCTCTATGTTAAGTATAGGAATCAACAACTTTAAACTGATATAAATCAAAAACTAATTAATATTTTTACACGAAACTTACAAAGGTCCGAACTACTCATAAAAACGATTCAAATAACGTAAACCGCGTAAAATCCGATAATTACGCATTGCTGTAGCCCTGTCAACAGTTTTTGGTCTGAACAAGATTTAAAAAGTGCAAAAAACAGCACTTTTAAAATCGCATTTACTAAAAAAACTATTCGTCGGATTTTGCTTTACTTTTGAATTCTTAGTCCCGTGGCACGCCCCATTCCATAGAATCAAGAATTTTGTTTCTATCATAAATAGAACGCGTGATATAGATGTGTCAAAAACCCGTTTTGTCCCGTCCGCAAAATATAAACTAGACAGAGTTAAAAATAAATAAATTGTAAAATCGTTTGGCATCCATTGGCGGAAATTCCTTTCATTTACGGTTCAATGCATTGCTGTTTGTTATGCTTGGCGAGAAACTCTGTCGAGTTTCTATGATGTAATATAAAAAAAAAAAAAAATTCGGATTCTAAGATGCTCAATAATATGAAAAGTGAGATTAAAAAACAATGACTTTCAGGCTCCTGATCTGCAGATTTAATAGTATTCGTACAGTCCACTTGCTTTAATACCAAGCACTTGTAAATGAACATTAAATATTATATGTCCTAGTTTCGTATATTAAAAAATCCGTAGATTTCGTATATTAAAAAATCCGTAGATTTCGTATATTAAAAATTTCGTCTATTAAGTATTATGGTAGTTTCGTATATTAAAAATCCATCAGCTGGGAATACCGAGCTATGCTCGGTTAAAATTACCTATGTGTCCAATTTGATATATACACTATATTTCCAATGATGATTGGTCACTTGCGATTTTAGACGTTTTGTTAAATATCTGGAAAGATACATGAGGAATTTTCCTGAAACTTCCGGAGTGTAAACAACATGATTGACTATACATGCTATCTTCATACAAATGAACCCAAATTATTACAATAATCCACTTAATCATAATCTACAGTTTGAATGCTTTTTTCCATATTAGTTTTTACAGGGTTATCCAAAATATATTCGTTTTTCTTCAATTTGTTGACAGCCCCTTATGGGGTTTCGGGAAAAAAGCTTCGCGGAAATATATGAGGTCAATCATGTTGTTTACACTCCGGAAGTTTCAGGATAATTCCTCACGTATCTTTCCAGATATTTAACAAAACGTCTTAAATCGCAAGTGACTAATCATCATTGGAAATATAGTGTAACAATAAATTCCCTGTTCAACATATAAAAATCAGTCCTATGTAGGTTGAATTCACAAAATTAAAACAATGAAACTTCTTTCTTAATAACAAGTTAATTCGGTAATTTTGTATTAGTCGCATGCTACTCAAACGTGTATGCATATCCATGCATATACACGCATAACATGCATATGTTTATTCGGTATTTATCCCGTCGACCATTTTCCATTAAAAAAAAAAAAAAAACTATCGCCAAACTGTAGGATTTAACGCCAGATATGCATGACATCGTCGATAAGATGTCGCTTGATGTCAGATGCATGTCATCAAGTGATTATTAATTCGACGTTTATCTGTATTTTTTTAATGATGTTTTGCTGATTTATTAAGTATTTTGTTAATTAAAATAACAATTATGTTCATTAAAGAGTGACGTCATGATATTAAAAAGAGAAAAAGCATTTTTAAAAAATCTTGCGACGCGTACAGTAAACAGATCAGCTTCAACTGACGTCACAAACATTTATCCATCAGCTGAGAGGGATAATCAAATAAATAAATATCCAAGATTTTTTTTTTTTTCATTATTATATTGTAATTACATATTGTAAATTTTATTGCCTAAAGGTACCGATAGTAGACACTTTGGTAGGAGGAACTTCTCCGATTATTTTTTTTTGTCCTTTTATTTAGATTCCAGTGGAAAACATTCTTCCATTAGTTTATGGGCATTGGCGTTACAGTTTGGCGATAGTTTTTTAGCTCACAGGCTATCAAAGCCTGAGAGCTAATGTGCCCACCCGTTCTGTATGTACGTATGTATATGTACGTATGTATGTATGTACGTAACGCGATAACTCTTGAGAGAAATAACGTTTTTATTTCATATTTTGTTTATAGGTTCATTGTGATAAGGTGCTTCCCTGATTAGTTTTCAGGGTTCATTGGTTAAGTATAAAGGAGGGAGGGAACGGGAGTACCCCCCCTTAATTTAGATATATATTAATTATCGGATTTGCTTCAAATTCTGTATATGTGTTCATTGTAATAAGAGGTTTCCCTGATTAGTTTTGAGGTTCATTGGTTAACTATAAGGGGAGATACAGGGGGGGGGGCTAATCCCCCATTAATTTAGATAAATGGGTTTTCATGCAGAATTATCCGATTTGTTTCAAATTTCGTATATATGTTCATTGTAATAAGGGGCTTCCTGATTAGTTTTGGGGGTTCATTGGTTAACTATAAGGGGGGGGGGAATATGATCCCCCCTTAATAAATTGTCGATATCTTTATTTTTCGAGGTTTGAAATAAGAGTATAATATATAATTAGTGTGACTAATCTGTTAGCTCAATGCCCTCAGTTTAACTGGGCAGTTTTATTTTTTATTTTTTCTTTAATGCAAAGTGGTCGACGAGACAATGGTGAAGTACCGGTTATTAATTCTATGCAAAAAGTTTTCCGGATTTCGGATCGATGTTGGGTTGAAATTTATTCTAGTTATTAAATACTTGTTATTAAATTTTAAAAACTGCCAATCCATTTTCAAAAAACCCTCTCGTTATGTGACATAGTTATAGTCATCCTACGATCACTTGGCTATTGAAAGATTTCGTAAAATTTGCAGTTCTCCTTGGCCAAGGTATCGCGAGAGGACTGTACAGTACACTGTCAGAAAAACGGCAAAAATATCAGCATAATTTGCTGTAAAATGATGCACCCAAATTGCCAGCATTTTCTGCTGTAACATTTAGTATGATTACAGTCCTATTTGAAGTAAAATTAGCATGTTTGAAGCACAGTTTGCAGTAAAATTCCAAACATAATATTATTTAAGACCCATTTTGCTGCCAATTTGGGTGCATAAATTTACAGCAAATTTTGCTGTAATTTTAAGCGTTTTTTCTTAGAGTGTACAATTAACTTTTCTCTAAAGACAAAGACGAAGCACGGTCGGTTAAAAACATTCTTTATTTGCAAGTTTGATGTGTACAAACGGATGGGTTTAAATAGAGAGATAGAGAGTCCTTATTGGTTTAAAAACACAGATCAGCAGCCGATGGTTGGCGGGTTCGAATCCGGTGGGCGGGGCCGAATCAAGACCATCCCGAGTACTTTTTGATTGTGTGCTGTGAACTGTCTGATCCTGCAACGAGAAGAGAAGAAAGACATAAACTTGAGACACTCGCACGACACAATCCAATAAAAGTACACGGGATCAACGGCCCCGCCCCTTTTTTTAAATAAAACAGAACAACAAATAGATAATAAATGTAACAATTTCAAATAAAAACGTTCTGGAGCCATTATTCATATATTCTATCAAATATATATATATATATCCTATCTGCTTAGATATAGGTAATAGGAAATAATATAATTTACATAATAATAATATGAGATATATATATTTACGTAATAAGTATGTTACGTAATATGTATTATTTTTATGTTGTTAACATCCATTTTTCAATGAATAGAGAATGTGCAAAAAATCATTATTTTCGTAAATTTATTCAAAGTTTAAGAAAGAACTCGATAGATGGCAGCATTAAATTTGTATAGCCGTACTCGATTTTAAAAGCAAAGAACGGATTGAGTAGGGCTGTCTGTGGTCTGACATAAGCAAATTTTTCAGGAATATTGGCCTAAAATATTCACAATAAACAAGAAAAAAAAAATGGATTTTCGATTTATAATGAGAAACATTTTGCTTCCGATTTTCACTGATATTTAGTTTGACTTGCCCCGATGTTAAATCCCATGAAATGCAAGAACTTTTTTTTTTTTTTTTTAAATCAAGAACATTTCAAGTCTTCCTTGCATGCAATTCTGGATGTCTCTCTTAAGTCAGTACAGAATTTTATAAAAATTAATCAATGAATATAGAATTTATGAAAAATTATTTTCTTATTATTATTCAAAGCTTAAGAAAGAAATCGATAGATGGCAGCACTAAATTTGTATAGCCGCACTCGATCCTATAAGCAAAGAACGGGTTCAGCAGCTCCCGAGAAAAGCAAATTATTCAAAAATATCCACCAAAAACTGTAACAATAAACAAGAAGTAAAACTGAATTTTTATTCATAATGACAAATATTTTGCGCCTGTTTTTCACTGATTTTTAATATTGCTTTCTATGACGTTAACTCTCATGAAATTGACGAACTTTTTTTAAAATTAAGAATATGCGTAGTGTTTTTTTTGCATGCAATTCTTAATGACTGAGTAAGCATAGAATAATGAGTTAGCATAGAATTTTTTAAAAATAAATCACTGAATATAGAATTTATGAGATATCAATATTTTCGTAATTTTATTCAAAGCTTCAGATGAAACACGATAGATGGCAGCACTATATATATATAGCCGTAATTGATCTTATAAGTCAGCGCTTGCCAACTTTTTTCACCTTCACCCCTGCTTGTTCTATTCATTTCGGAGCACCCCCTTTTATCAGAAACACACCCTCACCCCTCCCCTCACTCATATACCGCAGATATGCTTTTTCAAAATTAGTAATATACTCATTAACAAGTAATATAAAAACTTTTTTTTTGTCAATTCCTACTTTTTAATCCTAAATATACAAAATAAATCCGTGCAGCATTCATGTCCCACATTATCTTTATTGAACATTATTTTAGAATCATCGTTGCGGTATTTTATTTTTGTGGCATCACTCATTGGAGGAAAATCTTTCATTTCATTTATGAAAACAATGGGAGAAATTTTTTCTCGCATATAAAACTAAAATTAATGAATTAAATTGAATGAATGAATTAATATTTGAAAAAACTGTATTGTCATCCGCTACAAGTTTAAAGAAATGTATTTGAAGTTGAGTGGATGAATAGAAAATATTTTATGAACGATTGAAAATTTGAACAAGATATATAAATATAGAGAGAGTGTGAGCTAATAGTAGGAATTGAAAAATAAGGAAGCTTTCCTATTAATGCAAGTTAGTGACATAACCCCGGCTATTCGAAAAGTAAGGACTAACTATTTAGAATAACTTTGTAATCCAAAAAGTATCAACTTTCTTTATGTGTTTTCAGTGAAACCAGTTTTGCGATTACCACCATTACCTATATTAATTTTACGGAAAGCAAGAAAGAAAACTGGAATTTTGATTCCACCTTCCAGATTTTTTCCAACGTAGTTCAAAAGTGTTTAGGATTCGGTTCGTCCGCCTATCTGTCATAGACATATAGTTTTGAAAATTATTGGTGAGTTTCAACAGTTTTTTTACACAAATATGTGTATGTGAGTGTAAAAAAGATCGATGACCAATTAAATGTTGCTTTTTTAACTCCCTTTTAAAGGAATTAAACACAATTGTATATGCTTATAAATAATCACAAGTTAAATAAAACGTTAAGAAAAGTATAAAAATTCGAATGTATAGACCCATTTATAAAATGATACTCGCTGATATTCACGAATCGTTTATAATAAAACCACAACAAAAGTTGACTTTGAATAAAGTTCTGCTTTTTTTCTTTCCTCTTTTTTTTCTTTAATTATTATTTTTTTATTAAAAGGGGAAAAAAAGAGTACATTTTAAAAATTATCGGTGGGGCTAGAGCGTCACGAGCCTATACAATTCTACGCCTATGCTATCTGTCCGTGATCTAACTCGTGTAAATATACTTGGATTGCAAATGATATTATGCTATTGAGGTTCACGTATTGAAAAGGAAGTGTGTCTCAATTAAAGTTAGTTTACAGGGACACTCAAAAGAACTTCGTTACATGACGGTCTACAGAGAAATTTTTTTGCGTTGTATTTTAATGATGTTACGCTATTTCAAACATATTGAAACTTATATATCCCTGAGATATACACCACAAGAGACTTATTAAAGCATAGCATTCATAGTTCCTTTAGGGGGCACAAAAATAATTCGGTTACAGTGCCATCTATGCTGAAGTGCGTTTTCATTATTACTCAAAGACTCAATTTTTTGTGTGTCCCTGTAAATGAACGATAAATGCTATGCACTCTTTATTTTACAGTAAGAATCTGGTACTGCCCCTCAATACAAGCAGCAGAAAAAAACACAGAAATACAGCAGAAAAACATATATCAATTTTAATATGGTTGAAATAGTCTTCATTAAAATATATTGCAAAAGATTTTTCTCCATAGACAATAATGTAACGAAATTCTTTTGACTGCCCCTGTAAACGAACTATAAATTGTCAAACACTTCAATTTCAATACCGAACAACCCACAGTAATCCTCAATAATATATACAGTCACCTCTCACTTATGCGCCTCTCAGTTATACGCGAATTTCGTAAGGTCCCGCCACGAGGAATAGGAAAATAATGCTATAGATCTCTCACCTATAAGCACCATTTTGAATTGTCTCTCTCAGTTATACGCGGAAATAACAGCGCAATTCACAAACTCTGAGTTAAGTGCGAATTTTTTTTTTATCTATAATGTCTTTTCTGCACGTGTCAAGGTCAAAAGACCGTACCACAAAGCTCCTGAGAGGGCGGTAGCACCAAAGCTTGGATGACATCGAAATTTTTTTTTAGACTTTTTGAAGGCATTTGATAGAAGATGGCTAAAAAGAAAAGAAAAGAAAAGTTCTGCTATTTATGGATCAGTGTCCCGCAAATCCTTCAGATCCCCCATTGCTGACACATACACGGGTTATACCTTTACCAGCAAATTGTACTAGTGCGAAGAACGCTTATATCATTAGAGCAGGAAAAGGAATTCAAGAAAATTTGGATTCTGGATGCTTATGCATATGTTGGTTTCCTCTTGGAATAACGTAACAGCCACAACAATTTCCAACTACTTTAGAAAAGCGTGTTTTGTTCATTCGAATGACGCTGAAATTATTCCATTGCAAGAAAAATAAAAACAACAGCAATGATTTTAGCATGGACGAAGAAGAATGGAACAGCATAAGCCAAGATTCACTTTCATTTCAAGTTTTCGCCATTGTTGATGAAAACTTAACACCAACGGCAATAAGAGATATTGAAATTGTTTTTGATGACGTGACAGCTGAAAAAGAAGGAGAAGATGATGATAATGATGAAACTGATACTGTAATTGTCCCATCTTATGCTACTGCCTAAGGAGTCCTGGACACTTTGAGATGTTACCTACAAAATGCTGATGTAGCATCCAATACAGTGACGCACTTTAATGCATTAGAAAAGGTCGTTGTAAACGCGTATAAGTGAGAGGTGACTGTATTAATTATATAGCAAACCGAGCGTAATGACACTAGTTAGAAAGAACGCGGCCAGACAATGGGAATTCATAAATCCTTTTCAACTATGTTGGGAATTGTTAAAAACAATTGTGCTAAATCAATGACAATATGTTTTGACATTGTGTAACATCATGGCCTATGGAATATATTTGAAAAAAAAATCGTGTCAAAAATGGAAGTATTTTAAATCTTTAACTCCTTTTGCCTGTGACGCCCGAACTCAGTTGGGGCAACGCAAATGCGCCCATTTTGGAATGCCCGACCTGAGTTCGGGCAAGAGAAAAATCGGTGTTTCAATTCTGTGAAGCCCGATCTCCGTTCGTCCAGTGCATAATATGTAATTTACCATTTTCCCAATAGATGGCGATACTTTCCAGCGAGCAGTTTCGCGCCATTTGTGGGATTGTTGTAATTTTGCAGTTCTTCCCAAATCTGGGTTGGGTTCATTGACTAGAAATATAAATGGACAGCTCACTCCTTTCTTTTCTTCCGACAGACTTGAAGAATATATCTTTCCCCTTTCATCGCCAAAAATAGGCGAAAGGGTGCCGCTTTCTGGCGGTAATCCCTTTCTCAAACTTGACAAACGCAAGTGAAAAATCTCTGTTTCTTCTCGGGAGCTGTGGAATTTCCGTGACAGTTTGGCGCGAAAAAAAAACCTGTTTGGCAGAATATTCTTCCTCCACACCTGCTGGAGGAAAGGACATGTTTTCTTCAAGAAAGGGTTGCTAGTCCGCTGTCCATTTATATTTCTAGTCAATGGTTGGGTTGGGTTGATTTATGACGGCCAATTATCAACACGAGGGCCCTAGGGTGGGGTGCCTTCCGTGGGGGTCTTTCTAAGGGATCCTAACCCGTATTTACGGCAAGGTTAGAAGAAAACCACGGAAAACTCCGAACGGTTAGGTCGACGAGCACCACAGGGGTTTGAACCCAGCACCTCCCGTTTCAAAATACATTATGTTTGATAGGCAGGTATATAAATTTTTCGCAAGTTAAAAGTTTCTTTGCATTGGACGAACGTAGTTTGGGCTTCACGGAATTGAAACACCGATTTTTCTCTTGCCCGAACTCAGGTCGGGCATTTCAAAATGGGCGCATTTGCGTTGCCCGAACTGTGTTCGGGCGTAACAGGCAAGGGTTTAAAATACACTACAAACAATTATTCCTCAGACCATAATGTAACGGAATTTATTTTTATTATGTTTATATATATTTAAAATGAAATCACATGTGTGAAAAACTAAGAAAAAAAAACAGTCTAAAATTCAAATGAAATGATTTGCAAAATTAAACTCAAAAAGATGAAAATGAAAATATGAAATACTATGAATATGTTATGGATTCGTCAGAGGAGCATCATAAGTATAATTTATAGTAAATATAGGTTATTTCCTCAAATATATCTATATCTACATATATGTAATAAAACTTTTGTAAATAATAACCATTCAACCACATAAATAATCGACAATAGTTAAACCAATAATTACAATATAATACATAAATGCAGAAAAAAAAACATCTGATATTGTAAAGCAGTGGCCAAAATTACGATAATCAATCTAGGAATTAATAGTAAGCATCACAAAAGCAAGTGCTTGCCGTAAATACGGGTTAGGATCCCTTAGAAAGACCCCCACGGAGGGCACTCCCCCCTAGAGCCAATATACCTGGAGTAGATAATCGGCTACAGTGCTACATTTTTTGTTACTTGGGTGATCGAAAATATTATTTTATTATTATTAAAATTATTAGTGCCCCCCCCCCCACCCCTAATTGTCCTCGCAACAAAATCATCACTGAAAAATATGAAGTCAAACATGTTCTTTACATACTCGAAGTTCAAGGGCACGCGTTTCAGTAAGATATTCGACGAAACGTCTGAAATTGGTCCATGCCCCTTAATTTCTGGACACCAGTGTATACATATATATATACATATATAAAGATATATAAACAAGCTTAAAAGTTCAACAGGTTTGTTTTTCATAGATGTTTGTATCATTTGGCAACAAATCTTACTTTCTGAAGCCTTCAGGCCGCCAAGGTTAGAGCGCGTCCAGACAAACGGAATTCGTCAACACTTTTCAACTATGTTGGAAAGTGTTAAAAACACTAAAATTAAGCCAAAGAAGGGCACTAGGTATGTAGTGTTTTTGTTTATATTAAAAGTATCTAGATGGCAGCACCCGAAATTTAGATACAAGTATATTCTTCCGCTTAAAAGAACTTCTTTTCATAATGATGTGATAAGTTCTCAGAATGATTATAAATAACGTGTTTACGTCTTGTGTTGATATTTTGTAAATAAAACTCTAACATTGTGCCTTATCCTGTGCTACCTGGTTTGACTTATGTGGTTACACTGTAAAAAAAAATTCGTAAAATTTCAATAGATGTACCGTAAATTAACAGTACTTGTACCGTTTTCATTCTTTACGGTATGAGTACCGTACTTCTAAGGTATATTAAGCGTAAAAAACCGTATTTGTGCCATTTCCATTATAAACGGTATTTATACTGTAAAATGATTGTTTTTCAGTAAAAAATCGCCATTTATACCGTAAAATAATTATTTTTCAGTAAGAAAAATGCTGGTAACCCCGCCTCCGTGTACGACAACCCCTAAAGTGATGCTCTTGCTCTTGTTACGTCATGCGTGCAGACTTGAGAAGAGGAAGGGGGTGTGCAGCCGATACATATACTTTAAATATTTTACGGTACATATACCGTCCAGTTAAATTATGGTCACAAAGTTGCCAGTATATGTACCGTAATTTTTGACTAAAACTTTTTACAGTGTATTTAATAGAACTAATATCTAAAATATTAAAATGTACTCACCTCTCTGCGTCATGGCCAGTGGTTTTCTTGCCGGCGAAGAGTAGTACGATGATTTGGGACATCCCCCGTAGGGAGGGGCGTCAGGATCTTTGCTGCCTTTGCGCGGGAAGTCGCTCAGTCCCACGTGCTCCATGCTGCGACCTTTACTGCGCATGTCTGTCGAAAGAAATAAACGAAAGAACATATAGAATCCAACATTAAACTGCCTATACGAAAATCAAAGTTTGGTTGTGTATGCAAATCTACCATTTTTAGCCAATTGAAATAAAACACCTGGCAGAATAATATCTTTACAATACGGCCATTACGTACTTTAGCGTTTTGTATATATAGATCGTTTGTACTGTGACGGCTACTCCATACTTTAATAAAATAGAGTTCGCTACTAAGACCCTTAATATCTGTAATGGGTTCTGTTCAAGAACGCCGACGGTTGTCAGTGTGCATTACATCGAGTAGCCATTATGTCTACTTGGAAACTCTCGAAATGACACTATAGTGACACTTTATACTGGAAACCCTCGAAATAACACTATAGTGACACTTTCTTCCTTTTTGACTTTGAACTGGAAACCTCGAAATGACATTATATTGACACATTCTTCCCTTTTGACTTTCCACTGAAAACCCTCGGAATGACACTATAGTGACACTTTCCACTGGAAACCCTCAAAATGTCACTATAATGGCACATTCTTCCCTTTTGACTTTCCACTGAAAACCCTCGGAATGACACTATAGTGAGACTTTCCACTGGAAACCCTCAAAATGTCACTATAATGGCACATTCTTCCCTTTTGACTTTACACTGAAAACCCTCGAAATGACACTATAGTGACACTTTCCACTGAAAACCCACGAAATGACACTATAGTGACACTTTACACTGAAAACCCTCGAAATAACACTATAGTGACACTTTCTTCCTTTTTGACATTGAACTGGAAACCTCGAAATGACATTATATTGACACTTTCTTCCCTTTTGACTTTATAACTGGAAACCCTCAAATGACACTATATTGACACATTCTTCCCTTTTGACTTTCTACTGAAAACCCTCGAAATGACACTATAGTGACACTTTCCACTGAAAACCCTCGAAATGACACTATAGTGACACTTTACACTGAAAACCCTCGAAATGACACTATAGTGACACTTTCCACTGGAAACCCTCAAAATGTCACTATAATGGCACATTCTTCCCTTTTGATTTTACACTGAAAACCCTCGAAATGACACTATAGTGACACTTTCCACTGAAAACCCTCGAAATGACACTATAGTGACACCACTTTACACTGAAAACCCTCGAAATGACACTATAGTGACACTTTACACTGAAAACCCTCGAAATGACACTATAGTGACACTTTCTTCCTTTTGGACTTTGCACTGGAAACCCTCGAAATGACATTATAGTGACACTGTCTTCCCTTTTGACTTTATAACTGGAAACTCTCAAAATGACACTATAGTGACACTTTCTTTCCTTTTGAATGTACACTGGCAGTTATGTGCTCATAAACTTACCTCCACTTAAACACACGTGAGACCACTTCAAACATCAAAAGGTATAAATTGATCTCCTGGAGGGGCCTAAAGATGTGTTGCAATTCCGGGAGAACTAGACTCTCTCGTGCGTCTACGAGATGCATAGGAAATAGGAGGACTGGCTGATCGATTCACTTTTCTGGAGAAAACTTCTACATAAGAAGTAACTGGCTGAGATCTGTGAGATTGTGGACTAATTGGTTCATTGCCGGAACCAGGGCTTGACAAAATCTGATAGCCAGAAAAACATACTAGTCGGCAGTAAAAAATATTACCCCCCCCCCTCCTCTTCCCGTCATTGATTAAAAAATACACAAGAGTTTTTTATGAATTAATTCAGAAAAAATAATAACAAGCATAGTTTATGATTATTAGTTACATAGTTTAGAATATAACATAATTTAGAACTATAATATAAATTATATTTTCTAAAGAAACTTATAAAAATTATAATCATCTATAATCACTTATATTATGTTGACAACTTATAAAAATCAGATTTGAAACTTACAAAAAAGATTTGAGTATCTTTTAGCGTAGTATCCAATTTTAGATGCCACAGAGACTGGATTGACACTATTTCTTACTGTTTTATTGAAAGATCCCCTGTCCCTTAACATTCGAATCACCTGACATATACTAGCTGGCTATAGTTGAAAAGAATGGTGTTTTCCGTGCATGAGTTGGAAAATGCCTTTTAAATTTAATTCTTCCATTAAAAGTACGAGAGGAGAGGAAGATCATTGCTTGCCGCGCACGAGTAGGGTTGGGGTAGAGAAAAAAAATGCCATTTGTGCTCATTTCTTAAATCAATTTTCACAGAAATCACCCGGAAAGATTAAATTACTTGATCGCCAAATCAAAAAACTTGGTTGCCAGGGGCGACCTGAAGACCGCATTCGTCAAGCTCTGGCCAGAACCCATTTTTGAAGTATTTCTCTATACTAGAAACTGAAACCTGTAACTGTAGTTGTTCTGTAACTATCCGTAAAATGTCCGTCCTTATGCTGTAAATGCCAGTACATCTCGCCATCCAAGTGTTTTTCACTAGAAGCTTTACAGTACAGTTGAGGGAACTGTTTCCAGTTTTAAGGGGTTTTGCACCTTTTAAACTCACCGAAAATCAACAAAAACATTCAAAGTTTGAATTAATGTATTTTCAAAACAATTTTTAACACTTTCCAACCTAGTTGAAAAGTGTTTATGACTGCGCTTTGTATGCCGTCTGTCCGTGCTCTATCTCGCGTAAACAGACTCGGATTGCCTTAAATTTTTGTATCTTATTGTCGTTTACTACAGCATGTTCCCTATTGAAAATGAAGTGTGTAGCACTTATAGTTTTTTTTTTTTTTTTTTTTTTTGTTTTTTTACAGGGACAGAAAAGTATTCCGTTACATCACAGTCAGTGGGAAATAGTCGTTTCAAGTGCATTTTGATGATGCTATGCCATTTGAAACAAGAGGAAATTGATATATAATCATGAAGCGCATTGAAACAGGATTTTTGTAAAATAGGGGTCATTTACAGGGTCAAACAAAAGAATTCTGTTACACATTGTTCTACGGGCGAAAATCGTTTGCAGTGTAATTTAATGATGTTTGACTATTCCATCGATTAACGAAAGTTGCTAAATGTGAATATTTTAACTGAACTAAATGTTATATTGTTATGTAGTATATATCCAAATCTATAGATTATATACAGGGCTGGACAAAATAATTCGACTACATCTTCTACTATGGAAGGTAATTGCTAAAACTGGACTTTTAAATGTGTTATGTGTTTTCTAAACTGTTTACTTACATATCTTCTTTCACCTTATTGAACGGTGAAGTTTCGTTACAGTTTTTTGGATGTGTCGGAAAGTGTCTTAAATCTATGCTTGACGCATGATTTTTCGTTCTTGTTATGTATAAACTTAAAATTATGACTACTGATTAAAAAGATTGTGCTTTTTTAATGTATATTATCATTAAAAACTGGCTGGTCTCTTACAGAATTTGTGTATTGTTGAAATTAAAATAGCTCTTTTTCTTAAGTCATTGCGCGAATGATATCTTCAGAACATATGCCTGGATTGTTATGAAATTAGATGCAGATAATAAACACATATGTATTTTTAAAATGATCTTCTCTTAGGTAAAAATTATTTCATTAACCACGGGGGAAAAAAAAATTAAATTAAAAAAAAATGTAAATACTAAGTTGAGTAAAAACTTCTCGGAAATTTGTGAAAGGTGCGTTGTTATGCGCAAATTAACTATTCTCCAAAGTAGAGAGCATCACTACTTTCTGTCAGATTCCGGATTTGCTGGAAGTACCATGGCGGCTCTTTGAAATCGGAAAAACTCTTGACATGCTTCTTCAACTTCATTAAACGATTCAAATCGACGGCCCTTGAAAAGTGATGCATTGATCGAAAGAGGCCATAATCGGATGGAGCCACGTCTGGACTGTAGGCGGGGTATGGAATAATTTCGACGCCGTCCAACTGTGCAAACTTGTCCTTGGTACTCTTGCGGTTTGGCATTGTCCTGCTGAAACAAAGCGCGCTTTCGGCGGACCAATCTTGGGTACTTCTGCACCAATTTGTCGTAGACACGATCCAACTGCTCGCAATAGAGCGATACAAATTTTGGTAATATATGATAGAAATTCTGGTAACTATTAGATAAAAAATTTCCCAGAACTTTTTGCTCAACCTAATAATAATAAAAAAAAACTAAATTTTACATTTTTTTAATGTATAAAAATGCTCATAACTAAAAATCTTATCACTGCAACTACTAAAAGTAAATCATTTGAAACACAAACACCTATATCAAATTTAATAGCAATCCATATATACATTCTCAAGATATCATGCGCGCATTGACTTATGAAGTAAGAGAAGAAGATATTTTAATTTCAACAATGCACAAATCCTGCAAAAGGCGAGTCAGTTTCCAATGGTATTATATTAAGGGGTCTCAGGACTCTTAAATTTTCAAAATTTTTATTTTTTGATATGTTAAAGCCCTATCTTTTCTGAAAATTTTTATGTAATTTGTTTTTCTGAACTCCAATTAGAACAGGAGTTATTGCTATTATAATTAGAGTCACTCGGATGAAAACGGCGCGTGCCGCCGTGTCAGCTTTTAAAAGGACGCCAGACTCCTCAGCTGTGTTTTGTTTACCTTCCGTATGGACTCTGTTTACATTCCGAACGATCTCTGTTTACATCGTTTTACACACACACATTTCATCTACACTATTTTCTATACTCCATGTAAGCAGTCAACCTCCAAACTCCACGGCAAATTGAAGTCAAACACGTTGTTTTCTTACGAGAAACGACCGCATGTTTTAGAATTGTTGCTTTTATCGCATTCTTTAGTGTTGCTGCTTTATCAGATCTCGTTTTTTTTACTGCCGCTGTGTACAAGCTATTTATTATATTATTATTTGTTTGTTTGAATATTGTTCACATTTATTTGAAATGAATTGTGATAAAAAACGACAATCTGGGAAAAGGCCCAAAAAGAAACGTTTTCAAGGAAATAAGTATGTCGCTAAAAAGTCAGGATAAAAAACCTGAATATGTGAGTGCTTCGAATAGAAAGCTGTCAAACACTGAAAAATGTATTCCTGAAACATTTACTGGTTATAGGATTGTAAATATTTCTATTTTATTTTCATTTATGGAAAACAATTTAGTGTGTAAAGCCTGCAGTGGAAATGTAAAAGTTAAAGAAAAATCATTATGTGGCTTGAGCTGTACAATTCAGGTAACATGCAAATCCTGCAAGGAAATTTCTGTCTTTAAAAGCAGTGAGCTTATTGGTTCAAAGAATAACATTCCAGAAGTAAATAGACTTGCAGTATTTGCAATGAGATGCATTGGGAAAAATCTTACAGATCTGCAAACATTCTGTAATATCATGTGTTTCCCAAAGCCGATTTCCCAAAAATCATACGATGCTGTGAATACACAAATTTGTAAAGCTGCTTCGTCTGTTGCTGAAATTTCCATGCAAAATGCTGCTTTGCAGGAAATTTCTTTGAATGATGATGACAAAGATATCACCATCAGTGGCGATGGAACTTAGAAGACGAGGGGGCATTTATCGCTCATCGGATGTTGTTCCGTCATTGGAGCTAATACGGGAAAAGTACTTGATGTCCATGTTATGTCATCATACTGCAAGGGATGTGACTGGAACACCTTGGCCTTGTGGGCCTTGTGGGCCAAGGAATGGTATTTCCTTTAAAAAATGGCTAAAAAAGCTTGAAAAGCTGTGCCAGAAAAACCACACAGGTTCAGCGGGCAAAGTGGAATCTTCAGGGATGTTGAAAATATTTTCTCGATCGCTTGAAAAACGTAATGTTCGGTATATTAATTATATCGGAGATGGTGACGCAAAAACATTTCTGTCATTAAAACAATCGAAACCATATGATGATGTAGACATTAGTAAAATCGAATGCGTCGGACATATACAAAAGCGAATGGGTTCTCGTTTGAGAAAATTAAAATCTCAAATGCAGAGAACAAAACTTTCCGATGGCGGTAAAATTCCGTTTTGTAATATTTTCTTGGGTAATTTCTGGCTCATTTTAGATCTGTCTTAATTATACATACAATAAATGAACAACAAAGGTTCAGCAAGGAAAGGGGTTAAAGGGGGGTGGTCGAATGTTTTAGGTCATTTCGCCATAACTCAGCAGCAGTTATAGGTAGGAGCGCAAAAATCAGGAAAACAAATCTACTAAAAAAATTATTAAACATCTATTTCAGCGATTTCAGAAATTCCCCCAGAAAGAGGTTAAAGGGGGGGTTTCGAATGTTTTAGGTCATTTCACTGTATCTCAGCAGCAGTTATAGGTAGGAGTGCGAAAATCAGGAAAACAAATCTACTAAAAAAATGATTAAACATGTATTTCAGCGATTTTAGAAATCCCCCCCCCCCCCGAAGGGTTAAAGGGGGGTGGTCGAATGTTTTAGGTCATTTCACATATCTCAGCAGCAGTTATAGGTAGGAACGCAAAAATCAGGAAAACAGATCTACTAAAAACATGATTAAACATATATTTCGGCGATTTTAGAAATTCCCCTCCAGGAGGGGGTTAAATAGTGGTGATCGAATGTTTTAGGTGATTTCGCCATATCTCAGCAGCAGTTACAGGTAGGAGCGCGAAAATCAGAAAAACAAAATTACTAAAAAATGATTAAACACCTATTTCAACGATTTTAGAAATTCTCCCCTGAAGGTGGTTAAAGAGGGTGGTCAAATGTTTTAGGTCATTTCGCCATATCTCAGCAGCAGTTTTATGTAGGAGCGCGAAATTAAGGAAAGCAAATCTACTAAAAAAATTGGTTAAACACGTATTTCAGCGATTTTAGAAATTTCCCCCCAAAGGGGGTTAAAATGGGGATCGAATGTTTTAGATCATTTCGTCATATCTCAGCAGCAGTTTTAGTTAGGAGCACAAAAATCAGGAAAACAAATCTACTAAAAAATGAATAAAACACATATTTCAACAATTTTGGAAATTCCCCCCAGAAGGTGGTTAAATGGGGGGGGGGGGTTGAATTTTTTAGGTCATTTCGCCATATCTCAGCTATTATGTAGGAGGGCGAAATTAATTAAAACAAATCTACTAAAAAATTGGTTAAACACGTATTTCGGCGATTTTGGAAATTCCCCCCAGAAGGTGGTTAAAGGGGTATTCAAAAGTTTTGGGTCATTTCGCCGTATCTCAGCAGCAGATTTAGGTATGAGCATGAAATTCAGAAAAACACATCTACTAAAAAATGGATAATTACGCATTTCAGTGATTTTCAAATTCCCTTCGAAGGGTCTTAAAGGGGGCGGTTTCGAAAATTTTAGGACATATCGCCATATCTCAGCAGCTGTTTTATATAGGTGCGCGAAATTCAGGAAAACAAATCTACTAAACAAATGATTAAACACGTATTTCACTGAATTTAGAAATCCCCTCCCCCCCACACACACCCGAAGATAGTTAAAGGGGGATTCGAAAGTTTTAGGTCATTTCGCCATATCTCAGCAACAGTTTTTGGTAGGAGCGCGAAATTCAGGAAAACAAATGTACTAAAAAAATTACATTGTCTACCCGTGCAAAGCCGGGACGGGCCGCTAGTATTTAATAAAGAGATTGATATTACATAAACAGACTCATACATAAGTATTCTAGCTTTTCTTAAACAATTGAAATGAATTAAGTTTATCTTTAATTTATGAAGTAAATTTATGCTAAAAAAACTGATAGGTTTAGTTACTGTTATACGGAACAGAGATGAATTGATCGTGGCCTATCTGTGACGTCACGTCTTCGAATGTTGAAATCAGCCCCGTAGAGAAGAAAGTTGTTTTTTCGCGATGGCACCGATACAATCTGGTGAAGTTGTTCCATCACAGTCAAAGCGAAATATTCATTCTGATAAGGTATTCTGTATTGGGTGGGATATAAAAGGCGCTGTATATTATAAGCGACTGGAACCTTCTGAAACTGTTACTGGAGAAGTGTACTAAAGCGTCTGAAGCGAGCCATTCAAGGAAATCGACTAGAATGGGAGAATAGACACAATAAACTGATTTTTCACCACATATTGCAAATGTCCTACTTAGAAGGGCCGGACTGGGAAGTTCTGTCTCACCTACCCTATTCACCAGACATTGCTCCTTCACATTACTATTTATTCCGGTCGATGCAGTCAGCAATTCGAGACGTACGATTCACATCTTATGAATGTATCAAAAATTGGCTTGACAAAAAGATCGCTTCAAAAGACGACGACTTCTTCAGACAGTGAATCCGTAAATTCTCTGAAAGATGGGTGGAGCTTGTGGCTTCTGATGGAGCATACTTTGAATAATGTACCACTTTTATATACTTGGTAAATAAACATGCAATTTTAACTAAAAAACGGAACTACGGAACTTACTTTTGTATATACCCAATACAGGGTTATTCTAAATGATGGACCCATTTTCAAAAAATTTGTATTTATTAAAGTACAAATCCAAAATGAACAATCTTTATATACCAATGAAAAGAGGAAGTTTCAAAGACATTATAAATGTTCAATATGTCCACCGTTTGCTGCACGGCCAACATCTACGCGACAGCCAAATTCGTCCCACACACAAGAAAGTGTATCTGCTGTTACTGAGTGCACGGCTTTCAAAGCGGTGATGGTTCCAGAGGCGGTCGGTAGAGGTCGCGCGGCAATAGGCCGCGATTTCGTTTCACTGTCAGTTGTGAGTGAGATGGCTACTGTGGAGCACAAGGTTTTCTGCGTTCTCGAGTTCGCAAGAAGTGAGTCGCAAATTGCAGTGCAGCGGTCATTTCGTACCAAATTCGGTATTTAAAAAAACCTTGAAACTTCCTCTTTTCATTGGTATAAAGATTGTTCATTTTGGATTTGCACTTTAATAAATACAATTTTTTGAAAATGGGTCCACCATTTAGAATAACCCTGAACAATAAATCAAACTTTGAATATTTTCGTTGATTTTCGTCGTGTTTAAAAAGGTACAAGACCCCTAGGGTTAAAAAACATACGAAAGTGGAAATTTTTAATGTCTGAATTCCCGCCACTAAAGGACATGATCGAGAGAAAACACCGTGAAAGAGAAGTGTATATACGTACCTTCGCTGTTCGTGTCGTGAATCTGCTTCCTGAGGCAGACGATGACTGTGATGACGACGACCAGCAAGACCAGCACCGAGATCACCACGGGCAGGAGGATGGCCAAGTTGCGGTAGAAGGGTAAGGAAGAGATACCCCCCAGGTCCAAACCGGAACCCGACGGAAACAAACCTCCACCTTTTGAAGTGGACACTGAAAAATAGAGAGATGGGAAATGGAGTAGTACACAGGCAGGAATCCCTCGTTTAAATAAAAAGAGAAATTCCCAGTTAAACTGAGGGCATTGAGCCCACAGGCTATTTACACTATGTGTGTATTATAAATTCGAAATAAGCCACTCGAAAAATAAACAAATCGACAATACATTAAGTTGGGCTCATCCCCCCGTTCTCTCCCTTATAATTAACCAATGAACTCCCATAGCTAATCAGAGAAGCGCTTTATTACAATGAACCTATATACAAAATTTGAAAAAATCGGAAATTCTGCATAAAAAACCCCATTTATATAAATTAAGGGGAGGGGGGCGATTAGCCCCCGTATCCTCCTTTATACTTAACCAATGAACCCCCAAAACTAATCAGGGAAGCGCCTTATCACAATGAACCTACATACAAAATTGGAAGAAAATCGGATGATTCTGTATGAAAACCTCATTTATCTAAATTAAGGGGTGGGATTAGCCCCCCGTATCCTCCTTTAAACTTAACCAATGAACCCCCAAAACTAATCAGGGAAGCGCCTTATCGCAATGAACCTATAAACAAAATTTGAACCAAAACGGTTATTTCTGTCTAGAATTATCGCGTTACGTACATACGTACATACAGAACCGGCGGTGGGCACATTAGCTCTAAGGCTTTGATAGCCTGTGAGCTAAAAATGACTATACAAAATGTATATATTTATTTGATTGGGATTTCCTTATTATAGCGGCTCCCGCAATGAAAATTTCGCCAAGCTTGCCTTTACGTATAATATACAGGATGTTGAATAAAATGTCCCTAATTTAAAACTTCCATTAAAAAAATATTTCTGCTCATTAAATAATATGACAGATGAAAATTTAAAGTTTTTGCTGTTGTTGTTGCGAGCAGACAAAGGGAAACATGGCGACACTGCAGGAGAAATTCTGGAAAGAAATCCGTAATCGCAGTGCAAAGAATGTTGAGAACAGCGTACAAAAGACATCCACCCGATCTTAAATTGAAACGCTCCTTAATATCCTCTCATCACATTTTCATCTATTTAAATTTTTTTTTAAGAAGCAAAGAAAAGTCTTGCGCCTAGCAACAGTAAGAAATCTTTATTCATAGATGCACTCTACATCTACATTTTGACCGTTAATGAATCTGCTATTAGTTGAATTCTCACGGCCTATAAAAATTCTTTCTTGCTTTTCTTATTCACATGGCCTTTTACTTACCCTATACGGTGATAATTTTAGCTCACATCTTCCGTTTTTTTCATAGTAACCTTTTAGAGCGGTTACTCTCAAAAATTCACCTATGCGGTTTTAATCGGACTGGCGTTAAAATTCAAAATTGCCCTTTGACTTAATCTCATTCGCTTTACAGTAACGAATGTGTCTCCTCGGATTCCTATATCGCCAGAATATATAGTTTTGGCTAATTTTTTATTGCTATTGTTTCGCCAATGCCGCATACGAGCTGTGAAAGTTATAAGTCTTCTTCAGATATTGGGCTCCTGCTCTGCATTAGTATCGGCGTGTAATTTGTGTTCACCTCCTCTCTCGCTTCATTGCCGGCCTTCGAAAGAACCTGGATCCAAATACAATGACATGTACCTACAATCCATGACTGTTTTCATCTTTAAAATAATAGTAAACAACGGCCCTTATTTATTTTAAACTTGCTTAAAAAAAAAAAATCCCAACAAAACCCTCATCCTCATCAAAATGTCATCCCTGGAAATAAACATTTCTTCACAAGCTTTATGCTTCGATTTTCATGTGATTTAACAGTTATTATTAACATAAAGTTTAATTATATAATAATACTTTTGTAAATAATAACCATTAAACCACATAAATAATCGACAATTGATAAACCGATAATTACAATAAAATACAGTGGATTAATAATAAATACAGGGTTGTTATAATTAAAGTTCGCCTATTCAGAAGGCTCTAGAGCCGGTTCTATGGCTCCAAACGAAACAAAATTTCACTAGTACGTAGTTGAAGAGATGCGCTCTGTGAAAATCGAAAAAAAAAATGAGTTACATTTTTCGTCAGTAGGTGGCGCTGCGTCAATATTTAAGCGATGTTTGCAGATTCATTATATCAATTTCAGTCAATCCAGACGAAGCACACAAATTTAAAAGTTTCAACAAACTTCGACGAATTGCGAATCGTTATAATTAAAGTTCACCTAATCAGACAGCTCTAGAGCCTGACCTATGACTCCAAGCAATACAGAAAAATGAATATAATTTCATGTGATGTAATCTGCATCAATAAAAATAAAACATGTCGCTCGGCAGCGAGGAAATAACGAAGAATAACACTACGCATGCTCAATGAATCCTCCACCATTTTCAATAACGCATTCCATTCTCAGAGTTGTGCTTTCTACAGCATTGCGTAAACTGTCCTGTGAGATTGAGCGAATATGAAGTCTAATACTGTCTTTTAGATCAGAGATTGTCTGACATCTGTCTTTAGATACAGAATCTTTCAAAAATCCCGACAACCAAAAATCGTATGGTGGCAAAAAATCAGGCGATCGTGGTGGCCAGACTGTTTGAAAATAACGACTTATGATGCGGTCTGCTGTAAAATGGCTTGTTAAGAAAGTCCGAACTGCTCTAGTATAATGTGCGGTGGTACACCGTCTTGCATAAAAACGATATTTTGAAGGCAGCCTCGCTGTTGCAGCTCGGGAATCAGAACATTTGACAACATATTGAGATAACTTCTCCCATTTACGGAACATGTAATGGGTCCTGTGGATGTTAGTTCCTCAAAAAAATATGGCCACACGTATTAACACGTAGCTGTGAAACAGCACCACACCGTCACTTTAGCTGCATGCAATGGAACTTCCTGGACAACATTAGGATTCTCTTTCGCCCAAATTCGACAGTTGTGTGTGTTCACTTGTCCGTTTAAATAAAAATGCGCTTCATCACTCCATAGAATATTCCAGGGCCAAGAATTGTCCACATTCATTCGTGCAAGAAACTGTAGTGAAAATGATAGCCGACTTTCAGTATCAACCTGTGTTAGTTGTTGCACCCTCTGAATCTTGTATGGATAGTAGCGCAAAATTTGACGCATCACTTTTCTCACAGTGGAAATCGACATAAGTAGATGGAAAGTGGGGGTTCAACGGCCACAGGAGCAGGAGCAGGTGTGGAGCTCCAAATCCGATGTGGAGCGGTCTCCTACGTCATAGTATCTTTACAAGGTTCTTCTCTCTTTATACCACTAGTTTTATTTTTCCAATGCTATGTTTGATATTATCCTGGCAAAGCTGATTTATTTATCTCTCTATATATATACGTGTCTAATATTATAGAACAAAGCGGATTTATTTATCTCTCTCTCTCTATATATATATATATACGTCTGGTACTATCCTGGCAAAGCAGATTTATTTATCTCTCTCTCTGTATATATATACAGAGAGAGAGATAAATAAATCTGCTTTGCCAGGATAGTACCAGACGTATATATATATATATATATATATATATATGTATAGATAGTAGCGCAATAGTAGCGCAATAGTAATAGTAGCGTATATGTGTTTGTTTGATATTATCCTGACAAAGCGGATTTATTAATCTCTCTATATATATTCGTGTATGTCTGGTACTATCCTGGCAAAGCGGATTTATTAATCTCTCTCTATGTATGTATGTACATGAGTAAATATATCATTCATAAAATAGTAAAATAATTTTTTAAATAAGTTTATTACATAATGTATTAATTACTTAATGTCTTAATTGCAATATCTTATTTCTGCGTTCATTTAAATACCGTTTCCTAAAAGTGGAAATATAAATTTCGTCGTACATATAGATTCCAAAATTGAAATTATTGAAAACCAAAGAAAAAATCCACCCTTTAAAAGTTTTAATTACCTAAGTTTTCATTTTATAATAGCTTAATTAAGAAGTCTTATTACAGTATACAAAGATCTATTATCGTATGATTCATAGGTCTGTGAAAACCCCACAATATCTTATCTATATCTCTTATCAGGAGAGCAACGCGCGACAGCTAGATAAAACGAGTCAGTACTAGTCAAAATCTTATGAAGTAAAGAACCCTATCTCTGCACTCCTCATGAAATGATACATAGATTTACGATAAATTATTTAAATATCAATTAGATACTTAAAATGTCTACAAATAGCCAAGCTGAAAATTCAACGGATATTAATATTCAAGTAAGTTTTTTTTCTACGTAATGTTTTAGTTATTTTTTAACAATAATTAAGAATTTTATAAGTAAAACATATTTTGTTTTCTGTCTGCTTTAAATAACATAGAGAATTTTGGCTACCTAAAAAAAAATATATTAAAAACATTAAAAAAAAAACTAGAAAATTACAAAGTATTAAATATATATATATATATATTAGAAAATTACAAAGTATTAAAAAAAAAGTTTAAAAAATGTATATTATAATAAAATTACATATGTTTGTATATGTGGATGATTATACGTATGGGTAGAACAGGTTTCAATAAAGTCCACATACATAGCATTCTACGAGAAATGTTTGTGTAGAAGTTTTTAATAAGTACACATATTTAAAATTAACATTTTTTTATTAAAACAAAAAATACAGAAAGTTTTATTTACAGTAGAGTATTTACATCTCGATTTTGCATTAACAATACAAATCAGCATTTTCTTCTTTATTACAATCTTCATTAATTTCACAATGTCCATACGCTAAGCTGGATATCCCATCATCTAACAAGTAGCGCTTACCGTCAAAAGGACTTAGACTAATCTTATTCTGAGTTAGTGAATATAGACGATGGTTATCTTGGGCGATCCTCGTCTGCTTCTCCATACTTGTTTTTTGCTGTCGTAGACACTCCAAATAGTCTTCATGCTTTATTTTCTGACGAACAATCTGTGTTGACACACCTTTTGCTCGTTTCTTTACTTCTTTCATGGATTTTAATGAATACATTTTAGCCCTGAGGCCAACAAATTCAAGGGCTAATTCGCCATTTAGCTCGTCCTTAAACTTACCAATCACCTTTTTGTTATCATCAGAGAATAAATTATGGGATTTTGAATAGTCGGAGAAGTCAAACAAATCACGATGTTGCTTCATGTCATCAAAAATATTGTTTGTTTTTATATGATAAGCTAAGGAGTCTGTGTCAGTAAAAAGAAGTGTCGCTCGATTTTTGTATATGCTTTTTATATACCCATAATGAAATTGAAACATTAATAATTTAGATAGCTCTAAAATTGTGAATCCGACATAAATAGGTCGATTCATTAAGATACTAGTATTAAGCCGTTCTACAGCAGCCAAGCCTTCATCATAGGTTTTAAAGGATTTAAATGAGGGTGATGCCACTAGTTTTTTAGCTCTTTTTTCATCATTACACAATACAATATTTCGCCTTTTTCGAAGATTTTCCATAGTTTTACCAAAAACAGAATTATTTAATAATTTAAAAAAATCCTTTTCAAAGGAAGATGTTGCTTCTTTCCTTTTTTGAGTATTAAAATTAATATATTTCTCAAGCCATGGTGCTTGTTTAAATTTTATGGCTTTATGTACAGCAGTAATTTTTAATCCAAGCTGCAAATAATATTTTAAATTGCGATAATGTACTATATAATTCTTATTATTATTCAAATTGGGTATAAGTTTAGGGGTTCCTATGAATTTTCTATTATTATTCACCAAGTTTCGTGCATACGGAGATAGCATTTGTTCCTCCACAGTTACTCTCTCAGGAGCGACAGGGTATTCATTGTGCAAAAGATGTAAATGTTTTGGATAATCGAGGTCCACCTCGAAGAGATACCCAATTTCAGAGCTATCAGGTAAAGACAAAATCCAATCTTCTGTGATATGACTTATTCCATACCATTCAAATCCGCCATAGGGTAAAAATTGGCTCATAGCCCACCCATATAAGTTATTAGCATCCCAGTACATGATGTAGCTGGGTGCCTCATTTTCTCTATAATCAGGCGTACAGGGTATGTTTGCCTTAGCATATCTTCGGCTTATCATACTGGCGCCTCCACGTATTCCATTTTCAACCATGAGCATGTTTATATCAGTAAGTAACTCTAAAGGTGTTTCGGACATTTTCAAACTCGCCTGCCACGCGAGCGAAGGTGCAGTGAACAGGTGAGCAGGATCAATTTCATAATACTGCTGACATAATTTCCTAAAGTTTTGAAACACGTCAGCAAGTAGTAGAACATCTGTCTTCACATACAGATTGTGATAATCCCCCAAAGTTTTAAGACTGAAGGGAGTTCCACACGTTCTGGGCATGCTGATAATCCTCATCTTGAAAATATTCATTGGTCAGGCTATTAAAAAATGCTGAAGGTAGGGGGAGCTGCTTCTCTTCAAATTTTTCAAAAGACGTAAAATAATCATAGGGGTAAACCCCTTTACGTGTCAGTAAAGATAAATTATTATTTTGTGGGAAATTTTCTCTAAGTATGGTGAATTGATCATCTCGAAGATTTTTAACAAGTTTTTCCAATGACGTAGGCAAAAATTGGAAAGAATCTATAAACACCATCTGAGTAGAAGATGTAGGCTTTTTGATTTTAAATGTGATATAGTTTTCCATAGAAGTAGCAATAACATCAATTTCAATATCTTTAAATTTTCCTAACTTCGTCATAAGGTGGTGCGCATCATAGTTTCTTATGTTATGGAAAATAACGGGAATTGGCTTTGATTGTCTGAAATTGAGGTTGCAATATGGGTGTGCAGCTCCTCTATACACACCTGACAGGTGATCATGGTCACGTGTGCATTTCTCATATAAAGCTTTTTTACAAATATGACAAAACTCTGCTTCTCGAAATGCCTTTTCTTCCTGGGGAGAAAGCTTCATAGGTTTCACATCTAATAACTTTTGTCCCAATATTTCCTTCTCTTGCATCATTTGGTTTAAAAAATGCTCAACATATTTTCTATCACGATATACCTGTGCTCTCTTCACACATGTTCCATCGGATCCGACAAGCACATAAGCGTACCCACACGGTAAGTGATAGGTTGTTTTCTCAGTATAGGATGTTTTAGAAGAGGATGAGGCTAATGAAATGGGTATAAGTAGACTCTCGAAATCCGCATAAATCGTATAGGCCACAGGATGTTGTAGGTGAATACCTGAAAACTTTAATATATTATCATTTTCACTAGGCATCTTTATAGCTTGTGCTGCATGGCGAGAACAATATTCACTATGCTTATCCAACAGGTCTTGTCTTGAAAATCGATGAAGACATCGATAACAATAATAGCCAGCGGCTCTATGTGATGAGTAGTTCTCTCATGAGGCTCTATGTGATTCAGTGATCTTGGTAAGATCACTCAAAAGTCTTGAAAAACTTCTTATCAAACAATAGTGTTGCTCTTCTCCATTGTCGACTAGTAACAAATTAATCACATCATGATCCTTCTTTTCAGATATATACAGAGGGTAAACTTCATCCTCTTCATACCCAAACACATTAACCCGTAAATTGTTGAGTTGTTCAATAACAGGTATCTTCTGAAGAGGTACAGGGCATTCTACACTGCCTAATTTAATATCATGTTCATAAGGTCGATAATGGTTGACTCGCTCAGGCTTTTTTGTATAATCTAAGTTCAGTTTAAAAGCCAAAAGGCACTACACCAAACACTTATTGTCTTCGTTTTTTATATTCAGCACGGCTTTTTTTATCATCCAGTTTTTTAGATAATGGGATGTATGAACTTGCAGCGAGGGGATGATATTTAGCAATCTTAAGTCTCTAAATGATTAATTTTTCTTATTTTCCATCCAGATCCCCTTTGTAAAAAATCCTCAAAAGATTTTGTTATTTTGGAGAATCCTTCTTCTATGTGTTGTTGTATAGATTCTTCGATAAGTTCGGTCATACATGAGCATCGAAAATACGATTGAATTTCTTGCATCTCCTCATTATTTGTCATACGTTCAAGTGATATTTTTTCTACCATATACCATTTAATGGCACCCTTTTCTTGAAATTCACTTACTAGGCGTTCATGTATCTCAGATTGTAAGTGTGTATGAAATACCTCTAAATCACTTTCTTCATGTTCATCGGGATACAAAATTACTGTTTTAAATACATTAAGCACATCAGACTGCTTTCTCTCTTTTGACTTTACATTAGACAAAGTCATTTTTCGTTTAACACTCACAAGAGGTGTGCGAGAGTGTTGGGTGCGTATATGCTGTCTCAATTCGAATTTCCGTCCAAATACCTTATCACAATCCTGACAAGGGAATGTGGACTTCTCATGTGACTTGAGATGATACTTCAAATTATCCTTCCGTGTAAAAATTTGATCACATTCATTACACTTTAATGGAGACTGCCCAGTAGCATTATGTGTTTCCAGGTGTCTTTTTAAATTCGATATCCGAGCAAAAGACTTCAGACACATATCACAGGTATGCAATTTCTCATTAGCATGAACCTTCATATGCTGTTTTAAATTAAAACGGGATGAAAAACCCTTGCTACAGATAGGGCAAACATTCTTCTTCTCGGTATTCGTAAGGGTCACAGTCTTTAGAGAAACATCTTCTTCAGGTGACATCTCGACATCCATGAGACTAGGGGATATAGTGTCCTTCTCTGTTAAAACTTGATAGTCTTCATAAGGTTCAACACTATTATGCATCTTGATATGTCTAATCAAGCTTGATTTCTGTCCAAAGGCTTTCTGACACAAGTCACAGATATACAACTTCTCATTTAAATGAGACTTTATATGCCGACTTAAATTAAAAGGAGTTGAGAATGTCTTCGCACAAGTCAGACACTGTTACATCTTCTTCACAGGCGTAGAATTTCTCAAAGGCTCTAGTCACTAGCTCTCCGTCACTAGGTATAACGCTATCCATAATATATTAGCAAAAAAAAAACTTTTAAAACCAAAACACAATCTTCACAAATAAATGATCCACTTAGGTAAAGATAGGGATCAGGAGCGGATTAAGACATGTCCGTTCACTAAAAAGCAAATCAACAAATGACACGAATCACACTTCTCGCCCGCTATTTATACCCCAGACCCCTCACGACCACCCACGTTGATCATAATCTTGCGACAAAATATTCCACTTGGTGAGAAAACATAAAATTGAAATCACCAAATCAAGACAAAATAATTCATACGGCGAAAAAACGAAAGATTCAAATTGTCAAATTATAAGACTATTTTTTTTCCCCGATGAGTGTCTCTTAAAATATCTAGCTAAAGACTTATAATTCTATTCATTCATTAATTAAATCCTGTATACAAATGTTTACTTCATATGAAACTTCGATTATTAAAAAAAGTTTTCTAAAGATTAAATAAGATTGTCGATTATATCAGAAAAAAAATATATACGAAGTTTAAAATATATCAAAATTTTTATATTATTAAATCCCGAACGATTAAAAAATATGTATATTATCAAACTCTTCTAATGAATTTATCTGTTATAGGGAGACTCGCAATATGAATCAGTTTTCTACAGGCGCTACTAAAGAGAAAAAAAACGAAACTAATTTAAAACACCTTAAAAATAAATTTTAAACTTATTTCACACCATCTAAACTAAAAGATCTCAAATCGAACCAAGCCTAAACAAATAATGACAATATTTTCCAAAATACTTCAAAAACATCTCATAGATGGCGCTACTAAAGAGAAAAAAAAACGAAACTAATTTAAAACACCTTAAAAAATAAATTCTAAACTTATTTCACACCATCACAAAGTAGAGGAAAAGTGGGGGTCCGACTGCAGGTGGAGGAGCTGAGGAGCCGGAGGAGGGAGGAGGGAGGACTCCTCAGCGCCTCCTCTCGAGGTGCAGCTCAGCTCCTCCACCAACGGTGCTCCTCCTCCTCATTTTTCCTCTACTTTGTGATGGTGTGAAATAAGTTTAGAATTTATTTTTTAAGGTGTTTTAAATTAGTTTCATATAGTTAAATTAGTTTAAAATATTTTCATTATTTGCTTAGGTGGGGTTTGATTTGAGATCTTCTAGTGAGGGTTTCGTGGATGTAGTTTTAGACATGAGTAGTGGGGAAAAACTGATTCAGATTGCGAGTCTCCCTATAACAGATAAATTCATTAGAAGAGTTTGATAATATACATATTTTTTAATGGTTCGGGATTTAATAATATAAAAATTTTGAAGTATTTTAAACTTCGTATATATTTTTTTTCTGATATAATCGACTATCTTATTTAATCTTTAGAAAACTTTTTTTAATAATCGAAGTTTCATATAAAGTAAACATTTGTATACAGGATTTAATTAATGAATGAATAGAATTATAAGTCTTTAGCTAGATATTTTAAGAGACACTCATCGGGGAAAAAAATAGTCTTATAATTTGACAATTTGAAACTTTCGTTTTTTCGCCGTATGAATTATTTTGTCTTGATTTGGTGATTTCAATTTTATGTTTTCTCACCAAGTGGAATATTTTGTCGCCAGATTATGATCAACGTGGGTGGTCGTGAGGGGTCTGGGGTATAAATAGCGGGCGAGAAGTGTGATTCGTGTCATTTGTTCATTTGCTTTTTAGTGAACGGACATGTCTTAATCCGCTCCTGATCCCTATCTTTACCTAAGTGAATCATTTATTTGTGAAGATTGTGTTCTGGTTTTAAAAGTTTTTTTTTTGCTAATATATTATGGATAGCGTTATGCCTAGTGACGGAGTTATGCCTTTGAGAAATTCAACGCCTGTGAAGAAGATGTAACAGTGTCTGACTTGTGCGAAGACATTCTCAACTCCTTTTAATTTAAGTCGGCATATAAAGTCTCATTTAAATGAGAAGTTGTATATCTGTGACTTGTGTCAGAAAGCCTTTGGACAGAAATCAAGCTTGATTAGACATATCAAGATGCATAATAGTGTTGAACCTTATGAAGACTATCAAGTTTTAACAGAGAAGGACACTATATCACCTAGTCTCATGGATGTCGAGATGTCACCTGAAGAAGATGTTTCTCTAAAGACTGTGACCCTTATGAATACCGAGAAGAAGAATGTTTGCCCTATCTGTAGCAAGGGTTTTTCATCCCGTTTTAATTTAAAACAGCATATGAAGGTTCATGCTAATGAGAAATTGCATACCTGTGATATGTGTCTGAAGTCTTTTGCTCGGATATCGAATTTAAAAAGACACCTGGAAACACATAATGCTACTGGGCAGTCTCCATTAAAGTGTAATGAATGTGATCAAATTTTTACACGGAAGGATAATTTGAAGTATCATCTCAAGTCACATGAGAAGTCCACATTCCCTTGTCAGGATTGTGATAAGGTATTTGGACGGAAATTCGAATTGAGACAGCATATACGCACCCAACACTCTCGCACACCTCTTGTGAGTGTTAAACGAAAAATGACTTTGTCTAATGTAAAGTCAAAACAGAGAAAGCAGTCTGATGTGCTTAATGTATTTAAAACAGTAATTTTGTATCCCGATGAACATGAAGAAAGTGATTTAGAGGTATTTCATACACACTTACAATCTGAGATACATGAACGCCTAGTAAGTGAATTTCAAGAAAAGGGTGCCATTAAATGGTATATGGTAGAAAAAATATCACTTGAACGTATGACAAATAATGAGGAGATGCAAGAAATTCAATCGTATTTTCGATGCTCATGTATGACCGAACTTATCGAAGAATCTATACAACAACACATAGAAGAAGGATTCTCCAAAATAACAAAATCTTTTGAGGATTTTTTACAAAGGGGATCTGGATGGAAAATAAGAAAAATTAATCATTTAGAACTTAAGATTGCTAAATATCATCCTCTCGCTGCAAGTTCATACATCCCATTATCTAAAAAACTGGATGATAAAAAAAGCCGTGCTGAATATAAAAAACGAAGACAATAAGTGTTTGGTGTGGTGCCTTTTGGCTTTTAAACTGAACTTAGATTATACAAAAAAGCCTGAGCGAGTCAACCATTATCGACCTTATGAACATGATATTAAATTAGGCAGTGTAGAATGCCCTGTACCTCTTCAGAAGATACCTGTTATTGAACAACTCAACAATTTACGGGTTAATGTGTTTGGGTATGAAGAGGATGAAGTTTACCCTCTGTATATATCTGAAAAGAAGATCATGATGTGATTAATTTGTTACTAGTCGACAATGGAGAAGAGCAACACTATTGTTTGATAAGAAGTTTTTCAAGACTTTTGAGTGATCTTACCAAGCATAGAACCGCTGGCTATTATTGTTATCTATGTCTTCATCGATTTTCAAGACAAGACCTGTTGGATAAGCATAGTGAATATTGTTCTCGCCATGCAGCACAAGCTATAAAGATGCCTAGTGAAAATGATAATATATTAAAGTTTTCAGGTATTCACCTACAACATCCTGTGGCCTATACGATTTATGCGGATTTCGAGAGTCTAATTATACCCATTTCATTAGCCTCACCCTCTTCTAAAACATCCTATACTGAGAAAACAACCTATCACTTACCGTGTGGGTACGCTTATGTGGTTGTCGGATCCGATGGAACATGTGTGAAGAGAGTACAGGTATATCGTGGTAGAAAATATGTTGAGCATTTTTTAAACCAAATGATGCAAGAGAAGGAAATATTGGGACAAAAGTTATTAGATGTGAAACCTATGAAGCTTTCTCCCCAGGAAGAAAAGGCATTTCGAGAAGCAGAGTTTTGTCATATTTGTAAAAAAGCTTTATATGAGAAATGCACACGTGACCATGATCACCTGTCAGGTGTGTATAGACGAGCTGCACACCCATATTGCAACCTCAATTTCAGACAATCAAAGCCAATTCCTGTTATTTTCCATAACTTAAAAAACTATGATGCGCACCACCTTATGACGAAGTTAGGAAAATTTAAAGATATTGAAATTGATGTTATTGCTACTTCTATGGAAAACTATATCACATTAAAAATCAAAAAGCCTACATCTTCTATTCAGATGGTGTTTATAGATTCTTTCCAATTTTTGCCTACGTCATTGGAAAAACTTGTTAAATATCTTCGAGATGATCAATTCACCATACTTAGAGAAAATTTCCCACAAAATAATAATTTATCTTTACTGACACGTAAAGGGGTTTACCCCTATGATTATTTTACGTCTTTTGAAAAATTTGAAGAGAAGCAGCTCCCCCTACCTTCAGCATTTTTTAATAGCCTGACCAATGAAGATATTCAAGATGAGGATTATCAGCATACCCAGAATGTGTGGAACTCCTTCAGTCTTAAAACTTTGGGGGATTATCACAATCTGTATGTGAAGACAGATGTTCTACTACTTTCTGACGTGTTTCAAAACTTTAGGAAATTATGTCAGCAGTATTATGAAATTGATCCTGCTCACCTGTTCACTGCACCTTCGCTCGCATGGCAGGCGAGTTTGAAGATGTCCGAAACACCTTTAGAGTTACTTACTGATATAAACATGCTCATGGTTGAAAATGGAATACGTGGAGGCGCCAGTATGATAAGCCGAAGATATGCTAAGGCAAACATACCCTGTACGCCTGATTATAGAGAAAATGAGGCACCCAGCTACATCATGTACTGGGATGCTAATAACTTATATGCGTGGGCTATGAGCCAATTTTTACCCTATGGCGGATTTGAATGGTATGGAATAAGTCATATCACAGAAGATTGGATTTTGTCTTTACCTGATAGCTCTGAAATTGGGTATCTCTTCGAGGTGGACCTCGATTATCCAAAACATTTACATCTTTTGCACAATGAATACCCTGTCGCCCCTGAGAGAGTAACTGTGGAGGAAGAAATCCTATCTCCGTATGCACGAAACTTGGTGAATAATAATAGAAAATTCATAGGAACCCCTAAACTTATACCCAGTTTGAATAATAAGAAGAATTATATAGTACATTATCGCAACTTAAAATATTATTTGCAGCTTGGATTAAAAATTACTGCTGTACATAAAGCCATAAAATTTAAACAAGCACCTTGGCTTGAGAAATATATTAATTTTAATACTCAAAAAAGGAAAGAAGCAACATCTTCCTTTGAAAAGGATTTTTTTTAAATAATTAAATAATTCTGTTTTTGGTAAATCTATGGAAAATCTTCGAAAAAGGCGAAATATTGTATTGTGTAATGATGAAAAAAGAGCTAAAAAACTAGTGGCATCACCCTCATTTAAATCCTTTAAAACCTATGATGAAGGCTTGGCTGCTGTAGAACGGCTTAATGCTAGTATCTTAATGAATCGACCTATTTATGTTGGATTCACAATTTTAGAGCTATCTAAATTATTAATGTTTCAATTTCATTATGGGTATATAAAAAGCATATACAAAAATCGAGCGACACTTCTTTTTACTGACACAGACTCCTTAGCTTATCATATAAAAACAAACAATATTTTTGATGACATGAAGCAACATCGTGATTTGTTTGACTTCTGCGACTATTCAAAATCCCATAATTTATTCTCTGATGATAACAAAAAGTGATTGGTAAGTTTAAGGACGAGCTAAATGGCGAATTAGCCCTTGAATTTGTTGGCCTCAGGGCTAAAATGTATTCATTAAAATCCATGAAAGAAGTAAAGAAGTGAGCAAAAGGTGTGTCAACACAGATTGTTCGTCAGAAAATAAAGCATGAAGACTATTTGGAGTGTCTACGACAGCAAAAAACAAGTATGGAGAAGCAGACGAGGATCGCCCAAGATAACCATCGTCTATACACACTAACTCAGAATAAGATTAGTCTAAGTCCTTTTGACGATAAACGCTACTTGTTAGATGATGGGATATCCAGCTTAGCGTATGGACATTGTGAAATTAATGAAGATTGTAATAAAGAAGAAAATGCTGATTTGTATTGTTAATGCAAAATCGAGATGTAAATACTCTACTGTAAATAAAACTTTCTGTATTTTTTGTTTTAATAAAAAAATGTTAATTTTAAATATGTGTACTTATTAAAAACTTCTACACAAACATTTCTCGTAGAATGCTATGTATGTGAACTTTATTGAAACCTGTTCTACCCATACGTATAATCATCCACATATACAAACATATGTATTTTTATTATAATATACATTTTTTAAACTTTTTTTTTATACTTTGTAATTTTCTAATATACACATATATATATATATATATATATATATATATATATATATATATATATATATATATATATATATATATATATTTAATACTTTGTAATTTTCTAGTTTTTTTTTTTTTTTTAATGTTTTCAATATATTTTTTTTTTAGGTAGCCAAAATTCTCTATGTTATTTAAAGCAGACAGAAAACAAAATATGTTTTACTTATAAAATTCTTAATTATTGTTAAAAAATAACTAAAACATTTCGTAGAAAAAAAACTTACTTGAATATTCATATCCGTTGAATTTTCAGCTTGGCTATTTGTAGACATTTTAAGTATGTAATTGATATTTAAATAATTTATCGTAAATATATGTATCATTTCATGAAGAGTGCAGAGATAGGGTTCTTTACTTCATAAGATTTTGACGTTTTATCTGACTCGTACTGTTTTATCTGATCTGACTCGTTTTATCTAGCTGTCGCGCGTTGCTCTCCTGATAAGAGGTGTAGATAAGATATTGTGGGGTTTTCTCAGACCTATGAATCATACGATAATAGATCTTTGTATACTGTAATAAGACTTCTTAATTAAGCTATTATAAAATGAAAACTTAGGCAGGAAGAATGTCGAGTTTTCCTGTTTCCTCGAACTTTTTAATCATTTTGTGAACTCCACGATCCGACATTGGTCCGTGTCTAACATCTTTTAGTTTCCGGAATTCTCGAAGAGCTGCAGCTGCGTTGCTGTTATTTTGATAAAATAACTTTACAAGAAATGCCCTTTCTTTCAAATTTACCACTCTCCACAAAGCGTAGATTCAAATGCTTTTCAGAAACAATCAACTGTTCCAGTGTCAAAGAAATCACATTCACACTTTATCAGCAAGTTTTAAATAGCCAGGTGGTTAGAAGGATATTTCAAGTTTTCGAAGTTGCGACGTCACTTTTGACGTCGTTCGTCGAAAATTTGATGTGATCTTTTTCAAGCGCTGGGTGAAATTTTGTGATTTTGTGTGTTTCATCTGGATTGACCGAAATTGATATAACGAATCTGAAAAAGTTTACTTTTACCAACTGTGAAATAAAATTTCCTGTATTTTGCTTTTTACAAAATAAAGGAATCTGCAAATATTGGATTAAATATTGGCGCAGCGCCACTTATTGACAAACATTTTAACTATTTTAAGTAAAATGTAATTGATTTCTATTTGAGTTAATAGCTAAGAGCTTAAATATATTAACCCAAATTGCCCAATCAATTACCTAATGAAAATTAAAGAGAATTGAATAAAAATGGACAACTATTGAGTACCTGAACATGATAGTTGCAAAATTAATTAATATTGAGTATTATTAAAACATAAAAACATATTTAACCCTTTCAGGGGGAAAGTATTTATGTTTCTAAAATGTTGAAATCATTGAATCACACCGGGATTTAACAAGAAATTTATTTTCAAATAAGTAAAAGCGTTTCTTCACGTATATTATAAAAGCAAAATTTGATACGGAAGTTCCGGTGTCATTGTGGCGTTTGGGAATTAAAATTAAGTGGCATATATTATATTCCACCGCCTTTCAAAGGGTTAAAAAGGAAGTTTTCGACAAAAAGAGAAATTGCAATAAAAGATACCCCAACATCAACATTTTAGCTTTCAGAAGCCACGTTATTCGTAAGTTATCCGTAAGAAATACACGTTGTATATGGTACAGTTACATTGATAGTTAAAAATAATAAACCATTTTTACAAATTTAAATATAATTCATATAAACCTATTAATAATCTTTGTAATATTCAATACAATATCCAAACTAAATAATAATAATATTAATGAAATGGATTTTTGAAATTGAAATATTAACAGCTTACAACACAAAAGGATTAAATGAAACGATAGTGAATGTTATTCGAATATTAACTGCGATAGCATTTTTTTAGCAGCGCCATCTATGAGAAAAAGAGAAAAAGAAAGGAATCTAGCATTACAATTTATTTATAAGTTAAAAGGAATACACTTAATTTTTTTAAAATAAATATTAAATAAGACAAAAGTAAATAAAAATAATTACATTTATTTCCAATTATTGAGAAATTATACATTACAATCAATATTGGAACATACTATAAAGTAATTAAATACTGAAACATTTAGATTCCATTTGAGTATTTTAAACTCATAATTTTTGGTGTTGCCATCTATGCAGAAATACATGAAACATTAATTTAATTTGTAATATATATATATATATATATATATATATATATATATATATATATATATATATTCAGGGTGTTCCAAAATTCAACCGACAATTTAAGAGGGGAATTTGTCGGCCGAACCATCAAGAAGGTGCCTAGGGGCTAAAAGAAGGCATCAAGAAGATGAAAACTTACCATAGAACATAGGGTCGCAAACCACGTTTAGTAAGAGAAAATCGTAAAAATAGCCATGAATGGGGTGACGTCGAAGTGGAACAAAAAGGGCCAATAGTAAATAGAAAAAACATTTATTTGACGTAAAGCATGATTACCATTCATTACAGTTCAACGTCAGAAAGGAGACGACGAGGTATTTTTATAGGAATATATTTTAACGCGTCCGGCAATCTTTCGTCCGTCGGTTTTGGCTGTGCAATGACGTCATATAAATGTTTTTTCTACTTATTATTGGCTCTTTTTGTTCCACTCGACGTCACATTCTTCATAACTATTTTTGAGATTTTCTCCCACTCAACGTGGTTTGCGACCCCATGTTCTATGGTAGGTTTTCATGCTCTTGATGCTTTGATACTATCATCCCTCTTAATTTGTCGGTCAAATTTTGGAAGCCCTGTATATAACAAAATGCAATTTGCATCCTCACCTGTGGTGATGTTGAGTGTTGTGAAGCGGTATTCGGCTTCAGTGGTTCCCGCCTCGCTGTGAGCGGAAACTCTGAGCGTGTAGTCGCGATTCGGCACCAGGTGGCGCACTTCGAAGTGGGACTGGGCGGAGTCAACCCTCTCGGACACCGCCTCCCAGCTCTGCTGGCTACTCCCCCTCCTGTAGACGGAGTAGTGAAGAATTGGGCAACCGCCGCTAGACCACGCCCCTAGGCGGAGCAAGACCCATGTGGAGTTGATCACCAGGAAGGAGTCTTTGTGCGGGGAGAGGGGTGCTGTGGTGAAAAAAGAAGAAAATAATTAAAAGCAAGAACAAAACTATAGACTGTATCTTTAAAATTAACTGGTCAAAGTCTTTCTTATCATATTGAGTGGTAACTATGGCAACACAGTTATATACAGTTAGATTTAGTTTATAATATTCAAAACACTATCCAAACTAAATAATAATAACATTAATTAAAGGGATTTTTTAAATTAAAATATTAACAGCTTACAACACAACAGGATTAAATGAAACGATAGTGAATGTTATTCGAATATTAACTGCGATATAATAATGTATTTTTTAGTAGCGCCACCTATGAGAAAAACAACGGAATCTAGCATTACAATTTATTCATAAGTTAAAAGGATTATTAGGAAATTATTATTATTAGGATTATTAGGTTAAAAGGAAATTAACTGCAAAAGTTTTCGCACCTCATTTTGGAGCTTGATGACGTATCTCTTACCTGCTCCTTTGGTCCTGGCTGCTATGACGTCACCGGGTTCTCCCGTCCCCAGACTGTTGGTGGCCGTCATGTAGAGTCTGTAGCCCGTGCCGCACTTCAGCCCTCGCAGCGTGTGCTTTTTGCCCGTCGTGGAGACGCTCTCTTCACGCCACGTCTCGGAGCCGTCCGCTTTGTAGTGGAGGACGTACTCTGCGATAGAAATACAAGGAAACTTTTCAAATGCAGGGTCATACAAAATATTCCTACTCTGTCAGAAAAACTTGTCTTTATAATATAAAATCATTAAACACTGATTTTAGGTATAGTTAAGGTTATTATAACGGGACTGTGCACGCGCACTCCGATGGGTCAGCTTGTCTATATTAATTAAAGAGAGAAGTTTATGTGCGTTTGTATTGTGTATGTGTTCTAAAGGCGCAGAGTACCAAGAGTTGGCATCAGGTAACTTTGCGCGTAAAGATATGCACCTCGAAGCCAGTTTCTAGTAGCCGAGATATTAATTATAGATGAAAATGTAAACTTACAAGACTTGGAAATATAAACAATAAAATTTTATGAGCTTTACTTGCAAGTTAGTTAAAATCCCATCTAGAAAAACGCATCACAGATCAATGCGGTGTTAAAACTTCGCGACCTCCTTTCGAAGCGTGCTTGGCACAATGCCAAGTTTAAACTTTGTGATAGGTCTTTGTGTTAGGTAAGACGAGGGTTCCTATCTCTCTGAACGGTCCGGGTATATCCCTCTATACTTTGCTAGTATACACCGCTATACCCAATTTTTGTAATATTACTATTCATAATTAATAAATTTATTGTATGCAACACTTTGTACGCAAGCAAAAGTTGTTCTTGATACCGATTATTTAGTTTGTGATTACCTCTGAGTCCGGTGTCGTCCTGCTGTCGATCCCACGTGACTGTGATGGAGGATGACGTCACGGAATGAAGAGTCAGTACGGGAGATGTAGGAGGAGCTGCACAAAAAGTAATAGGAAAGTACATGAATCACACGTATAGAATATAAACTATGTACATTTCATCACTTCAAAAACATGAGTAATACTCCAAAGTTTATTCTCCAAATTTCATTGTTGAGCGAGACACCTTAAAATTAAAAATGAATACATAACGATTCATTATTGAATAATATATTTTAGTTTAATAACCATGTATTATATAAAGTGTTTTGGCTTTGAATATCATTTTCCTGCTGATGGCAAAACAAACTTTCAGAACGTTTAATGATATTAATTTCATCGTCCCTTATTGTTCAAGGGTGGATTGTCCCCTATCCTCTTTTCTCAGCAATTTATTTCCGAAAACCATGGTGAACAATACACACTTCGTTCGCGTGCAGACAATAAAGTTAAAAAATACCTTTCATTTCATTTGCCTATGAATAAAGAGAAATCGGTTTTACCGCCAAATGTTTGTTTTCGTGTTTGTTCACATTGTTTCGTCAGCACACACATGCATGGCGTGCATATTACACGCCATGCATACTCGTAAAACAGAATTTATCGCTATCAAGCAGGACGGTCCTTCTGCCAAGACAAGCTTTGAAATAAAATACCAGGTCGCTAAACGAACAAACAACTTGATAAAAAAGGATTAAAAAACTTGACGTGTTCTGCCTCTGATTTTAGACTAAAAAAGGATTCGCAGGAGAAAAGAAAATAGATTCGGATATTTGTGATTCCCTTAGTCATTGCTCGATAGCGATGAAGAAAAGAAAGCAGTCGCTGGTTCAGGCACCGAAAGTGACGAGACTCTGGGTACTTTGGATTTGGATACTCACTTTGAGAAAAGTGATCACCCAATATTCTAATATCTATATGTTCTGCAACAATTACATCAATTCTAGCTTCATGAAACAAAGTTCATACGTTTTCGCATGGCAAAAATTTAAAATAAGAATTTAAAGGATAAATAAAACTTGACGTTATGGCCAAGCAAATGGTTTGTTTACTTGTCTAACTCGTCTTTCCCCCCAAAGAGATTGCACTGAAACTATTTTACGCTAGCATCTTTTGTTCGTTTGACGAGCTTAGTGTTTTACTTTTAAGCCTTGAATTAGCAGAACGACCATCCTGCTTGATAACGCAAGTCCTTTTTTACAAGTATGCAGGGCGTGCATATGTACGTCATGCATGTGCGTGCTCAATATGTGAGCAAACAAACACACCGAAAAACTTTTTACGCTGAAACCGGTTCTCCTTTATTTATAGGCAAATGACGTGAAAGTTATTTTCTAATTTTATTCTCTGCACGCGAATGAAGTGCGTATTGTTCACTGTGGTTTTCAGAAATAAAATCCCGTTCAATACAGTTACGGTTACTACGACCTTCGCGTAATCATAGTTGTAAGCGCAGGAGCAGGTATAATAAGGCAGAATCATGCTCACCTGCTTCTAGGGTTGTGGCTGACACTTCATCTGACCTGGGTCCTGCCCCGACGTTATTGTACGCTTGCACGATGACTGCGTACCTTGTCATCCGCCTTAAGTTGGTCAGATAGGAGAGGAGGCCCGACACAGAGTCGACCGGACTTGTCTCGACGTTCTTGTATTGGAACGGTTCATCGGAGTCAGCGGGTCGGTAACCGATGTAATATCCGAAGATGGTGCCGTGACGAAGGTCTTCGCGGGGTGCCTGGAGAAGTTATAAGCAGAGATCGGACTCCACGAAAAAGGATATCGTTCAATACAAACAAGTAAATTTTAAACATGTGTAATGCACAAATGTTGCTGCCTAAAGTCAACCTGGAATGGGGGGGACTTTATTTCAGGACACTGATCACGTGGCTCACACGTGCGCAGGAAGAAAAGACAATGTTTCTTAATCTAGGAAAGTATAGTATATGCACGAATGCAAATATAGAATAACCTCTTTCGAGTCACTTACGATTCTGAAAAGCGGTCTTTACCTTTAAAAAAACTCAGAAACTAATTTATTTATTAGATTTAAAGAAGCATTTATGAAAACAAAGATTTTTTAAGTGCCAGCTGGTTTTCGGAAAACGTTTCTAAGTATTTTTATAGTGTATTAATCAGTTACTCAAACCAGAATATTTTTTTTAACAGTTTCCAACATAGTCTAAAAGTACATAGGAATTCGGTTTGTCTGTCGGTCTGTCTGCCGTCTGTCTGTCCGTGCTCTAATTCACGTAAAATATTCCTATTGGAATGTAATGGATATATGTTATTGAGGTTCACTATGGTATGTTCGGTATTGAAAATGAAATGTATAGCACTTATAGTTTTTTTACAGGAACACACAAAAGAATTCCGTTAGATTACGGTCTATGGGTGAAAATCGTTTGCTGTTTATTTTAATGGTGTTACACCGTTTCAAACCTATTGAAATGGATATAGATCGCTGAGGTGCACTACAAGAGGCTTACTATAGAATAGGGAGTACACAACACTTATAGTTCTTTTACAGGGACACACAAAATAATTCCGTTATATGACGGTCTATGGAGAAAAATCGTTTGGAGTATATTTTAATGATATTTCACTATTTCAAACATGTTGAAATGGATATAGATCGCTAAGAAACATGACAAGAGGCATACTACAGAATATTGTGTGTATAGCACTCATCTTTCACTGAGAGGAACACATAAAAGAATTCGGTACACTGTCTGTTAACAATAACTGCTGGAAATGCATTTTCATTTGCGGAACGCTTTTTAACACTTTCCAACCTAGTTGAAAAGTGTTTATGACTTTGGTTTGTCTGCCGTCTGTCCATCCTCTAACTCCCGTCAATAGGCTCGGATTACCCTGCAATTTTTATATGTTATTGTTGTTATCTATAGCATGTTCCATGTTATCTATAGCATGTATCTATAGCAACAAAATATGTTTGAGCTAAGTGTAAAACTCAAATTCTTAAAACTGAGTTTTTAAATACGTCTTTTTCCAAATTGTTTACCTAGATATCATCTTTTCACCTTATTAAAAGGTAAAGATTAAAAAAAAATTATTTTGGAAATGTTGGATAGTGTTTCATAATCTATGCTTGACGCATGATTTTTAGTTCCTGTTTTTCAGTGCTATCCAATCTCAATTAAACATTTTCATGTTCAGCCAACATGTTTTACAGACAAACATGATAAATTTAAAGCATTAATATTGACTTTAAAATTAATATTTTAAAGTTATTGTTAAACTTGCATGTAGAAATTCAATGACGCTGCTGAAAATGTTTAGCATATAATGCATAAAAAAAAACATGTCGGTTTTAGAAAACTGATTAACACATTCCAAAAATGACTTGGAAACGTTTTCGAAAATCAGTGAAGTTTGTTTTTATAAATTCTTCTTTAAATCTCGAAAATGAATTGTCTTCTGAGCTTTCTAAAGAGAGAGAACGCTTTTCGTAATCGTGGGTAACTCAGAAGAAGTTATTATTCTATATTTTAGTATACGTTGGGTTATATTATATTTTCCTACAAGAAGCATTTGTCTTTTTTTACAATGCAGGAATGTGCATTCATATATAAATGTAATGTAAAAGGTAAGTTACCTTCCATGTGACTTTGAGCGACTGCGAACCTGTTGGCTGAACTACCACGTCCAATGGAGGTCCGCCCGGAACTGAAACGCAGAAAAAAAGTCACAAGTTACGCATGAACGAATTAATTAGTCTTAGATGCAAAAGTTACCGTGCGTACCTTCTTCGTCTGTGTTGGCGGTGATGAACTGCGAGGGTTCGCTCACTCCGAGGGCGTTCTCTGCCATCACCCTGAATCGGTAGGAAGAAGCAGGTCGAAGGCCCGACACCGATCCGCTTGTCTCCGTGCCAGCCACCTGCGTACGCGCCATGTCAGAACTCCCTGCGACAGAAAAGTAAAATAACGAGTGTCAGTTTCTGCAAATAAATGGGTATTTTCAAAAATTGCGTAGGGTCAGTTTTTAGCTCACAGGCTATCAAAGCCTGAGAGCTTATGTGCCCGACGGTTCTGTATGTATGTACGTATGTACGTAACGCGATAACTCTTCATAGAAATATCAGTTTTCCTTCAAATTTTGTTTATAGGTTCACTGTGTTAAGGCGCTTCTCTGATTAGTTTTTGGGATTGATTGGTCAAGTATAAAGGGGGTAACGGGGGAGCTAATCCCCCTAATTTATATAAATGGGTTTTTCATGCAGAATTATTCCGTTTTCCTTCAAATTTTGTTTATAGGTTCACTGTGTTAAGACGCTTCCCTGATTAGTTTTCGGGATTGATTGGTTAAGTATAAAGGGGGGGGGGACGGGGGGGCTAGTCCCCCCCCTTAATTTATATAAATGGATTTTTCATGCAGAATTATCCCATTTGCTTCAAAATTTGTTTATAGGTTCATTGGATTAAAACGCTTCCCTGATTAGTTTTCGGGATTGATTGGTTAAGTATAAAGGGGGGGAACGGGGAGGCTAATCCCCCCTTAATTTATATAAATGGGTTTTTCATGCAGAATTATCCCATTTTCTTCAAAATTTGTTTATAGGTTCATTGGGTTAAAACGCTTCCCTGATTAGTTTTCGGAATTGATTGGTTAAGTATAAGGAGGGGGGGGCCGGGGGGCTAATCCCCCCTTAATTTATATAAATGGGTTTTTCAAGCAGAATTATCCCATTTGCTTCAAAATTTGTATATAGGTTCATTGTGATAATGCGCTTCTCTGAATAGTTTTGGGGGTTCATTGGTTAAGTATAAAGGGGGAAGGGGTGGGGCTAATCCCCCCTTAATTTAGATAAATTGCAGCATTATCCGATTTTCTTCAAATTTTGTATATATATATATATTCATTGTAATAAGAGGCTTCCCTGATTAGTTTAAGGGGTTCATTAGTTAACTATGAGGGGGTAACGGGGGGATGACCGCCCTTAATATATTGTCGATTTCTTTATTTTTCTAGGGGCTTATTTCAAATTCTTTGAAATACGAGTATAATATGCAATTATTGTGAATAGCCTGTGAGCTCAATGCCCTCAGTTTAACTGGGCAGTTTTCTTTTTATTAACTAAATTTTATTATTTTAATTCCTTATTTTTAGCTCTAATTACACCCTATAATAAAACGATGAAAATTTTAGCTAAGGGACAGTAATGGATGTCTAAAATTGACATAACTATGGTATTACCTTAACTCCAAATGTCTTAGTTATGTAAAATACGGTTTTAACGCTAAGTTTATTTTAGGGCTAACCAGGCCGTCTCGTTGGTTTTGATGTCTTCTACTGTGTCAAAACGTTACCTTTGAGGACCATTTTAATCTTGGGGAAGAGCCAGAAATCCGATGGTGCTAAATCTAGCCAGTTGGGAGGCTGATAGAGGAGGGGAATGTTCTTTTCTGCTAGACATGCCTGCACAACAGTCGATGTGTGGGAAGGAGCATTGTCGTGATGAAGTAACCATCCTCCTTGCCATTTGGCGGGACGTTAATCTTTTCAAAACTTGCACCAACAAATGGTCGTTAACAGCTGGTACATGGTGTTCTATATGAGGAATCTCACATTCGTCTATGAGGCTACATTCAACGACACGTTTGCAACAAAAAATGCATTTCGAAACTGAGTGTCCGAAAAGACAATGCATAAAAAGCATTGTCTTCCAGATGAAGCGAGATTCATAGTGGGCCGATAATATTAGTTTTGTTTACGGAACTAAACCAGTGACTGATTTTGTACTAAACCATTCCATTTCTCATGCTGGGTCAAAAACGGCGCGAGATGATGTTTCTGAAAGACTGTTTTTAAAGATTGCCTTGTAAAGCCAGTTTTTGAAATTCCATTCAAATAAAATATTTTTTACATTTAATAGTGAAGAGGGAATTCAAAGTAGATTCTATGGATCCACCATCTTTTTATCACCTGTTTTCCACCGCTCGCCTTTCCGTACTCCAGAACGATGTATGGGTCTTCTATTATATTATAATCATATTGTTATTATTTATTTGAATGTTAATAAGAAAAGGCAATCTAAGTATTCATTTCGGTCTTTGACGACAAAATCTTAAAAAACACTCTTGTGAAAGTTTGGAATGGGTTAGAAATAGATTATTTTAATCATTGTAGTTTTTGACCTGCGTACGTCTCAGGTCAGATCTCCCTTTGACAGCAAGAAAAAATAAACGACTATTGGTTTCTGCCAATGTTTCACTGAATTGTGTAAAGGTAGATTGTATTGTAGCATTACTTACCTTCATCCGTGTCCTTTGCATCGCCGGACGTGTTTCGGTACTCGATGACGTAGTGTAGTACGGGCGAGTTTCCGCTGAAAGTAGGCGACCAGCCTAGCACCACGGATCGACTGCTCTTGTCTCTCACCACCAAGTCCACGGGGGCAGAGGGAGGCTCTACGAAAGAAATAGAATCCAGTTTATTTTACACTAGAAGATAGCCCATCAGAATGACGTGTTTGAATTTTTTAAAGAATTATATAGCATTGCATTATAAAAAGAATTATGAAGTAATACATTTTATCTTATCTGATTAATAGGATCATGTGGGGTAAAATAGTTATAAAAACAGCCCATTCTTCCAAGCTTTCTTTTTCTAATTATAAGAAATTGAAGGTTATAGATCTTTTAAATGCCTGTGAGCAGAGGAGTGAAAAAAAATTTAATGTCGATAACGTAGCTGCGGTACATTATGATTGCACTTTACTGGCAACAAAGGGCGTCACATGACAACAAATTCGCTTTAGCTGGAGTAAAATAGTTATAAAAAAAGCCAATTTTTTCAAGCATTCCTTTTTTTTTAATTTCTAAGAAATTGAAGGTTATAGGTTTTTTAAATGCCTGTGTGCATAGAAGAGAAAAAAAATAATATCGATAGCGTAGCTGTGGTATATTATGATTATACTTTACTCAATAGATAGCAAGAACTATAAAGTAATAATAAATTTTATCTTATCTGACTAATAAGATCATGTGGGGTAAAATAGTTATAAAAACAGCCCATTTTTTCAAGCATTCTTTTTTTTATTATTTATAAGAAATTGGAGGTTATAGATTTTTTAAATGCAGAGAAATGTAATAAAATATTTAATATCGATAACGTCGCTGCGTTATGATTACACTTTACCGGCAACAGATGGCGCCACATGGCAACACCTTCATTGGCATTTTAACAGAAAGTTGCATGGAGTTCGTTCAATTATTGCATCCCTGGTCTATATTTTAATGAATGTCAAAAGATTGATTCCCATATTGTTTACTATCGCTATCGCTGATGGCTGGGGGAAACGATTTTTAACTCAAAATATATCGAAAAATATGTATATTTCGATGTAACTCATCACTCAAAATGTTTGTTTTTCCACAATCTTTCTAAAAAGGTCAATCTTATGCAGCTTTATTGAAAAAATTAAATCTCTGAAAATTAAAATAAAAAGGCTGATTTTAACAATTACATTCCATTATATTTCTCATTTCGGTACTTTTATGTTAGCTGGGAGTCAGTGATAGCTTGCCAAATACTGTTTCAATTGGCATCATTCACCTCGCGTGACATCATTTAAATTGTAACCCTTTCCAATCATCCACCTCGCGTAATTCCAATAGCCAACATTTTTTTATGTAACGCAAGTTTCTATTTTTGTGCTTATAAAATTAGATATGAAATAAAATGTTTATAGTTATATTATATCTTATTTTAACATTTTTGTTATTGACTAAACCTAATCATTTATTAGTATAAGGTAAATCTTGTAATCGTTTTGAAAAGCGGAAATTTTTTTTGACGGATTTACACGTTTTAGACACTGGAGATTCCGAAAAACATATTTTTAGGGGAAGGGAAATGCCGTCCGTCTGTCAGTGTGTGTGTTTCTATCGCGCTCTGTCGTCCGAACCAATTGAGAGAGAGAGACTTGAAATTGGGTATGTATTTAATATGTCATGATGAGAAGAAGCTTATGGAATTTCAATCACCTCGATGATCCGGAACTCTTTTTTTCGGACTCTCAAACTATTCGTTCGGATAAAAGGTCTGTAAAAATTTTCGAATTTGCTTATTTTAAGGAGTGACTATAAAAGACAATAAAAAAACATAAATTTTGCATCAAGAATGCAGCTGATTGGATCATAAGTTGCCGAGATATTGGTCATCCTTTTTTTCACACGCTTCGATTTTTCGTGACCCTGTATTTCATTCCAATTTCTATTCAAAGATCTATTTTAATTGTAAATGAGACGCTTCATCTGACGCAAGTAAACTCTTAGTTAATAGGATTATCATGTTTGGAGTTAAAAGGGTGTTTTTTTTTACGCCATTCAGTAGTAATAGAGCATTCAAAGTTTAGGACGTCATCAAGTCACGATTTTATTCGAATTGCAATGCATTTTATGAATAGTTTACTCCTTTTTTATTTTCATATTTTATATTATGCCTATCCATGATGGGTAAGTATTATTACGGTGGCACCCAACGACTAGTGTCTACGTAACTTTGTAATCTATATATATATTACGCTATCGTACGTGGCACAGAAATCGTAATTATTTCTTAATTGTTGATGGCAACACCCGAATGGAACGCATCTCATTGGTTGGTGCTGCCATCTACAGGAATAAAAGCGAAACAAACAAATTAAATAGATATATTCTTATGCATTTTCGTTTGAAATATTGATTTTTGTAAGCATTTAATATTTATAATTTCAAAAATACAAGCAATGATTTTTAAAAAGGGATTTTTAGTAAAAAAGGAAAAGTAAGTGCAATAATTTTCCCTGACAGTTTCATTTTTTAAACGCAACTATTATACTTTTGAGATTTGAGCTCTTATTTAATTTTTTTACAAGTTTTTAGTATAAATAAATAGTATTCAGTCTTTTTTTTATGAAGTCCACTCCACTGTTTTATTTTTCAATGACAGTCTGGCGGGCGGGTCAGCTAGTTTATAATACAGGTCTACGATCAATATTTAAGAAATAAAAGACGAGGTCAATGTTTTTGGGGACAACCTGTCTAATGACAGTAATTTGGATTCAATTTAGAATATTCTCGAAGTTTATTGGAAAGTAATTAACGACGGAAGAAGGACAATCGAACGTATCGGAAAAGACAATCCGCATCTTGAAGCGTCTGGTGGCTAAAAAGATAAGAAAATAAATGCCTCGTGTTTATAGATAAGGACAGTATAAATAATCGAGATACTACGAAACAATAACTAGATGACTGAACAAAAATACTTTAACGAAATGTTGTTATTAACAAAAATAGAAAAAACAAGCTGGAAATTGTACGTTAAATGGGACAAATGAGGTGCATTCAGGCGTGTTCAAAATTATTTTTTCGAATAAAATTGAATGAAAGTTACTTTTTTAGAAAAATGGTTTGCTTGAGAGATGAGTTCCATTCCAAACTGAGATAACTTCAGTTGAAGTTAGGTTGACAGCCCAATATCTCCATCCATTCAAGTAAATAAATACTAGAGATTCGTTCATCGTAAATCCTAGAAATATTAAATCTTCGAGGTCATCCTTCGCAAAGCAAGATCTCCAGGGTGAATTTTGCAGCGCTGTCTGGTGTCGAAAAAAAATTCGCCTTTGTAAGTGTGGCCTACGTAATAAGAGAAAAAAAGGTTTGCTCATTTCGCTCCTAATTCATTTCACTGTAATAGTAACATTGATTTTCTTACATTGTAAAACTAGTTATAGTACGAACGCACCTCATTTGTCACCTTTAACCCTTTTAGTGCGGGAGTCGACTAATGTCGACATCTAGGAGTTGGGTGCTGTAGACTACATTAAGCGTCGACAAAAGTCGCCCAGGCGTTCACGGCGTGTATTTGGCTCACTGTAGTGCGTCATGGTCTTAGCAGTGATGACGTATTGCGCCTGCGTAGTGCAGTAATTTGGCTATAACCAAAACCAGTAGCGTGCTTTTCGTATAACCATAATATATTATTTTTAGTTTTGTATTGGGTCGTTCGGAAAGTCGTGTCCCTTTGGGAAAATCAATTCGTACCGGAAAATTCTGCCCGGTAATCAAATAAATAAATCGCTTTTTTGGTCAAAATATTCCGCACAGGGCATTAACTCCCCAAAAAAATTTCACACTGAAAGGGTTGATGTACAATTTCCAACTTTTTTTTTAAAGCAAAGTATATTTAAAGATGTAAAAGGGCAGGGATCTAAGTAGGGTCACGTGATGATGTCCGGCCCCAACTCTAGAAATTTCTCCGTCGTCGTATTTTTATCGGCCGAATCCTCTGAGAATCCCTCCGTATCTCTCATCCGCACGTGACTCGCTTCTATCCTTCCTCTTCATAAAGAAACGGGTGGCATCATTCCAATACACACACACACACATATATGTATGTGTAATATCTTTTCGTTTTGTTTCGTGGCCCGCTAACAGTCTTATTAAGCATTCCCGACAAATCATCAGATTTTTTTTTCTTTTCTTTTATCCCCTCCTCTCTCTCTTATCCTGTTGATCTGCTGAAAAGGGAATTTTCCTGTCTCTCCCTCTCTCTCTCTCCCGTTTTTCCTCTCCCGGAGCCACAAGAAAAACGGGGGAAGGAAAAAAAAAAGGAGAAATGAGGCTGTTGAATGTTGCATGCGATGAAAGTGCGAGGAAAGTTTTGTGGGGGAGGGTCCTTCCCTACCCTTCCCTCTTTCTTCGCCATTAAAAACAAAGTTTCGTCCATTTCGTTGCTTCTTAAAGATTTTTTTAAAGAGGTTCTATAAAAAATAAAAAATACAATTTAACAAATTACAATAACCATTGGAAAAAATGTTCGGAAAGTTTTAAAAAAATGACCGTACTTTTGTGTTATAGCAGCACCCCACAATTAGGATTATGCAAAAGTTGCATCGCCAAGATCATCCCAAAGCTTATAGAGGCATCCTATATACGCATATATATATATATATATATTCCAAACACTCCTCTATGTGCCCTATACGTCATTATACACCTATTATTTACGTTTTTTAGGTCGTATATACATCCTAGACACATGTCATATATGACTTATACATACATCATATACTTGTATGCATCATATATGACTATAACATGGCCACATACGTCAAAAAATGTTATATATATATATATATATATATATATATATATATATATATATATATATATATATATATATATATGTATGTATATATACACTCTAAAAAAAATCCGTGAAAATACAAGAGATTTTCCGTAACATTTTACTGAGAAGTTTCATTTTTCAAAAACAAAAGTACAATTTCCGTAAATGATATTAGTTCCGTAAAGGAGATTTCAAATCCGTAGATATGCAGAAAGTTTTCCGTAAATTTGATGGATTTTTTTTTCAAAACAGTACAATGTCCGTATTTCCCCATTTCCGGAAATAACGTTCAAAGGTTTGTATACAGATATCGTCTTGTTTGAAATGCGAATCAAGATTGTTGTATTTACTAGGGTCCATGGTCTTCTAGGATCCAGGCCTGGACCGGTCCTACCCGTGGGCCTATTTTCTGTCATTAGACTCGGGCCAATCCTGGAGCTCATTCTAACCGGGCCCGTGTCTGGACGGTAATTTTTTGTGAAAATAATATTAATATTTTTTTTTTTTTTTAGTGAAATCTTTAGAAATTTACTTTATTTATATAAATTACAGAAATTTTTTTGTTTTAAATCTACTTTTTTTTTCTTTATAGTGCTTCAAATTATGAATTTTTTCACTGACATTTTAAAATTTTATTTTAATTTTATTAACGTGAGGCAATATTAGGTTATTAAAGGTTTCGTAAAATAATATCTTTGCAAATTATTGGTATTGAACAAAACTGATTTGTCTTATAAATTTGTGAATTAACCTAAAATTTATTATTTTATAAATTATAATTTTAGAAAGTTTATATTTTTTTCTTTAAATTTATAAAAATAATTAATGATTTTTTCTTTACTTTTATAAAAATGAAGTTTATAATTTTATAAAGTTTATAATATATTTAGTTAGTTTATAATTTTATAAATTAAACTAAACTAATAAATCCAAATTTAAACATACCTGTCCCAAGGTCATTAATTTCAAAATTTTCGCTAAAAAGGTATTTTTTTTTTTATTTTTTTTTAAATATTTTTAAAGTTTCATAAAATAATATTTTTGCAAATTATCGGAATGTAGGTGTTAAACTAAGCTGATTTGTCTTATAAATTTGTGAATTAAACTAAAATTTATTATTTTATAAATTATAATTTTACGAAGTTCATATTTTTTTCTTTAAATTTATAAAAAATAATTAATAACTTTTTGTTTACTTTTATAAAAAGGCAGTTTATAATTTTATAAAGTTTATAATTTATTTCGTTAGTTTATAATTTTAAAAATTAAACTAAATTAATTTAAACTAAATTATCAAGTCCAAATTTAAACTTACCTATCCTAAGGTCATTAATTTCAAAATTTTCTCTAAAAATCTATTTTTTTGTTTTGATTTTTAAAAATTATTCAGTTTAACATAATCGTACACAAAAGCTCTGAGTAAAGATTAAATATAATAATTTAATTTATTATAAAATTGTTTATTCACATAAGTTTTTAAAATAAGAGATAAAGAAAATTTACTTTAATAGCATGTAATAAATACGTCTACTTAAGATAATTATTGTTTTTAGAATTGATAAATAGATCAACAGACAAATAATTAAAAAATATATATATGTACTATTGCAAAAAGAAGCAATCATTAGTAATAATACAAGGTTTTATCAAATAATAAAGCAAGATATTAAAAATTATGAAAATAAAATATTGAAAAAATCCATCTAACTATAAAACCTTTAAGTTTTTGCATCATTAAAAGTATGTAAAATAAATAACAACATTTGAGGGAACGAAGTGTCCGGTCTTAGCGTAATGGTACAGCCCGCCAGTTTACTACATACAGAAGTTTCCGCGTTCGAATCCCTTCGTGGCAAGTGTTGGTTATTTACTGAAAACTCGCACAGAAATGAAAGAAAAAAATAAAAAGTGTTATAAGATGCTACTTGAGAAATATATATATATATATATATATTTTGGTCCTATAAAATTTATTTTAACGACATAAAAATATCTAAAAAATACGGAAGATATCTGTTAAAAAACGGAAATTTAAAAACCGATATTTCAGAAATCACGGAAAATTTCCTGGAATTTACGGAATTTTTTTTTCCGTTAAAATACGGAAATAGTACTGGCGTCTCGATTGCCAGTATATTTTCCGTTTTTTTTCAGGAAATTTTTTTTACAGTGTATATATATATATATATATATATCTCCTGACTATATAGGATGATCAGGCAAGAAACAGTCGCTTGTTTGTGGGGATAAAAGATGGCGGCCGTCAGAAAAGGTCAGCGCTAAACCATCCTAATCCCCAATGCGCCGTTTTCCGAGAGCATACCCTGTTCGAGTTATGGGGTAATATATAACTAGAAGTGGTCCACGCACTTCAAAAGAGAATTTCGAATAATACCCACCCATATAAAACGCGCTCCTTTCACTTCACTTCTCTCTGCTGGTGAAAAGGGGTGATGATGCAAAACTTCGCGGAGAAATGCAGTGGCCGTGGGTGGGGACGGGGAGCAACCGATAAATATTATTTCTCACACTGGAATGGCCGTGAGTATTATCCGGCCCAAGAGATAAATGGCCAACAATGCTTGCCAATTGCCAAACTTGTTTATCGTTGCCAATCATGTTATTCAAAACAGCAATTTAACTATTCAATACATGACACTGTTAAAAAAGGTTGGTTGGTTGGTTATTTGTTACAGCCGATTATCTGCGCTAGGGATATAAGCCGGCGCGATGAGTGCCCTGCGTGGAATGGTCTTTCTAAGTGTTAAAAATGATAAATAATATTAAATAAATAAATAAATAAAATATAATAAATGAACAATAATAAAAAAATAACAAATAAAAAGAAAACTGCCAAGTTAAACTGAGGGCATTGAGCTCACAGGCTATTTACACTCATTGTATATTATACTCTTATTTCAAAGAATTTGAAATAAGCCCATCGAAAAATAAAGAAATTGACACTACATTAAGGGTGGGATCATCCCCTCTTCCCAATTTATACTTAACCCATGAATCCCCAAAACTAATCAGGGAAGCGCTTTATCACAATGAACCTATATACAAAATTTGAAGCAAATCGGATAATTCTGCATGAAAAACCCATTTATCTAAATTAAGGGGAGTCTCCCCCCAGTTCCCTCCTTTATACTTTAACAATGAACCCCCAAAACTAATCAGGGAAGCACCTTATCACAATGAACCTATAAACAAAATTTGAAGCAAAATGGATATTTCTATGAAGGGTAATCGCGTTACGTACATACATACAGAACGGCGGGCAGGCACATTAGCTCTCAGGTATTGATAGCCTGTGAGCTAAACACTGTAACATGAAAATAAACTATAAATTATAATAAAAAAATTAAACTTTAAACTAAAAAAACAAATAAACTGTATAGTTGTCAAAAAAAAAGTGTTACTGTAATTAGTATAATTGGCGCCATGCTTGGCGCAGTTGTATGTGACCTGGCCGCTAATACGAACCCTGAAGGGTTCAGCACCTTGGCGAAAGTCAGAGCATGCCAAACGATTATGAGAGAAGAGCGCCTTCTGCGCATGGGCTCATTGACATTGGCGTTGACATTACTGACAGGGCGTTTGAATTCACGTAGATTCAAAAGTTATTCTTTTCCAAAAACGTTTTTACATCGCTTAGAGATAGCGATTTAACATTTAAAAAATTATTATTATTAGCAGAACGTTAAGAGAACCATTCAGATTTATGGAAGTTTACAATTTGTTTGCCTCTGATAAAAGGATTCATATCGCTCACACATATGTAAAATGAAATTGATCTTTTAAAAACACAAGCACAAACTGGTAAACCTGAATTTATTTATTTAAATATCAAATAAGTACATACATACAGAACGGCGGGCAGGCACATTAGCTCATTATGAACATTGAATGTGCTGCTCAATGAAATAAAAAAATAAAAAATTCTATCTTCGGTATTAACAATGTACTGTGTTACGAAACAATAAATTTTTAGAGATCTTTTTAATAAAGGGTAAAAAAATACGTAAGCACTTTTTTTTTTTAAAGAAAAAGGTCAACAATAATCTGTGTGAATTAATTATTTCATTAATAAGTTTTAAGGATTCATCTTAAATCAGACAATTAACTGATAAATTGAAAATATTGAATAAATTTTTAATGCTCCCTCCCCCCCCAAAAAAGGACAAAGAAAAAAAAATTCTAAAACTAAAACTTATATTTTAAATGAATTGTCTTGAACTGAAAAATAAGTAGGGGGGGGGGGTGAGAATACGTTATTACAAAAATATAAACACAACAGTTAAACTTCAGCTGGACATTCTACCTATTCGATAACCTTTCCAGAAGCAGCGCCCTCTCGGAGAAATGTTTGGAACAATTTTTATTTATTTGCTTAAACAAAATTTCAGCTCATTGCAAATTGCTTCATCTTTTATTGAATTTTAAAACGTGTCAAGGGCTTTGGGGGCATCTTGTATATAAAAACAAGCATAAAAAGTTTATCAAGTTTGTTTTCATAGCTGTTTATATCATTTGGCAAATCATCTAGCATTTTGAAGCCCGAATTACGCCAAGCTTGAAAAAAAAAAAAAAAACGCCAAAACCCCTAATAGGGGTAATAGTCCAGGCATTAGGGGATAAAAAAGAGCAAATAAAGGAAAGTTTTGGTGTAGTTTTTTTTTTTTTTTTTTTTTTTTTTTTTTTTTTTTTTTTTGGGGGGGGGGGGGGGTCCTTTTATGCTTTTGGGGTCGCTGAACACGAATCGGAGGTTTTCCAACAAAAATTTTTTCGGAAAATATGTTTTTTTTTACAAAAAACGTGTAAAAAAACGGAATTTTTTCCGTTTTTTCAAAATAATTCCAAAATTGTGCATTTTACGTGAAAGTCGGCAATATATGAATTAAAGAAAATAAAATTTTCTATATTTTATGTAATGAAAGTTTTTTTCTCTGATCAATGGTTTAGTTTTTCTCTGATCAATGGTTTAGCCGTGAGAGTGCCGCAAAAAAGGGTGTTAAAAACAAAAAACTGTAAAAAAAAAAAAAACGGGAATTACGGTAGTGTATGTCGATGTAACATAAAAACTAACCATTTTACGCAAACGGTAACCATTAATGATACTAACGATTATATGTTTGACTGTATTTTATGCATTTGAGGTAGAGGAAAAGTGCGGATCCTGCGCCAGGGGAAGGTGGGAGCAGTGGAGCAGTTCCACCTTCTCTCATGAGTCGAAGGTTCTCCTCCGCCGGAGTGCTCATACTGTAAAATTGGGAGGTGTTAAAGACAAAAAACTGTAAAAAACGGGAATTACGACCCTGTATGTCGATGTAACATGTATTCACAATATTGAAAAAACCAATATTTTTCGGCACTTTTTTCGATTTTTCTTAAATAACTCAATTTTAGTGCATTTTACAGAAAAAAGGACTTTACCATTTTGTAGATCATAAAATTCTCTACAACATGCAGTATTCAGGTTTGTAAATTGTCCAAATAGGGGGTAAGATACAGAGCCGGGAAAATAGGGTTAAATTTGGAAAAAATGTAAAAATCCACAAATGACGTTAGTTTTTGCCGTATCTTACCCCCTATTTGGACAATTTACAAACATGAATACTGCATGTTGTAGAGAATTTTATGCTCTACAAAATGTTGGAAGTGTTTTTGTCTCTAAAACGCACTAAAAGTAGGTTATTAAGCAAAAACTAACGTTATTTGTAGATTTTTACATTTTTTCCAAATTTAACCCTATTTTTCCGGCTCCGTATCTTACCCCCTGTTTGGACAATTTACAAATATGAATACTGCATGTTGTAGAGAATTTTATGCTCTTAGGTTATTAAGCAAAAACTAACGTCATTTGTGGATTTTTACATTTTTTTCCAAATTTAACCCTATTTTTCGGCTCCGTGGACAATTTACAAACATGAATACTGCATGTTGTAGAGAATTTTCTGCTCTACAAAATGGTGAAAGTGCTTTTGTCTCTAAAATGCACTAAAATTGAGTTATTTAAGAAAAAATGAAAAAAGTGCCGAAAAATATTGTTTTTTTCAATATTGTGAAAAACGCACAAGGTCTAGAAGGTCGAAAACTTGGTTTTTTTTTTTATTAGATGGTCAACCTTTACAACATACACAAAAATCAGAACTACCCGAATTTTTGTAAGGTAAAATGCTATTTCTACTGGACTACAATGTTACCGCCTGTTAGAATACGAGCTCTCTGGAGGAGTAGCACCTTCGACTCATGAGAGTAGCTGGATCTGCCCTACTGCTCCCATCTTTCCCTGGTGTCGGATCCGCAATTTTCCTCTACCTCAAATGCATAAAATATAGTCAAACATATAATCTTCAGTAACATTAATAGTTAACATTTGCGTAAAAGGAGTAGTTTCTATGTTACATTGACATATAGTACCGTAATTCCCGTTTTTTTACAGTTTTTTGTTTTTTCCACCCATTTTTGAGGCACTCTCACAGCTAAACTATTGATCAAAGAAAAAAACTTTCAATACATTAAATGTCAGAAATGTTATTTTCTTTAATTCATATACTGCCGACTTCCACGTAAAATGCATAATTTTGGAATTATTTTGAAAAAACGGAAAAAAGTCCGTTTTTTTACACTTTTTTGTAAAAAAAAAACATATTTCCCGAAAAAAATGTTGTTGGAAAACCTTGGATTCGTGTTCAGCGACCCAAAAAACATAAAGGAACCCCCCCCCCCAAAAAAAAAAAAAAAAAAAAAAAAAAAAACTACACCAAAACTTTTCTTTATTTTCTACCAAATGCCTGGACTATAAAGCAAGTACAAGATTTCGAACAAAATTTTGTCGACGAAAACACTTACAAAGAGAAAGGGCGGAACGCGGGTGAAGGTAAGTTAAATCTCGATAATTAAGAAAAATGCATCTGCGATCCTTCTATTAATAGACAGAGTCATTTCCCGTTTTTTTTTTTTTTCCTGGTTTTCCTGTTTCTTTTTTCTGCTCGCCTTGATTCGCCATTTTCGCCGACTTGATGAATATGGATGGAGTACATTTGTGGCGGGGTACAGAAAGAACAGGAATTAAAGTTAGAAAAAAAAAAAAAAAAAAGCTATTTGTCTTCGTTAAGCAAAAAGTTACAAAAATGTAGTCTATATTGAGGACGAAGATGTAAGCTGCGGGATTCTCTGTTTCGCTCGATCTGATAAACCAAACCAGGAGAAAGAATGGCATAAGTGGTGTTAGTAGAAAAGAAACAAGTTGGAAATTGTACGTTAAGGGGCCGCTTCACTGAAACTCCCCGATCGCGAAATCCCATGTTAACCTATGGGAAAACTTCGAAGCGCGATAACTCATTATTTAATATAATTATTAAAATATGGCTTTCACCATCAGAAAGTAGACGCCAGATACCGTCATTGTGCGTTTTTAAAAATTGTCTCTTTAAATTTTAACTATTTAAAAATTCCTTATAAACTTTGAAATTTTCACTTGATGAAATTGTATCATCTTCTTAGAGTTAGAGATACTTAAAATTAACGGAAACAATTTTTAAAAACGCACAACGCTGGCATCTGATGTCTACTTTCTGATGGTGAAAACCATATTTTAATAATTATATTAGGTAATGAGTTATCGCGCTTCGGAGTTTTCCCATAGGTTAACATGGGATTTCGCGATCGGAGAGTCTCAGTGAAGCGGCCCCTTAAACGTGACAAATGAGGTGAGTTCGTACTATAAATAGTTTCAGTCAAATAAATTACAGTGGAATTTCCCTTTAACGAAGTCCCTATTTAACGAAGTTTCCTACTAGGTGGTAGGATACCTTTGAACACATCGAAAAGGTAAAAAAAAATCACTATGTTCCAAGCTTCAAAACTTGTGTAATAAGTCAAAAATAAAAATCAAACTTCATTTAAATATAAAGCTCGTATTTATATTTATATTTAAAACTACATATATACTTGTAAATTCATAAATAAATATTGAAATGATAAGTTAAAAAATATATATGATAATAAGAGCAAAAAAACATAACACGTCTTGCGCGCATGATAAAATCTGAAAATATGCATATAAAGAGGAAATTTTGGTGAAAATAAGTACATAATAGTGTTACCTTTATACTAAAACCAGAATATTTATAAAAAATATTGGCTAAATTAAAATATGAACTTATAAATTAAAAAACTTAAAAATTTTTAATTTTTAAAAAATATTTTCAAAGTACAAAAACAAAAACAAAATTAAATCTTACTTTTTTCTGGTTTTAAGTAAATAGATAATACAGAAATGAATATGTGATGAAAATTTCTTTTAATTGTCCTGCATAGTTTTTTAGTAACACTGCGCGCAAGACGTGTTATGTTTTTTTTCTCTTATTATAATAAATTTTCTGCAGATCTTTGACTTTGAACACCATAAACATATAAATTATTCTCCAGATTACGAAAACTATATTCTATATAACGAAGTTTATTCCACTTTTGTACTTGTACAGAATTCAAACTAAGAGGTTGCTGTTGCGAATTTATTTCAGCGGATTGTATGGAAATGAACATATTTAAATAATTTCCATTCTGCTTGGTGCTAAATAAAACAATTTTTTTTTCACACTAAGAAAAACACTTGATATCATGACTCCCCCCACACCGAGACTCCAGTGCTGCGACAGTTGGGGAAGTCAAAACCCCCTTTTTTACATACAGTGATATAGAAGATGCAGTGACGCAATGACGTCAGATGCATTGAAGTATCAATTAGAGTCAGAGAGTTACCATTCTGACCTTCCATTGCTGATAGACAATTGCTTTGTACATCCACAAGTATGTGCTTCAAAATGTAATTCGAAGAACATCAAAGTTATTTGCATTCCTGCCAATACAACTTCTAAACTTCATTTAGAAAAAACCAACAACTTCTAAACTTCCATTAGTGTAAGGATAAATAAAAAATCTTGATGTACATTATCGAATACAACAGAAAAAAGAATGTAGTGAAAATAATTTGTTTGAGAGTAAATTTGTTTGAGAACCCGTGTATCAGAGTTGATGAAAGCTTGAGCCAAAGCTTGGGAATGTGACGTGATTTCTTGGACTGTACACAACTGTTTTGTAAAAGACGGCTTCATAATTGAAACTGAATCAAATGCTTCTGAATCCAATACCTGTTTGTCATATCGGAAGGAAAAATTTCATGAATTTAAGTTGATTTCTATTGAACGAATTTTCTTTATAAAGAAGTTTTTAAGACTTCGTTAAATGGAAGTTTCACTGTATATCGTCTGTTATTAGGATACTTAGGATTAGTTGCGCAAATATCCAATACAAGTCAATGTAAATAAAAAAAATCATCGTTCTTATTTCACTGCAAAAGAAAAAATTATATCGTCTGTTATTTATGACAGGAATCATTTCCGTAATAAAATAAGTCCATTTTAAGTGGAAAATATTTTATCTTTTGTTGATATTCACACTGAAAATTCCAATGGGAAACTTTAGCCTAACTTTGAAAATTTCAGAACTTGAAATCCCTATTCAGACTCTTTTTCGATTAAATACCTATTTCTCCGGAAACATCTATCCAGAAAATGGTCGGTAGATTTATAGGATTGCTATAATGACACAATTTTAGTACACACACAAATTCGGTTTTTAAATTCAGTCATACCAGAAATAATAGGACTCCATCTCAAATAGGACGCAATCACCATCATGGCAACCTAGAATCATTGTCTATCATGGGATATCGTTGAATTAATTACGTATCATAGGATTTAATAGAATGAAGAATGTGACTAGTAATTAAAAAAAAAAAAAAAAAAAAAAAAAAAATAGAAAATACTAAATGTTGATTTTTTTTTTTTAAAGAAAATTTGAGACTGTAGTAAGTAAAAATAAATCATTCAATTAATATTTTTAGGGTATTTTTACTCTTGCTAAAAATCAAGCATAATAGGCTGTAATTTACAAGATTAAAATTCTTTCACTTTATTAGTTGAGTAGGCTAGACTGACAGTGCCATCTATCGTCTTATATCTATAGGAATCGCTTGCACAATATAATACAAAGAAGTTATATAATACAAAGAAGACACAATATAATACAAAGCCCAGTTAAACTGGGGGCATTGAGCTCACGGGCTATTCACACTAATTGTATATTATACTCTTATTTCAAAGAATAATGCCCCTCGAAAAAGAAAGAAATTGAGAATAAATTAAGGGGGGATTAGACACCCGGGCACCCCCACTTATACTTAACCAATGAACCCCCAAAACTAATCAGGGAAGCGCCTTATCACAACGAACCTATATACCTAACTTGAAGCAAATCGGATAATTCTGCATGAAAAACCTATTTATCTAAATAAACGTGGATTAGCCCCCGTCCCCCCCCCTTTGTACTTAACTAATGAACACCCAAAACAAATCAGGGAAGCGCCTTATCAGAATGAACCTATGTACAAAATGTGAAGCAAATCGGATATTTCTATCAAGAGTTATCGCGTTATGTACATACATACCATGGGTCGATGCAGGTTTTTTTTTTTTTTCTTGGGACCCATTTTAGGAAAAGTAAAGGTTATTTTAGTGAAATGTATTATATTTTTGTGAAAAATAACATTTTGTTAATGAAAGTTGAAATCCAGTTAATCAAATTCGAACCAAGCATTTATAAACAAAAACTTTTTAAAATCCTTTTGCGGAAGTTTTATTTTCTGGTGAACTTGTGTGCTTACAAATTACACATTTTAAAACATCACAAAATAATAAATAAATAATAAATAGTAAGTTTTTATGGAATAGAATTTTGTGAAGGGGTGCCCATTTCATGAAATAGATTTTTGGGTACTTCTCTATTATCCCGTCGACCACTTTTCATAACAAAAAACGATCGCCCAACTGTAACGCCCAATAAACGGGAGAACGTTGCCATTGGAATATCAAAATAAATAAATAAAATACAAGAATTTAAGGACACAATTGTTTATTTTAATGAATGAAATAACTCATAAATTTGTAAAACATAATGAAAAATACACGCCAATATCGAATTGAAAACCACTTGATGGCATAACAAACACGTATAATGCTTCTGACTGCATTTTTTGGCGTTTCATCTTACAATTTGGTGATAGTTTTTTTGTTATGAAAAGTGGTCGACAGGATAATAGAGAAGTACCCATTTTTGTGAAGTGATTCATTTTATCAAGTAGATTTTTCTGAAGGGTCCCTAAATAGGCCCCAATTTTTTCCTAGATCGACCCCTGCATACATACATACATACAGAACCTGGTGGCACATTAGCTCTCAGGCTTTGATAGCTTGTAAGCTAACTATTCATCATGTTTTCATCTCTTAATTAATTTAAAAGAAACTAATTAGAAATTAAAACATATTTCTAAAGAAACTTTCATGTTTTTTGGCCGTCAAACCTTGACGAGTACTATCTAGTTTCTGTTGCATTTGCTTCAATAGAGTCCTCAAGTACCGAAAAATAACAATTCTTTTAACCACGGAATCATCGGAACTGGCGACGGAGAAAAGAGGTCTATCGATTTCCGCTTCTATACTTGGCAAATAAGACAAATGATTCCCTTTTTTTCCCCCTCTTTCTCTTCTCTTCATTAGCTGCACAATTACCTTTTTCGCGCCTCCTGTATCCATTAGGAACAGAGATCATTAACTCGGGAAGCGATACCGGAAGTTAGGGGGGGGAATTCCGATTCCCTCCTCAAAAGTGAAGAGGCAAATTTGTCTGAGTTAGGAAGTCGAAAACTGTTTCGTTTTTTATTTTCGGTTTTCCTTTTATTCAGATTCAGATGGGGATGCGACTTAAAGAATGGTGCGGCGTTTTTTAATGTGTGTATGTATGTGTGTATGCATGCATGCATGTATGTATGTACGGTCAAGGGACAAAAGATATTAATATTTTAGTCCTACATTATCAGAAAGAGGTGTCACTGAACTGGGAATTGTATTTTTACCCTTTTCCAACATAAAAAAGTCTTCACGAATTCAGTTTGTCTGATCATCTGTCAGTCTGTGTTCTAACTCGCATTTATAGACTTGGAATGCCAACTGATATATGAAATTGTGGCTCGAGTTACTCCATGGTTACAGAAAAATACAATATGTAACGATGCGGCATCTTTTAACTTACCAAAACTGTGGCTCGAGCGACTCCATGGTTACAGATATGAAAATAAACAACCCAGTAAAAATAAAAGACAACGTGCGTATTTTTAAAAAAGTACATGAAAATAATAACTTCAAAGACTGTGCCATTATGGAATATTCTCATTTGTTTTTGAAAATGACTCGAAGTGAGTCAAAACATGTCAAACAACCTAATAAAAGTTATTTTAATTTGTATTATATTGTTAATTTACACCTTTTAGCATTTGAAAGAAATATATTGATACATGTTATTAAAGTTTACTATATGACAAGGAATTTTTACAAAATGCTTTCGAATGTGGCGTTTTGAATTGCGACAGCCTTTTTTAAAGTTGCTATGAGATAACCTTATCAAACGATATTTGTATGAACGTACGACGACGTATAAATGACGTGTGAAACAATCCTTTATAACTCAAGATGTACTGTATTTATCAAAAATACGGTAAACATTCTTCGATTCCAAATCACTTGAAGAGTCGAGCCTTCCCATTTCATGCTTTCATGTTTAAAAATGAGTTATTATTTTTTTAAGAACAGCCTTAAACAGCCCACTTTTATATCGTTTTTTGAAATACCGTTTGTCTGTATTGTAAAGTATTGTCATTGGGATGTTGTGGGTTTTGGGGTTCTTTCTAAAATAATTTACTTAAACTTAAAAGGCTCATTTGTTACTCAATCTTCACTTGACATTTAAGTATTTAAAAAAAAAAAAAGTATACCCTGATTAGCTCTACTGAAATCTGTTGCCATGGAAAAGGGAGCAAATTATATTAAACTAATCAAAATATCAAGACTTAAGAATCCGAATAGGTTAATACAACAATGATAATTTTGAACTCATCATTTTAAGACAATATTAAATGTAGTAAGGGGCAACAGATTTCTAAATCAAGTAGCATACTGGATTGCATAAAGAACACCCAACTCCACTCCAACCCGATCAAGCTCAAATCTCCATATACATTAAATTAACAAAAGTGTAATCATCATATAATTTGAAAAAATGCAGACAACCTGAAATTCCTCCAATATGAGGACCAAAAGGAGAAGGAGTTAAATCCGTTAATAGAATAGGGATATGATGATGTACTAAAATTTTAGAACAACCATGGAGATTCTGAACAGGATCCGATCGGTTAGCCAAGAATCGTATAGTGGTATAAAATAACTGAATACTTTTTTTTTTTTTTTTTTTTTTTTACTTTGTTAAAAAAAACAACCATTTTGTTGTTTGTTTTGAATAATACTTCAAAGAAAGGATAATTAAAAATTAAATTAATCAATTATGAAATTAGACTTAATTTTACTGAAAAAAAAAAGAGGGGAAAGGAAAACCTTATAAATACATAAAACTTAAGTACAGGACTATGATTGGCCCCACCAGTGGCTGAGAGGTTGTGCTCTCGAAGCTGGTAGACGGGAGGTGCTGGGTTCGATCCCAATCGCGCCCGTCGGCCTAATCGTTCGGAGTTTTCGTGATTTTCTTCGAGCCGTGGATTTATCCATGCGTAAATACGGGTTAGGTTCCCTTAGAAAGACCCCCACGAAGGGCACTCCCCCCGGGCCTATATCCCATGTGTAGATAATTGGCCGTCAATAATCAACCCAACCCAACCCAGGACTATGATTTTAGTGACTAAGCTAAAGTTATGTACACAAAACATAATTTTGACTGGGATTGTAGCTAATAGCACAGAGAGAGAGCCTAGACCTCTTTTTACACTTGAACATATAAATAAAATTTTAATTGCAAAAACACCCAGTTGCTCTTTGATACATAAATACATACAAGTAAAAAAAATCAATAACCCAGAGACCGAATTGTTACGGCTCCATTTGTTGTGGGTTTTGGGGTTCTTTCTAAAATAATTTACTTAAACTTAAAAGGCTCATTTGTTACTCAATCTTCACTTGACATTTAAGTATTTAAAAAAAAATAAGTATACCCTGATTAGCTCTACTGAAATCTGTTGCCATGGAAAAGGGAGCAAATTATATTAAACTAATCAAAATATCAAGACTTAAGAATCCGAATAGGTTAATACAACAATGATAATTTTGAACTCATCATTTTAAGACAATATTAAATGTAGTAAGGGGCAACAGATTTCTAAATCAAGTAGCATACTGGATTGCATAAAGAACACCCAACTCCACTCCAACCCGATCAAGCTCAAATCTCCATATACATTAAATTAACAAAAGTGTAATCATCATATAATTTGAAAAAATGCAGACAACCTGAAATTCCTCCAATATGAGGACCAAAAGGAGAAGGAGTTAAATCCGTTAATAGAATAGGGATATGATGATGTACTAAAATTTTAGAACAACCATGGAGATTCTGAACAGGATCCGATCGGTTAGCCAAGAATCGTATAGTGGTATAAAATAACTGAATACTTTTTTTTTTTTTTTTTTTTTACTTTGTTAAAAAAAACAACCATTTTGTTGTTTGTTTTGAATAATACTTCAAAGAAAGGATAATTAAAAATTAAATTAATCAATTATGAAATTAGACTTAATTTTACTGAAAAAAAAAAGAGGGGAAAGGAAAACCTTATAAATACATAAAACTTAAGTACAGGACTATGATTGGCCCCACCAGTGGCTGAGAGGTTGTGCTCTCGAAGCTGGTAGACGGGAGGTGCTGGGTTCGATCCCAATCGCGCCCGTCGGCCTAATCGTTCGGAGTTTTCGTGATTTTCTTCGAGCCGTGGATTTATCCATGCGTAAATACGGGTTAGGTTCCCTTAGAAAGACCCCCACGAAGGGCACTCCCCCCGGGCCTATATCCCATGTGTAGATAATTGGCCGTCAATAATCAACCCAACCCAACCCAGGACTATGATTTTAGTGACTAAGCTAAAGTTATGTACACAAAACATAATTTTGACTGGGATTGTAGCTAATAGCACAGAGAGAGAGCCTAGACCTCTTTTTACACTTGAACATATAAATAAAATTTTAATTGCAAAAACACCCAGTTGCTCTTTGATACATAAATACATACAAGTAAAAAAAATCAATAACCCAGAGACCGAATTGTTACGGCTCCATTTGTTGTGGGTTTTGGGGTTCTTTCTAAAATAATTTACTTAAACTTAAAAGGCTCATTTGTTACTCAATCTTCACTTGACATTTAAGTATTTAAAAAAAAAATAAGTATACCCTGATTAGCTCTACTGAAATCTGTTGCCATGGAAAAGGGAGCAAATTATATTAAACTAATCAAAATATCAAGACTTAAGAATCCGAATAGGTTAATACAACAATGATAATTTTGAACTCATCATTTTAAGACAATATTAAATGTAGTAAGGGGCAACAGATTTCTAAATCAAGTAGCATACTGGATTGCATAAAGAACACCCAACTCCACTCCAACCCGATCAAGCTCAAATCTCCATATACATTAAATTAACAAAAGTGTAATCATCATATATTTTGAAAAAATGCAGACAACCTGAAATTCCTCCAATATGAGGACCAAAAGGAGAAGGAGTTAAATCCGTTAATAGAATAGGGATATGATGATGTACTAAAATTTTAGAACAACCATGGAGATTCTGAACAGGATCCGATCGGTTAGCCAAGAATCGTATAGTGGTATAAAATAACTGAATACTTTTTTTTTTTTTTTTTTTTTTTTTTTTTTACTTTGTTAAAAAAAACAACCATTTTGTTGTTTGTTTTGAATAATACTTCAAAGAAAGGATAATTAAAAATTAAATTAATCAATTATGAAATTGGACTTAATTTTACTTTAGCATCAATTATCAGTATATCCAATACTGAGATATGAACAAAAATTACATCTAATAACCTTACGTAAACCTCAATTAATTTTCAAATAAACTATTACTATGAATTTTAGATTTAAGAAATTTAAAAGTATTAATTTAGTAAAATTATAGCTTTCATATTTTTAGTCACACTTACTGAGAGGTTAATCCCTTCTTATAGGTTTGTTGTAATTATAAAAATATTAATTATTTAAAAATTATATATACAGAAAAACATACCATATTTGAGAATAAACAAAAATTTTCTTTATTTGAATAATTAAAATTATAAAAGTAAGGTAGTTCTCAAACAGAGTATAATAATGACAGAATAATAAAGTTGATCAAAAAAAATACTGAAATTAACTATTATAACATTTTACATTAAACAGCAAAGTTCCTAAAATTACCACAATATCATGATTTAAAGATGGATCAACTTTTCAAAATTTAATTATTGATTAATTTTCAATTAAATATCATAAATCTTAAACTACTAACAAACTAACAATTCAAATGTCGTTCAATCATAAAAAAAAAGTTACATGTTAATCATCTTAAAACACCAATAATTATATTTTTTGTTTCTCCAGGTATTTATAAATATTACAACAGTAGACAACATGTAATAAAGAAGAAATATGGGTTACTTACAATATACAGGGTGATTATAAAGAAACTTTGCCAACATCTGCACTTCTAGCGCCCGTTCTATTTAACCGATCAAGATGAAATTTTAAATATAGTTGTTTGAAGGTATGCGCTCGAGATTCTGTGAATGGCAATACAGTGGTGCTCACGGTTACGGTTATAGTTACAGAAACTCGAAAATTTCGAATGGCAACGCCTACTTTTTCCTGTCTCAAAATGTTCAGCGCATGCGAAAACCCTAAATAGCGTTGAAACGGTACCGATATGTCCAAAAACCGACGTGTTATAGACATACAAACCGTTCTTTAAGGCGCACCGAGCAATAATGCATTCGACAGAGACAAGAAACTGCTGAATGATGAGAACACATATCAGACAAAAGAAAACCTTTATTGGCATCAAACATTTTCCACATGGGTGCCATCACAAGCAATTACGCATTGCATGCGGGAGACGACGGACAATACCGCTGAACGCAACATGACGCGAGGAATGTTTCTAATCTCACGCCGTATAGAATCCTGCAAGCCCGACAATGTTTGCGGATTGCACAGGTAAACTCTGGATTTGAGATATCCCCAAAACCAGAAATCCATAGGCGTCAGATCTGGGGATCGCGCAGGCCACGGAATAGGATAATGGCGTGAGATGATGCGATCACCAAAATGCTGATCTAGGAGCCTTTTAACTGACCTCGCTATATGTGGAGGTGCACCATCTTGCATCCAAACAACGTCATTGAGTGCATTCCGCCGACGCAACTCCGGTAGTACAGAATTTTTCAGCATGGCTGCATACCGAGAGCCTGTTACAGAACATGTTGCAGGACCCGCTGGGGTCGTTTCCTCAAAGAAGAACGGGCCGAGAACAAATGTAGCTGTAATGCCGCACCACACAGTCACTTTGGCGTCAAATAATGGTACTGGTGCCACAGCGTGAGGATTCGTCTCTCCCCAGTGCACACAATTCTTTGTGTTAATGTTGCCATGTAAGGTGAAATGCGCCTCGTCCGTCCATAGTATGCGAAGTGGCCAGTCGTTATCAGCATCATATCGTAATAAAAATTCATTTGCGAAGTCCAGACGTTGTTGTGGGTCACCCGGCTGCAACATCTGGACGCGCTGAAATCGATAGGGAAACATGTGAAGTACTGAGCGCAAGAGCTTGCGGACCGTTGTGTTCGGAATATCCAACAAGCGCGATAATCCTCTTGCAGTTTCTGTGTGCCCTGTAGTCACTGTATGATGCACTTCCATGACAACGTCCTCAGAAACTGTTGGCCGTCCGGAGCGCGGTTTGTCACAGGTGCAGCCTGTATCTTCGAATTTGCGCACTAAATCACGCACAGCTTGCAGAGTACATGGCCCACGTCGTTGTCGATGATTGCGGCGATACACACGCAAGGCTTCCGCAGCGTTCATCCCATTTAGATAATAGAGTTTGATCAATTCACCGCGAACTTTCCCAGGAAGAGTCATATCGTCGGCATGTGCGAGTTCATGAATGACGACTTCGCATACCCGCTTGGTATTTTATAGGCTTCCTCCGCTGAATATCTGGCGAACGGCGTTCTGTGATTGGTATCTTGCCTGTGTCATATGCAAAGTTACTGCGTGCGCACAGATCGTGTTTTGTTGGCCGGTTTTCAGAACTCTTCTTTGTGTATGCATAACACGTTTGTTTTTGGACATATCGGTACCGTTTCAACGCTATTTAGGGTTTTCGCATGCGCTGAACATTTTGAGACAGGAAAAAGTAGGCGTTGCCATTCGAAATTTTCGAGTTTCTGTAACTATAACCGTAACCGTGAGCACCACTGTATTGCCATTCACAGAATCTCGAGCGCATACCTTCAAACAACTATATTTAAAATTTCATCTTGATCGGTTAAATAGAACGGCCGCTAGAAGTGCAGATGTTGGCAAAGTTTCTTTATAATCACCCTGTACTTTAATATTTACTACCGTCAGTGTGGGCACACTTCTTTGCATACGTAATAGTCTGCCATAGTCCTTTTTTTTTTATCAACCTATTCTTTTCTGCTGCCTCTAAGAGCAGTATATTTCGCTTGTGGAACAGTATAATAACACATCACGGGTGGGTTCTTTTCTCTTAGTCTTTCCTACTCCAACACCGTTACTCCATACATCACTTGGAGATTTTGATTCATTCACGATTCAAGACGTCCTCACACCACCGATACCTTGTAAAGCGGGCAAGTCTACTCAGCTAGTCACGCCAACCTTCTTAGTCTAGGGTTAATAATGCCCCATCTCCAGAAATGATGCTCGTCTAATCATTAATTCATTTTTCATCAAGGCATCAATAATAACCGCCGCTTAAGAAGTCAATACAAGATAATACTTTTTCTAGGAACGCCGCTACTACATGATGGGTCAAACATATTTTCTTTTCATTCGCCCTCTATCAGATACAGATCCTTAACTCGAAAATGCCCTTATAGCCTTTTTTCATCATAACACTATGATTTAGGATAGTTAGTGTAGGGCCATCAATGCCCCATTTTCAATAATCTTTCAGAAACCTGTCCGCCTTCAACAACTTCGCGATCCAGCCCACAGGCCAGTTTTCGAGCCCCGTAACAAGTCCAATTTTTACGAGCGAAACGACAGGCATCTCGGCCAAGCAACAACTGTTGTCGTAAACATTCACTCTCCCGCGCCGTTTGAAAACGGGACCGATCCACTCTGCCAAAGGGGGTACGGGAATGGAAACAAAAGGAAAAATGGACTCTTCCTGAAGGCACCAGCCTGTCGCTCCACACTGTCGGCCGCTTCATGGGGGAAGGCAGCCATGCATCACCCCCATGGCGTGTGCTGAAGGGGGTCCTGTGAGCCTCTGTTTACATGGGCGCCAGCTATCCGCCTGATAGCAGAGCCAATTGAAGCCTGTCGTAAACTTACAAAGCCTATTTGCGTGTATAGTACACTCATAAGATAACGTAATTCTTATACAGGGCGGTCGGTCATTCCTATATCAAAGTCAGACTAGATGACTCCAAATTTTCCACCTGTGCGGTCTTTAACTGACAAAACATCCCTCCCTTGCTGTCTGCTTTTCGTATTTGAAAAACAAGAAGCTACGTTAGACTATGAAAGTTGAAATTGCTTTGCTTAAAAGAAATGGAAAGAAGAGGAAAAAAAAAACTGCTTTTATTATTAATATTACAATTACTTTTATTTATATATTTATTTAAAACAGAAACAAAAAGAAAACTTCTAAATAAATGTTGAGAGAGTGATTTAAGGTAATTAATGTAGATTAAAAAAAAATTTGGTTGAAACCAACCGTAACAGGGATTTTATTTAATCAAAGTTTCGAGTACATTTTTTATTGTCCACCTGCAAATGATAAATCGCAAAATAGTGTTTCAATTGTAACCTTTGACAATGAAAACATTTTTAAGACTTACAAACATCGCTTTCATATTTAAATTAAATATTTTCGCTTTTTAATATTATTTCTCATTAAAACTATTTTTTTCTTTGTATTTTAAATAAAATCAGTAACAGTTTTTTTTTTTTTTTCGGGGTGTTTGTATTTTTTTTTTCTAACTGATATTGTCACTATATTCCCAAAGGTGACCGGTCACTTGCGATTTTAGACGTTTTGTTAACTATCTAGAAAAATACATGAGGAATTAACCTGAAACTGCAGGTGTGTAAACAGTATAGTATAGGTTATGTATTTCCGCGAAGATTTTTTCACAAAACTCCATAGGGGACTGTCAACAAATTGAAAAAGAACGACTATCTTTTGGATAACCCTGTAAAAACTAATGTAGCAAAGCCGTTCAAACTCGAGATTATTAATAAGTGGCTTATTGTAATATAGTGTGTTCATTTTTATAAGGATAGCATGTATACTCGTAGAGAAATTAAGGTTTTTATAAAAACAGTCCATCTGAATTAAAAAACAATAAAAATTGGATGAAAAATGAGCAGGTTTACTAAAAAATGTTTCACTGCGCATGCGCGAATGCAATCAAAATATAATATGCATAATGTATTAGCTAAGTATATAGAGCAACTTTTGTGAAAGTCTCAAAATCAAAGCTTGAAAATTCTGAAAATTATCGTCGATAGAATAAGCTCGAAATCCGTTGTTCCCAAAAAGAAGCAAAAATATGAGGGGTTGTATCCAATATCTGTTGATTAGTGCCAAGATAGCGTACACAATATTGCACGTACAAGTGACCGGTCACCTTTGGCAATATAGTGCAGCCGTTTCAATTCTTTAATCAAAAGGTAGCATAATATACTTCGGTTATTCTTGAAATTACTCTGCACATGTAGATAAACACTTTTCAGGGCCTCTTGTTTTATATACGATTTGTGTCAGAAAATTAATAAGGCACACATATTCCTCAGTTCATTGTCATTCGTAAACGCAAATAATTAGAAGGTACTGTTAGAATGATTTCTGAAAGCTAAATCTATTGGAAAATTCGATTATAGTGGATCATTTTGGTATCACTATGCGTAATGCGTTTCAATGGAAATGAAGAATGCAACAGTTATTAAGTTGTTGATTTGTTGGCAGTAAACGAAGCTGGAAAGTTGTCATCCTTTCGCCAGATTTGGAGAAATTTTGGCGACATTAGGCTGGAAAATTGAATTTCAAGATTACCAATGTGCAAAGCACATACTTGGCGCAAATGCAAAGAGATTTCGTGATATTTGAACTCAAAGCTAATTTTGACCGAACATATAGCTCGGTCTTCCCTGCTCGTTTTTCCATAAGAGTGCAACAGCTATTGCACCCTAGATTTGAATATTTAAATAAAAAGGAAAACTGCCCAGTTAAACTGAGGGCATTGAGCTCACAGGCTATTCACACTAATTGTATATTGTACACTTATTTCAAAGAATTTGAAATATGCCCCTCGAAAAATAAAGAAATCAACAGTATATTAAGGGGGGGGGGTCATCCCATCGTTACCCCCTCATAGTTAACTAATGAACCCCTTAAACTAATCAGGGAAGTCTCTAATTACAATGAATATATATACAAAATTTGAAGAAAATCGGATAATTCTGCATGAAAAACCCATTTATCTAAATTAAGGGGGGATTAGCCCCCCCTTTCCTCCTTTATACTTAACCAATGAACCCCCAAAACTATTCAGAGAAGCGCATTATCACAATGAACCTATATACAAAATTTGAAGAAAGTCGGATAATTCTGCATGAAAAACTCATTTATCAAAATTAGGGGGGTTATCCCCCCTTTCCCCCCTTAAACTTAACCAATGAACCCCTAAAACTATTGACAGAAGCTCATTATCAAAATGAACCTATATACAAAATTTGAAGAAAATCGGTTAATTCTGCATGAAAAACCCATTTATCTAAATTAAGGGGGGGGGGATTACCCCCCCCCCTCTTTCCCCCTTTATACTTTACCAATGAACCCCCAAAACTATTCAGAGAAGCGCATCATCACATTGAACCTATATACAAAATTTGAAGAAAATCGGATAATTCTGCATGAAAAACTCATTTATCTAAATTAGGGAGGGGGGTATCCCGCCTTTCCCCCTTTATACTTAACCAATGAACCCCCAAAACTATTAACAGAAGCGCATTATCAAAATGAACCTATATACAAAATTGGAAGAAAATGGGATAATTCTGCATGAAAAACCGATTTACCTAAAATATGGGGGGTTAGCCCCCCGTTTCCCCCCTTTATGCTTAACCAATGAACCTCCAAAACTAATCAGGGAAGCGCCTTATCACAAGGAACCTATAAACAAAATTTAAAGTAAAACGGTTAGTTCTATCAAGAGTTATCGCGTTACGTACATACATACGTACGTACATACAGAACCGGCGGGCACATAAGCTCTCATGCTTTGATAGCCTGTGAGCTAATCATGCTTTGATAGCCTGTGAGCTAAAAACTAGTTACAGTACGAACGCAGCTTATTTGTCACGTCTGTAGTACAATTTCCAACTTGTTTTTTAATTATTATTATTCATTCAAAATGCTTGTTTTTTTACTATTTTATTCAAAATCACGAGCGTGGAGTTGAGTTGAGAAGTTGTTGAGCTTGAACATCGTCTGAGGCGAACGATGATAAAGAGTTGCGTTGCTAAACTGCCAGCGGCATCGTTTGCATCGACTTGGAAGTGGGTGGCAATCGATTGTAAGATTTCGATTAGGAGAAAAGGCCAACATTTACTTGTGGTTTTGGGATGGATGCATCGGTCGGTACACAGGAGATAAGTTTAAGGAGAGGATTTATTCAGATTCTAGCGTATTAAGGGGTCAGATAACCTTTAAAGTGTCAGAAATTCTGAAATTTTTTTATTAGCATATAATTAAATATGATTCTTTAGGAGCAATTTAAAATAAACCCCATGCAAAAATTCACTTTAGAAGTGAAGTTATGTCTAAAACAGTCTGAGCTTTTCTTATACGATCAACGGTCAGTTTGATCTTTGAAGTCAATTTTCTCAAAACGACGATTTTGGTCATTGCGCGCACGATTTAAGAAAAATGGTTGGTTAGAATTTCATGAAATTTTGACTGAATGTCTTAACCAGACAGATGCACAAAATGACCTACGATTATGTTTCTCAAGTAACAAGTTTAGAATTTATGACTACTTTTGTAGTAAAAGAAACTCGATATTTCGAATTTCTCTAAAAAAAAATTTTTTTCTCAAGATCTACACATTTTATTTTTTTCATCGTAGGTCATTTTAAGAACACATTATATATGTACTCATTAAAAAAATTTTGGCTGGTTTTAGCAATTCAAATGTGAAAAATCATGCGCGCAGTACATGTAAGAATAATTCTTTCGTAAAAAATTTATTATATTTTAAAATAAATTTAAAAGCTTTATATGAGTGTATACATTTTTGGAGAATTTTAATTTATAAAATAAACCTTTAATAATATGTATTTTAAATTTTATAATTAAAAGTCAAATAGTTACGGAGTTATGGTAATTCTTATAGAGGTCCCTTTTTCATGTATTTTGTGAGTTCAAAGGTTACCTGACCCCTTAAGAGACCAACAGCAATTGGGGAATTCTATGGAAAAACAACTGGATAACATAGATGCCAACTTCTCTTAGTTATTCTGGAGTCATATCCCAGAAAAACTAGTCTTTGGAGGCCACCGTAATACTTACCCATCATGGATAGGCATACTAGAAAATATGAAAATAAAACATGCGTAAACTATTTATAATGCATTGCAATTCGAATAAAATCCTGGCTGGATGACGTCCTAAACTTTAAAGGCTCTACTTACTGTATTGCGTAAAGAAACTCCAAAAATCAAAATCCTAATCACTAACAGTTGACTGCGTCGGATGCGTCGGATCATTACCAACTAAAATATAGCTTTGAATGGAAATTGGAATGAAAGACAGGGTCACGAAAAATCGAAGCGTGTGGCAAATAGGATTACAAGTATCTCGGCAACTCATGGTCCGATCGACTTCATTCTTTATGCAAAATGTAGGTTTTTTATTGTCTTTTAGAGTCACTCCTTAAAATAAACCATTTCGAAAAATTTATATACCTTTTATCCGAACGACTCTTTCGAGAGTCCGAAAAAAAAAAGAGTTCCGGATCATCCAGGTTACTAAGATTCAATAGGCTTCTTCTCATTATTATATACAAAGTACATACCTAATTTCAAGTCTCTATCTCAATTTGTTCGGGAGATAGAGCGTCTATAGACACACAGACGGACGGACGGCAAATATTTTCTACTAAAAATATGTTTTTCGTATTCTCCAGTGTCTGAAACGTGTCAATCCGCCAACAATTTTTTTTTCAATTTTTAAAACGATCACAACACTTACCCTATGTATTACGTATATATGTTTGCAACCGGAAATATTATTTAATAAAAAAATTTAAAATCTTACAAGTACCTAAAAGGAAGACACATTTCCTTATGTGCACTCGAAACACGTTACAACGATTGCCATTTTAACGAATTTTTCAGTTTAACGACTACTTTTGGATTGTTAAATTATTTGAAAAATAACATTGTTAGCACGAAAGTGGACATTTAAAAGTATAACTTGAAAATAACAGACTTTCACGAACTATTTTATTGAATCCATACAAATATAGACTTAAAATAAAAGAACAAATAAATATTATACAATAAAATAAAACTCAATTTAAGCTGCGAGCAATGTCTCTTAGCATTGCAGTTCATGTTTTTTTTTTTTTTTTAGGTAGATTTCGTAAGAAATACTACCTATTACATTCTCACATAAGTTGGAAATTTTGAAACATTTTTTGCAGCTCTACGCCGACCATGACTCCCAGAACCCAAAACCACCCCCAGTTCAAAACTTTATCTATCTATCTATCTATGTCACTTTTTTATGGACACGATAACTGCAATAATTCTGCACAAATCTCTTCGAAACGGATACATAAAATCAAGGAGCATAAAATCTCCGTCAAGTTAGTTCATGGGCAAAATCGAACCAAGGAGGAGAGGGGGGGGGGGGCTTTTTGTGAAAACAGAAAAATCCCCATAATTTCTTAATTAGGATACGTATCGAATCCGTTTACAGTTATTATTACTTCTAGGAGAAGGGCCAAAATTTATGTATGACAAATTTTTGATATCATTAAAAATAGCCCCAAGGGAGGGGGAGGGGGTGGGAGGGAGGATTCAGAAGAAAAAAATTCTTATCTTCGTCTATTCACAAGATTTCAAATCTGCTTAAATTATAAATCCTCTTAATATTATCTAAACCTTTTATATTGAGAAGTTTTTTATAACACCAACTCTTATAGCCAAAAAAAAAAAAAATTCCTGCTGACTTCGCCTGCAAACAAGTTAGGTTTTGAAGTAGGTGGTTCCAACTGCCGCATCATGGCAAAAAGGTCATTTCTTCCACAATTCCCAACAAACAGGCGCCCCACGGTCTGCGTCTTCGAAATCTACCTGTGCCTGTAGGCCGAGCCGTCAGGGATTTTTAGGTAGCTTTCAATACAAAAAAGTATAAAGCTACCTATTGCAGCCGTTCGGAAGAAAGCAGTTCCGGAAAATTTCGATATATTTTCACCGATCATGACCCCCAGACCCCAAAACCACCCTCCGTTCAAATGTTGATTTATATATATATATATATATATGTGTGTAGGATTTTAAGCTGGCGTCTAGGGGATGAGAGTAATAGTCCACACGTTTTTCCAATTGATTAAAACGTTATACTTTTAATTCTTGATTATCATATAAAATATTTACAACATTAATTTAAAAACATATATACACTTAGAATTGATCCGACCGTCTGTCGGGCTTAAACATTTGTTAAATGCGCGGTTCCACCGACCGGCATAGAATTAACAAGAGACCACCGTCGATCCGTCTGATCGAGGCGAAGACTGTAGCACATCTACTCTGTTCTCACGATAAAATTGCACATCATCAAAATTTATATTGTTCGCGAGGCATCATTCAACTTCACAAGCCCCAATAAAGTATGTGCTTGCGTTTGCAGTCTAAAGTTCAGATGAGAACTCCTGCGACCACAACTCGGCCGTCCTGACTGTGCTGTGTCCTCACAGTCATCATCTACTAATTTCACTAGGTATAGAACCAGTCGACTAAAATCTAAAATTATCAAATACACACAAAAAAAATATATACAAACAAAACAATAAACAATAGTAAATATTGAAACATACAGTGTTTCCTAAAATATGAAAATTGAAAATAACACAACAAAACTTGTTATAACGTTGAAAATTTCTTAAAGTTCAGAGTTCACTCATAATGTTCAATAAAAGTAAAAAGAATATTGTTTCAAAATATCAATCTGTCCAATTTGTCCATCGTTTCATAAAGTCAGCAGCACTCGATGTAATGTTTGGACCATCATGGTAGCCAATTTTCTTTACGTTGTATCGATCCTTTCCTTTCACTTTGGTGATTTCATAGGGACCGAGAAATTTAGGTCTCAACTTCATGCCTGTACCAAATTGTGTTTTTTGTATAGCTACTAAATCACCGAGTTTATAAGTGTATGCCGTTTTTCTTTTTTTATTAAAGGTTTTGCGATTCTCTTGCTGTATTTTTAAAATGTTCTCTTTTGCAATTTCCCTATTGAAATTTCTCTCTGACATAATCGAATTTACATGTTCTTCGTCTAACAACTCTTTTATTTGCAAATCGTTTTTATGTCGCAATCTCACTCCGGTTAGAAGCTCAAATGGTGAAAATTTTGTGCTTCTAGATATAGTGCTGTTTATAATTCGCTGTACCGATGCTACATATTTGTACCATTTTGTGGGGTCTTCTATGCTAAGTTTTGATAAAATTGGTATCAGTATTCTGTGCATCCGTTCTATCTGGCCATTTCCTCTTGGAACACCTGTCGTTATTGGGACATGTTGTATTTTTTGTTCGTTACAATATGCTTCAAAATCATCGGATGTAAACGCGGGTCCTTTGTCGGTTATTATTCGGGACGGGTTTCCGAAAATGTTGTGTTGTAATTTTAATTTATCTATAACTTCTACGGCAGCAGTAGTTTTAACTGGGTATAACCAGACAAATTTTGTGAAAGCATCTACGACGGTAAAAATATGATTATAATTTTTGTGAGTGGATGGCATTGGTCCTATATGATCAATATGATAAGTCTCAAGGGGAATATTTTGTTTTGGGATCGGGTTCAATAAACCTTCTCCTTTCCCTTGCTTTTTATTACACAAAATGCACTCTACGCAATTCGCAATGACATTTTCTATTTGCTTCCTTAACTGGGGTATAAAATAGTTTTCTTTTATTATTGTTTCGGTTTTTGCTACAGCATAATGACCTTTATTGTGAACATGGCGTATTATTTCTTTTTGCATATTTACGGGAATCATCAACAGTTCTCTGTCGTTTTCATATTTATACAGTATGTCCTTTCGATTAAAATATTCCGGGCTTTCATTTTTTTCGATTAATTTTTTGATGGTTTGAATATGCTCATCTTCTTGTTGCGCTAATTTAATTTTTGCTGTTAATTCGTCATAAGAACGTGTTACTACCAATACCGTATTTCTGCTTAGTGCATCGACATGCTTCATTTTATTTCCCGCTCGATGTACTATTTCATAATCAAACTCTTGTAAAAATAGTGCCCATCTGGCAACTTTTGGCGAAAGATCTTTTTTGTTGAGTGTCTTTTGGAATGCTTCACAATCAGTAACAATTTTAACTTTTGTTCCCAATAAATAATTTCGAAATTTTTTCATTGACTCGATTACTGCAAGTGTTTCTAATTCATAACTCGAATATTTTGATTGAGTAGGTGTAGTTTTTCTACTCATGTAATGTATGGGGTGTAGGTTTTTATTTTCATCTTCCTGTAGTAGGACACTACCAAAACCTATAGCACTTTCATCTGTGTGCAACTCTAATTTAGCACCGCGTCTGAATATGTGCAATACTGGGGTATTTACTAATTTCTCTTTAAGTGTCTCGAAAGCTTCTTTTTCGATGGGTCCAAATTTGAATGTATTTTCTGCTTTTAACAAATCGCTTAAGGGCTTTGCTATTCTAGCATAGTGAGGAATGTATTTTCTAAAGTAAGATGTTAAACCTAAAAAACTATGTAGTTGCTTAAGAGTACGGGGTTCGGGGAATTTTTTCACTGCCAAGGTCTTAGCTTCTGATGGCCTAACCGTACCATTTTCTATTATGTAACCTAAAAATTCTATTTTTCGCTTGAGAAATTGGCATTTTGTAAAATTAAACTTAAGTCCGTAATCAGCTGCAATTTCTAGAACACGTTTCAGTTTTAAAAGAGCTTCTTCGTCAGTTTGCGCAAGAATTATAATATCATCTAAATAAACTAGTACAACTTTTTTCTTTAATTAGTTGTTTAAAGACAACATGGATGTATCTTTGGAACTGTTGAGGTCCAACCGATAGTCCGAAAGGGAGTTTCTCGAACTGGAATTGAGAATTATGTGTTACAAATGAGGTATATTTCTTACTATCCTCTGCAATATCGATGTGAAAAAAACCATTTTTTAAATCTAAGGTAGTGAAAACTTGCGCTTGTTCTATGTTGTCTAGAACTTCTTCTATTATTGGTAAGGGGAAGTGATCTTTAATTATTTTTTTGTTTAGGGGTCTGTAATCTACACAAAGGCGCCATGAATTGTCCTTCTTCTTCGCTAGAACTATAGGGGATGCATAGTTCGAATGACTTTCTGTTATAATACCTGAGTCTAACCATTCCTGTATCCGTTTATCTACGAATTCCTGTTCCGGAAATGCTAACCTACGTGGTCGCTGTGCAATTGGAACATCGTCTGTTAATATTATGTTTACTTTTAAATTCGTATCTTTAATTTTATTAGGCCTATAGTTAGTGATAAGTTCCGTTAATTTTGTTTTAATTTCCTTGTTTGTAATATGACTAGTATCTATCTCCTGAAAATTTATTGAATTTGCTGTTTCAGCTAAACAAATCTTTGTGGTTTCCATTAAATTCGGTTGCATATCTGTACACTCTTCATTTTCTAACAAACAGTCACTTTGCACTTTAATTGGCATGTTTGATTTCTCAGCAAAGTTAAAAATGGGAGTGTTGCGGTTAAATTCTTCGGTTCTCACGAAATCAGAGTGCGTTGCAGTTTTTTCAAATGTAGGAGAGGTTTTTAACACTGACCGCAAATAATTTCTGGGTGTGCTGAAACTGATGTGGGCAAATTTTTTTCTTGTGGTTTCTCGTGGGAAAGCTATTGCGTAATTGATTTTGACTTCTTTCAGTTTTCTTTTTCCAGTAATCTGAATTCCGTTTTCAGAAATATTGAAATTTACTTGTTTTAAAAATTTACTCCCCAATATAATATTATAATTTAAATCTTTTACAATATATAAATCGGTATTTACAATATAATTATCCATCTCAACATTTAGATTCACGTAGCCCATAGGTGTTACATGGTTTCCACCTATACCTGACAAAGTTATATCATTTGCATATAATTTGGGACGTCCTAGAGAATCATAAGTGTCTAAATTTGCCATATTTACTTCGCTCCCTGTGTCAATTAAACTTTCAATACTTTTTCCTAAAATCATCACGTTTTTCATTATTCTATCTGAAGAAATTGAGATGTCGCTTGCAAAGGAATTTACACTTATAGGGACATTATAAGTACACTGATCCGCTTTATGACCTATGGATTTGCATTTGAAACAAATGGGTCCTTCTCTTTTACGTGGGCAGTTAATCGACTTGTGCGAAAATTCGTTACAGTTGAAACAACGAATTTTTACACTTGAACTATTTTTTTGGGCACTTGCGTAATTTTTCTCATACGGCACGCGACTCGTATCACTTCGATGAAATGTCCTATTACTTTCAATCGAACGTTTTCTAAATTCCGAATTCGGGTTTCTGTAATCATTTTTTCTAATATTGTTCCTTGCTGATTCATAATCGTCTAATTTAACAATTAACTCTTCTACATTTGTTATTTTTGGCAATTCATCACAAAAATGTTCACGAATGTCTGGAGGTAATTTTTTCCGGATTTGATCCACGACTATCAGGTCTTGAAATTCTGAAAAAGTCCGTATTTGAAGACCTTCTATCCATTCTCGTAGAAATGTGTTAATCTCAAAAGCATAATCACGCCAAGAAGATGAAATGTCTTTACGATGATTATTAAATTTCTGTCTAAATTGTTCAGGTGACAAGCGGTACCGTTTAAGCAACAATTTCTTCACGAAATCATAATCTGAAGCATTGGGGTCTGGTTCCCGACCAACGAATTGTACTATGTCAAGAGGTAACAAACCTAGCAAATGAGAAACCCACTCACTCTTATCTAATCCTATTCTATTTATTTGCCTTTCAAAAAGGTTAAGATATACCCCGATATCACCTGGTAATTCAAATTTCGCCATAATTTTTAACAAATTATTTTTATTTGTTGGAGGGGGGGCATTAGCACTAATTGTTGACTGCAACTCTAACTTACGAATTTCAAATTCCCTCTTTGATTGTTCCTCAGCTAATTGCCTCTCTCTCATTTCTTTCTCTTCCCTGTCTGACGTAATACGCATTTGAATATTTTTCGTGTATTCTTCATCGTAATTATCGGATTTAAGAATTAAGTCTGTCAGTACTGAACATTTTACATTTTCTGGCAATACTAGATTTAATTCTTCAACCAATGTGATTAGATCACACTTTTTAACTCGCGCGAGGTATGCCATTTTCTATTAAATTCAAAATTAACTATCTAATCGTAATAAACAATACACATAAAAAACATTTTTTTTTCACTTACTTCAATAAGAGATCCAATTTAAATATATAAAAATAAAACATATAAAATATACACTATGCATGGGAATCTGAGCTCCCTTTATTTTTTTAAGACCAAGGTTCGACCGCCTTGTCTTTTTAATATTACTGAATATTACCTGCACAAAAAATAAAGCACTACAGGTAATTAATTTTCGTTTTCTTTAAAATAGCGTAAAGAAAGGTACCACCACCTTTTTTCTTTTAAATATTAACTGCAAAAAAATTAACACTACAGGTATTTATTTTTTTTATCACTTCGTTGAATGCAGGAAAAAAAAATTACACCCTGATTTAATCTTTGTAATGTAAAAAGATAAAGAAAAACAAAAATAATTTCACTGCTTGAAATCACTACTTGCGTGCACAAAAATAGCTACAACAACAACAAAAAATAATCACTCCACTTTCTTTCACTAATGAGACCAAAACATCGCACTCGATGCGAGGCCTTTTTTTTCTTCTTCTGTAGAAAGATGTCACAAACACTCACGAAGCAATTCACACTATTCACACTTTTCGGTGCAAAAACACTGTAAAACACATCACATCTGGAGAAAAACGCACGTCAGTAGGTCAAATTATTTCTTTTATCAGCTTCGGAAAACTTTTCTTCTTTCTCTTTTTCGAAGCATCGGAAATTTATGATAAGAAGTCTGAAGTCTGTCCTCTGGTGTTCAAAAAATTATCCCGGCCGAACCCCCAAAATCTGTAGGATTTTAAGCTGGCGTCTAGGGGATGAGAGTAATAGTCCACACGTTTTTCCAATTGATTAAAACGTTATACTTTTAATTCTTGATTATCATATAAAATATTTACAACATTAATTTAAAAACATATATACACTTAGAATTGATCCGACCGTCTGTCGGGCTTAAACATTTGTTAAATGCGCGGTTCCACCGACCGGCATAGAATTAACAAGAGACCACCGTCGATCCGTCTGATCGAGGCGAAGACTGTAGCACATCTACTCTGTTCTCACGATAAAATTGCACATCATCAAAATTTATATTGTTCGCGAGGCATCATTCAACTTCACAAGCCCCAATAAAGTATGTGCTTGCGTTTGCAGTCTAAAGTTCAGATGAGAACTCCTGCGACCACACATATATATATATATACATATATATATATATGACCTATGTCATACGATAACGCTCGTATTTATAAATCGATTTTTATGAAACTAATTGTGTGTATTAAGGTCACCAATGTCTCGACCGAGTTCGCTGGCCAGCTTGGTCCGCCATTTTGTTTCCAGATGGCGGCCATTTAAAAATTTAAAACTAAAATAAATATACAAAAAAGTTAAAAATTCAAATTTATTTTTTAATTACGTGTTAGGCCTTAATACGAGGACTCCAGAGCATTTTTTGGTTTACCTCTATCTTAAAAAATGACTGAGATAGAGCAGTTTGAAATTCTAGGGTGGCTGACATTTTGAAACAAAACAGCACATTAACGCGATGACTCGCAAATTATTTTCTTTCATTGTTGTAATAATTTTCCCAATCATACGCATAAAGCTATATATTCATATCCGTTAGCGCCAAAATTGGCGACATTGGTGACAAAATTAGCAAAATTTGTGACATTTGGCGAAATATCGCCAAATTTGGCGACCAAAATAAGTCTTCTCTAAATGAAGCCAATTTGGCTATTGCTCAATAATTTGGCGAAATTCTTATTCAAATTCAGTATTAACGAATCTTTTGTAAACGTTTCTTTGCATTTTAACTTGCTGTTTTCGTGTAACATGAGCTAAAATTTTAAAACGAAGATATAGGAAAGCTACCTTTTCCTCCCGGTACAGGCCGGAAGGACTTTTTTAAAATAAAAACATTCTTTATATGCAAATCCTGAAGCAATTTTATTGCATCTTCCTCATCATCACGTAACTGACAAAGGGTAAAATCCATTTGATCGACAGCGAAAAATGCAAATTGTAAATTAATAAAAAATATTTTTGATTAGAAAAATAGCAAATTAAGATGTTTTGCGAGGTTACGATTAAATAATAATAATAAAACAAGTGGGCAAGTGTGATCGAAGATCGCACAAAGAGTTTCGTTTAATATTTCTTTCAAAAAACTTTATTCTTTCTTTAATAAATCCAAATAAATTTCATTTTTAAATTAAAAAAAAAAAAAGTTATGTTTTTTATAAAGTAAAAATTTGCCGGTCTATTTTTCTCGTTTTTTCAAAAATCTGAACCGGTCCGATAGCGATCGAAGCCCGAAAATACTCTGTCATAATAATATCTGTCATGTGGACTCAATGCTATATTTAAAAAAAAAATCAATTTCAAAATTAAACATGTTGTATAGATACCTTCAAAATGTTAGACGTGAGATTAATTTTCTTTTTAATTCTCTAATGACGTCCTATTAAGATGCTTTCTGTACATACACATACTCCTACTCCTTGTATTATTGAGAAATGTTTGAAAATTTCCGTTTTATGACCCATAAGACGTCCTATTTATCTTTTTTTTTTTCAATGGGTGAAGCTTTTTATTTCATTTTCATTTTTCACGTGGAAATCTATCAATAGAGAATTAATTATTGTAGGAAGAATTTTATTGTGGATTTTTAAGGGTTGGCAACTGCTCTCACGAAAAATGCTTAAATTAAATAAGAAAAGGCTGTTAGATTTTTTTTTAAATATCTCTATATTAAAATAATACGATTTTTTTTAAATTTTATGATTTTCAGCTATAAGTACACAAAATTTCAAGTCTGTAAGTTACATAGTTTCTGAGAACAGGCTCTGTGACGGACAGACAACGAAGCGGGAGTAATAGGGTTTCGTGAGATGAACGGAAGATTAAAAAATAAGTAAATAAATAAATAATATAATAAAATAAAAAAAATTAATAAAATAAAATAATAAAAATAAACAAAGAAAAATAAATTGAGCATTTGAATTCAAATTTTGCTTTTTAATGATAAAACCCGTTCAATAACTATGGCCTACTTTATCTTTATTGAACATTATTTTTATAATCATTGTTGCGGTATTTTATTTTTGTGACAACCCTAATTTGAGGAGAACCTTTCATTTCACTTATGAAAACAATGCCGATTTAATTTGTAATCAAAATACATGTTTTAACGAAATGTGGGTGTACTATATCAGAAACCGCTTCAAAAATCTTTCAACGTTTCATATTCTCGGAGAAGTAACTGTGAAATACAAACGAACAGCCACTTTTTAAAGGCACTCTGTATAACATGTATGAAGTAGTTGATAGCTTGGAATTATTTTGAAAACAGTTTATGCAATTATCGACAGGAAAAAGGTAAATTTAGGCGTAATTAGGTACAAGATACAATATTAGCACCCTGGGCTGTGATTTGCAATAACTAACAGTCCGGGAACTAGCAGCCCATGCAAAGGATTGCTGTTTAGATGTCTATAGGCAATATTAGATTTCAAAGTATTTAATTAGTATTAATTTACTATTTAATTTGTAATTTATTTAATATTTTAATATTTAATATTAAAGTATGATGTAATATATAAAGTAATAAAAGAAAGTTAATAATATTAAATATTTTAATATTTTAATAATTTAATATTTCATAATAAAGTACAATTAATATATAAAGTAATTAAATAAAGTTAATAATATTAAATATTTTAATTTTTTAATAATTTAATAATTTAATACTTTAACCTTTTAATATTTAATATTAAAGTATATTGTAATATATAAAGTAATAAAAGAAAGTTAATAATATTAAATATTTTAATAATTTAATAATTTAATATTTAAGTATAATGTAATATATAAAGTAATAAAAGAAAATTAATAGTATTAAATATTTTAATATTTTAATATTTAATATTTAATTAGTATTAATATTTCAAAAAATTCACATACAGTATAATTCATGTTATTAAATTTTGCATAATTATGCTAATAGAGTATAGAAGTACTATATATATATTATTAGAAGTACTATATATATTGTATATTATTAGAAATACTATATATATTATATATTATTAGAAGTACTATATATATTATATATTATTAGAAGTACTATATATATTATAGTACAGAAGTTACTTTACAGACTGCACAACATAAGCAATGAGGCAATTCATATGGAGACTTCCAGATTTATTACGAAGAAATTCTGCATAAATCCAAAGGTTACAAAAGCTATCTTCTGGCACATGCTTGGTAGTTAAGGAAACACCGTTTTTTCTGGGTGACAATTCAAAGCATGAATGTACAGTCAAGCTACTGCAGGATTTCAGAGAGAAAGCACAGTTTCTTTCGGGTGGTCCCGGGCGTTGCATTTTAATTAATTAGATGTTGTCTGGATTGAAGATAAAGGTGAAGTGGTGAAAAGCCCCTGTTACTATTCCCGCCAAAGATATTTCTTTTCGAAAGCGTTGGCGTCCATTTTAGACAAGGTTAATATAACCGTTAGGATGCTTGCATTTTATGTTCTAAATTGGCGACTAGAAGGGGCGTAGATATTTGGCTTTAAGCACGCTTTTGACAAAACTGTTAGCAATATTAATCTCATCCGCGAAATTAAAGATAAAAAAAATTACTTTCATTTCCTACTGAAATAAACAATATAAAAAGAACCCTGATAATCAAAAGAGGAAAAAACACAGAACAGTCGACTCATTCTTCATGGCATAGTGAAAACAAATTATAAAAGATTAATAGCCACTCAAATGTTAGACAAATGATCAAGAAAACCATTCTACATTAATAAACTGTTATTTGTGAAATATGCTGAAGTCAGAACAATAATTATAACAAGAAATAAAAAACTTGATAGACTGATTACATTCTTACAGGAAAATCTTACAATGTGTAATCCCACTAACGTAAGAAGGACGAAAGGAAAAAACTCTCATTATATGAACTTATGACTTTTATTGTTCAGTCCTAAATAAAATGTAATCGAGAACATACGTGAACCTGTGAGCTCAGATAAAATATATTATATAATGCTTTATAATTTAAATTTAAATATAAATGTTTAATTGTAATCTTTGTTATGTGTTCATATAATCAAGAACATAAACGTCAATGTAAGAAAGAAGTCCAAATTATTTAGTGTCAACATACTAATTAAATAAATTAGTTTTTTTCAGCACTATATGAATAATTGAAAAGTGATGTACCAACACCATCATAAGGATTATATACGTCTTCCAACTTAACCTACAAATGGATAATTCATTTTACAACCGGCGACAGCACCTTCAGAAAAGGTAAGAGAATGCGACGCCAGTTTTATGAGAAAGCGTATTGCAAAAATGATGTATTTCAAAAGATATAGGCTATACAAAGTTTAATGCAATCAATTTTAGACCATGAGAGAGTCATTTGTACGTGCGTTCGTAATTATATAAATACGTAGCACCTAGAATCGTCGTCTGGTCCGTCCGTGTCTGTCCGCATAGAACAGCGCAAAAACTACCCAACCGATTGGTTTGAAATTTAATCTATAGAATCGTTGCAGAATTGGGTCGAGTCATTTCAAATTTAATGAGAATCGAATCAAAACTTAAATAGATATTCATAAAAGTTTTCTTCATTCTATTAAATCCTATCGTATACGCAATCTATATAGTAAAAGCGCAAATCGTGTGACTGAGGAAAACAAATGCGGGCAAACCACTTCTTTTTTCCTAGGCCAGGCAGCCATTTTTATTCAAAATAATTTTTTGAAATAAAATGGCATAAAAGTTACATTTTTAGAAAGATCGTTCAAAATAATGGTTTGTTTGAGAGAGGAGTTACATTCAAATATAGGTATAGATTCTGAGATAACTTCAGTGGAAATGAGGTTGACAGCCGAATATCTCAATCCATTAGAGTCCATCAACACAGGAGAAGCGTTCTTTATGAGTTCCTAAAAATATTAAACCATGAAGATCTCCAGAGTAAATTTTGTAGCTCTGTTTGGTGCAGAAGGAAAAAAAATCGCATTTGTAAACGTGGCATCTCTCTATATATAAAACACAAACGGAAATTTCGTTCCGTTCCTTTATAACTCAAGTTCTGCTGAATGGATTTTGATGGATTTCGATAGATATCTTTTCAGGGAAGGTTTTAGTATATAACACAACGTTCTACGTATATTAGTTATAGAATTATGATGAAAAGTTCTGTTTTTTGGCGACCGTTATCGTTGGCGAAAGAATTGAAACGGCTATATCAGAAAATAATTCAAACACATAGAAAACTAAAAGAAAAATTCTCTTATTAATTTTATTTAAAATACCCCCCCCCTCCCCCCCGCAAAAAAAGAAAAAGAAAAAAAACTGTTTTAAAGAGGGATAATATTATAAAGCAAAAATATTTAATTATTAAATATTTAATTAACTAGCCGCCACTGGCGACCAGTTTGGTCGCCCTTAAATGTATGTTAAGCATTGTAACAAATTATTTTTATTCATAATTTATTTTTTTCCTTAATCCCTCGCATAACTGGAAAAATCTAATAGATAAATCAAGAACTTTTGCGATCGCGGTAGCATTTCGCATATTTTTTGTTGTTATGTATTTCATCTTTCTTGACAAAAACCGCTTAACCCACTTAAGAATTTATGCTTCATGTCCGTTTGCTTATCACTTGCAATATGTTCGCTAATGCGGAGATTCTTAAACATATTTGGCGCAAAACAAAAATCGCGCCAGTTCCGGAGCGTCCGTGACAGCTGTTTCAATTTAAAATACATGACGTTCACATTTTTCATTTAAAATAGAAAAATAATAATTATCATAAATCAAAACATTTGATTTCAAATTAAAGTATCGTTTCTAATTTGCACGCGCAAAAAATAAAAGCTGACAATTTGTTTCGAAATTTGATCCATTAAATATTATTACATGAGTTCAACTTACGTCAAAAAAGATCCGGAAGTTGAGTTGTATGGAACAGAATTATGGTAAACTTTGACTGTCTCACTGGTGCTGATTATTTTTTTTTTACACCAGGCAGCGGTCCAAAAATTCATGGTTTAATATTTTAAACGTTCACAACGAATGAATCTTTTTTTTTTTTGTTGTTGTTTACTTTCATGGATAGAGAATTTGAACAGCGAACCTAATTGAAACTGAAGTTATTGCAGAATGTATACATAATTGAACGTAAGTCATCTCTCAAATATTAGTTTATTTTGAACGATCTTTCTAAAAATGTAACTTTTATGCAGTTTTATTAGAAAAAATAATTTTGAATAAAAATGGCTGCCTGGCATACGAAAAAGTGAAGCGGCATCCCGGAACTGTTGAGGACAGTCACATGACATACGGTTTTATTATATAGATTAAAAATAAAAATATTAGATTTCAGTGCGAAATCCTCGCACGGGCCTTCTGGTATTTGGCTATTTATCGTTTGCAACAGGTTAACAAAATCTGATCATTTGATTAGATATTATATGAGTGACAATTTTTTTTGTTTTTCATTTTTTTGTCGTTCTGTTAATTTTTTTTTCATATATAACTCCCCTATCATGTGACTTACAGGAGGAACTAGCAGCAGATGTAATTGTAAAAACGACTGCATTTATGAGTTACATGTTATATTTGTTTATTTACAATTTTGATTTTACCTTTGGCGCCAAACAATGTGATTTTAAGCCAAAAATGCATAAGCGTGACATCAGCTTGAGCTTTATTAGCAACAATAGTGTTTTTTCGGGTATACAAGATCCTTTTTGGAGTAAATTTTTATATTCAAATGCAAATTTTATAAATAGCAGTTATTGTTATAAATATGCGATCAAATATTTAAATTTTAGTGAATGTCTGCCACCTAAACACATATTGTAAAATAGTTAAATTTTAGACATTTAAAAATTTACCACGGAAACATGCCGGTTTGTTTTCACCAAACATATGATTTTTATAGCCTCGAATTCAGATTAGCGAATATTGTCTATTATTTTAATTTTTTTTTAATATATCGCCAATTTCACTTATAGAAATATTCACTAAGTAAAAAGCTAGGAACTAAAGACTATTCTTAAGGAGATGTGTGCAATTATGCGTTATTACTATCACAAAAGGCAACATTTTGTAATAAAAATTGCGTGCTGAAATAAATTTTAGATGCTCTTTTTGATTCGTCATTGTTTTTAAAAGATATTGGACTAATCGTCCGTATTCCGGTCACCTGCCAGTTGGCATTTTTACTATATTGTTGGAAGTTTCGTTTATGTTTCAAAGTTACTCTGGACGACGATTCAGATTACAGAAGATTAGACGACTTTTGAAATTATCGATTGCTAAATTTATGGGGTTTTTTAAATTATGAAGCAAAGTTTAACCAAAAAAGCAATGCTTCCAATCAATGTACGGAAAAACTTTGTGATGTCAATTGTGGAGAATGGAATAAATAATATTTGTATCTGGATAAGAAAAACGAGTAGCTGAAATTCTGATTAGATAATTTTTCGATCATTATAAAGCATTTTCGACTTACACATCCCTAGCAGCTAAACATAGTGGCAAATGAATTTATTTCTGCATGTTATTATGCTCTTTAGTGAAATGTAAAGGAAATATTTGGTTTAAGTATTCACCAAAAATATTATTACTAAACATTTTGCATAACTAACTTTATCATTCTCAGTTTTGTATAAGGTATGGAATTTTGCTAATGAAAGATCTATAATTGAATTAACAGTAATTTGACATTATTTAATGGAACATAGTTTGGCGTGTCAATAACTTTGTTTTGTAAGTAAATCTGGTACATTAGTAACCATATCGTTTCAAGCACTTCTAATGTTTGACGTCAAACTTGGATATCGACAAGATTATGGAAGAATAGGAAGATTTTATTGAATGCAAACTAGAGGTTTATTCTTCTACCGGATTTAATCATCGGGTTTTTTTTTTTCAGGTTAACGGTTACACGAATGCAACTGTTCTAAAAAATGGAAAGACAGTGAAAATGGCGTCATTTTAATTTTATTCAAACTATTCAGCTTTAAAAATACACTTTTTTATGTTTCACCATTTTTTTTAAATAGGAAAGTTAAACACTGTTCTTTATGTGCAAACAATTTATTACGTTTTTGGCTGTATTTACTCTGCTGGAATCGAAAGATGAAAAACCGTAGTAGACTTGCCTGATGAGGACGTATATTACGAAATATAACGTAACATAGAGTGAGATTGTACTTACGTTACCAGAACCTCACATAGAGTCAAGAAAGAGGAACGGTGTTCAAGAACTTACAGACGAAAATGAATCACCCGAACATTATTTAAGTTAAATGGTCAATCTATGAAATCATTGTAATGCTCTCTTTTTAGTAGTATGTTGACTAGGGAACATTTTAGTTCCTGTTGCCATAATGGTCTTATGGTTATAATGGCCTCATTTCCAAACCAAACTCTTCTACAAATGATCAACCAAATGAGTTACTTCTTATTAGCCCAAATTTTGTCCAAGGTATGATAAGGTCCAAGGTATATGTCCAAGGTAACGCAATGTCGTTCGCATCGTTTACAGCAATATTGAAGGAAAAACCAGGTGAACGTCCCTATTGCTTTAAAATACATGCCCAAATCCATTGATATAATTCGTTTGAAAATTTTGACTAGGGTAGCATCCGTAGGTGAAGATCTATATTCCTTTAAAATAAAAAGCCATTTCGTATGATTTAAAGTACATTTAGAAAAATGGCCCAGCGCAGCGGGCGTAGCATGCTAGTACGTAATAAGAAAACGAGTCGTTGGGGGCCACCGTAATATTTACCCATCATGGATAGGCATAATGTAAACTATGAAAATAAAACATGTGTAAACTATTTATAAAATGCGCTTAATCCAATGCAATAAACTACTAGTGAATAGGATTATTATTTTTGGAGTTATAAGGATAGTTTCTTTCAAACAATTCAGTAATCGAGCCTTTAAAGTTTGTGACGTCATCAAGCCACGATTTTATTTGAATGGCAATGCACTTTATATAAGTAGTTTACAATGTTTTATTTTCATATTTTACATTATGCATATCCATGATGGGTAAGTATTACGGTGGCCCCCATCGACTAGTTTTAAGATACAACTGCCGATAGATTAAAAATGCGTTAGAAAGGAGTTTCATAAAATAGACAGGTGTAATTTTGACTACATATTTTCATTGCAAAGAGCAGAAGGGACAATATATTAAATGCGTTAATGGAAAAAAGGGGAAGATATTTAATAAAATAATTTAAACATAAATTTACTTTAAATTCTAAAAAGTATATACATGGTTTCTTCACCATAACATGTTTTGCTTCTTGATACACAGAGGGCGCCTGGAGTATATCAGAGTTCAATTTCATTTAGTAAGACGGCGAATGTGTCAAAGCAGGGGATATTGGTCCCCCTTTCAAAATTTGGATCCCACTTACCTTGCACGACGAGCTGCATGTTGGTCTCGTCCCGTCCGAACTTGTTGGACGCGATACACGTATACAGGGCGCTGTCAGAACGAGAGGCGGAACGGATCTGAAGCCTGGATACTGTCGTCTGGCCGGACACCTCTTCCACCGCGGACAACCTATTATACACGGGGGAAAAACATCGGCATTACTTTAAAAAAAACCACCAACATACATATAACTAAAGTAATCGCTTTGTAGTCCACTTCAGTGATATATATCAATTTGAATATGTTTGAAATTGGGTATCATCCTTAAAATACGCCGCAAACTATTTTATTCAATAGATCGTCATGTAACGGAATCCTTTTGAGTGTCCCTGTCAATAAACAATAACTGCAACACACTTCATTTTCAATACCAAACATGCCATAGTGAACCACAATAACATATATCAATTTCAAAGCAATTCGAGCCTATTGACGCGAGTTAGAGCATGGACATACGACAGACAGACCAACCGAATTCATAAACGGTTTTCAACTTTCTTGGAAAGTTATAAAAAATAACTCTTTTTAAAGTATTACTAACTGTTTAACCCGTCTAAATTATAAATAAAAATAATTACAACCCAATATATCTATGTAATAGGTAGAAAATTATTTTTCTACTACTGTGCATTTTTTTTAATGAAATTTATTTTATCATGTTGGTATGGTAGCAAACGATATAACGATATCTTTGGAAGAAGGGAATCAACAGTATACAAAGTTTTGTTGATGTTTGTTATAAAATGTTTTTCTTTATTTCTGTTAAAAAAGTAATAATTAAGCGCAATTCAATAATCTGTCATTATTTGCATGCGAGGTAAAAGAATGATCGTCATACTCGCTACAGCTTCTTAGTATTGCAGCGTGGCGTACGTAATATGTATATATCACATTGCAGCAAATATTTAAAACTAGTTTGAACTCGCGCGATGACGGGTTGAACATAAAAAAGACAAAAAATCGTCAAAAACCGAAAATTAAAATAATTCTATTTAACCCTCTGACTGACAAGGCATTTGAGCGGTCACGGAAATGAAATGCTCATTCAAAGAAGATAAAATAGTATGCCAAAAAAACCAACGTTTATTTACTATTTCCTTTTCAAAACGGACCGTATATTTTCACCCCCCAATCCAATTAGTTACAGCAGCAGAGATACCCCAGGAGGTATGGGGGAGTTCGGAAATTCTTAGAAATCATTCTCTCCCCTAATCCCTCCTCTGTGAGTTACTTTTGCCCTTCTATTATGACCAGTGGAAAGTTGAACGCGTGTTTTTACGAGACGCAGATTATTCTCCTTTGGAAATGTCTGTTTTATACTCGTTTTTGATAAATACATTTTATGAAATTTAATCTTTTTTACTTTATAACCCTTAATCTACAATATATTGAAAGAAACCTCGATGTTTCAAAGTGCACCATAATTTTCATAATTATGCCTCTGGGGGTACCTAGTAGAGATGACACGGGCTCAGCCCAAGCCCGGGCCCGACATGGGCTTGGGCTCGATTTTAGGTAGATTTCGTAAGAAATACTACCTATTACATTCTCACCTAAGTAGGAAATTTTGAAAAATTTTTGCAGATCTACGCCGATCATGACTCCCAGAACCCAAAACCACCCCCAGTTCAAAACTTATATATATATATATATATATATATATATATATATATATATGGGCTGTTTAATAGCCTCTGCTTGTTAACTAGGAGAAGACCCTTTAAATGCCTCAGAGGAGGACTTAAAGGAATCGACTGGGAGCAGGGACTTGATGTCCAATCCGCACCTTCCATCGGTGCAGCCTGTTAGTACCCTTGCCTAGTGCATGGGGAACGAACGCGGATGGGCTTCCTCCAACCCGCTTGGCCAGCGTGGAGGAATTTGGCCACCTCCCCCCTTATTTTACCATGAATTCACAAAACAAATCACGGCCCTCAATTCCCGGCAGTCTGCATGTTCCTGATTACGGCAGCGATCAGAAAGACATGAAGACAGAGGGTGCTAAGAATCACCGGGCTCGGTTTGGCTGCCATAAGTTGATGACCTTGGCTACGTATAATGGACGATCCTTATCTTCTGAAAGTCGTTTACAGGAACTTGAAGAAGAATTAGAAAGAATCAACTGGGACATCCTAGGATTATGCGAAATAAGAAGAAAAGGTGAAGAGAAGATTGATCTTGCCAGTGGACATGTATTGTACTACAGAGGTACAGAAGATGGAAAAACAAGTGGTGTAGGATTTCTGATTCATAAAAGGTGGAAGAATCACATCGTAGAATATGATAGTGCATCAGATAGAGTTGCAAGGTTAGTTATACAAGTGTCAAAAAGATACAAACTGCAAATTACCCAAGTTTATGCACCAACAATTAGCTATACTGATGAAGAAATTGAGGATTTCTATGAAGAAGTAGCTTCAATGCATCAAAAAGGAAAATGCTACATAAAATTAATAATGGGAGACTGGAATGCTAGAATTGGGGAAAAAAAGAAAGGTGAGTTCTCAGTAGGAATTCATGGATATGGGGTGCGTAATGAAAGAGGAAACAGATTGATTGAATTTGCAGAATGTGAACAGATGTATATCATGAATTCATTTTTCAAGAAAAAGCCACAAAGAAAATGGACATGGCGTAGTGCAAATGGCTCAACAAGTGAAATCGACTACATCTTGACAAACAAAAAGCATCTTATTCAGGATTGCAGCGTTCTCAATAACTTCAATACAGGAAGCGATCACAGGTTAGTTAGATGCAAACTGCTTTTAAATACTAAAGTGGAAAGAATGAAGCTTTTGCAATGCTCAAAGAAATCAGTCGATATTATAAATCTCCAGAAACATAAAGAAGAATTTAATTTAGAACTTAAAAATCGTTTTCAAGTACTTCAATCAATCTTAGAAGAAGAACAAGATGTTACAGTAGTGAACAAGAAAATAACAAATACTCTAAAAGAAATTGCAAGGACGATAGCTGGTGAAGCACAAGTAAAGCAAACAAAGAAAATAACAGAAGAAACAAGAAGACTGATGAAGAAACGCAGAGAATTTAAAATGAAGAAAAACTATCCTAAATCAAGAGTTGAATATGCAGAATTATGTAAAACGGTAAGAAAATGTGTTACAGAAGATATCAGAAAATTTAACTGTGATCTTGTCAAAAAAGTTCTAGAAGATAACAAAAGTTTAAAATCAGCTAAGCGCAAACTGTGTGTTGGAAGAAAAGGTATTTTTGCACTGAAGACAGCAGATGGAACAATCACCAAAATCAATAATGAAATAGTACACATTGTCGAAAACTTCTATAACGATCTATATAAATGTGAAGATCAAAGGGAAATCAACCTACGTGATCCACTAGTAAACATAACAGAAACTGAAGAGATAATCCCAGTGATGACAGATGAAGTTGTACAAGCCATTAGAGGCATGAAAAAAGGTAAATGCCCTGGCGAAGATGGAATTACAATTGATCTTATCAAAGAAGCAGGAGAAGAATTTGCAAAAATGCTAGCCTTACTGTTTTCCAAATGTCTCGAGAAATCAGATGTACCAGAAGATTGGAATAATGCTGTGATGGTGTTACTTTATAAGAAAGGAGAAAAGGAAAACATTAAAAACTACCGTCCAATCAGCTTACTGTCAGTGATTTATAAAATTTTCACCAAAGTTTTAACGACAAGACTTGAATCAGCTCTGGACTCAGCTCAACCTAGAGAACAAGCAGGATTTCGAAGTGGATTTAGCACAATGGATCATATTCAAGCAGTAAGGGAAGTTATAGGAAAACATGAAGAATATAATTTACCTCTCTGTCTTGCCTTTATTGATTATGAAAAAGCATTTGATTCGGTCTACACATCTGCAGTAATTACTTCTCTGGAGAACATTGGTATAGACAAACCTTATATCAATATCATAAAGAAGATCTACAAGAAAGCAACAGCCACCATCCGTTTGGACAAAGGAAAAGCGAAGATCAAGCTTGAAAGAGGAGTAAGACAAGGAGACACCATTTCGCCTAAGCTTTTTACTGCTGTCTTAGAGAGTATTTTCAAGAAGCTGGATTGGGAAAACAAAGGGATTAGAATAAATGGGGAATATTTAAGCCATCTCCGGTTTGCTGATGACATTTTAATTTTCAGTAATAGCCCTGAAGAATTGCAAAATATGCTAAAAGATTTGGCAGAAGCTAGCATTAATGTGGGATTAAAAATAAATTTGGAAAAGACTAAGGTGATGTTCAATTCATTTGCATCAAAAAAGAAAATCGTCTACAACAACACTGAGATTAAAGATGTTAAAAGTTATGTGTACCTTGGACAAGAAATATCTTCAGACAACAGTATCATGAATGAAATCAATAGAAGAATAAGAAATGGATGGAGTGCTTTTGGGAAGAACAATATTATTCTGAAAAGTAACATGCCTCTTTGTTTGAAAAGAAAGGTGTTTAACCAATGTGTTTTGCCTGCACTAACTTATGGAGCAGAAACTTGGACACTAACAAAACGGATGGTACAAAGATTACAAACAACACAGCGAAGTATGGAAAGATGTATGCTAGGCATAAACAGAAGAGACCGAAAGAGAATAACGTGGATAAGAAGTCAGACGAAAGTTTTTGACATTATCGAGAGAATTAAATGGCTAAAATGGAAATGGGCTGGGCACATTGCAAGAAGACAAGACAATAGATGGAGCACAAACACCCTACAGTGGTATCCCAGAGATGTAAAACGACCAAGAAGACGACCTCAAGTAAAGATGGAGTGACGAAATCAGAAAAGTGGCCGGTGTTAATTGGATGACTAAAGCACTAGACAGGCAACAATGGAAAAATCTGGGGGAGACCTACATCCAGCAGTGGATTGAAAACGGTTGATGATGATGATGATGATGATATATATATATATATATATGTCACTTTTTTATGGACACGATAACTGGAAAAATTCTGCATAAATCTCTTCCAAACTGATACATAAAATCAAGGAGCATAAAATCTCAGTCAAGTTCATTAATGGGCAAAATCGAACCAAGGGGGGCGGGAATGAGGGGGCTTTTTTTGAAAACAGAAAAAAACCATAATTTCTTAATTATTATATGTATCGAATCCGTTTAAAGTTATTATTACTTCTAGGAAAAGGGCCGAAAATTTATGTAGGACAGATTTTGATATAATTAAAAATGGCCCCAAGGGGGAAAAAAGGGGGGTTTTAGAAGAAAAAAAAATCATAGCTTCGTCAATTCACAAGATATCAAATCCGCGTAAATTTATTATTAATCCTCTTAATATTATCTAAAACTTTTATATTGACAAGTTTTTTATAGGACCAACCGTTATAGCAAAAAAATAAATAAAATAAAATAAAATAAAATAAAAACAAAAAAAATCCCTCCCGGCTCCGCCTGCAAACAAGTTATTTTTCGAGGTAGGCGATTCCAACTCCCGCATCTTTTCGAAACTGATACATAAAATCAAGGGGCATAAAATCTCGGTCAAGTTCGTCAATGGGCAAAATCGAACCAAGGGGGGGGGGGAGGCTTTTTGTGAAAACAGAAAAAAACCCATAATTTCTTAATTATGATACGTATCGAATCCGTTTGAAGTTATTATTACTTCTAGGAGAAGGGCCGAAAATTTATGTATGACAGATTTATGATATAATTAAAAATTGCCTTAAGGGGGGGGGGGGGGTAAAGGGGTTTTTAGAAGAAAAAAATTCATAACTTCGTCAATTCCCAAGGTTTTAAATCCACTTAAATTTATTGTAAATCCTCTTAATATTATCTAAAACTTTTATATTGACAAGTTTTTCATAGGACCAACTCTTATAGCAATAATAATAATAATAATAATAATAATAATAAATAAATGAATAAAATCCCTGCTGGCTTTGCCTGCAAACAAGTTAGGTTTCGAAGTAGGCGGTTCCAACTGTCGCATCATCGTAAAAAAGGTCATTTCTTCCGCAATTCCCGACAAACAGGCGCCCCACGGTCTGCGTCTTCGAAATCTACCTGTGCAAGTAGGCCGAGCCGTGAGGGATTTTTTATATCGGTCTTCGGGCTCGGTCTCATTCTTTCTGAAACTGACAATTTTATTTATTCTCATATCGTAAAAATAAAAATAACATTTTTTCCCTTAAAAAATTACATATTTCATTTTAAGTCATTTAATGCTATTTTCATCAGAATGAATAAAAGGGGAAGAAGAAATCTTATTTTTCTTTTCCAGTTTTAGAATGCTATTTTAAAAGGAAATTTTACAATATTTGCAGATTTATGAGCGGTATTGACGCGACGACTGGATGATATGGCGCCAATGGAAAAAAGGCGCGAGTAATTTCGATTCTCGTTTGTAAAAGTAGGACATTTTTCAATTGGAACGTTTATTTATTTATTTATTTTTAGATATCTAAAGTGAAGTGAATGCTTTCTTTTGTTTGCAGTTTAATATTTGGAAATTTTTAGTCTTCTATTGCGTGCGAGTCATATAAATGGATCTTCATACTTCATATGAAAATAACGTTAGTGATTCTATTTTTCATCATGAACTCTGTTCATGTTAAAGCTCTGCTCTGAACATTTACGAAGTCACTCCCATTAGTAAATATTGTCATGTATTGTTATTCCGATAAGAAAGCGATCGAAAAGTGTTTCCATTTTGCTTATATAAAAGTATAGGATCTTTCAGATAACGGTGCCAAATTTTTAATTTAAGCTGATTTTCAGGAACACGAAATATTGTTTTAATTAAGGAATCAATTATAATTTATGAAATACGCCTATTATAGGAAATAGAAAAACGGCATAGGAATTTCTGCAAATTTCTTGCATTTATTCATAAAACACACTTCATTAATGTGTCCATCAGGTTTGCTTGTTGGGGAGTAAATTATGAGAATCTTTTAAGTTCATACCAAACTTCTCTTTTCAAAAGATTGAATGTAACTTAATTATGTGCTGGAGATTAACAGTTATTTTCATGTAAGAAGTTTTTAAATATGAGATATTACCTTTAAAACGTTTTTTTTTTAATATTATGCTTTTTTTTTAGATTACGGGCTCGGGCTCTGATGACACAAAATGTTTCGGTGGTCTCGGGTGGGCTCGGATTTAAAATCGTCGGGCTCATCTCTAGTGCCTAGTCAGGTGAGGGTCTCGTCACCTGATCAAGGTTCTAAATTACGAGACCTATTAAATCTGTCAATTCAACAAAGTTAAACAGAAACCTTGAACCGGCAAACAAGGATAACTCTAGCAAACCACAAGAGAGCAAGCACAGCAGCGATGTGAACAAATCTATATTCAGGTGGATCAGAGCTATGCTGTGATCAGGCGATTTCCGCCCCGCACCCAGGTACTAACCCATCAAGCTAGGCATTCATGCCGAGCAGGTAGGGGCCTGGTTAGCGATATAAAAAAAAAAACAAAAAAAAAAAACGCGTGTTTGCATGGCAGAAGGATATACTACTTGCTCGATTAGTCTTTGCAAATGATTTTAAGACCTTACAGATTAATCTAACAGCTTATAAAATTGCTGGGCATAAAAAATCTACCAAAACATTCGTTAAACTTCTAAATTTATTATAATTTTCTATTTTTCATAATATTTTCTTTGTAAATGAAAATTTTGCTTATTTCATGGGATTTATACTATTAATTCTTATCATTATACAGCATTTTGGGTTGTTTCACATTGATACAGAATATTCTGCTATTGGAGTTCTGTGTACTTTGTTTAAATTAAGGCTATTCTCAAATTCAAATGGGGTACTTTCAGACACATTTTTTTTATTTATTGTTGTTTAGAAACGCATGAAATGAGCAGTTGTTATTCAGAAAATTTGTAATCGAAACACGTTTTGCATTTTTTGGTAAAGGCAGAAGATCTTTCAGAAAACATTGTCAAAGTCGGCGTTTTCAACAGAATGCCCGAAGCATCAGCACCTAAAAGAAGAAAAACCTGTTTTCACGTGACACGAAACACTTATAATTCGATAAGTAATTTATGGATCAAAAAATGGAAATTCATTTCGGTCCCAAATCGCTTCAATAGTCATGTCAGCCAGTTTTATGCCTTTGCATTTAAAAATGGGTTGGAAATTGTGTCAGAAAGTTTTGCGTTGTTCAGCAGATCATTAGAGAACCACCTTAATCCAATTGAATAGTTAGGTAAATTAAAAAGAAAAAATGAAAAACCAAGAGCGAATTTTCGAACTTGATTTAGAAAATTATTAAATATTTATAAACTATAATTCTTATAACTAATTCTAATCTATTTTAGAAATAATTTGTTTTAAATAAATGCGTTTCAATAACATTACTAATCAAAGAAATATTTTTTTTTTTTTTCAAGAAAAATCCTTTTTTAAAAAATAGTATATAAACGTTTGTATTTTAATGTTAAAATATCGTGTATCTTGCATCAGTTCAATTGTATATTTTTTCTCAAGACAGTTTCAATGAATTTCTTCCCTGTGATTTGAAACTATTTAAAAAAGGTTTAAATATTATATATAAATTAGTGAATGGATTGAAAATTAATAACAACAATAAACACTTGATGCATTATCGAATTAACAGAATAAAATTACTCAAAATTAACCATTTCTTGGCTAAGAAAACGAAATATTTAATTATACTGACGTATTTTGAATGTATATTGTATGCTACAACATCATTTGGAATAAACTATTGGAATTAAATATAATTTGGAATATAAATTTGGAAAGAATTTCAATAATAGTGCACTCTTTAATTTTATTAAAATTTAATTACTTGTATTAAAAGCATTTTAAATTATACTAATAAAATGATGTTACATCCGCACATATTTACCCATAAAATAACAGATGAAACTAAAGAAGAATGGATGACCTAAATAACTAAAGATTCAAAATAATAATAATCGATTTATAAAAGAAACGGAGAAATAATTGAATAAATGTGTACAAAAATACAGAGAGCGTGAAAAAAACAGCAATAATAATAGTAATAATAATAATAATAATAAAGCCTGAAAACAGATTTACTTGTATGGTTTATTCCTGTCTAACTTTTGACCACTTTTGAATTCTAATTATTCTGCTATTTCTATTGCTAAAAAATTTAGTATGCAATAATTACAAAAAATTAAATTTTAATATTAGAAGAGCAGTATTGATTTTAATCCGTAACAGATGGAATTTAAAAAGTTTAAACTTTTACAGTAAAAATTAATTGGGAAAGACATATATTAAAATGGTGCAATAAAATATCTTTAATCGGGGAGGCGGGGAAAAAAACACCCGAAATAAAACCGTGTTTTTTTAAAAATCGGTCTTGTCTAGTGAATAGGTCGCTGGATGCCAGTCGAATCTTGGTTCCGGTTTGGATGTTCATAGTGGGTCGAAGTTCAGTTTAAGCGGAAGTCCTGGTCTGTTTAACCCTCGCGTGTAAAAGATTACCGTATAGCGCTCTACAGCAAACCAGAAAAAAACACAGCAAAAATAAAACACCGGAAAAAATAAATATAAGAAAAAAAAAAGTACACGGGAAAATAGTCACAAAATACATGAATAATTGTCTTATTTTTTTTTTTCTGTATAAGATATATTTACTTTATAAATGAGATGAAACCAAAGGTGGCGCTTGAAGGGTGAGGGGGAAGCTAGCGTGCCAATCTCTCCCCGTTGGAGTCAAAATTTAATTATCACCGTTATATGTACTTTGACTTGGGTGCAGAGTCCTGCATCGGGTCGGGAGACCCGATTCTCCCTATGTACATGACCCAACCTTAGTCGAGTGTAGGTTAGCTTTTAAAAAATGATACAAGGCTAGTTGATAAAAAGAACAACCCGCTAGTAGGTTGACGCTGATTTTTTTTTTTTTCTTTGCAAGTCGGGTTGGTTATAATTGCTTCGGTTTCGGTTTAAGTTTTTATTCTTACGCGTTTTTTCGGATTAATCTGATTTTACAAAAAATGTTCAGAATTTATTTTCATAGAGTCATGTATCAGATGTAACTCGATTTTACTTGAAACCCAACCAGGCGGTGTTTCGGTAAATCTCACACATCTAATATAATCTCGAAATTCAAACCCTCACCCTATATATATTTTTGCTTTTTTTTTCGTCATCTGCCCAAAGCACCAATTTTGTAGCTATTTTTTAAGGCTGTTCTCAAATTCAAACAGTGGCTGAGAGGTTCTGCTCTCGAAGCTGGTAGACGGGAGGTTCAAACCACTTTCGCGCTCGTCGACCTAACCGTTCGGAGTTTTCCGTGGATTTCTTCGAACCTTGCCGTAAATACAAGTTAGGATCCCTTAAAAGGACCCCCACGGAGGGCACTCCCCCTTGGGCCTATATTCCTCGTGTTGATAATTGGCCGTCATAAATCAACCCAACCCAACCCAAATTCAAACAGGCTATTTTTTTGACAAATTTTTTTAATTCATTTTTGTTCGCAAACGTATGAAATTGGCAGGTTTTCTTATTCAGAAACAATGCACTCTTAAAAGAAATTTATTTGAAAAATACAGTTAAATTTAGTAATTTTTAAATAATTTTCAATCATTAAATATATATATATTTATATATTTTAATCTAATTCAACGCCGAGAATCTGTTTGCTTCAATAATGTAAAGTAGCTACTGGCAAATTTACCACAATTTAATTTGGTCCATACCCATCGAAATTAAAAAGAAAAAAAGCCGATTAATCTTAAGATTAGATTACCCATAAGATTCATAACTTTGGCGCTAAACAGAAATTTGTCAACCAAATAGCAGATTTTTATCGTATGTTGAACATAAAATTAATATGAAGCTAAATTGAATTGGCTAAACTACATGTGTCATTAGAATATGCTCGGAATTGTATATTATTATTATTATTATTATTTTAAGATCGATTATGTACGTCACTTTATAAAAGGAAAAATATCCTAGATCGTGAAAAAAGAGGCATACATCTCGATTATGGAAAGGGAAAGAATAAACCATACAATATAATAAAAATCTGTCTCATCTGCAGACAGATTTTATATTATTATTGTAAATAGAAAAAAAAGTCGTATCAAAAGATTTGAATTTGAAACTAACGATTATTGAAGAGGACATTTTTTAAATATTTTATTTTGTCGAATTTCGAGGGGTTCCATCTCGCTGCCATAAAAAAAAAAAAAAAAAGAAAAGAAAAGAAAAAAAAGAAAGAAAAGGAACAGAGAAAGAAAAAAAATTAAAAAGAAAATGTATGAGCCAGAAAACTATAAAAACGTTTACCACTTAAAAAACGCAATCGAACATGCTTATTCTATATGCATTCGTAAATTGTAAATTTTACATTAATCTCTTCCAGGACTTTTGATGCATATGTGAACATTTAGTATAAATGCTATAAAAAGAGAACTTTTTCACTAGTGAAACCTTTACAAGATTAATTGTACAATATAACAACGCACATTTTATCAAACAATTAAGTACACTAAGCCAACTTGAGTGAAAAATTGACCTAGGCCAGGACTCGAACATGGGACCAATGAAGGTCCCAGGTTCGAGTCCTGGTCCAGGTCAATTTTTTATTCATGTTAGCTTAGTGTATTTAATTGTCTGATAAAATGTGTGTTCTTATATTGTAAATAAAGTAATCAGACGTAGAGTTTATATGCTTTAATATATAACTGTACAATCTTTACTTAATTTTCTAAACATAAGACAGATCTTCTGTCGTTAGGTAAATCAAAGCTCTTTATATATTCCTTGATTTCATAATTCAACTAGCGTCACTATTTTGTTTCTTTAAAAAAATTGAGTATTCATTTTTCTGAAAATATAAAGACTTCTTAGTAATAAGAAAGCTGGAATGCGTAAATATAAGTTTTCACTTGTTTCGAAGGAAAATATTTCCTATACATTATGGTCTACGAATAAAAGTCATTTACGGTCTGTTTTAATGATGTTACACTTTTACAAACATAATGAAATTAGTATGAATTTTTGAGGCGTACTAAAACATGATTTCTCTAGAATATGGAATGAAAAGCAATTATCATTCACTTACAGGGTCACACAAAATAATTCAGTTATAGAATGGTTTACGGTGAAAAAAATGTTTGCAGAGTATTTTAAATTATGTTGCATTATTTCAAACATAAAGAAATTATTGTATACTACTGAGGTTTACTACAAGATGCTTGCTGTAGAATATGACTTGTGTAGCATTTATAGTTTATTTATAGGCACACTCGAAAGATTTCGAATACAGTACTGTATTATCGGAGTAGTATCAGTCTATATTAGTGATAATTGCTTTCATCGTTTTCAGTTATGATATACGCTTTTAAGTTTAACTAAATGTTTGATACTACGCGGTGTGTATAAATTCTTTAGATCCTATACAGGGCTGTAGAAAAGTATTCGTAAGCATTACAGAGTATGAGCGTGATTAGCTTGAAGGTATATTTAAATTGAGTTATGCATTTTCAAACTCATTGATATTGAGTATATTAAGAGATTTTTGTAGAATATAAATAAAATCGTATACAGGTCTATCCAAAGAACTGTATACACTGCCGCTTTTATAATAATTACTGGAAGTGTGATTTCATTAGTTTTCGGCGTATTTTTGCCCGAATTAAATTTTAGCTTAATATTTGCGTGTCTAAAACTGCAGGTAATATACAGAACAATTCAAGGGCATTTCCATCTATTGGTATAAATGGCTAAAAGTGAATTTTCAATTGTGGTATGCGTTTTCTTACCAAGCTTAATTTTAGAATACTGTATAGCTTCAATTTCATACGAATAATAATAATAATAATAACTGATTGTGAAACAAGTAGTAAACAGAAATCGAGCCGCACACGGACACGGTACATTCAGTGTCAAAGGTCTAAAAAAAAAACAAGTCATCAAATACATGTTGAATTTGATAACAGAGGAAACGGCCAAAGGTCATTTTCTTTTCGATGAGAATATTACTTCGTTTGGCCTGTACTATCGACGGCCGACCGGTGAGATTTATGGGCCCCACCAGTGGCTGAGAGGTTGTGCTCTCGAAGCTGGTAGACGGGAGGTGCTGGGTTCGATCACAATCGCGCCCGTCGGCCTAACCGTTCGGAGTTTTCGTGGTTTTCTTCGTGGATTTATCCATGCGTAAATACGGATTAGGTTCCCTTAGAAAGACCCCCACGAAGGGCACTCCCCCCGGCCTATATCCCTAGTGTAGATAATTGGCCGTCAATAATCAACCCAACCCAACCCGGTGAGATTTATATTACTGGGGAAAACATTACACCACACGGGAATTCCTTATTCCTAATAGTAAAAGGAAGTGCGTTTAGTCCCTTCTCCTCCTGACTTCTGGGAAAGCTAATGATTCATTCTTTGTGATCATTTCTTCCTACATGCGTTACATCTGCGTGGAATCCATTCCAAATTCTAATAGTTAAATTTAATGCGCATGCAAGTTTGACCTAGTAAAAAAAAAACCCTTGGGAATGAAAGTAACGGAGATCTTTAATTGTAGCCCCCCCCCTTCCCCCAAATTTCCCCTTTTCCATCAGTATCTACAAAAATAAACTTTTAGAAATAACGTTTTAGATACTTTCTTACTTTTTAAAACTAAGAAAAAGAAAATACTGCTGAAATGCACACAAAAATTGTAGCAAAAACTTAGAATGCAATGAATTTTTTTCCTTCGAAAAAATAATAGTATTTTATAGCATTATATAGTATTTAGGATGAATTAGCATCATAAAACAAACTTACGAAAAATTTAAAAATAAAATTAATTACATAGGTTTGGGGTTTCTATTTGAAAATATGGTGGTGTACTTCAAAATTTTATTTGGAGGGGGGGAGGGGGTATCATAAAATTCTGGGAGAGTACTAGGGAGTGTAGATAAATCCCTGTGTTCCTCCATAAAATTTCATTAGATGCAACGTACCTTAGAAAGACTATAGTATACTAACTACTTAGAATTAAACTAGTAAGTAAAATTTAATATTTACCATTAAATTAACCTTTAAATAACAACGCTCGATGTCAGAAAAGGGCTGAAAGACATTTTTCCTATTTATGATTTTATTAATTTACGTTTAAAAAGCTTTTTGTGTACATATATATTTTTCTATTATTTTAATTGCCTTAAATGTACATAATATATCCAAACATCTCATTTAAAATCACAGCCTATGATCATTATTACAAATGGTTACGGCTAAATAGAATAACATTACTACATTTTTTAATTTGTAACCGAACTATTATCTATTTTAATTTACGTCGTGCATCGATTATGGTACAACTGCCAACTTATATTTTATGGTAGCTTCCGTTAAAAATTTCGCATTCCACAAATATTAATCAGATGAAAATTAAATATAATTTGAAAATTCATCGTTCCGAAGGAATGATTTCTTTTTCAGGGAAAAGGACATGCTAGTCCAGAAAGCTAGAGCAGAAGCGGGGCTGAAATAATAAAATATTTGTCATTTAACTTATTTTATCATTTTTTATATTTGATCAGATTGACTTTTTTTTTTATATTTTATTTTATATTTTTTTTATGATTTATTTATATTCATTTTTATATAATTATTTCAGTAATATTATTTAATTTTTACATTTTCCCCACTACTTTTATCTAATTTTTATTTTTCCATTCTTTCTTATTCTATTTGTTACAATCATTTGTTTTCGGATTGGCATATCTTTTCCTTCTGGTTGTCTTTCTCATATATTACGCATTATTTCCCTAAACACATAATTTTCTCACATATTACGCATTATAGCCCCATCACTGTAAAAGAAAATCCTGAGGTTACTAAATTTTTTTTTAGTATATTTGTATTCCACAGATTTTTTTAGTAACCACTAACCAGTACTAAAAACCGGAATCGTTGCTAGCTGTTTTCTAGTAATGATGATAGGTGTTTTCTAGTAATTCTTACAGATTTTCTTACAACTGAGTAATAATACAAAAAAATTTTTTAATAATTGCAAAAATCAATGAGAAAAACTAAAATTTTTTTAGTAGATCGACCCATTTTTTTTTTTTACAGTGTGCCCATGTTCTTTGTGAAATCTATAATCTTTTAGTTGTGTTCATGCTCTAATAGTAATAACATATAATTTTGTCTGAATAAGATTTCATGTCGTCGAAACGCTTGCGTTTTCTTTATTTGTAGGGTGTATTTAAGAAGTTTAACTAATTACTTAGTATCAATAGTGTGCTTTTATTTTCTATAGTTCATTTTGACAATATTAATTATTTCTTTTAACACGAAGATTGACCAAGAAGAGTGAATAATTACTTTCTTTTTAAAATAATAATAATAATAATAATAATAATAATAAAATATCCCTGACGGCTCGGCCTACAGGCACAGGTAGATTTCGAAGACGCAGACTGTGGGGCGCCTGTTGGTCGGGAATTGCAGAAGAAATTACCTTTTTGTGATGATGCGGCAGTTGGAACCACCTAGTTCGAAACCTAACATGTTTGCAGGCGGAGCCAGTAGGGATTTTTAATTAATTATTATTATTATTATTTTTTTTTTTTTTTTGCTATAAGAGTTGGTCTTATAAAAAACTTGCCAATATAAAAGTTTCAGATAATATTAAGAGGATTTATAATAAATTTAAGCGGATTTGAAATCTTGGGAATTGATTTTATGTTATGAATTAAGTTATGAATTTTTTCCTTCTAAACCCACCCTCCCCCCCGTTAAGGCAATTTTTAATTATATTAAAAACCTGTCATACATAATTTTTCGGCCCTTCTCCTAGAAGTAATAATAAGTTCAATCGGATTCGATACGTATCATAATTAAGAAATTATGGGTTTTTATCTATTTTCACAAAAAGCCCCCCCCCCCTTCCCCCCTTTTTTTTTGATTTTGCCCATTAACGAACTTGACCGAGATTTTATGTCCCTTGATTTTATGTATCAGTTTCGAAAAGATGCGGGAGTTGGAACCGCCTACTTCGAAAAATAACTTGTTTGCAGGCGCAGCCGGCAGGGATTTTTTTTTTTTTAATTTTTTTTGCTATAACGGTTGGTCCTATTAAAAACTTGTCCATATAAAAGTTTTAGATAATATTAAGAGGATTAATAATAAATTTACGCGGATTTGATATCTTTTGAATTGACGAAGCTATGATTTTTTTCTTCCCTGGTTCGATTTTGCCCATTAACGAACTTGACTGAGATTTTATGCTCCTTGATTTTGTGTATCAGTTTGGAAGAGATTTATGCCGAATTTTTCCAGTTATCGTGTCCATAAAAAAGTGACATAGATAGATAGATAGATAGATTTTTTCTTTTCAATTTAAGCAGTTTAGAAAATTTAGAAAATGGTATCGCAAAAACTTACAATGTCTTCTTTCAAATTAAATTTTCATCGCATTAATATTTGTGCAATGCAAAGTAATTTTTCTGTCATTTGAAGCATATTAAATGCGTAATTAAAGTTGATAACTGTATAATATACTGCGCGGAATGTTTTCTGCTTTGTTTTTAATGCAAATATTACAAATTATTTTAGACGGTTAGTTGATAGCTTTCCACAAGGCATAAAATAGCTAGAAATTCATGTATATTGTGGTAGGAATTGTGCGAAGAGAAAACTGAACTCGGGGAAAAGTTTGGATTCGGTGCCTCCATCCCCAAATTTGAAAGGAACAGGAAACTACCCCGCGTCGCCTGAGGTGGAGTCGGGGATTGTAGCAATTATCTCTATTGTTGACAAGATACGGCGCCTAATGAAAGGGGGTAGGCATATTTCTTACACACGTGCACGCCAGTATTGGATGTATTTTCTCCAAACGACTTATCACGGCTTCGCCGGTATAGAAGCATTGCCTAGAAATATAAATGGACAGCAGACTCCTTTCTTTTCTTCCGACAGACTTGACTTGAAGAATATATCTTTCCCCTTTCATCGCCAAAAATAGGCGAAAGGGTGCCGCTTTCTGGCGGTAATCCCTTTCTCAAAAACTTGACAAACTCAAACGCAAGTGAAAAATCTCTGTTTCTTCTCGGGAGCTGTGGAATTTCCGTGACAGTTTGGCGCGAAAAAAAACCTGTTTGGCAGAATATTCTTCCTCCACACCTGCTAGAGGAAAGGACATGTTTTCTTCAAGAAAGGGTTGCTACTCCGCTGTCCATTTATATTTCTAGTCAATGTATAGAAGCCGTTCTAGGAGAACGACTTAAGAAGGGCTCGCCTTTTTCGGAAGACAGTTTGCTGAACGTGTTAACACGGCCTTGTCAGTGAGAGGGTTAAAAATTTCGAAATTTTTACCCCAATCATTCATGGTCCCCCCCCCCCCCCTAACAACAACCCGTACGCCAAATTTCGTAGCTCTGTGCCCTGTGGTTTCCGAGTTTTTGAGGTTACATAGATAGATAAGCGCACGGATTTTAACAGGGTAGACTAGCTGGTTTCGCCCGCTAGCGGGTCCCTAATTTACATCGGGGCCTCGAATCAAATTGAATTCTCCATTTGTATGATAATCCCTTAATTTGCACATCGAATAGTATAAACCTCTAACCGAACGAGCTTCAGACCCGGGTCCGACTTCGGCACCTGATAATCCCTTAGTTGGCACATCCTACTAGTTTACTTTCTATTTCTGAGATTTAATTTTTCTCGGAAAAATAAACCGAGAGAAGCCACTTGAAATAAAAAGAAAACTGCCCAGTTAAACTGAGGGCATTGAGCTCACAGGCTATTCACACTAATTGTATATTATACTCTTATTTCAAAGAATCTGAAATAAGAGAAAAATAAAGAAATCAACAATATATTAAGGGGGGGTCATCCCCCCGTTACCCCCACCCCCCTCATAGTTAACTAATGAACCCCTTAAACTAATCAGGGAAGTCTCTAATTACAATGAATATATATACAAAATTTGAAGAAAATCGGATAATTCTGCATGAAAAACCCATTTATCTAAATTAGGGGGGGATTAGCCCCCCCTTTATACTTAACCAATCAATCCCGAAAACTAATCAGGGAAGCGTCTTAACCCAATGAACCTATAAACAAATTTTGAAGCAAATGGGATAATTCTGCATGAAAAACCCATTTATATAAATTAAGGGGGGGATTAGCCCCCCCTTCCCCCCCCCTTTATACTTAACCAATCAATCCCGAAAACTAATCAGGGAAGCGCCTTAACACAGTGAACCTGTAAACAAAATTTGAAGGAAAACGGATATTTCTATGAAGAGTTATCGCGTTACGTACATACATACATACATACATACGTACGTACAGAACCGGCGGGCACATAAGCTTTCAGGCTTTGATAGCCTGTGAGCTAAAAAGAAATGATCGAACATTGACGTGAAATAAAACTAGTCGTTGGGGGCCACCGTCATTAGGCATAATGTAAAATATTAAAATAAAAAAATGTGCAAACTATTTATAAAATGCATTGCCATTCGAATAAAATCGTGGCTGGATGACGTCCTAAACTTTAAAGGCTCGATGACTGAATGGCTTAAAAGAAACATCCTTATAACTCCAAAAATAATAATATTATTAAATAGCGGTTTATTGCATCGGATTAAGCGTCTCATTTCTAATTAAAATAGATCTTTGAATGGAAATTTGGATGAAATACAGGGTCATGAAAAATCGAAGCGTGTGGAAAATAGGATGACCCATATTTCGGCGACTCATGATTCGATCGATTTCATTCTTCATGCAAAATGTATGTTTTTTTATTGCCTTTTATATTCCCTCCTTAAAATAAACCATTTCGAAAATTTTTATATTCCTTTTATCAGAACGAATCGTTCGAGAGTCCGAAAAAAAGAGCTCCGGATCCTCGAGGTGACTGAAATTCAATAAGCTTCTTCCCATTATGACATACTCAGTACTTACCCAATTTCAAGTCTCTATCTCAATTTTTTCGGGAGATAGAGCGTTTACAGACACAGAGACACACAGACATACAGACACACAGATTCTAAAAGTATGTTTTTCGTAATCTCCAGTGTCTGAAACGTGTCAATCCGTCAAAAAAAATGTTTTGATTTTCAAAACGATTACAAGACTTACCCTATACTACGTATGAGTAAAAGTGGAATGAAATAAATGAAGGGAATTGAAACTGTCAAGAGGCTGTTCATCTTTCGAAGGGTCAATATCGACAGAAGGATGAAAGGGAAAAACCTCTCCAAATAACATCTTTTTGGCAAAAGAAAATTCTTACGACTTACTGCTCGAAAAAAAAGCTCGCAATTCTCTTTCAAACCAAAGCAGTGAATTTTATTTTTACTTTCATCTATTTAATTCCACTTGGTTTTTAACACTTTCCAACTTGGTTGTGTTTATGACTTCGGTTGGTCTGTTTGTCCATACTCTAACACACTCGGATTGCCATGCAACTGATATATGTTATTGTTGGAATGTTATTCCATATGAAAGCATGAATAAGAGATTCCTCAATTAGCAAATAATAATTACAAAAGAAAACTGTCCAGTTAAACTGAGGGTATTGAGCTCACAGGCTATTCACACTCATTGTATATTATACTCTTATTTCAAAGAATTTGAAATAAGCCCCTCGAAAAATAAAGAAATCAACACTATTTTAAGGGGGGATTATCTCCCCCCACGTTCCCTCATTATAATTAACCAAGTAACCCCAAAACTAATCAGAGAAGCGTCTTATTACAATGATTATTACAATGAGCCTCTATACAAAATTTAAAGCTAATCGGATAATTCTGCATAAAAAACCCATTTATCTAAATTAAGGAAGGCGGATTAGCCCCCTGTTACCCATTTATACTTAACCCATGAACCCCCAAAACTAATCAGGGAAGAAAATCGCGTAATTCTGCATGAAAAACCTATTTATCTAAATTAAAGCCCTTCCATTAGTTAGACCCCCATTTACCCCATCTATACTTAACACATGAACCCCCAAAATTAATCAGAGATCACGGAAGCGCCTTATCACAATGAGCCTATATACAAAATTGGAAGCAAAACGGTTATTTCTATCAAGATTTATCGCGTTACGTACAGTGGCGGTCAATAGTTTCCGGCCAGTTAGTTTCTGTGATTTGTTTGCCAGAACGTTTCAGCAAAGAAGAAGCGCAATTGCTTCAAAAGTTAGGAATATGTAAATGATCTCTGACCACGTGATCATGTTGAGTGGATACTGAAGACACTTGATGCAAAGGGGAGGAATTCGAAATTCACGTGTGCAGAAGTTTCCAGCCATTCGTCATTCGTTAGTTTTTGCTATCGGTAAAATGTTTTTTGGCCGTGTTTGTTAATTAATCAGCGTGAATAACGTAGTTGAAATTCAAAAATGAAAAGTTCAACAATTATTTTTCTTAAACGAGTGATTTGTTTGTCGCTAAGGGGCCAATCCTCTCGTGACATTGCGGCAAAGTTATCGATCAGAAAATCTACTGTGAACGATATTTTGAAAATATATAAAGATGATCATGGAATTCAGGACTTGCCACTGTCCGGGAGACCCTGGAAAATGATTATTCGTGTGGACAGAATTATCAGGAGAAAAGCAGTTGATGACCCGCATAAAAATGCCGCTGCAATATACCGCGATTTACGAATTGAAAATATTGCTCAAATAAGTCGGTCTTACAGTGTCAAGAAGCTTACCTGAGGTAGGACTTTGTGGAAGGATCGGTGTTAAAAACCTTTCATAAGTAAACAAAAGAGCAGGTCCGACTGGTTGCCCAGGAACACAAAGACTGGTCAAGTGAAAACTGGAAAAAAGGACTATTTTCAGGTGAATCGAAGTTCAACCTTTTTGAGAATGATGGTAGACACTACGGCCGACAACCTGAAAACAAAAGATATGATTCGAGATATGTTATTCCTACAATGAAGCATGGTGGAGGACATGTTATGCTGTGGGGAGCATTTTCTGGAAAAGGTGTCTGCCCATTAGTTGAAATCCGCGGCAAGATGAATGGTGCAATGTATAAGGATATCTTGCAAGATCATTTGTTGCCTTATTGGAGAACAAATTGTGGTCGCAACGATTTGTTTTAGCATGATTACAACCCAAAGCATACATGCAAGCTAGTCCAGCAGTGGCTTTCGTACAAAGAAATTCTGCTTTTGAAATGGCCAGTCCTATCACCCGATCTGAATCCAATAGAAAAATCCTTGGAGCAAATTTGACAAACGTGTGCAAAATTATAAATATTCCAATTCAGCAGAATTTTCCCAGAAATTACAAGAAGAATGGAAAAAACATACTGTAGACGATCTTCAACCGTTCATTGAATCGATGCAACGTCGATGAGCCGCAATACTTACTGCTAAAAATATGACGACAAAATACTAATTGTAAACGTTGTTGATCACTGTTATTTTCTATTATAACAATTATTTTTTCCAAACTTGTCAAGATGGCCGGAAGCTTTTGAGAACATGCGTTTTCCTTTGCAATTACTTTTGTCAATTAAATTTATTTATATTTATTTGTTATTCCATAAATAAGTTCCTAACTATTATGTCAATAAAATGTATAAGTATTACTTTGAGATTCCTCTTCATATGGGTATACTTACAAATTAACCAAAAATTTTATGCTGGCCGGAAACTTTTGACCACTACTGTATGTGCGCGTACCATACAGAACCGGCGTGGACATTAGCCCTCAGGCTTTGATAGCCTGTGAGCTAAAAAAAAAAGTTAAAAGTTTTACCTTTATATCTTGTGAATTTTTTATTTGACATAGATTCTTCTTTTAAGATGAACAAAAACACATTTATTAGATTATTAAATACACATAGAATATAATACATGGATAGAATACTTGCCGGATAGAATCAATAACAAAACGAAAATAATTCTTGGATTTTCAAACATCCAAAATAGGAAGAAGTAGTTTGAAATTTTACACAGTTTTAAATGTTTGGAATACTGTGATATTATGTAGAACAAGATGCAGGCGCTTTAATTATAAGGCATTTTTCTTTCGTCGGAACCTACAATATATTAAGGCACCACACCTCTTTTCATCCTAGCTTCTCTTTTTCCCAACTTCAATACAACCCCTCCACAATGAGAGATTTTTAAGAACATTTTTACCTCCTAATTCTCCATTTTTTTTTTTTTTTTTGCTTTTCCTTCGAGTAAGTAATCAGTGATCACGGTTTTTCGTCTCTTTTCATTTGCCCCAGACATGAATTTTGTCCCTGAAAGAATTCAGGGAATAATGAGTGCATGATTTATTATTGAATCCCTCTCTTAATGCAATTAGAGAGAAAAATAGTTTGAATAGTTGCCCGTAATCAGTATTCTGTCTAGCATTTAAGCATGAATCCAGAATAGAAGATTTTAAGAGAATGTGAATTCTCTCTCTTGCCTTAGATTTTTTTTTTTTTTTTTTCATTTGTTTTGTGACATCTCGAATAGCTTTTCAGTGATTATTTTGGGTGACGTATTATATGTTAATGATCTTTTCCTTTCATTAAGATTGTATTTTTTATGGAAAGAAGAAACTCAAGGGGCACTTTTTATTCATATGTTTATTGAATTGAATGGTCTTTGTTTATGGCTAATAAACTCAATCAAATAAAGAGTGTTTTTAATTCATAATTCAAATGCATTTTGAGATAAAAATACAAAGTAATTCAATGTTTATTTTTTAAATCAAATAAAATATTCCGAATAAAATAGTTTCTGATTATTTCTTTGCATTTTATTTTTTGTTTTATTTCGAATTGTGATTTGCAGTGTTATGTATCAGTAAACATTTTGTTCGGATGAAATCCGATTTACGGACAAATGTGTAAACGTGGATATTTTCAGTATACGAAAGGTAATGTGATTCATTGGAATATTTTTTGCCAACATAAAATTTCAAAATGCGTGGTTTTTCTATCTATATTTGATATAAATCGGCAGGAAAATATTTAAATACTAGGGGGCTGAGCCCCCTACTCGCTAACGCTCGCCAACCCCCCCGTGAATTGCGAAGCAATTCACATTGAGACCGCTACGCGGTCACAGCTCGCTTCGCTCGGTCGCTCCTTTTTTTCAGCAATTCTAGCCGGAATGAGTTCTACTATAAAACATTTGAACATATGAAATTGACAATTTTAGATAACAATTGTCCTTGTTCCCAATTTTTATTAATTTTAGTAAGAAATGCCTGTTTTAGGCAGTTTTTCGAAATTTTGGTTGTTTTGGAGAGGAAAAGTTATTCACCGATCTGGTCAATAATTTTTACAGTTAATTATGACGAACTGGTTGACCGTTTGCCCGTTATTAGAAAATACAGGTCAGCACAAAAGATCTCGAGTAACATTTCCGTTTTTTGAGGGAAATTGCTGAAGGGGAATTTTCAACTGTGCTTTAAGATTCCTAACTGAAATAAATTTCAGCATATGTTTGTGATATGTGACCGGTGTAATGTGATGTGCTATATCTGGTAATGTAAACGGTTAAGTTTTGTCTCAGTTAATTTGTAAGTATTGTGTTTCATAATCTATGCTTGACGCATGATTTGTCGTTCTTGTTATTTCTTTAACTGGGATTTAATTCCTCACCCCGCTCTAACCCAAAGAAATCTAAATGAATTTCGCACTTCCTGAAAAAAAAAAAAAAAGTAAAGAAGGTGGCAAAATTTTCTTTTAAAATGAAATCGAATCAAGAAATGAAGCGAAATGGTCGGGGAAATTTGCAATTGGACAAAAAAGCCGTTAATAGCGTGAAAAGAGGGACTTCCAAATACTTACTTCTCTCTCCATACAACTTCCGTCTTCTTGGAAAAAAAATTCTTACAGATTAAAAAACTAGAATCTCTTTAAGAGGTTATAGGAATTTATCAGCTTAAAAAAAAAGATTTACTTTTGCAAATTATGAATAGAACATATTCATAAATGTTCTTTTGAATCCTTTTTAGCTCACAGGCTATCAAAGCCTGAGAGATTATGTGCCTGCCCATACTGTATGTATGTATGTATTACGTATGTATGTACGTATGTATGCACGTAACGCGATAACTCCTGATAGAAATAACCGTTTTGCTTAAAACTTTGTTTATAGGTTCATTGTGATAAGGCGCTTCCCTGATTAGTTTTGGGGGTTCATGGGTTAAGTATAAAAGGGGGGAATGGGGGGCTAACCCGCTTAATTTAGATAAATGGGTTTTTCATGCTGAATTATCCGATTTTCTTCAAATTTTGTATATATATTCATTGTAATTAGAGGCTTCACTGATTAGTTTAAGGGGTTCATTAGTTACTATGAGGGGGGGGGGGGTAACGGGGGGATAACACCCCCCTATAATATATTGTCGATTTCTTTATTTTTCGATTTGAAATAAGAGTATAATATACAATTAGCGTGAATAGCCTGTGAGCTCAATGCCCTCAGTTTAACTGGGCAGTTTTCTTTTTATTTTAAATTAAACACATGTAGTTCCCAGTACTTCTCCATTATCCTGTCGACCACTTTCTATATACACTATATGGCCATATGGCCATTCATGACCGACAACTTTCAATTTTAGACATTTTGTCGTATATTTAAAAATATATTTGTCAGATTCTTCTGGAATTTTAGGATTGAAAAGAACAGGTTTGACTTCATATTTATCAACGTCGATTTGATAACGATGACAATTAGGGGCCAACAAAAAATTAAAGAAAAAAAAAATACTTGGCATCATCTTGTAAAATAAAATGCACGATATGATGATCTACAGAATATTCGCTACAGAATATACCGCTACAGAATATACATATTCGCTACAGAATATACATAGGCAGACATTGTATACAATATGTGTATTCATTTGTGAAAGAATAGCATCTATATTAATAGAAATATAGCGATTTTTTAAAAAAATTAAAAAAATTCTTGCATGTTTTTTGCTTAACCCAATTGAACGCCCGTTTCAGAAAAATTGACAAACTGTAGTAGAAACAATATAGTGCAATTGGAATATAAATATATTAAATATTTAAGGAAATATAGGCAGTTGTATAAAATAATTTCTATCTGCGCATGCGCGAACGATAACAAAGGACTTTTTGCATAATTTAATAGTCAACTCTATGGAGCAACTTATTAAAAAAAAATAGTCAAATATCGTAAAAATTCAGAGAGATTAGAGTGGGTTGCTTTTTAGTTTCTCACTAAAACTCGTTGAATGATAAGGGATTGTCCGCAGATTGTTATTTTAAAGTTATTTGACAGCTTTCTGAAAAAGCTATTTAATTCCAGTTTACGGTTATGGTTAGAAAAATTTTGACTCTAAACCACGATGAAAAGGAAAATATAGTCCATACATTGATTCCATTTAGGTAAATTGAGGAGTTTATGGTAAAATTTTATGAAATACGCAAAACACTCTACAGTAAATTCGATCGCATATATATGTATACACGTAAATTGTAATGACAGTGGTGAAGAAGTATAATTAAATAAGGTGGTTTAAAGGCCAGATTGAAGTGTACAGGGTGCCTCCCAAACTCTGCACAGCCAGATTCCTCGCCTTGAGTACGCAAAAAAAAGACCACGACAGGCTACAAAAGCCCGATAACGCAATAACTCTTGATAGAAATATCCGATTTGATTCAAATTTTGTATATAGGTTCATTCTGATAAGGCGCTTTCCTGATTACTTTTGGGTGTTCATGGATTAAGTATAAAGGGGAAGGGAACGGGGGCTAATCTCCCTTCATTTAGATAAATAGGTTTTTCATACAGAATTATCCAATTAGCTTCAAATTTTGTATATAGGTTTATTGAGATAAGGTGCTTCCGTGATTAGTTTTGGGGGTTCATTGGTTAAGTATAAAGGGGGGGGGGGACGGGGCGCTAATCCCCATTTACTTAGATAAATGGGTTTTTCATGCAGGATTATCCGATTTGCTTCAATTTTGGTATATAGGTTCATTGTGATAAGGCGCTTCTCTGGTTCGTTTTGGGGGTTCACTGGTTAAGTATAAAGGGGAAGGGAACGGGCGCTAATCTCCCTTAATTTAGATAAATAGGTTTTTCATACAGAATTATCCGATTTGCTTCAAATTTTGTATATAGGTTGATTATGATAAGACGCTTTCCTGATTAGTTTTGGGGGTCCATTGGTTAAGTATAAAAGGGGAGGGGAACGGGGGGGGGGGTTAACCTCCCCCCAGCCCACCACCACCGATTAATTTATTGTTGATTTCTTTATTTTTCGAGGGGCATTATTCTTTGAAATAAGAGTGTAATGTACAATTATTGTGAATAGCCTCTGAGCTCAATGCCATCAGTTTAACTGGCCACTTTTCTTTTTTTATTATTTTCACATTTAAAAATAGTGTTTTTCAGTCTTTGACTCGATGGGCCCATTTCAGTGGCGCCATCTAAGAATCACCTGACTAACTAAAAAGCGGTAGATCGTATACTACATCAATACTGATATTAAATGTCTTTCATTTAAAAATTATGTTGAGTTATTTGGAATTCTTCATATAGGTTTAGTTATATGGAAAGATATTGGATGCATACCTTTTGAGGGTGTCTGGGTCCAAGGGTTGCTTGTCTTTCTCCCACTGGATCTGGATCTCGGGTTCTCCGGCTGCCTCGCATCTCAGCTCCGCATCTTTCCCGCGGGAGACGGTGTGGCTCACAAACTTGGTCTCGAAGCGGGGTGGGGCTGCGAACAGATGCGAAAAAACAAATAGGTCAGTCTCCTTGACAATAGCACAACTTATCACACAGAGAAATATTGAATGGCAGTATAGAAATATATTTAGGAACAAATGTCGCAAATTGGCGCGATATATATATATATATATTTTGCGACATTTTGGCGAGAAAACCCCGTTTTCGAATACCTGTTAGGCCTAGTTTGGGAAAACAAGATCTTAGTTTTGTTTCATTATGAAACATTTTATTTTATTACGAAATTACAATTTTATTATAAAACTTACACATTTATTTAATTACAAACACACACGTTTATTATATCACGTTATATTATAAAGCAAGGGTATAGGGTACATATTATAAAACAAGGACAAGCCCTAAAAGTGTATGCATTTCAAAAACTACCCGATGGATTTTTTTGCGGTTTGCACCCATCGGATAGAGAGAAAAATCACACACTCATTATGAAGTATATACCGATATAACCATAATTTTTGATAATAAATTTTGGTGTTTTATCCTCATATTGGACAAAAGGTTGCCATTGGTTTATGATTTTCCTCTTGGCGACGGTATATTAGGCTATCATTTGGTTAACGGTCTTTGGGATATGGGATCAGTTACAGGTAAAAAGGAATACAAACACCTCGAAAAAAAAAAACTATTACTGATTTTATTTAAAATAGAAAGAAAAAAGCTTTAATAAGAAATAATATTTAAGATATGTAATTAAATTATGGAAAGAATGGTTGTACGGTTTAAAAGAAGTATTCAATGTCAAAGGCGGCCATTAAAACGTTATTTGGCAATTTACCACTTTTGTTGCCTATATTTGGTGCCGGGATAAGAAAAAAGGTACTTTTAGGGCTATGGTATATATGATGATTACCATGAAAGTCGCAGCAGACGACTTTTTTAAAAATATTTTTTATCGTAAATTTTATCTCTCATTTACAGACTATTTTTGTAATTTCAGTTGAATTTTTATGTATGATGTCGTCAGTGTTTTTTCTTGATATATTGCTTTATAAATATATAGTTTTTGTCATTACGGTAGCACTCATATTTATAAACCGATTTAGATGTAATTCAGCACGTGTATTAGGTTTATCAATGTCTCAACCGAGTTCGTTGACCAGCTTTGTCCGCCATCTTGTTTCAAAATGGAGGCCACTAAATGGTTTTAAACTTTAAAAAACTATACAAAAAAATTAGAAATTCAAATTTATTTTTTGTTTAATCGTTAGGTTAGATACGAGGATTCCGAAGCATTTTTTGGCTTTGCCCCTATCTTAAAAAAATGGCTGAGACAGAGCAGTGTGAAATTCTAGACCGACATTTTCAAACAAGACAGCCGATTAAAACAAATGTGGGATTTATTTATGAGTTTTAGTGAACGTGATTTCTTGCAAATTAATTATCTTTCACCGTTGTAGCCATTTTCCCAGTGATACGCATAAAACTATACTCATGTCCATTACTGTCAATTTCTCGCCAGTGAGCGACACTTGGCGAAATATCGCCAAATTTGGCAACCAAAAATAAGTTGCCATAAATGAAGCCAACTAAAGCTGACTCAGTTGGCGAAATTCTTATTCAAATTTAGTATTAAAAAAATCTCTCCGAATAGGATTATTCGCATTTTAGCTTGACGTTTTCGCGTAACAATAGCTAAAACCTTAAAACGAAGATATAGGAAAGCTACCTTTTCCAACCTGTACAGGCCGGAAGGACTTTACGTAATGGAAGCTACGTACAGTTGAATCACCTGTTTTGTTGTTTAAAAACAGGTATTTTTGTGGTTAGGATGAACAAAAATGGGAACTCTTTCTGCCTTTCAGTCTTTTCCTAATCGGCTCAAAAAAAGTCGTTAAAAAATAAAAGCTGTTTTTTTTTTTCGTTGCTTTTAGAGAAAACTTTCCGAGTTTGTGGATGATCGATGATAAGGCCATTTTGAATTTTATCGGAAAGTAATTATTCGACGACCACGGCACAGTGATGAATGGCATCAGATCGACGCAAATAATTACACTTAGTTCCATACATGAATCACTATTTGTTGTTTCTGTTTTAAAAATGGATCCCGTCGTTTTCAAATACTCTGTTTATTTATTCTGTAAAATATACGAATGTGACCGTAAAATCATAGGCTTATGTTACGAATTTTAACATGCTCGCTCATTAATTTTAACTCATTAATATTGCTGAAACACTTTAACCTTTCAGTTCGCACATACGAGGATAGATCCAAAAACAAAAAAGGTTATAAGGGTAATACAAAAAATAATTAGGCGGCATACTTGTCGATCACTTTTCCATATAATCATCAACCCTATTTAGGTATTTATTCGAACGCAGGACCAACATTTTTAGACCCCCCTTTCCCCTTTTACACTTAACCAATTAACTCCCAAAACTAATTAGGAAAGCGCTTTATCACAATGAGCCTGTATACAAAATTTGAAGCAAATCGGATAATTCTGCATGAAAAACCCATTTATCTAAATTAAGGGGAGTTAGCCTCCCCGTTCCCCTCCTTTATACTTAACCAATGAACTCCCAAAACTAATCAGGGAAGCCCCTTATCACAAGGAACCTATAAACAAAATTTAAAGAAAACTGTTAGTTCTACGAAGAGTTATCGCGTTATGTACATACAGAACCGGCGGGCACATAAGCTCTCAGGCTTTGATATCCTGTGAGCTAAAAACGAAAATAAAATGACAAATTGAAACAATCTGACATTATGTGTTTGCTTTCATATTATTTGCAATTTTTAAGGATGTTATGTATTTAATTAAATTACTGTTCTGAACACTATTGACAATGATAAATACGACGAGCGCAGTAACAACCATTTTTCTCTTCCTTAGGATAAAATGTGAGTGCCAAATTAACTGACGATTCGTTCTCAAATTGGATTCATTAAATAGTATTACATGGGTTGTGTTTGCTTACATGAAAAGATCGCGAAGGAAGTTGAATCGTATAACACTTCACATTTACAGAATTATGCTAAACTTTGATCAGCTTACACGCGCGAATTATTTTTCGACACGAGACAGCGCTTCAGAATTCCTCGCTGGAGTAACTTGCTTTGCGAATGATTACCTTCATCGTTTAATATGTTTATCGCTAACGATGAACGAATCTTCCGTGTTTGTTTACATTGATGGAATGAGTAATTGAGCTATGAACTAATTTCAACCGCAGCTATCCCAGAATGTATACGTAATTGAGTACAAAACATCTCTCAAACTATATATATATATGAAATGAATGTGAAAAAGGATGAAAGAATATTGAATGTGAACGAATGTGGATTGATATGAAAGGATAGTTAGTTAAACCCATTCCAAATCAAAAACTAAAATATAAAAATTCAAAGTTTAAAATCCCTAAATCGTGTGTCAAAATTTTAAAGTTTTGCCTTCATTTCTAGTTGCCCCTGTAACTTAACTTTCCTTACGATACATTTATTACGAACAGATATCAATTTTGAATCCTCGTTAAGATTAAAAGTGCTGACGGTAGCGCATCTCTCTTCTCCCGGTGGCTACATCTTGCATGTTAATTATCTGGGCTGCTTACCCAGATATGAGTCAAAAGTAATTAGCCAATTAAATGACATTATTTCATAAGTTGCAAAGCGGTCCCTAGCGGTGGTCCGGCCGTATATAATGTCAGGAGCACGTTTTTTGAATGGCTTTTGACTCTAATCACTCTCCACAAAAACTACGGCCAGTATTCTTCGAAGTGCGACGGCATCCTTGCCGTTGTAAGTCCGGCAATTCGCCGAAATATGAACGATAAGACGATGTTTCCCCGGTAAAAGACTCTTCAAACTGTCCCCTGGGCCTAGCTTATGAAGAGACTTGTAATTAATTGGAATAAAAGCTAGTTCCCAGGAAAATGCCTGCTTATTTCTCCTACTTGTGCACGACTACATTAACGATGGATATCTATTACTGGGATGTGTGATAGCGGTGATCGACCGCTCGTTACCGAGAGATCGATGTGTGTTCGTTATATCGAGGTGCGCCCGTTATACAGAGGCGTATCGATATCTTACAGAGAGTCTGGTAAGGATGAGAAGGCTCCTGTGCGGGTAACAAGTGTTTTCAACTCTCCAATTCATGAGTTCAGCGTTTCTACCGTAAGAAAACGACTTTCTGATAAACGATTTTCTGAACTGTGGAAAGCGAAATCGGAAATAGATTTATTTTCGGTACAAAAGCAGTTATGAAGATGAAATAAATATCTACAGTCAGTCAATGAAAGAGCTCCTGCTTCACTCATTAAGTTATCAAATAATATTCTGTGTTTCTGATCATCTATCAAACAATTTTTTTTTCTTCCTTTTCATCTCGGATATTTAGAAAACAAGAAAACATTTCCTTGCTCATTCAAAAGAAAAACATTTTTTATTGCATGGGTTTTCTCCTACTTCACTTTCAAAAGACGGTATCTCAGATGACCTAGTTTGCTGCAGAGAGAAGAGCAAAAAGTGTGTCACAGACAACCACTTGTTTTGTGTTAAGATCAAGGTCAAAGTTCAATGCAGTAACGATCTCCAGCAGAAGGAGGGCTGTTCTTTTTTTTTGTGTTTCGTTGGTGTTTCTTTCGGTTTCAGTTTTAATGGTGATAAATTTTTTCTTTCTTTTTTTCACGTGAGTATTCTGTGCAATCAAATGGATTTAAAAGAAAAAGAAGAAATAGGTATGTTCGATTTTGTTATTTTTTAAGAAGAATTTAAAATCGGACAGAAACTTTTTATTTTTATTTTTTGAAGCAGTAAGAGAGAAAAACAATTAAAGAAAAACAATTTGAAATTTTATTATTTTTTAAGTGTTATTTTTATGGAAAATACTATTAATATTTTACTATTATTATTATTATTATTATTATTTTTATTATTTTATTATTATCTCTATGTTACAACTTAAGTGATTAAATGAAGCAGATTATTTTTGGTTATTTTTGAAATTTAAACGGGATTTGATGAAAAATTAAGAGAAAAAGGGGGGCAAATTTTTTAGGAAAAAAAAAATTTCTAATAAAAGTAATTTTTTTATATTTTGTTTAATGAGATTGTAAAAATAAGTAATAAAAATGAGTGTAGAAGACAAATCCACTCAAGTGGGTGAAGGTAGCGAATCTTTGAAAGAAAAAAACACAGAAGTTGATGAAAGTGGAAACCCTTTTAAAGAAAGTTCCCCTGTAAATATGAATGGAGCCATTAGCCCAGAGAGCCAACAATCTCTTAAAAATCAGGCCCTAATTCCTGAAATAGAATTAATCAAAAAGGCCGCTGTAGGTAGCTATGCAGCAAATATTGAGGAAAAAACAACGAAAGAGCCAGAGATTATCTCATTTTCGCCGGAAGCAAAGATGATTTTTGCCTCCTGGCTTGCTTATTTTGAGGCTGTATGTATTGAATCCAAAAAAGATGATGTTTGGAAGATAAGAAACATCCAGAAATTTTTAAAAGATAGTGCCCTTACCCTATACATTAACAACTGTCTTAATGTTTTGCACTGGAATGAGTTTGTTTCACTATTCCATGAAAATTTTTCTACCCCAGATACACTATCACTAAGCGACTTTGCTAGTATTCGGTATAAGTCAGGTGATGACCTCAACGAGTACTACCAAAAGAAAACGAAAATGGGTCGTAATCTGGGTTTAGATAACAAATTCATTCTAGAAGGGTTATCCGAAGGTTTGCCAATTTCGATGCAGAGACTTATTGTGACTAATGCCCCTAAAACTGCCACAGAATGGAGAGAATTAGTTTTTAAACTTACTAAGCTTGAAGTAGCAGGCAAGAGTCCTGAAAATAAACCAGACCCAACTCCCCAAAATCAGTTCAGACAATGGCGACCATATCGCCCTAATACCACTGAACAGAATTTTCCAATGCGATCCTGGAATTATAGATACCCTTATCAAAACCCCCAGAATCGCCCAAATGTGCCTAACCCTCAAAGAACTTTCCAAAATGTGAGACCCTTTCAACCATCTCCTCCTAGACCAAATATACACTACCAGGCAACATTGCCACCATCGCCATGCCGCGTATGCCTTAATCTTAATATTCCAAATGCTTACCATTGGGTACGAGATTGTCCTTTTCAAAAGCAATCTTTAGATGCCTCCTCTCTAACCCAACAACCAAACATTCAAATCCAAAATCCAAATCAGACACAAAGTGATTTTTCTGCAAACCCAAGTAGTAATCAAGGACAACTAATAGTACCCGGGTACATAGAAAAAAGAAAAGGATCCAAAGAAAACCCAAAGAAACGTCAAATTACTACTCTAGGGATACCAGAAAACTCAATACCCTGTTTGATCGACTCAGGAAGCTCGTTAAGTGCCATTCCATTACATTTAGTCCAAAAACTCCAATTAAACACTTCCAAAATTCGTAAAGGTCTATCGGTCGCTCAAACACAAGGCATTCTCACCTTGCAGGAAAAATGTCGTGTTAATTTGAAAATTGGCCGCATATCCAAATATGTTGATCTTTATGTTATTGATAATAAATTACCCTATACCCTTATTGGACTTAACCATTGCCAAAGTTTCCAGTTAAATATTGATTGTGTTAAGATGCAAATTTTCCAAAATAACCAAAGAGTGCCTCTCCTGAACCAATTACGAAATATTCCAACAGTTAATTCCTTGCACGTGTCAGAACCTAATGAAGATGTCTCAGAAAAGGAAAATGCAGGGATATTTGGTAAAAATTATGAGCCGGAGTTTGTAAACGCCACTGAACCTATCCAAGTTCAGTCTGCACCTATCAAACTGCCTACTCTATTAGCCAAATATGTCGGTATTTTTGCCAAAGATAAATATGATGTAGGATGTGTCAACATGGAACCCCAGAGAATACATTTAACTTCCGACTTACCAATTTCACTTAGAGCTTATCGTACTTCCCCTAAGGAAGAAGAAGAAATTAGAGAACAAGTTAAAAATTTGTTAAAAGCCGGTATCATCAAAGAAAGTCATTCCCCTTATTCCTCACCTGTAACCCTAGTTTATAAACGTGAAGAAGGAAAGAAAACTCGGTTGTGTGTCGATTTCCGAAAATTAAATGCCATAACCAAAACAGATGCAGAACCCTTGCCCCGAATCGACACTTTACTGGACAAACTGGTGCAAGCTAAAGTGTTTTCCACTCTTGATTTAGCAAGTGGATATTGGCATATACCTATCCACCCTAAAGATACTGAAAAATTAGCCTTTGCCACAACGTTTGGCTTATTTGAGTGGAAGAGGCTCGCGTTCGGCTTGAAAAATGCGCCTGCAAATTTCAACCGTATCCTTCGAAGAATCCTAAATAAATATAAAATTGACTTTGCATGCAGTTATTTTGATGATATTATTGTATTCTAACAAAATGAAGAAGAACATTACCATCATTTGGAAATCATTTTTGATATTTGTGTCCAGGAAAATCTTAAATTAAAGCTGTCTAAATGTAATTTTGTTAAGAAGACAATTAATTTTCTTGGATATGAAGTGTCGAATGGTTGTATTACACCCGATAACCCAAATATTGCAACCATCAAGAGGTTAAAACCACCAACCAATGTTAAAGAGTTACAACGCTTTTTGGGATCTATTAATGTTTATAATAAATTCATTCATAAATATGCTGAGGTTAGATATCCTCTAAATAATTTGCTAAAGAAAAATGTTCCTTATGTATGGGACCAGGACTGTCAAAATTCTTTTGAAAAATTAAAAGCAGCTCTAATTCAAAAACCTATCTTAAGATTGTGTGATCCCAAAACACCTTGTAATTTATTTGTAGATGCATCAAGTCTTGGAGTGGGATGTGTTGTGAAACAGGCTGATGAAAATGGTATTTTGCAACCCATAGCATATCATTCTAGAAATCTTCGCGACTATGAAAAAAATTATGCAATTACTGAACTCGAATGTTTGGCAATCGTGGATGCTCTAGATAAATTTTACCATTATCTACACGGTCAAAAATTTGTCATTCATACAGACCATGCGGCTCTCACTTGGCTAAAAAATGTTAAAAACTTAAGAGGACGTCTTTTCCGCTGGTCCCTTAAACTGAGTATGTTTGACTACGATATTAAATATAAAAAGGGCTCCACTAATGTAGAGGCTGATATGCTGTCTAGATTACCTGTTTCAGAAGACCCCCCACATCATACCCATTTACTCAACTTGAATGATATCAGAGAAAATCAGAAAAAAGAAAATGTCAAGGTAGATGGTAAAAAATATGTTGAAATTAATGATGTTATTGTGATTAAAAAGAAAAGTTTGTATAAGATTGTCGTCCCCATGGCTTTACGTTTACCCCTCTTGGAAAAAGCCCACACAGATTTTGGACATCCTGGAATTTATAAGATGATAAATTTAATTACAAATCAATATTATTGGCCTAATCTTAATAAAGATATTGAAAATTTTGTAAAACATTGTCATACCTGCCAAATCAACAAAAAAAGTAGGCAAAAAAGATTTGGTTTGTTGCAGCTCATGCCCCCAACGGATATACCTTTTGAATGCTTGGCATTGGACTCTGTTGGCGGATTTAATCATTATAATTCGGCAAAGAAATAGCTGCATTTGGTCATAGACCATGCAACTCACTATGTGTGGGGTTTCGCGTCAAAAAGTGTAACAACTGAAACTTACACAAACATTTTGAAACAATTATTTCAAACTCAAGTACCAGAAAAAATACTTACTGATAGAAATGGAGCATTTACAGCTTCTAGATTTAAACGTTTTCTTCGTAATTATAATGTCAAACACCGATTAACCTCCAGTCATCACCCGGAAACGAATGGGAAAATTGAGCGTTTGAATCAAACTATTGTCACCAGATTAAAATGTATTGTAAATTCATCACCAACTAAATTACCTTGGACAAAATTTTTAGATGAAGTATTGTACCAATATAATGCTACTCCGCATTCTGTAACTCAGTTTCCACCTAGTTATCTGCTGTTAGGAAAATTACCTTATGATCCTCTTTTGCCAGATAATGATTATTACCCTCCTGTTGAAGAAGCTAGAAAATTAGCTAAGGAAAGAACAATAGCTTACCATGAAAAAAATAAAATCCATTACGATGCTCGTTTTCTTCCTGTAAAGTTTAAAGTTGGTGACATTGTAATGTATGAAGAATTCCACTATCCTAATACACGTAAATTGACTCCACCATATTCTGGACCATATACTATCTTAAAACAACTATCTGATGTAAGTTTTGAAATTGATAAACCCAGTATACATTTTAAGAGAAATTCTGAAATAGTGCACGCCTCCAAGTTGAGATTCTATAACCCTCCTCAAAATTTAAAACTCTACCATGAATAACCCCCGTCTATTTCTTTCATCTTTCAATTTTTTATTTTTGCTTTCCTATCGTCCCTCTATCATTTTAGTGTTTGGTTGAGGACCCAGCTGGATGTTAATTTAAAACCCAGCGGTGTAGTTGGCGGAGCAGTTTTAAAGTACTGCTAACCTTTTTATTTTTTTTTATTACTTATACAATGACAAAACTAGGAACACGTTAGGGGTCCTCCGCTCCGTGGCCTCCCGTCTATAGTCGAACTGTTTTCCCATTTTCTCTTTCCATGTAGAATGGAGAATTTGGCAAAACTGCTTTGCTTTCCCTCTGTAGGTGATTATCGGGCATCCACTTTTCCTTTTTCCTTGTGCAAGAGACACATTTTTTTTGGATGGTAATCACCTCAGAGTTTAGAAATCCATGTCTCACTGAGCATGGTGGAAAGGATAGCCTAAATTTTTTTTATTTTTTGGTTAGAATTTCCTATTTTTACAAAGTTTTCAAGTTCAATATTTTTTTCTCTCCTGAGAATAATTCCCACTAGTGTCCTATAAGCCCAAAGATGCTTGTAAGTAGATATTTTGGAGTAGTAACAGACCTTGTAACTGCTCATATGACATTTTCATGTTTGTGTTGTTTTTATTACATTTATAGTAATTGTTTTGTCCTATATTTACAATATATTTGAAATATCTTTTATGCTATATTTTTTAAATTTAATGTTTTGAATAAGTGTTTATATCATGTTGAAGTATTTTTATAAGTTTAAGTGCATATTTTAATTGTTTGTGTTTGTAAATAATATAAGTAATCGCCATATTATATTTCTGCTTTAAAGTATCATATTATTTAGTTTTTATTGTATTGTATGTTTGAAGAAAGGTGCAATGTTTCCCTTTCCTGATGAACCAAATATAATCCACGAACAATTCTAACAGGACATATTGGTTAACAGAAACTTTCGAAATGTGCTAAAAGACTTTAAAAAAATAGCACACAATGTTCTCGCGAGAAATGTTCAATTTTTTTTTGCTGCAGCTGTGTGTTTTGTTTACAATATATGTCATATGTTTAATCTTCAGTGTATATCATCAAATAGTACCAGTATTTTATGTAAAAGTAAGCCCAAGCAGTTTGAGAGTCTAATTAGAATTCCGTAGAAAAAAAAAAAAATTCGATAGCCTAGTTTAAAATGTGTTTAACTTATGGGGTTGAGCCCCACAGCCCTTGCTGGCAAGTACTGTGGCGCTCATTTTTAAAGGGGGGGGGAATGTGAAATGAATGTGAAAAGGTATGAAAGAATATTGAATGTGAACGAATGTGGATTGATATGAAAGGATAGTTAGTTAAACCCATTCCAAATCAAAAACTAAAATATAAAAATTCAAAGTTTAAAATCCCTAAATCGTGTGTCAAAATTTTAAAGTTTTGCCTTCATTTCTAGTTGCCCCTGTAACTTAACTTTCCTTACGATACATTTATTACGAACAGATATCAATTTTGAATCCTCGTTAAGATTAAAAGTGCTGACGGTAGCGCATCTCTCTTCTCCCGGTGGCTACATCTTGCATGTTAATTATCTGGGCTGCTTACCCAGATATGAGTCAAAAGTAATTAGCCAATTAAATGACATTATTTCATAAGTTGCAAAGCGGTCCCTAGCGGTGGTCCGGCCGTATATAATGTCAGGAGCACGTTTTTTGAATGGCTTTTGACTCTAATCACTCTCCACAAAAACTACGGCCAGTATTCTTCGAAGTGCGACGGCATCCTTGCCGTTGTAAGTCCGGCAATTCGCCGAAATATGAACGATAAGACGATGTTTCCCCGGTAAAAGACTCTTCAAACTGTCCCCTGGGCCTAGCTTATGAAGAGACTTGTAATTAATTGGAATAAAAGCTAGTTCCCAGGAAAATGCCTGCTTATTTCTCCTACTTGTGCACGACTACATTAACGATGGATATCTATTACTGGGATGTGTGATAGCGGTGATCGACCGCTCGTTACCGAGAGATCGATGTGTGTTCGTTATATCGAGGTGCGCCCGTTATACAGAGATATATATATATATTGGAACGATCTTTCTAAAAATGAAACTTTTATGCAGTTTTAATCGAAAAAATAATTTTCAGTAAAAATGGTCGCCTGGTACCTTTCAAGCAGAAAAATGTGAGAAAACCTTTCTTTCTATTCGCTTAAGAATCTGTACTCACAAAAAATCCCTGACGGCTCGTACTACAGGCACAGGTAGATTTCGAAGACGCTGACCGTGGGGCGCCTGTTTGTTGGGAATTGCGGAAGAAATGACCTTTTTGCCATGATGCGGCATTTGGAAACGCCCACTTCGAAACCTAACTTGTTTGCAGGCGGAGCCGGCAGGGATTTTTTTTGTTTTCTTTCTTTATTTCTTTATTTATTTTTTGCTATAAGGATTGGTCCTATAAAAAAACTTGTCAATATAAAAGTTTTAGATAATATTAAGAGGATTTATAATAAATTTAAGCGGATTTGATATTTTGTGAATGGACGAAGTTATGAATTTTTTTTCTTCTAAACCCCCCTCCTTTTCCCCCCTTAGGGCCATTTTAATGATATCAAAAATCTGTCCTCCATGAATTTTTGGCCCTTTTCCTAGAGGCGGGTTTTTCTGTTTTCACAAAAAGCCCCCCATTCCCCTCCCCCCTGGTTCGATTTTGCCCATGAACGAACTTGACCGAGATTTTATACCCCTTGATTTTATGTATCCGTGGAAAGAGATTTGTGCAGAATTATTGCAGTTATCGTGTCCATAAAAAAGTGACATAGATAAAGTTTTGAACTGGGAGTGGTTTTGTGTTCTGGGAGTCACGATCGGCGTAGATCTGCAAAAATTCCAACTTAGGGGAGAATGTAATAGGTAGTATTTTTTACGAAATCTACCAAAAAAAAAACTTATGGACTGTTACAAACGAACCTCAAAAGAACAGACTACAGAAATGCAAATGAAACATGCAAACCCGAAAAAGGTAAAGACAATGAATGCTTACTTTCATTTTTAAACAGTCCGCGAAAAAAAGTAAAGGAATAAGTAAACAAGATGCGCCAAAGAGAGCAGGTGTTTCATTTATCTTTATACCAAGTCCATCTTCATTTACAGGAAGAAAGGGGGGGGGGGCATAACACGTAGAAGCCGACACTGCAGCAGCTATGTGAAGGCTCGCCGAAGCAATGAGCAGGTTGGGTGATTCGCCATCTTGGGTCACAACCGACTTCAGCACCGGCCAAGGAGCTCTTGTTTGTTAGCATGAACTTAGAAATAGACAGACAGACAGCGCCCACCCTAGGGACCAGCTTATAGCTAATGGCCAGGACGAACGCCTAAGCCTAGAGAGGGACAAATATTTCTATTCTACAATAATTACAAATTAAACTACAATATTACAAAGTATAAACGTTACCCAATTTTGCCACAAGGCTGGGCGAATGTTAAAATTATTACAATAATTGATATTTTACATAAACTTTAGTTATAGTTATTTATATAGCATTTTGAGATAAACATTATAATGACAATTCTTTACAATTGTACATTTTGAATGCATTAATACGTATACAATAACATTTAGAGTCATAATATATTTTTTTAAATGATTACAATATATGATTACAATATAAAATTCAAACAATTTTATTTACACACAATAACATTTTGAAATACACTATATGCAGTGACCTCTCACCCGAGGACTTCTAACGAAATCGTGTTAATATCGAGTCGCGATTTTGGAACTAAATGGCAATCAGTGTACAGCTGTGCTAAGATAGCGCCACCTACAAATAACAGATACACTCTTTGTATGATTGTCAAACATTTGAAAAGTCCGTTAAACTTTCAATAGAGCGTCCTATTAATTTTCCTTTTAATTATGAAATGACGTCCTATTAAACTATTTTCTGTATTTACACATACTCATACTAATTGTATTATTGAGAAATGTTTGAAAATTTCCGTTTTATGACCTATAGGACATCCTATTCATCTTTTTTCAATGTGTGACACTTTTTAATTCATTTTCATTTTTCACGTGGAAATCTTTCCATAGAAAATGAATTATCGTAGAAAGAATTTTAGTGTGGATTTTTAAGGGTTGGCAACTGCTCTAACGAAAAATGTTTCAATTGAATAGGAAAAGGCTGTTAGATTTTTGGTGTTTTATATCTGTATATTAAAATAATACGATTTTTTCAAATTTTATGATTTTGAGCTTCATAAAACGTATTCAGCTATGAGTACACAAAATTTCAACTCTGTAACTTATACAGACTTTCTGAGAACCGGCTCTGTGACAGACAGACAGAGAAGCGAGACGAATAGGGTTTCGTGAGATGAACGAAACCCTAAAACAGCGAAAAGGAAACATATTTATTTTACAACCAGATAACACTATTTCTGACGAATTGTTCCACGAATTGTAAAAACGTTCTATTTATGACCATTAAAAATTTCGGAGGGTTTGGACAACAAAAGTTTAAAAAAAAAAAAAAAAAAAAAAAACTACGAAAGGATACTTAGTCGGATGTGTCAATCCCAAAACTTTCTTCTATCTCGCATAACACTAAAAAGAATCAGCACCAATTTTATATCAAGGTCTAACTGAAACTCAATTTTTATTAAATTCCGTGCATTATTTTTTGAGATAGGACTATCGCTCAAATCGTGCCAATCCTGCAAAAGGCTGCCTAGCAACGCCAACTGCAGGGCGATTTTTACCAAAAACGAATCAGCACCCATTTATATCAGAAACTAACTGAATCTAAAGTTTTATTAAATTCCGAGCATTCGTTCTTGAGATAGAGCGCCCACAAAATTTTTGTCACAGACCGAGTCACAGATAGAGATTTTCTAAAAATAGTCCAATCGTGTTCAGGACCTTCTAAAAGGTATCAATCCGTCGAAAACCGGAAGTCGAAAAATTTCATGAATCAATGCTTTCTAAAACAATAAAATAAAAAAGAAGAAAATGTTTTCTTACGATTTCATGATTTTGTCATTAAAGATAGAAATTCATACAAAATCGGGTGAAACATATAAAATAATTCAAATTTGAGGTTTATTTAAGGTTTTATCACGGAACCGGGCAACGCTGGGCGTGTCAGCTAGTGATAAATAAATATTCTAACGAAATAATAGTGTTGATATCGAGTCGCGACTTTGGAATTTAATGGCAGCTGGCGTACAACTGAGCTAATTTCATTTCTATTTCTATTCATATAATGAAATGATATACCTAAATAAACATTAAAAATAACCACGACGCAGTCAAAATTCATTTTCAGCCATTTCTCTACGTAGCTGGCAAAGTGTGCGAGCCCTGTACAGGATCTACCATCTCGTAATAGACTGAAAAATAATTAAGTTTTAAAATACATATCACAACTGAAAACGTACATCCAAAATTTTTTGAGTGTCTCTGTAAATAAACGATAAATTGACGCATATCAGTGATGGGTATCCATTTCATTATGTTTAAAACATTGTAACATCTTTAAAAAGCACTGAAAACAATTTTCCCCACTGACCCTAATTTAACAAAAAACTTTGGAGTGCCCCTGTAAGCGAACTATAATTTCTACTTATTCTATACGCTAGAGAAATCATTTTGTCGTTCACCTCACTCATGCATAACAATTTCATTATGTTTGAAACAGTGCAATGGCATTAAAATGCATTCAAAACAATTTTGACCCATTGACCTTATTAAGGTCAATGGTCAAATGTAACAGTGTCAAAGTCAAATGTATCAATGTCAAATGTACATTGACCTTAAAACGGAAACGAAAGTTAAAAACCTACTGTCAGATTTTCCCTGACAGCTGCAAGCTTAAAAACTATTGTTATGGGATATTATCTTATTGTGTGCGTATTTACTGTGCACTGTAAAGCTTTTCCTAACTGAAATCTTAATCCGAATAGGGGAGCGACCTGATCTGTGTTGAAAGAATGTTTAGTATAATGGAAGAAGTTTTTCTTTTGTGATTGTAAGTGCATAGATAAGACAGATTTTACCCATTCACTAAGATGAAAGATCCATCATAGGGGATTACGAGCTGTTAAGCAACCCTTGCAAAGAGGGGAGCAGACCCGTTTACGAAGGGTTCTCTGGTGAGGACCGGAGAGAGTGAGTTAGTTTGAACGTGGGAGTGAAGTACACAGAAAGTATTTTCTGTATTTTTATTTAATGTTGAACCGGATAATCTATATCCGAGTTTGTAAGTGTAAATAGTGTAAATAAAGTGTTAGTTTAAGTTTAATTGAAAGAGTTCGTCTTTCTCCCAACATACCTCTCATAACGTGACCGATATCACGTAGTCATATCGGTGGTAGCAGCATACTAAAAATACCGGATTATTCTTCGAAGTTGGGTGGACGTAGAGGGAATCCGACACCCACTTTCAGCAATGATCGCTCATAGACAGTTACTGTAACCGAATTATTTTGTGGTCCCCTGTAAATGAACTATAAACACAGTGCCCACCCTACTTTTTAGCAAGAAACTTATAGTGTACCTTAGTAAATGCATATGAATTTCATTATGTTTGATACAGTGAAACAACATTAAAATAGACTACAAACAATTTTTTTCTGTTAGAAAATTGTTACAGAATTCTTTTGAGTGACCCTGTAAATGAATAATAAATACTTTGCATCCGATGTTCTACAGAAAGGATGTTTTAGTAGCTTCATAAATGCATATCAATTTCATTATCTTTGTAATGTTGTCGCATCATTAAAATGCATTTGTAACGATTTTTTCTTTTTTAGCTTAATATAACGGAATTTTTTTACTATCCCTTTAAACGAACTATACATGCTACATTCATTTTCAGTACCGAACAGAACATTAAGGTCTGTCTCAAAAGTTTAAGCACAAGCATAAAATGTCGATTTTCAAAGAATTATAAAAAGTTAGAATGAATAGCATTTTTTTTTTTTTTTTTTTTTTTTTTTTTTTTTTTTTGCAGATTTCGCAACATTATTTAAATAAATGATATCAAAAGTAGAAAAAATAAATTACATAATTGTAAAAAATATAATTAAAAAAATGTAAAAAGAAAACTGTCTCAAAAGTTTATGCACAATGTCAAAAACAACCAGATTTATAATTTTTACAGAACTTTTACTTGCAAATTATTTTTCCGTGATTTCGGATTAGTTCAAATAAACGTGCGTCCATTGAAATCATTAGTTTTTGTAAGGGTTTTTGGTGATAAAGAGTACCATGCTTTCTCAATAGCCTCTTGGAGTTCTTCAATAGAGTCATACTGCTTTCCATTTCCGTAAACCTGGCGGGTTAAAATACCCCAGACAATCGGGTTTAAGTCTGGACTTAAAACTGGCCAGACAAGAACTTTAACATTTTTCTGAAAAAGCCAAAGTTTTGTAGAATGTGATACGTGGATAGCACGTGTGAGGCATTGTCTTGTTGAAAAGTCCAGTGAGGACCCCAAATGTCACCGAATGGAAGCAAATGTTGGTTTAGCGTCTTTTAATACTTTTTTAAATCTTGTCTTCCTTTTAGAAAAAGCATGAGAGGTCTGACCATTGAATCCAAATGGCCCCCAAACCATAACCGATGTAGCGCCTTGCTGCCTGCAGAAAAATGCCCTTGGTTCCTTTCGTAAATCATGCCAATACGCGTTCCAACCATCAGTGCCATCTAAATTCCACCTTTTCTCATCGCTGAATAAAACAGTAAGGACATGTGTTTTTTTAGCCCAGTTCATCCTTGCCTGTTTGTGATGTAATTTGAAAGACGGTTTGCGAGCCATTTTCTTTAGTATGATGTAATCACACTCTTTAATACGTCTATGTACAGTGGACACCTGTACACTGAGATTATTTTTAATTTGCCGTATGGACATATTTTGTCTAGATACCAATCTCCGCATTCTCAGTCGTCATACGTGGTCGTCCACATCTTGGTTTCCGCTTAAAATTATCATTTCTAGAGAGTACTGGATATATAGCTCGCTTTGATCGATTTAAAACTTTTGCAATTTCAGAAACAGTTTTATTTTGCGATTTCAATTTAAGAACTTTCAAAATCTCACATTTTGTGAATTCTTTACCCTTTGGCATTTTTAAAACGAGAGGAAATATTTTCTCCACCTTTTATACTTTTATAAAAGTGCAATATGATGTCATACAACGTCATTACACACGGCCAATCCCGTGTTTCTAAAAAAATTTGCATAAAGTGCTTAAACTTTTTTCTTCAAGAAAAAAGAAAAATTAAATAAAAATAAATATGTTTTATTTTAACCACCCAAAATGGCTTATTTTATTTTATTTTGATTAAATGTCGAGTATTTATTGTAAATTAGCATAAAATATTTTCTTCTTCAATTATTTTAAACCAGATTTGCAGAGTGCTTAAACTTTTGAGATAGACTATATAATCAAACATTATAATCAATTACATAGGAATTCGATTACATCTAAGACGTAAGTGCTCGCATAGAACAGTTTTAAAAAACAAACAAATTTAAAAGGGCGAAAGCGGGAAAAGCGTTCTAAAAACGTTCTAAATTACGTTTTCTATTGAATTGTGGAGTAGAAACCTGAAATTAGATAAGGCTGCTGCTTTTAAGACGCAAGTATACGCACAGAACACCTTTTTAAAAAAATCGAAATTTAAAAGGGTGATTTGGCATGGTTGTTACTTTTAAAATACAAATGCTCGCTAAGAATGGTTTCTAAAAAAAAAAAAAAAAAAGGTAGAAATGAGCGGAAAGCGTTCTAAAAAAGTTCTAAATTACGATTTCTATCGAATTTTACATAATATTTGTTAATTAGTAAATTTCACATCCATTTCAAAAAAGCATACAAATACCCCTTGACATGTTTCATCAGCTAACGCGTGCAAAGCCCCGCGTTTTGTTAGTTTAAATTTTTTTTTAATTAAATGAAGTGAACAATAAAGATAAAGTGCACTGTTAAAAAAAATCTGAAATTCACGGGTATTTTTTTCCTGAATTTCACAGAAAAAGTCCTTTTTTGCTACAAAAGGGTATTTTCCGTTAAAAAACAGAAAATTGTCTCATATTTCCTGAAAACAACGGAACGTTCGGAGAGGAAAGGGGCCAACGGAGATATTCCGTTATCTTATCTGCTGCATATTTATTTTCAATGTTTAAAAAACTGACATGTTGTTGCACAGAAAAACTAAAAATTTAATAAATAAAAATTTCGAGTTTATTAAAAAAAATAATAATAATAATAATAATAATAAATAGTACTTTCAAATTAAAAAAAAAGTAACAATTTTCCCATTTTTTTAAATTGTTTGCAATTTATTTTTTTAAGTTATAAGAAAATATTCGCACTTAAAATATATTCTAAACAAGCAGATTAATATATATATATATATATATATATATATATATAATAGTTAAAATAGTTAAATTAAGTGAAAAAAAAATCGATTTTACTCAAAAAAGCAACATACAAAAATAACGCTTTCAAATAAAAAGAAAATAATAATATTTTTCTCTTTCCTTTAAAATTATTCGCAATTTAATATTTAAAGTAATAAAAAGCACTCGCACTGAAAATATATTCTAAGCGAACACCATTTAAAAAATATATAATAGTTGAAAAAAAAAAAAACTTTTCTTAAACAAGCAAACATTTTTTTATCGAATTTAATTCAAATATAATATTTATATTTTACATCTAACAATCAAATTAAGAATATATATATTAATTCATGTTTTTATCCTGTATTAATATTACAATTTTAAAACATCAACATCATCTCATAACGTCATAACGATATCTCTCCGCAATTAACTTCAAAATTACCAAGCTTCTAAACCCCAAATTATGTCAGTTCAAAACCACCATTTTAAGAATTGCCATATGATCCTTTCAAACTGCTGCTCTAGCAAGTGCCCACTGGTCAAACCGGCAAGACGCTGGACTCGAGTCACTGTCACCCCTGGTTCAAAACCCAGTTCGACCAGAATATGTTCTTGACGTATATCACATAGTAATAACTCCCGCTATAGGCCATAGATGGCAGCACCAAATCAGATGTAAAATATTTTTTAAACCGAGTTGATCTATAACGGAAAATTCCCTTTCCTGTCAGTGCTACGAGGAATATTTCCGTGAATTCTGAGAGCGTTAACGGAAAGTTACCGCTTCTGCAAACGGAGATTGTCCTTCTTTTATCTTTCAAAACGGAAAATCTACTAACGGAACGGAAAAAGTCCGGCTACTTTGCTGCCAGTAGTTTTACCGTGAATTTACGGATTTATTTTTAACAGTGTGGGACATTGTTGTTGCACGGGTTTATTTTATATTTATGGTTAAAAATCAAAATTGAAATGTTTAGAAGAAAAAAAAACACCATCGGTTGATCGAAGCTGTGGTAATTCATGTGTAGAATAAAAGGTATGCTTTGTTATACTAGATTAAATTATATTTTAAATGAATTCAATTTATTTATCTCTGTTTCATGTTTTTTAAGAAGCGGGTGACGTCACCCTCTCATGCAGTTAAAATACAATTATTTTTTTTTTTTCCGCGTGTGCCTTTGGCTGTCTTCGATTAGTCTTTTACTGTAATGTTTATGGAATCAATGAGATGCTATTCTGGCTTGACTGATGTTGTTTGCAGATACTTTCTATACTTAATTTTTCTTTAGAAGTTTAAACCTGTATCTAAAAAAAATATTAGATATTGCTAAAAAGTATTTAACTGCAGTGCGAAATCATCGCACGTATCCACTGATTTATTAGCTCTCAGGCTTTGATAGCCTGTGAGCTAATAAATCAGTGGATGCCCGTTCTGTATGTATGTACGTATGTATGTACGTAACGCGATAACTCTTGATAGAAATAACTGTTTTACTTATATTTTGTTTATAGGTTCATTGTGATAAGGCGCTTCCCTGATTAGTTTTGGGGATTCATTGGTTAAGTATAAAGGGGGGAAACGGGGGCTAATCCCCCCTTAATTTAGATAAATGGGTTTTTCATGCATAATTATCCGATTTTCTACAAATTTTGTATATAGATTTATTGTTGTAAGGCGCTTCCCTAATTAGTGTTGGGGGTTCATTGGTTAAGTATAAAGAGGGAAACGGGGGGGGGGTGCTGATCCCCCCCTTAATTTAGATAGATTGGTTTTTCATGCAGAATTATCCGATTTGCTTCAAATTTTGTATATATGTTGATTGTAATAAGGCGCTTCCCTGATTAGTTTTTAAGGTTCATTGGCTAATTATGCTAATTATAAGCCTGGGGGGATGACGGGATAATCCCCCCTTAATATATTGTCGATTTCTTTATTTTTCGAGGGGCTTATTTCAAATTCTTTGAAATAAGAGTATAATATACAATTAGTGTGAATAGCCTGTGAGCTCAATGCCCTCAGTTTAAGGGGCTACTTCACTCAGACGAAAACACCCGCTCGCTAACGTTAATCCTCTGGAGGAAATTTTTGAAGATATCTCGTTCGCATTTCAATATTTTTAAATGATTTTTTTGCATTCGATAGTTGAGGTCAATCTCTATGCACGCTCCTTTCTACTTTTTCGATTTGGATTACAATTTTTTTTTTATTAAGAAACTTTCACTTTCGAAACCGGTTTTGAAAGTGAAAGTATCCTCAAAAAAAAAAAAAAAAAACTGCAACACAAATCGAAAAAGTAGAAAGGAGCGTGCATAGAGATTGACCTCAGCTATCGAATGCAAAAAAAATCATTTAAAAATATTGAAATGCGAACGAGATATCTTCAAAAATTTCCTCCATAGGATTAACGTTAGCGAGCGGGTGTTTTCGTCTGAGTGAAGTACTGGGCAGTTTTCTTTTTATATTATACTGAACTGATGCGGGGAGCTCAAAGCAACAAGATGGCTGACCTTTATTAGACCTGCATTTCAAAGCTCGCTCCTCCCGCTCCCACCTGTCAGTGTGTGTAACACTTTCGAACAAAAACTTCTCTCCAACTCCTCTCCCCCTTTCTGCTCTTCTTTTCCTCCTGCAGCAGTTTATAAAGTTGCGGTTGCGACTCTAGGATTATTAACTTTTTTCCTTTATTTCTTTCTCCACTGTTGCGTTTTGTAGCGTTCGCTCCATTTGCGTTTCTGATTTGTTTCGTGGCTTCATTAACAAACAACACAGATGAGAAACAACATCAGGTTGCGCGCCAAATAGGCGTAACTTATTCTCCCGCCATTTTTTTTTAATGCTTGTTTTATGTTTTCCTTCTACTATTTATGTTCTGCTCATTTAGAGGTGTTGTTCTTTAGAATGGGAATTAAAAACAAGAACGAAAACTCATGCGTCAAGCGTAGATTATGTAGCACTTCCTACAATACTTTAACCCTTTGTATCACCGCATTATATACAGGGTGATTTTTTTTAAAGTTGTGAAAGTAAAATCGTATAACGAAAGAACCACTGATCCAAATGACCGGAAATTTCTCCAGTATGCTCCCAAAGCAATGGGAATTTTTTAGGCATGGTTTAAAAAAAACTTAAAATCTCACCGACAGGTGGCGCTGTATATGCAGTAAAGTCGGGAGAGGAGCTTGTGCAAGACACACGCACAGTGGATACTCTTCACTCTGTTGTGGAACATGCTGATTCACGTTTCCAACTCGTAGCTGAAAACATTGGACAGCACATTGAAAATCTTATGCGTTAGTTGCGCAGTTCTGCACGAATGTTTTACTCCCTATTTTTACTTCATTCTGTTTCTGCAGATGTTTGCAGTTCCTTTTCCCAATTACTGCATTCTGTTTGTTTTTGATATGCGTAATAAAGTTTTCTTTTTCTCAAAGTACCGTCCATTGTTTTCCTCCCACTGACGATATTCTTTGTTTCTGTTAACTTACAGCGCCATCTGTGGGTGCGATTTTAAGATTTTTTTTAATCACGCCTAAAAAATTTCCATTGCTTTGGGAGCATATTGGTGAAATTTCAAGTCATTTAGATCAGTGGTTCTTTTGTTAATGCGTTTTACTTTCAGAACTTTAAAAAAAGTCACCCTGTATATCTGTAACGTACACTCTAAAAAAAAAAAAACGCTTAAAATTACAGCAAAATTTGCTGTAAATTTATGCACCCAAATTGGCAGCCCATTTTACTGTAAATAGACAGCAAAATAAGTCTTAAATATTATTATGTTTGGAATTTTACAGCAAACTGTGCTTCAGACATGCTAATTTTACTGCAAATAGGACTGTAATCATACTAACTGTTACAGCAAAAAATGCTGGTGATTTGGGTGCATAATTTTACAGCAAATTATGCTGATATTTTTGTCGTTTTTCCTGACAGTGTACACCAAACGTCAATGAGGAAAAGGCGATTCTAGGTAGATTTCGTAAGAAATACTACCTTTTACATTCTCCCCTATGTTGGAATTTCTGAAACATTTTTGCAGATCTTCGTCGATCATCACTCCCAGTACCCCAAACCACCCCCAGTTCAAAACTTTATCTATCTATATCACTTTTTTATGGACACGATAACTTCCATAATTCTGCACAAATCTCTTCCAAACTCATAAAGATCAAGGGACATAAAATCTCGGTCAAGTTCGTTAATGGACAAACACCAACCAAGGCGAGGGGGGGGCCTTTTGTGAAAAAAACATAACTTTTTAATTATGATACGTATAGAATCCGTTTAAAGTTATTACTACTTCTTTGAAAAGGACCGAAAACTCATGTGTGGCTGATTTTAGATATTACTAAAAATGGCTTTAAAAGGAGGGGGGGGGGAATAGGGGTTTAAAAAGAAAAAAATTCATAACTTCGTCCATTCACAAGATATCAAATCCGCTTAAATTTATTATAAATCCACTTAATATTATCTACAACTTTTATATTGACAAGTTTTTTAAAAACCAATCCTTATAGCAAAACAAAATATAAAAACAAAAATATCGCTGCCGGTTCCGCCTACAGACACAGGTACATTTCGAAGTGGGCGGTCCCAACTGCTGCATCATGACGAAAGCCTTTATACCTAAATTTATATGTATTTTTATAATTCCTTAAAGTAAAATTAAATAATTCAATGGAAACGAATGAGTCAAGTTAATTAATAATATTTAACTAATTATGTTATCATAGTTTTTGTGATCAAGTATTCCTGTGCTTACTATCTGGTAGTGGATTATATCGGAGCACCCCAAGTTATTATTATTGAGAACTGATCTCTACACTAGCCCGAAAATGAAGGTAAGCAAAACCAAAGCAAAACCTTGCATGCACAATCCAGTATTTTACACAAAAACTGAAATGGTATGGTAGCTGTTGTTTTGTAAACGAAAAACAGACCAGAACAGTAGAATCCGACAGCGATCCCGAAGAAGAGGAACCTCTCAAACCAGTTGTCTGCTTTTAATAAAATCCGATGGCAAGAAAGTGTCTGTAACCATTCCGGGCGGGACCAATCTGGTCTGCGAATCGACCGTAGTTAAACGCCATGTTAGGCTTAATGATAAACCTATGCTAACATACGACAGCTAAATGACAATATCTTCTACTTGAAATCATGTCTGTTCATCATATTTTCCCTATAAAACATGTCTATCATATCCTATTATAATGTTTTAAGTTCTTAATAAAAAATCGAGATTAAATATCGGAATCCCAGATATAAACAAACGAACACTGTTGCGACCAGTATTGTTTTGGCCCCATCTACTGACTTTAAAATGTACTTTTCTGCAATACAAACCTCTTAGTAATAAAATCTTCATGCTGTTTTTTTGTATGAAGTCTTATAAAAATGGAACGAAGATCAACAATCCGTTATTTTTGACGGGGGTTATATACTAGTTGCAAAATAAAAAGCTTTAGAATACATTGGTGAACTAATGATCTATATTTAGTCTTTGAATGAAACTACAGATATCGAAAATAATATGCTATGTTCCTTAGAGAAAAAAAAATTGATTTCAGAAATCTGCCATCAATCAAAAATGGACGACCTCAAGCCGGTATGGAATTGTATAATTAAATACTACGTAACATACTTACTTACCATACTTTCATTAATTTGTCATCCACTTTATGAATTCCAATTCTTATTAGATAATTAGCCGAAATATTAATTAAACACCTATCTTGTGATAAAGATCATATACATGTTTTCATTATTATTCTAAACTTATAGTTCCCTTATATTTCCTAAATATTAATTTATTTTTTACTTAAACCCTTTCTATTTTAAAGATTAAAAGTAATTTCATTTCATCAAATACATTAGAGATTATTTTCTTTCATTTTATGACCTGTCATTATTTAACCTCAAAACCGTAACTTCCTTTCCAGCATATAAATGCAGCTGCAATTATTCAATATGTACGTTAGATATTTTGATTTATCCTTTTAACATTATTCTCTATCTGGAAAATTTAATGATAATTATAAAATGGTTTTTACATCTGCGCTATTATACCAGCATAACATTAACTTCCTTGTTGTATTTACATGCAGTCTTTGATTACTTTCCAACAGCCAAAATTCTATTATCTCATCCAATGTATTCATGTCCAGAAAATCTTTATGAATTCCGATTCTTATTAAATAATTAGCCGAGATATTAAGTAAAAACCTATTTTGAAAAATGCTACACGGACCAAGGCAGCCTTGCAACTTTGCGACCTCCTTTCAAAGCGTGCTTGAAGTGGTTCCGAAAGCGAAACTCATAAACTGAACAGGTTATATCCTTTATAATGTAATTTTAGTTATAGGTATGCTTATTATATACATTTGGAATTTCATTTTACATTTAATATAAACTCTGTTTAGTAAATCTTTATGAATTCCGATTCTTATTAAATAATTACGCTGGGGTATTAATTAGACAACTATCGAGAAAAATGCTACCCGAACCAAGGCGGCCTTGTAACTTTGCGACCCCTTTTCAAAGCGCACTTGAAGTGGTTCCGAAAATGAAACTCATAAAATGAACAGGTTACATCCTTTATAATGTAATTTTAATTATAGATATACTTATTATTTATATTTGGAATTTCATTTTATATTTAATATAAACTCTGCTTAGTAAGTCATTTTTAAGTGGACCCAAAAGAGACGTATTAACGAGGTTTGATTATGAATTGAATTTGATATTTTAGTCATCTTAACTGTCTAGGTCAGACGAAATAAGCCTATTTTCTTGAAAATCGCTTAAAAAAAAAGTAAAATAGTCTTCATATTCCCTTTTAAAAACTCTCTTTGTCCAAAATGTCAGCAATGACCTCATTGGAAGATTAAAAAAATATATAGACACAACACTACAAACCGCATCCTAGGCTCGTCATCCATCATTTTCTGCGGAGACGACATCATCAAACCGGAATAATTGTACAGAAAAAAAAAATAGAGCTTCAATACGAACAATAAAAATCCTCTTCCAAAATTTCGTATGGTTATAAATCTTAGAAGGAGGAAAAAAAATTATTCGGAACTGCATTTAGAAATAAAGATAGCCAAAAAATACCCCTCCCCCATCTTTTATATTTTTTCTCTGTAAAAAAATGTTTGTTTGTTTTGGATAGGATAAATAATAGAGGAATAAGGAAGATAAATGGTTCTAATCCCCGATTGGCCCGGAATATCTCTGTATTTCCGGCGTCTGCATGAAATAGCGATGAAATAGTTTAATAATTGACCCCTAAACATACAAAATAATGCAACTGATTTCATTGAAGAAGGAAGGGTCGTTCTTTTATGACGCAAGAGGAAGAGTCTATAAAATATGGGGTGTGGGGGATATGGGTTGTAATGTCCTATCTAAAATAGTAAATCGATGATCGTTTGCAAAAATTGTAATAAAGTTCATTAAAAACATAAACAAGTTCGAAAAATCGTATCCCAAGCATAGATGATGAAACATTTCCCAACATACACTGTAAAAATTTGCTGCAGTAACATTACTGCAGCAGAGATTCCAGGCAATGTCCGCAAGAAAACGGGTTTTGTCCCTAGATAAACGGACTTTGCTCTTACATAAATGGGTTTTCCCGTAAAAACATGAAATTTACGGAAATTGACCGTTTATCTTGAAAATGAGGCATTTTCCGTAAAATTACTGCAGCAATACTGAGAATGCCCGTGAATTTACATTTTTTTTTTCTTTTTTTACAGTGTATCCAGAAGGGTTTTACAAAACTTCACAATAAATAATATGTTGAAAGAGAATATCAAAGTAAAACTATTCCTTGGGGGCTACCGTTTACCCCTCATGGATATACATACTATAAAATATGAAAAAAAAAATGTGTAAACTATCTATAAAATGCATCGCTATTCGAACAAAACCCTGGCTGGATGACGTCCTAAACTTTAAAGGCTCTATCACTGAATTGAGTAAAAGAAACAACCTCAATTCCAAAATTGATAATCCTATTAACGAAGAGTTCACTGCGTTGGATGAAGCGTCTCTTTTCCAATTAAACTATATAGCTTTGAATTGAAATTGGAATGAAATACAGGGTCACGAAAAATCGAAGCGTGTGGAAACAGGATTATAAATATCTCGGCAACTCATTACCTGATAGACTTCCTTCTTTATGCAAAATTTATGTCTTTTTATTAACACTTTCCAACCTAGTTGAAAAGTGTTTATAACTTCGGTTTGTCTGGCCGTCTGTCCGTGCTCTAACTCCCGTAAATATGCTCGGATTCCTCTGCAATTTTTATATGTTATTGTCGTTATCTATAGCATGTTCCCTATTTCAAAGGAAGTGTGTAGCACTAATAGTTTTTTTACAGGGACACTCCAAAGAATTCCGTTACATTGCGGTCTATGGGGAAAAATCATTTGCGGTTTATTTAAAGAATGTTTCACTATTTTAAACGCATTGAAATTTATGTATATCACTAAGGCGCATTAGAAGAAGCTTAATGTGGAATAGGGTGTGCATAGCACTTATAGTTACTTTACAGGGACAGTCAAAAGAATTCCGTTACATTACGTCTATGGAGAAAAATCGTCTGCGGTTTATTTAAATAATGTTTCACTATTTTAAACGCATTGAAATTTATATATATCACTAAGGTGCATTACAAGAGGCTTACAACAGAATATTGTGTGTATAGCAGTCATCGTTCATTTACAGGGACACACAAAAGAATTCTCTACTGTGTGTTAACAATAATTCCTGGAAGTGCGTTTTAAGTTACTGAACGCGATTTTAATTTTAACTCGCTTTTTGTCTATTACGTGGTGTGTATCAATTCTGTAGATCCTATACAGGGAAGCACAAAAGTTCGCGGACACATTTCCGTTTATTGACAGAAACTCCAGACGGAGAATTTTAAACTGTGCTACGCGTTTCCTAATTGAACTAAAATTTAGCATTGTATGTAGTATATATACAAATCTATAGATCATATACATGGCTGAATAAAAGTATTCGGATATTTTTCTGAATATTGTATATGTTGGAAATTCCTGAAATTACGTTTTTAAATATGTTATGCGTTTTCCAAATTGTTTACTTAGATGTTATCTTTCAGCTTATTACAAGGTATGATTTGTAAAATTATTTTGGAAGCGTTGGAAAGTGTTACATAATCTATGCTTGACGCATGATTTTTCATTCTTGTTGTCTTTTATAATCGCTAATGAAAATGAACCATTTCGAAAATTTGTATATACTTTTTATCAGAACGACTATTTTGTCAGTTCGAAAAAAATAGTTCCGGAGAATCAAGGTGACTGAAATTCAATAAACTTCTTCTCATTACTGCCTACTAAGTATTACACACCCAATTTCAAGTCTATCTCAATTTGTTCGGGCGATAGGGCGATTATAGACACGCACGCAGACAGACGGACGACAATTTTTTTGTTTTTTTCTAAAAATATGTTTTACGGAATCTCCAGTGTCTGAAACGTGTCAATCCGTCAATTTTTTTTTTTCGATTTTTAAAACAATTTCAAGACTTACCCTATATTACGTATGATGGGTAACTAAAAATTGTAAAACATTTGAAATTCCAATTTCGGGAATTAGCAACAATAAGAAAATTATACGAATCTTTTTGTGCAGGCCTGTATAGGATCCATAGATTTGAATACATTACATGCTATATGTTAAAAGTTGGTTCAGTTAGGTAATGCATAGCACAGTTGAATAATTCCTTTCAACAATTTCCATCCATATATACGGAAATGGACTGGAGATCTCTTGTGCTGCCCTGTATAGGATCTAGAGAATTTATACACACCCAGTAATAGGGGGAAATTTTAATGATAACTATAAAATGGTTTTTACATCTGCGCTATTGTCCAAGCATAACATTAACTTCCTTGTTTAATGTAAGTGCAGTCTTTGATTACTTTCCAACAGTCAAAATTCTATTATCTCATCCAATGTATTCATGTCCAGAAAATCTTTATGAATGCCGATTCTTATTAAATAATTAGCCGAGGTATTAATTAAACATCTATCTTGAAAAATGCGACACGGACCAAGGCGGCCTTGCAACTTTGCGACCTCCTTTCGAAGCACGCTTGAAGGGGTTCCGAAAGTGAAAGTCATAAATTGTACAAGTTATATCCTTTAAAATGTAATTTTAATTACAGGTATACTTATTATATACACTTGGAATTTCATTTTACAATTAATATAAACTCTGCTTAGTAAGTCATTTTTAAGTGGACCCGAGAATGACGTACTAAAGAGGTTTGATTATGCATTGAATTTGAGATTTCAGCCGTCTTAACTGTCTGGGTCAGACGAAATAAGCCTATTTTCTTAAAAATCGGATAAAAACAACCTCTTGATATTCCCCCTTTTATGTCAGCAATGACCTCATTGGAAGATTAAAAAAATATAGACACAACACTACAAAACCGCATCCTATACTCGTCATCCATCATTTTCTGCGGAGACGACTTCACCGAACCGGAATAATTGTACAGAAAAAAAAAACTTCAATACGAACAATAAAAGATCCTCTTCCAAAATTTCGTATGGAAAGAATAGGGTTATAAATCTTACAAAGAGGAAAAAAAAATGATTCGGAATTTCATTTAGAAATAAAGATAGCCAAAAAATACCCCTCCCCCTCTTTTATATTTTCGATCTGTAAAAAAACGTTTGTTTGTTTTGGATGAGATAAATAATAGAGGAATAAGAAAGATAAATGGTTCTAATCCCGATTGGCCCAGAATATCTCTGTATTTCCGGCGTCTGCATGAAATAGCAATGAAATAGTTTAATATTTTCCCCCTAAACATGCAAAATGATGCAACTGATTTCATTGAAGAAGGAAGGGTCATCCTTTTATGATGCTAGAGGAAGAATCCACAAGATATGGAGGGGGGGTGTGGTTGTAATGTCCCATCTAAAACGATGATCTTTTGCAAAAATTGTAATAAAGTTCATTTAAAAGATAAAAAAGGAAGAAAACTCATGCCTTCAGCGTAGATGATGGAACACTTTCCAGCACGTCCAGAATACTATGCAACAAAACTTGTACAATATGTTGAAAGAGGAGGTCAATGTAAAACTAGACGTTATTGGGGTCCACCGTAATACTTACCCATCATGGATATACATACTATAAAATATGAAAATAAAACATGCGTAAACTACTTATAAAATGCATTGCAATTCGAATAAAATCCTGGCTTAATGAGGCCCTAAACTTTAAATACTCTATTACTGAATGGCGTAAAAGAAACATCCTTATAATTCCAAAATAGATAACCCTATTCACTAACGGTTTACTGCGTCGGATGAAGCGTCTCATTTCCAATTAAAATACATCTTTGAATTGAAATTTGGATGAAATACAGGGTCACGAAAAATCGAAGAGTGTCGAAAATAGGATTACCAATATCTCGGCAACTTATTATCCGATCGACTTCATTCTTTATGCTAACTTTATGTTTTTTTTTTAGGGTTCCGTTCATCTCACGAAACCCTATTGCTCTCGCTCCGTTGTCTGTCTGTCACAGAGCCATTCCCGAAAACTATGTAACTTACAGAGTTGAAACTTTGTGTATAAATCAGAATATCAGCTGCGAAGAGCTGAAAATATTAAAATTTGAACATTTCGTATTATTTTAATAAATAGAGATAAAAAACGAAAATTATAACAGCCTTTTCCTATTAAATTTAAACATTTTTCGTTATAGCCGATGCCAAAAATTAAAAATCAACGATGAAAATCTTTCTACAATAATTATTTTTCTATCAGACGACTTCCAAATGAAAAATGAAATAAAAAGTTTCACCCATTGAAAAAAAGATTAATATGAAATAAAATTGATGGACGTCATAGTGGTAATAAAACATAAAACGGAAATATTTCTCAATAATACAAAGAGTATGAGTATGTGTATGTGCACAAAACAGATTAATATCACGTCATTAGAGAATTAAAAAGAAAATCTGACGTCCTATCGGAAGTTTAACGGATTTTTCAAATGTTTCAGAATAATACAAAGCGTGTATCAATATGAGTAATAGAGAATAGTAAATATATGAGTTTGATAAACATATTGAATCGTGATAAAAATTCGATTATGGAAATATTTGCATATTTTAACATTTTGAAGGTGTACAACATGTTTAATTTTGAAATATCGCATTTAGTCCGCATGACAGATATTACAGTGAAAGAATATAATAGCGGGCTTAGACCGCTATCGGAATGTTTTAGATATTCGAAAAAAAGAAAAAATAGACCGGTAAATTTTTACTTTATAAAAAAAACATGATTTTTTTTTTGTTGTTGTTGTTGTTGCTAAAGGAAATTTGTTTGAATTTATTAAAGAAAGGATAAAGTGTTTTGAAAGGAATATTAAACGAAACCCTTTGAGCGATCTTCGATCACTCTTACCCACTTGTTTTATTTATTGTCTTTTATAATCACTCCTTAAAATAAACACTTTCGAAAATTTTTATAGACCTTTTATCAGAACGACTCTTTCGAGAGTCCGAGAAAAATAGTTCCAGAGAATCGAGCTGACTTAAATTCAATAAACCTTTTCTCATTATTGCACACTAAGTACATTCTCAATTTCAAGTCTCTCTCTCAATTTGTTCGGGCGATAGGGCGTTTACAGACACACACGCAGACAGGCGGACAGCAATTTTTTTTTCTAAAAATATGTTTTTCGGAATCTCCAAGTGTCTGAAACGTGTCAATCCGTCCAAAATTATTTTCGATTTTCGAAACGATTACAAGAAACTTATACTACGTATGATGGGTAACTAAAAATTGTAAATACATTTGAAAATCCAATTTCAGGAATTACCAACAGTAGTCAGAAAATTGTCCGAATTTTTTTGTGCATGCCTGTATAGGATCGATAGATTTGACCCTATACTACATATAGTGTGCTAAAAGTTAGTTCAGTTAGGTAACACATAGCAAAGTTAAATAATTCCTTTCAACAATTTCCAACAATAAACGGAAATGGACTGGAAATCTTTTTTGCAGCCCTGTATAAAAATCTATAGAATTTATACACACCCAGTAATAGGCAAAAAAATGAGTTAAATTTAAAAACGCGTACCGAAACTGAAAATGCAACTTCAGCCATTATTTTTGATAGACAATACTTTAACCGAATTCTTTGTGTGTCCCTGTACATGAAGGATGAATGCTATATGCACACCATATTCTATAAGTAAGCATGTTGTTGAGCCCCTCAATGATTTATATCATTTTCAGTATGTTTGAAATAGTGTATCATCATTAAAATACGCCACAAACAATTTTTTCCTATCGACCCTAATGTAACGGAATTGTTTTGAGTGTCCCTGTAACCGAACTGTAAATACTACGCACTGCATTTTCTATACCAAACATGCCTAGGTCGAACAAAATAAGCCTATTTTCTTAAAATAGAGTTTTGAAAAAAAGAATAAAAAAAAACAACAAGTAAAATAGCCTCTTCATATTCCTTTTAAACACTCTCTTTGTCGAAATTGTCAGCGATGATCTCATTGGAAGATTAAAAAAATAGACACAAAACTACAAACCACATCTTATGCTCGTCAGCCATCATTTTATGCAGAGGCGAACCGGAATAATTGCACAGAGAAAAAAAAAAAAAAACACCTTCAATACGAATAAAATAAAGATTATACTCCAAAATTTCGTACGAAAGCCCTATCGACGGAGGGAGGGTTATGAATTTTGGAAAGAGAAAAAAAAAATAAAAGTTATTCGGAACTGCATTTAGAAATAAAGGAAAAAAAAAAAACCTAGAAAAGAAAAGAGAAATAATAAAGGATTAAGGAAAATAAATGGTTCTAATTCCAGATTGGGTTGGAATGTCTATATTTACGGGGGCTGCATAATATAGCGATGGAATATAAAATTCCGAACAAATTTTATTGATAGGAGTTCAAAATTTAAAATTTTGTGCTAAAAAGTTAAAACGGGATTAATTTTACTCTCGTGTAAAAATCGCCGCGATACAAAATAATAATAATAATAATAATAAACTCGCTAAAAATCTCTAAAAATTTTTAAAGTCGCAGAGGATAAAATTTACAAATGCGGAATAAAACATTGTGACCGGAATTCTTTTACAAATTTCAAAAATCGTCGCGAAACGCGAAAAAACGGCAAAAAGTACTTTGAAATTCTCGGAAGACAAAATTAACTATACTGGACTTAATGTTTGAAACAGAATTCCTTTTACGAATGTCCAAACATTCGCTGCGGAGCTTGAAAATATATTAAAAATCGCATCCAAAAAAGCAAAAACTTCCAAAAATAGTAGAGGACAAATTTTACTATGTTAGGCTAAAAATTTTTCAACCGAAATATTTTTCCGAATGTCCAAAAATCGCAACGGTACGTGAGAATCCGCATTAAAATTCGCTAAAAATTCAAAAATCGCGGACGACAATATTTACTATATACGGATTGTGATGTTTTACTTCAACTAATAAATTATAGATGGCAGCACCACAAGAATAACTGTAGTCCATCCTTCAGCGCCATCTATAATAATAACTTTGTTTTCTACTGTTTTAGCCATAGAATGTATTCGTAGTCGTCTTCATGTCGTGATGTCTTTTGAGGTTCATTAAATGTGTGAAAGTAATTTATTCGTCCACCTCATTTATGCTACTTACAGGGTGTCCCAAAAATGACTGATGGATTTTAAAATTAAATTACTCGCAAACGGTGACAGATATTAAAAAAATTCTTGCAGGAGAGTTATGTATGATGTCAGGAGTTTTTTTACTGTGATTCTTGATTTTAGTTCGAATTTCAAACAATAGATGGCGCTGACAGCGATTGGCGTTCAGTCGAAGCCGAAATCTACGACCCTCAGTATTGATGCACCGCTACCTGAATACTCGGCCTGAAAGCTGACAAAAATGGTACCTGTCGCAGGTGGATTTTTTTTTTCTTCAGCGTTTGAATAGTCCCTCGAACTTCAACACCAATAATTTCTAAAAGTTTTCTTCGCCTAGTTTTTCTGAGATCAAATAAGTCACAGAAAACTGTTAGATATTATTTGTGTTAAAGTTCGAGGGACCGTACAAACGCTGAAAAAAAAAATCCGCCTGCGATAGCTGCCATTTTTGCCAGCTCGCAGACCTACACTGTAAAAAAAAATCCTGAGGTTACTAAATTTTTTTTAGTATATTTGTATTCTACAGATTTTTTTAGTAACCGGTACTAAAAACCGGAGCTGCTGAATCTTTGAAATATGAGGAAATTGTCGATATTCTGTTAAATCACTTAAGCCTAATAAATTTTGTCAAAGAATAAAATTTCGTAATTAATATCAAAATGAAAATGAATCGATACAAACGTTATAAATTTTGTTCATGATAAGCAAAATGTGAGAAATTCCAATACTAAAGTAAAAGGATTCAAAATTAACCAGAAAATGGCTGTTGGAAATTATATTCCTGAAGCAAAGTGGAAAATTGTTCGCATTATTGCAAGAGAGGGCAAGTTACATCATAGAATTCAGTTTGGTTCAACTATTTGGAAAAGACATGTTGATCAGATAAGTAATGTCGGTTCAAAGGTACATTTAACTAATGATGCAAATTTTGAAGACAGTGATATAGAAAGTCACAGAAGTGATTAACAGAAGTTGTTAATCAAGGTGATTCACAACTAATGCTTCCTCCCATCTACTCCAAATCCTAAACCAGCTGACTCTTGTGTCCCAACTACTCTAAAACCTAGACCAGTTGACTCTGATTTGATACCTCCAGTTTTAAAACCCATGGTTCCAAATAGTTCAGTTGATGATGCTGCAGATTCAGTAAAAACGAATTCTACTTTGTCTTCCCCACAGGTACCTAGACGTTCTAAAAGAATTCGAAGAACTCCCAACCGGCTATATATTAAGTGGGGGGAGAGTTGTGGTGTCTTAACTTCAAATAATAAATTATAGATGGCAGCACCACAAGAATAATTGTAGTCCATCCTTCAGCACCATCTATAATAATAACTTTGTTTTCTACTGTTTCAGACATAGAATGTATTCGTAGTTATGTACGTCTTCATGTCGTGATGTCTTGTAAAAGTAATTTATTATTCTACCTCATTTATGCTTTGTGCAACTTTATTTAATATTAAATATATTATAAAGCTAAAAGTTTGAAACCGAATTCCTATCACGAATGTCAAAACAGCGCCGCGGTAATAAAAGTCCGATTACAAAAGATTAACACGTTTGCACTTAAAATAATATAAATAGTTCAGCATTTGTTTCCCGCTAAAATTCGACAACGAAATTATAACTGCATCAATAAACAAATAAAATAATATAAAAAAAATATTAGAGTTTTCAATTAAAAAAAGATTAAAAAAAGGTAAGGGGAGTCACCTATTTTCTGTACGACGGCAAGTCAAGATTACACAGCCCCTAATTTTCTTTTAAATCGGTTTAAACAAACAAGTAAAATAGTCTCTTAATAAAAACTCTGTTTGTCGAACTTGTCAGAGATGACCTCATTGGAAGATTAAAAAAATAGACACAACACTACAAAACCGCATCCTACGCTCCTCATCCATCATTTTCTGCGGAGACGACATCACCGAACCGGAATAATTGTATAGAAAAAAATACGAGCAAAAAAGAAAACAGATCTTATTCTTAGATTTCGTATGAAAGCCCTATCGACGGAGGAATGGTTATGAATCTTGGAAAGAGAAAAAATAAATGTTGTTCGGAACTGCATTTAGAAATAAAGATAGCCAAAAAATACCCCTCCCCCCTCTTTTATATTTTTGATCTGTTAAAAAATGTTTGTTTGTTTTGGATATGATAAATAATAGAGTAATAAGGAAGATAAATGGTTCTAATCCCCGATTGGCTGGAAATATCTGTATTTCCGGCGTCTGCATACAATAGCTTAATAATTTCCTCCTAAATATAAAAGATAATGCAACTGGTTTCATTGAAAAATGAAGATTAATTCTTTTATGACGGAATAGGAAGAGTCCACAAGATAGGGAGGGGGTATGGGTTGTATAATGTCCCATCTAAAATAGCAAAATGTTGATCGTTTGCAAAAAAATATAACAAAGTTCATTAAAAAGATAAACAAGAACTAAACATCATGCCTCAAGCATAGATTATGAAACATTTATCTGCACATTTGAATATACTGTAATAAAACTTCACCCTTTCATAAGGTGAAAAATGATTATGTCTAAGTAAACAAGTTAAACCAGGCGGGGAGGCCTACCTCTCGTCTTAAGCTCAACTAGCCCCGCCTTTGGAAAACGCATAACACACTTGAAAATCGAATTATCATCATTATGAAAATTGAATTATCATTAATAATCCTAAAAATATCCGAATTATTTTATGCAGCCCTGTATAGGCTGTATGGATTTGTAATATAATACTAAAATTCAGTTCAGTTAGGAAATCTCCTTTCAGCTATATTCGTCGTTAAACGGAAGTGTACTAGGAATCGTTTGTGCTGCCCTGTATACGATCTACACACCAAGTAATAGGTAAAAATTAGTTTAATTTAAAAACTGAAAACGCACTTCCAGCATTTATTATTTTTAGACAGTACTCTAACCGAATCATTTTATGTGTCCCTGTAAATGAACAATAACACACCGTTTTATATATTCAGCATCTTGTAGTGCACCTCAGTGATGTATGCCAATTTAAATATTTTTGCGATAATGTAACATCATTAAAATACACCATAAACGATTTTTCCTCATCCATCCTTAATGTAACGACATTTTTTAGTGTCCCTGTAAAGGAACTATAAATGCTATGCACTCCATTTTCAATACCAAACCTCAATAAATTATATCGATTGCATGACAATCCGTACACATGTACATGAGTGATCACTGATCCGTATACATTTGCACGGACTGACAAATCGAAATCATAAACACTTTTCCAATTTCAACTATGTTGAAAAAATTAGAAAGTAGATTTAACGACCAGAATTCTTAGTCTGAAAAAAACAACGAAAACAATCGTTATGGATTGGTTAGCCCTTATATTTATTATAGCTCGCAAATGATTGAATTTGAAATTTCAGCCGTCTTCACTGTCTAGGTCGGACGGAATAAGTCTATTTTCTTAAAAATGAATTGAAAATAATAATAAAACAAGTAAAATAGTCTTTTAATGTTAAGTTCCCCCCCCCCCCCAAGTCCATATTCGTTTGCTTAAAACTATTTTCGTGTTAGGGTGCAAAACGCCATACTTGGGTGGAAAACGCCATACTTGGGTGCAAATCGGTGCAAAACGTCCATATAATTAGAATTGTATTTTAGTCTTATAGGGGGGGGGGGGGGGAGCTAACTTAATAGACCTCTCTTCATAATCCCTTTTAAAAACTCTCTTTGTCGAACTTGTCAGCGATATGACCTCATTGGAAAATTTAAAAAATAGACACAACATTACAAAACCGCATCCTAAGCTGGTTATCCATCCTTTTTTGCGCAGACAACATCAGCAGACCGGAATAATTGTACAGAAAAAAAAAATAGAGCTTCAATACGAACAATAAAAGATCCTTTTCTAAAATTTCGTATGAAAGCGGGAGAGGGTTATGAATCTTATAGTAGAAGAAAAAAAAAAATGTTGTTCGGAACTGCATTTTGAAATAAAGAAAGAAAAAAAAGAAAAAAAAAAAACTCCCTCATCTTTTATTTATTTATTTTTTTAAACAGAAATGTTTGTTTTGGATGAGAGAAATAATAAAGGAATAAGGAAGATAAATGGTTCTAAGCCCCGATTGGCCGGGCATATCTCATCTCTATTTCCGGCGTCTGCATGAAATAGCGATGAAATAGTTTAATAATTTACCCCTAAACATACAAAATAATGCAACTGATTTCATTGAAGAAGGAAGGGTCATTCTGTTATGACGCTAGAGGAAGAATTCACAATATATGAAGGGGGGGGGGGGATGTATGGTTGTAATGTCCCATCTAAAATAGCAAAACGATGATTGTTCGCAAAAAATATAATAAAGTTCATTTAAAAAAAATAAAAAATCCTGACGGTTCGGCCTACAGGCACAGGTAGATTTCGAAGAATGCAGACCGTGGGGCGTCTGTTGGTTGGGAATTGCGAAAGAAATGACCTTTTTGCCATGATGCGGCAGTTGGAACTTGGAGCCGCTTACTTCGAAAATTCTTTGCAGGCGGAACCGGCAGGGATTTTTTTTTTTTTTTTATGCTTTAAGGGTTGGTTCTATAAAAAACTTGTCAATATAAAAGTTTTAGATAATATTAAGAGGATTTATAATAAATTTATGCGGATTTGATATCTTTTGAATGGACGAAGTTATGATTTTTTTTCTTCTAAACCCCCCCTTCCCCCCCCCTTGAAATAGTGTAACACCATTGAAATAGACCGCAAACAATTTTTCCACACACCGTAGCGTAATGTAACGGGATACTTTTGAGTGTACCTGTAAATGAACGATAAATGCTACGCACTTCATTTTCTATACCAAACATGCGATAGTGAACCTCAATAACATATACCAATTGCATAACCATCCGAGTATATGTACATGGGTTAGAGCACAGACAGGCGATAGACAGACAAATCGAATACATAAACACTTTTCAACTATGTTGGAAAAAGGTTTAACGAGCCGAATCTATATTTCTAAGTCTGAAAAACAACGGAAACAATCGTTAAGACTCGAAGCATTCGTTAGGCAATATATTTATAATAGCTCACGAATGATTGAATTTGAAATTTCAGCCGTCTGCACTAGAGTGAACAAAATAAACCTATTTTCTTAAAAAACGGTTTTAAAAGAATACAAGTAAAAAACTCTGTTTGTCGAAATTGTCAACGATGACCTCATTGGTACATTATTAAAAAATAGACATAACACTACAAACCGCATCGTAAGCGCGTCATCCATCATTTTCTGAGGAGACGCCATCTGCGAACCGGAATAATTGTACAGAAAAAAATAGACCTTCTATCAGCCATACACAACCTTTTTTTCTCGCGGGCCGCAACACACTTTGTATAATAATGTAAAAAGGGGGTAATTAAAGTAATAAGATGAAAAATAGCAGTATAATAAATCAAAATAAAAAGTTAATATAATTAGTAGTATTGAACGTTTGTCGTAGAAGGAATGTTACTTAAAAATTTTAACACCACCATTTACCAAAACAAAAAAAAAAAAAAAAAAAAAAAAAAAATTACTTCGGGGTAGATTTCTATTGAAAATGATGTAGAAATATGCCACAAAGATTGTTTAGAAATAGCAATGTAAACTTTTTTCTGCCATTTTTTTCCCGAATAAAGCATTATTAGCGATATGATAAGAATAAAACATATAGTAATATAGCAATGCAACATCACTAAATTCTAAAGAAAAAAAAAAAAGAGATTTTCTTTAATAAATCATTCATTTTTCAATGCAAAGCTTCTTATTTATTTTGTAATGAAGATTTATAATGAATATAGTGCAAACTTAATTAATTTGGAATAATGTTTCATTAGTGTACACCACTATAGCATAAATAGAACTACAGGAAGAAAAAAAGAATTTTTGACTCTCAGGAAATGACATTTAAGATGTTTTAACATGATTTAAAATTAGTAATTACAAATAACTGGCCGATTTTGTCTTCCCATGAAAATATAAAAAGAAAACGCGAAGGTGTTAAAAAACTTTTCTTAACTAACATCTTAATTAATTTTGTAATTAGGGATTAATGATTATGTGTCTCGGGCCGCACATAAAAGGTCGCCGGGCCACATGGGCCGCAGGTTGAGTATGGCTGTTCTATACGAACAAAAAAGAGATCCTTTTCAAAATTTCGTATGAAAGTGGGAGAGGGTTATGAATTTTACTTAGAAGGAGAAAAAACAAATTGTTCAGAAATTAATTTAGAAATGAAGAGGGCCAAGAAATACCCCTCCCCCATCTCTTTTTTTTTTTTTTTTCTTAAGAGAAAAATTGTTTGTTTTGGTTGAGAGAAATAATAAAGGAATAAGGAAGATAAATGGTTCTAATCCCCGATTGGCTTGGGATATCTTTATTTCCGGCGTCTGCATAAAATAGCGATGAAATAGTTTAATAATTTTTGGCCTAAACATAGAAAATAATGCAACTGGTTTCGTTGAAGAATAAAGGGACACCCCCTTATGATGTCAAGACGGAGAATCCACTCAATAAGGCAGAGGGAGGGGATGTAACATCCCATCTAAAGTGGAAAAACGATGACCATCCTATAACTTTATTTAACGATGCGAGAAAAACAATAAATTTCATTAAAAAATATATAAAAAGGGAGGGAAAACCATGCCTCAAGCATAGATGATGAAACACTTTCCAACACTTGTATAATACTGTAACAAAACTTTACAATACTAGGGGGGCTCCGCTCCCCCTGCTCGCCTGCCCTGCTCCAAGCCCCCGCGTAATCGCTTCGCGTTTCCGTTCGGTAACGCGCAGCAATCCCTATTTTCTAGAAGAAAATAAAAGGGAAAAAAATGGAGGAAATTTCTACGCAGATTTTCATTGGTCCATTTCCAAATCGTTTGGCACATTTCCAAACACCATGTATACAAATAAAAATATATTTTGTATTTAATTGTAATGAAAAAATGGCATCAACAAATGCATAATCATAAAATAAACCCCCATGGACAATATTCCCGTGATGTCACAATATATATGAATTTTTATTCGCTTATAAAAATAAAGTGCACGCGGATAAATATTTTTAGCGAAATTTAACTTGCAAATAAAAAAAATTCGGCCTAAAAGCCACGTGTCTTAAATATTTATTAGTTCTCTTTTATCCTCGCAACAATGGAAAGAAAAAAAAAAGCCGGGAAGATCTACGCAGATTTTCATTGGTCCATTTCCAAATTGTTTGGCACATTTCCAAATCGTTACTTTTTTTCTAATATAGAGAGATATTTACGTTCAAAGATGATCACTTAGGAAAAATTTTGGAAAACGCATAACACATTTGAAAACACAATTTCAGCAATCAATTCCGACCATAGAGGAGGGATTTATAAGTAGAGTACGGATTCCATCGTTTCTCCGGCAGAAAGTTGAAGCATACATCTTTTCGTCGCCAAAAGGGTGTCTTTTTTTGGCGGTATTCCTTTTCTTGGCAACTTCCCCTTTCACGATCAACGCAAACGCAGGTGAAATTGATACGGTGGTCTGAGTGGGAGCTCCAATGCGGAAAAAAACCGCTTTGGCGCGCTTTCTCCCCCACCTTCACGTGACGGTGGGGGAGGAGATGTTTGATTCAAGAAAAGGTTACTAGTCCGTGGTCCACTGTCTATGATTTTGACCAATAGTCGGGAAGAAAATTAGAATTCTTTTCTGCAGCACTTTTGTGTAAAATTTATCTAAAAAACGGCTCTAACGATTTTGACTAAATTTTGTATCCTACCGTTTTGGGATACGAGAAGACCATTTTGCTAGGTCACATCTTCGAGAAAATTTCATTAGTGAGTCATTTTGGTGTCAATGCATTTCAATAAGAATGAAAGGTTGTTTGAACAGCTATGAAGTTGTTGAAAAGTTGGCAGTAAACGAAGTTGCAAAGTTGGCCATATATCTCAAATGATGCCGAAATTGGCGAGATTTGATGAGAAAATAGACTTTCAAGATTATCAATGCCAAAACAAACGCTTGGCGCCAATGAAAAAACATCAAATTTTGGCGGCATTTGGCGAAAAATTTGGCTTTCAGAATCTGAAGGAACTTTCTAGAAATTCCCAATAGGAGTCGAGATATATGATTCAACCAATCAGAGTCAATAGAACGTACTCAAAAACAGAATTCAACCAATCAGGGTACATAGGACTTATTGTTTTTTTATACGTTGTTGTATAGAACTTATTGTTATAATGCTGTACAGAGAATTTATTGTTGTATTGAATTGAACATAAAGCTAATTTTATCCGAGCGTAGCTCGGTCTTTCCGGCTGGTATGTAATTAATGGAATCAACCATTTTCTGTATCATACCTATTATTTCTGTTGTCACCATCCCTTTTTCTATGAATTTACGAAACGCACAACAAAGAATGAAGTATCCTTCGAAAGGTTTTTGAACCGGATTCTGACATAGTACACTCACATTTCGTTAAACCATGCTTTTTGACTAATAATTGCTGATAATTAAAAACTAAATTGGCATTGTTTTCATAAATGAAATGAAAGGTTTTTCTTAGATCAATGTTGCCACAAAAATAAAATTGATTATAAAAAAAATAGTACAAAAACAGATAAAGTATGATTTCTTTACTCGGGTTTATTTTATATGTATGGTTAAAAACCAAAATTGAATGTTTAGAAAAACAGGCGGATAAGTGTGATCGAAGATCGCACAAAGGGTTTCATTTAATATTCCTTTCAAAACATTTTATTCTTTCTTTAATAAATCCAAATAAATTTCATTTTCCAAAAGCCATGTTTTTTATAAAGTAAAAATTTACCGGGCTATTTTTCTCGTTTTTTCGAATATCTGAACCGGCACGATAGCGGGCGAAGCCCGCTATTATACTCACTCATAATAATATCTCTCATGAGGACTAAAAGCGATATTAAAAAAAAAAATCAATTTCAAAATTTAACATGTTGTATAGAGACTTTCAAATGTTAAAATAGGCCAATATTTCCATAATCGGGTTTTTATCATGATTCAATACGTTCCCCAAACTCATAGGACGTTACAATCACTTGCTGACGTCCTATTTACTTGCTTTCTCTATTACTTATATGGATACTCTCTTTGTATTATTCTCAAACCTTTGAAAAAGTCCGTTAAACTTCCAATAGTACGTCAGATTCATTTTATTTTTAATTCTCTAATGAGATCTTATTAAGCTGCTTTCTGTATTTACACATACTCATACTCCTCGTATTATTGAGAAATGTTTGAAAATTTCCGTTTTATTACCATATAGGACGTGATATTCATCTTTTTTTCAATGGGTGAAATTTTTTATTTCATTTTCATTTTTCACGTGGAAATCTTTCAATAGAAAATTAATCATTGTAGAAAGAATTTTATTGTAGATTTTTCATGGTTGTCAACTGCTATGACGAAAAATGTTTAAATTGAATAGGAAAAGGTTGTTAGATTTTTGGTTTTTTATCTCTCTCTATTAAAATATTACGATTTTTTCAAAATTTTATGATTTTCAGCTTCATAGTAGGTATTTAGCACGTATTAGTACAAAAAATTATAAGTACACAAAATTTCAAGTCTGTAAGTTATATAGTTTCTGAGAACGGGCTCTGTGATGGAAAGACAACGTAGCGGGACGAATAGGGTTTCGTGAGATGAACGAAACCCTAAAAAATAGACCATTGACCGATCGAAACTGTAGTATTTCACGTGTAGAATGAAAAGTATGCTTTGTTATATTATATTAAAATTCTATTTTAAATGCATTCAATCTATTTGTCTTTGCTTCATGTTTTTCAAGAAGCATCCTCTAATGCAGTTAAACTACGATTGTTATTATTTTATCCGTGAGTGTTTTTTTGCTATCTTCGATCCTTTTGTACTGTAACTTTGAATAAATGAGACGTATTATTTCTTGCAGATATTTTTATCGTTAATTTTTCTTCAGAAGTTTAAACCTGAATCTAAATATTGTTAGATACTGCTAAAGGAATATTAGACTACAGCACGAGTGCACTGGTATTATACTTACCCATCATACGTAGTATAGGGTAAGTCTTGTAATCTCTTTGAAAAGCGAAAAAAAATTTTTTTTGACGATTGACACGTTTTAGACACTGGAGATTCCAAAAACATATTTTTAGGAAAAAAAATTTCCGTCCGTCTGTCTCTGTGTGTGTGTCTGTAGACGCTCTGTCTCCCGAACCAATCGAGAGAGAGACTTGAAATTGGGTATATACATAGTATGTAATAATGGGAAGAAGCTTATTAAATTTCAGTCCCCTCGATGATCCGGAACCTTTTTTTTTTTCGGACTCTCGAAAGAGTCGTTCTGATAAAAGATATATAAAAGTTTTTGAAATTGTTTCTTTTAAGGAATGAATATAAAAGACACTAAAAAAACATAAATTTTGCATAAAGAATGAAGTCGATCGGATCATGAGTGGCCGAGATATCTGTAGTCCTATTTTCCACACGCTTCGATTTTTCATGACCCTGTCTTTCATTCCAATTTCAATTCAAAGATCTAGTTTAATTGGAAATGAGACGCTTCATCCGACGCAATAAACCGTTAGTGAATAGGATTATCATTTTTGGAGTGATAAGGATGTTTCTCTTACGTCATTCAGTCATAGAGCCTTTAAAGTTTAGGACGTCATCCAGCCACGATTTCATTTGATTTGCAGTGCATTTTATAAATAGTTTACACATGTTTTATTTTCCTATTTTATAGTATGCCTATCCATGAAGGGTCAGTATTAGGGTGGCCCCCGACGACTCGTTATATTATTTCTCAATTCCTTGACGCCAGAGGTCTCGAATTTCTTGATTTATTTATTTCCATCTTTTCTTCCATAAAAGAGATCTTTGTTTGATTTGGATCAGACGATAAAGAAAACACGACAATAAAGTTATCTCGGAGAGAAGGAAGATAAATTGTTATAATGCGGAATTGGCATTATATCACTGGGAATGCTTTTTTTATTTGTTCCCGCAATTCATATTTCCGGAAATGGTTCCAGCTCATAGTCCGGCATCTCGTTTGTAAGAGAGATATTGCGTCGTTGCGGTCAAAATAATTTATAAAGGAGAATGAAAAATCGGCGATGAATTATGAAACGTTTTTGAACATTATTACAACAGTATGATTATTTTTTTTTCTTAGTTATTTACTAAACGATCAGGGTTTTTGGGTCTTTACTAAACGATCAGACCGTGTTTTTGGCCCATGAAGTAAGACTAAAACTCGAATTTGTTATATACCGACTTCATCATTTCACTTTTTAATATCGGAAGGTTTACCCTGTACGATTTCAACACTAGTTTTTGCATTTCGTTCAGATTTATAGGACGTACACAAGCTCAAAGTTCGCATGATTCGTAGTTTTGGATGAAAAATACCCAATTTCTCCTCATTTTGCCTCCATTTTTAATATACGATTAAAATTGCTCGCATTCGGCGAGGAAAAAGTGTTGCTCGCCAAATCGAGTCTTTTTGTGCCCAGTATTCGAAAGTTTCTTATTTTTGACAGATTTTCTACTGGGATTCCTCAGCTCAATTTGACTGAACCTTTATTACGTACATGAACAGTTCTATTAGTGTTTTTTTTTTCAAAATATTCTGCGTATGCGCTTTAAGGAGACCTTCCTTGTTAGATATCATCTTTCACCTTATTAAACGGTGAAGTTTTTTCACAGTATTTTGAAGGTACTGGAAAGTGTTTCGTTCTCTATGCTTGATACAAGATTTTTCGTTCTTGTTATACATAATTATATGTGTGTTGAGGCAGGAAACATATATTTGCGGATCGAGAGAAAAATAGTTTGGCAATGGCTTATCTATTCCATCTGCAGCATCCGTATCTCAGCCTATCTCGATGATGATTGGACAGAAAAACAAGTCGTTGGGGGCCACCGTCATAGTGACCCATCATGGATAGGCATACTATAAAATATTAAAATAAAACGTGTAAACTACTTATAAAGTGCATTGCAATTCCAAAATAAAATCGTGGTTCGATGACGTCCTAAACTTTAAAGGCTCTATGACTGAATGACGTAAGAGAAACATCCTTATAATTCCAAAAATGATAATCCTATTCACTAAAGGTTTACTGCGTCGGATGAAGCGTCTCATGTCCAATTAAAATATCGCTTTGAATTGAAATTGGAATGAAACACAGGGTCACGAAACATCGAAGCGTGTGGAAAATAGGATGACAAATAGCTCGGCCACTCATGATCCGATCGACTTCATGCTTGATGCAAAATGTATGTTTTTTTTAGTCTCTTTTATAGTCACTCCTTAAAATAAACCATTTCGAAATTTTTTATATACCTTTTATCAAAATGCATATTTCGAGAGTCCAGGAATTTATACATGTTGCTGTTCAGTATTGAAATGCCTTGCAAACCTTTAGTAATCTAAAACTAGTCGTTGGGGGATGGATATGCATAATATAAAATAGGAAAATAAAACATGTGTAAACTATTTATAAAATGCATTGCATTTGGAATAAAATCGTGGCTTGATGACGTCCTAAATTTTAAATGCTCTATAACTCCAAAACTGATAATCATATTATCTGACTGTTTACATCATTACAAATATCTCGGCAACTCATTATCCGATCGTATTCATTCTTGATGCAAAATTTCATGTCTTTTTATTGTCTTTTATATTTCTTCCTTAAAATAAATAATTTCGAAAATTTTTATATATCTGTTATGAGAACGACTCTTTCGAGAGTCCGAAAAAAAGAGTTCCGGATCATCGACGTTAGTGAAAATCAATTGGCTTCTTCTCATTATTACATACTAAGTACATAGCAAATTTCAAGTCTCTCTCTCAATTGGTTCGGGAGATAGAGCGTTTACAGACACACAGACAGACGGACGGCAAACATTTTTCTTTCTAAAAATGTTTTTCGGAATCTCCAATGTCTGTAACGTGTAAATAAGTCAATTTTTTTTTTCGATTTTGAAAACGATTACAAGACTTACCCTATACTACGTATGATGGGTAAGTAACAAAAGAAGGATCGAGAGGTTGAAGATGAAATCGATGCTAGGGAAAAAATTTCCCTCCGAGGTACCCTTTTTCCGTGCAATTATTTTCCCTAATGAGAAGGCAACAGTTCCCATACAACACATAAAGCTGAATCAATAAGGGGCGCCCCCTCCCTCTCCACCTAGAGAAGTTATTTGTTGAGCCGCCGCAGATTTTTGCCATCGCGAAATTTCATCAGAGCACTTCTAGCGGTGGAAGAGAAAGAGGAAAATCGGATATCGTTTGGACTCTCTTCCAGGCAAGACCCCCCCCCCTCCTCATTCCCCTCCTCCCCCTCCCCTCCACCCTCAACGAGAAATGATACCTCATAAAAGTTGGAAAATGTAAAGAGAAGCTCCGTAATTTATTTTGGAATACATTTTCTGGAATTTTGTTTTGCGTGCTCCTAATTATGGAGGAACATAACCAGAAATCATTGATAAAAAAATAAAAGGAGAGACAGAAGGAGTAAATGAAACAAATTTTAAAAGTAAAACCCGACGAAACAAAACTTTTTTTTTGTTGCTTTTTAAGAGTTATTTATTTTTGTTTTCCATAAAACAGTGGTGCTACCCGACGCGTGTGTTATCTGCGTACAGAAGTTATTTTCGAATTTTTGTAGTCATGTGTTTTGAATTTTTAAAGTAAGCCCACCTATTTACATATTTCTATCTACTATATGTATCTATCTATCTATATATATATATTATTTTATTTATTGTTTAATTTTATTTATTTATTATTTAACTAATTGTTATTATTCTTTAGATAGTATTTGGTTTAATTTTTAACTATTCATTTCTTCCACCGCTTTTATTAATTCATCACATATTCACTATTTTTCTCATAGATGGCAGCACCAGGGTTTGTGTTGCTTTACAATAATATTCCATGGCAAACCATCTTTTAAAACTTATTTTGGCAACAAGTAAAACTTTTTTGCAATTCATTGCCTCTGGTTACTGATGTGCACCAATATCCTTTTTAATCCAGTTGTATTTCGTACTTTATGATTAGATTTCACTGTTTTTATCTCTTTATTATGGGTAAGTTTTCTTTCCTTTTTAATATTGTTTTTATTTTTTGAACTTTAAGATTTTTTCGCAGGTTTTATTCTTTGTTTATGTCGTGGTAGTCCCAAAATCATATTCTTTAGCAATGTTATGGCTAATAGGATGATGAAACCACACATTTTATTTGTGGTATTTAGGCATTTGGGACTTGATAATTCTGTCTAAATTCCACAAATTTCATTCATTCAATTCCATTCAATCAATTTTTAATTTAATTTCTTCTTCTTTTAAATAAGTATATGGTATCTATAATCAGAGTGTTGGGGAACAATATCGTTGTCAATTAATTATTACATACTAATTCATAATTTCATAGTTTATGTTGGTGTTACGGTAATGTTTCATTAATGGTTATATATATATATATATATATATATATATATATATATATATATATATATATATATATATATATATATATATAATATAAAAAGCAAATTGGAATTTTGTTCCAGCAAGGGTATTTATTGATTAATTAATTTATTTAAGTAAATTTAAACAACAACAAATAATAATAATAATAATAATTTTGGCAGCAGAGATTCGCCATATGTCCCAAATGCGCGCCGTTTGGTCATCGACAGATCAAATAGACTTTATCAAACGACTAGTAAAGATATCACACGAATTGGCATCGAACTTATGACGTCTGGCCTGACGTGTTTAAATTACTCAAATAGGCAGAGCGTTGGCAATTTATGCCAGGGTCCCAGGGTTCGACTCCTGGGTTGGAAACTTTTTCACTCATTGAACAATGTCAATTTCCCAAACAGTATGATTAAGTATTACACTTTATTATTAAAAACTAGCACGCTACGCCCTCAACGAACCTCGAATAATTAAAGCACCTTCCACCGCCAGAAGGCTCATTCTGTTCTAAACAAACCTCCTTCCGAATGAACCTCCGCAACTTGTCCCCACTGCTTACGGCAGCGAATAGCAGGAGTGTTGCAAAAATAAATTAGTTCCACCTTCCACTACCAGGGGGCGCCAGATCTATATTCTTTTAACGTCAACGTGATATTTAAATTACGACCGATCCTTCCCCATAAAAATTGTAAACATGACATAGTAAACCTCAACAACCAACAATTGCATGAAAATCCGAGAATATTTCAGCGAGTGAGAGCACGCGGATAGACAGACAGACAAACCGATTCCATAAACACTTTTCAACAATGTTGGAAATTGTTAATAATAGAGTGCGAATAAAAAACCACGTCATCTAAGACATGGGTCCCCCATTCTTTTTCCCCTTTCTTTCGCTTAATAAATAGAGAGATAAGATACATCCGATATTATTCGAAGCACGCACTATTCCACCATTTTATTCAAACCATTTTCGCTCTGATAATTGAGGTAAGAAACATTTCCCTCCCTAGTTATTTATTCCTCCTCTTTTATCCCCCCCCCCCCTCCCAAACAAATTTCGTTTCTCATAAAAACACATTTCGACACTCCGAGAAAATGACTCCGTTGAGTTTTTTTTTTAAGAAGAAACGGAAAAAGTAATTTCTCTCTTCCGAAAGTTTATTTCTATTTCTTTCTGGTACCCGATATTTTTCCTCTCCCGTGTGTATCTGGAAAAAGAAGTTAGCCACAGTGGCGTGAGTTGAGATGAAATGGGCTGGGCTCGATATTTATATCAGTCTTAGAGCTCGGACTCAAAAGAGAAAATTTTATTTATTCACAAATTGAAACTCGTCAGATGTGCCAATCCCTAACCTTTCTTCTATCTCATACAGGTTAATACTTAATTTCGCTGTCATAGCGCCAATAAAATCAAAGGTAAAGCTAAGAGAGTCTGCACACAATTCAAAAGAATAACAATAAAAAATCTGAATATTAATTTTTTGCTAAACTATCCATGGATAATTTTGACTTCATTTGTGTTTTATGCATTTCCATTGCTATTTTGTTGTTATGTTGTAATTTAATAGAACAATTGTAATAAAACCAAGAAAGTTATTTTGCGCAATCTGTCCTTACAGGGTTGGTGTGATGGCGCACATGGTTAGGAGAGATTGTTACTAATAATAACTACAATTAAATTGTTGATAATAATAATTACACTTAAATGACATTGTTGTAAGGTTTTTGTGAACAAATATTAATGTATTAGGAGTGACTATTTCAACCTAATGATTAAAGGATCAGAAAAAGGAAATAATTTTAAAACCGATTAAAAAAAATTAATTAAAGGGAAAAAAATTAAAGAATCAGAAAAAGCAAGTCCAGATAATATTACAAAATAACATTTAGTTACTTGATAACACGCTTAACTTAAAATTAGTCCATTTTAATTTTTCATTTTTTTAGGCAAATTTACCAATAAGGTGCGTAATCTCTCCTAGCATGGAAACGAATGGAAACAATGCGCCATCTCTCCTAAGTAGCAGATGCGCAAACTGTCTAATTTCAGTAGGGGAGATTGCGCGGCCTTTTATATAAACATGGCCGCCACTAAAACGAACCGTTGATGTTCACATTGTTAGTCTAGATTAGTAACTTATGAGAAACTGTTTAAGTTTAAAATATTTTGTACTGCTGAAATTGTGTAGAAATTTTAATGAATAGCTATGAAAATTCAACCACTTACTTTGGGAAAACAAAACAAAAAAACAATGCTTTGTCTTAGACACTCAAAACAATCAACGTGCACTTTCAAGTAGACACTCCACTACTGCTGTTGTACAACTACCTGAAGTCGCTGCGCGCTCACTCTACTCCTTCCCCCTGAACCTCTATGTGCGCAATCTCTCCTGGCTTTACCTAACATTTTTCGCAATTCTGTTGTACGTTAGCTTCTTGCGAATCGTCGGGTTACTTGGATGGGAAACACCTTTCGCTGCACGAGCAGCCGACGTACAACACAATTGCAAAAAAGCAAGAAGATAGCAAAATATTCGCTATCCCAGCGTTCCCTGGAATGTCCCCAAATTCAACTGGAACCTGCAGGCCATAGTCAAAAGCATATACATCTGATTTAGTTTAATTCCATACATAACATCATACACTTTACGATGATACAATAATGAAAATGGAACAAAAATCGCTATCACAGCGCCCCCTTATTGCGGAATATCGCCATACTCAACTGAGACCTGCAGGCCACACTCAAAAACATATACATAATATTTGGTTCAATTCTACACTGCAAAAAAATTGTTAATTTTACAGTATCATACTGACACCCCAGCTGCCAGTATTATACCGTAAAATGAACAGTAATAAACAGTAAAATAAGCCTGCTTCATTTACTGTAAATTTTACGGTATAATACTAGAAGCTGGGGTGCTAGTATAATACTGTAAAATCAATATTTTTTTTTTTGCAGTGCACGCATAACTTCATACATTTTTCGATGATACTAGGAAGACACACCCACGGACCGACAGATATTATGTTTTTGGGGATCTTGTCCACTAAAAACTGCAAGTCTGTCTAAAACCGGAAGTAGAAAACAAGTTCGACTATATTACTTTTATCTACCATAGATAAAAGAAAGTAAAAAAAAAAAAACATCATCTACCGAAGAATTTTTTTTTTTTATCTTTAGCTTAAAAAAAAGGAGAGATATAAGATATGATCCCATATTCCCATATTATCCGAAGCACGCGCTATTCGCGCTTTATTCAAACCATTTTCGCTCTGATAATTGAGGTAGAACTATTTTCCTCCCAAGTTATTTATTTCTCCTCTTTTATCCCCCCCCCCCCCCGCAAACAAATTTCGTTTCCCATAAACCCCCCTTTCGACACTCTGAGAAAATGACTCCTTCGAGTTTTTTTAAAAAAGATAGACGAAACGGAAAAAGTAATTTCTCTCCCCCGAAAGTTTATTCCCATTCTTTTCTGGCACTCCATAATTTTTTGCTCCCGTATGCATGTGGAAAAAGAAGCAGCGATAATAGTGGCGAAAGCCGGGACCCGGCTCTGAAACGTGCTGGGCTCAGTTTTTATGTCAGTCTGTGGCAGAGGTCTGCACGGGGCCTAAATCTCCAGGCCCGGGCCAGGCCAGACCCAATTTTTACAAAAAATTCTGATTTTTCTTAATAAAGAGACTTTTACCGAATACTGCTTACATATTTATGGGAAAAATTTACAGTATATTTTAGATTACTAAATGTTCGCACGGCATAGAATCATTAATGATCTCTTAGACTATTACATTCAAACAGAGATTGAAAAAATTAATATAGTTTAGAATAAAAGAAAAAGGATGGTTAAAAACATCATAACATTAGTTGCTGTATAAGTAAAAAAAAAAAGTAGATTTTTGAAAATGTTTCTATATAATTTATTAAAAGATATTTCCAAAGGTTCCGTAAACAGAAGTTCATTATCGCTATCACTATTTTTTACAAAATAAATTGCTTCTACTCGACACGTCCCGGGAACAATTAAGTTCTGTTCCAGCTCGGCTCGAGTCAGTAGAATAAAATGTAAGCCTGATCCCGGCCTGGACCGAGTCTTCTGAAAATATTAAGCCCGGGTTCAGACACGATGTAACAGTCCTATGCGTATATCTCTCTGCTGGCAGGGCCCGATAAAGGTTGTATCTGGCTCAAGACCCAGCACATTTTCAGGGCCCCCTCGCGCCAAAATAGTTGCTAGATTTTTTTTTTCGGGAGTTATCATTATTAGATATTATGATACGGCTGTCAAGTTGACCAAAATCTTTTTTGGTTTTGAGAAAATAATTGCAGAAAATTGCAATTTTAAGATTTTTTTCTTAAGTACTTCATTTCATTTGGGGCTCTATCAACAGTGGGCCACGACCTAGCTGACATGTGCGGTAATTAGGCCCTGTCTGCTGGACATTTTATATTTTTGTATTGATGTTGTCAAGTGCATTGGTTCGTGCAGCACATTTATATCTATTCTAGTCCCAGTCACGTGTCACGTCCATTGAAAATTGTTCCTATTTAGTTGTTCCTAGTAAGTCTAACGGTTCAACAACGTTTGATCCTCTTGAGTTTGGAATATTGGGCCGGTAGACCCACTTAATTTTTTATCGGCCCAACCCGACCCGTTTAATCTTTTTTATCGGCCCGTCCCGTTAAAATATTGTCTTTATTCTGTCGACCCGGGCCCGTACAAATCTCTAGGCAGGAGCTTGCTACTCACCCATAAAGGGGCCGTTCAAGTATTACGTAAGCAGTAAAGGGGGAGGGGGGGGGGGTCCAGAGTCTGCTTATTTTCTCTGACAAGGGGGAGGGGGGGGGTCCAGAGTCTGCTTATTTTCTCTGACAAGGGGGAGGGGGGGGTCACGACAGTTCTTACATAAGCATTAAACAATGAATTTGGTGGTTTAAACAATGGTTTGTTTAATGCAATAAACAACAATATATTAAAACCATTTTGTATTTTTTGATATCACAATCCCTATATGCCTATTTATATAAATTTGTATGATTAATAGTGTAATTTATTGGTAACTTTTTATCTGTCAAGAAGTCTTGATGTATAAACTGTCATAAAATCTTACGTAAGCAAGGGGGGGGGGGGTCTAGCATTTGCTTATATTTTCTTACAAGGGGGGGGGAGGGGGTACAAAATGACTAAAAATATGCTTACGTTCCCTCGTATTTCTATGCAAGACGATATTTGTAAATGAGAAAATTATTCTTGAACCAATTTAAATATGTTATTAACATTTTTCTACTGCGTACTTTCAATATCGGGCTCGGTCTCCGTTGATGCAAAATTTTACGGGCTCTTATTTCAAATCACTGGGTTCAGTCTCCGAAAAAAAGAGCCCGAACTCATCTCTAGTAGTGTGAATCTCTTTAACCCGATTTCGCCCGCATTTCTGAGTATAACTCATCCTCTTATCGTTGATAAATCGCTCTTTCCCAATAGTTCCAAATGCAAAAATATTTCAAACGTTGTTTTCAGTCTGTTCGGTGAATTTATATCAATTAGTTATTCAGTTAGATAACGATAACTTTAGATTTTTTTTTTTTTTTTTTAATTATGGCATTTTGAATTAGTTTAGTTTTGATTTAGTGAATTGCTTGCAGGGCATAAAGTGTTGCTCTTGTTTTTTTATATCGTTTTAGGTAGATTTCGTAAGAAATACTACTTATTACATTCTCACCTAAGTTGGAAATTTTGAAAAATTTTTGCACATCTACGCCGATCATGACTCCCAGAACCCAAAACCACCCCCAGTTCAAAATTTGTATATCTATCTATCTATCTATCTATCTATCTATCTATCTATGTCACTTTTTTCTGACCACGATAACTGGATAAATTCTGCATAAATCTCTTCCAAACTGATACATAAAATCAAGGGTCATAAAATCTCGGTCAAGTTCGTTAATGGGCAAAATCGAACCAAGGGGGGGGGGGGAAATGGGGGGCTTTTTGTGAAAACAGAAAAACCCTCATAATTTCTTTATTATTATACGTATCGAATCCGTTTAAAGTTATTATTACTTCTAGGAAAAGGGCCGAAAATTTATGTATGACAGATTTTTGATATAATTAAAAATGGCCCCAAGGGGGGGGGGAAGGGGGGTTTTAGAAGAAAAAAAAATCATAGCTTCGTCAATTCACAAGATATCAAATCCGCGTACATTTATTATTAATTCTCTTAGTATTATCTAAAACTTTTATATTGACAAGTTTTTTATAGGACCAACCGTTATAGCAAAAAAAAAAAAAAAATCCCTGCCGGCTCCGCCTGCAAACAAGTTATTTTTCGAAGTAGGCGGTTCCAACTCCCGCATCTTTTCGAAATTGATACATAAAATCAAGGGGCATAAAATCTCGGTCAAGTTCGTTAATGGGCAAAATCGAATCAAGGGGGGGGGCGGTATGGGGGGGGGGCTTTTTGTGAAAACAGAAAAAACCCATAATTTCTTAATTATGATACGTATCGAATCCGTTTAAAGTTATTATTACTTCTAGGAACAGGGCCAAAAACTTATGTATGACAGATTTTTGATATAATTAAAAATTGTCTTAAGGGGGGGGGGGGAGGGGGGTTTTAGAAGAAAAAAATACATTACTTCGTCAATTCCCAAGATTTCAAATCCACTTAAATTTATTATAAATCCTCTCAATATTATCTAAAACTTTTATATTGACATGTTTTTTATAGGACCAACTCTTATAGCAAAAAAAAAAAAAAAAAAAAAAAAAATCCTTGCTGGCTCCGCCTGCAAACAAGTTTGGTTTCGAAGTATGCGGTTCCAACTGCAGCATCATCGCAAAAAGGTCATTTCTTCCGCAATTACCGACAAACAGGTGCCCCACGGTCTGCGTCTTCGAAATCTACCTGTGCCTGTAGGCCGAGCCGTCAGGGATTTTTTATTAGGGTTTCGTTCATCTCACGAAACCCTATTACTCCCGCTTCGTTGTTTGTCCGTTACAGAGCCGGTTCTCAGAAACTATAGAAATTGCAGGCATGAAAATTTGTGTACTTATAGCTAAATATCTACTATGAAGCTCAAAATCATAAAATTTGAAAAAAAATCGCATAATTTTAATAGAGAGAGATAAAAAAACCAAAATTCTAACAGCCTTTTCCTATTCAATTTAAACATTTTTCGTTAGAGCAGTTGCCAACCCTTAAAAATCCACACTAAAATTTTTCCTACAGTAGTTAATTTTCTATTAAAGATTTCCACGTGAAAAATGAAAATGAAATAAAAAGTTTCACCCATTGAAAAAAAGATGAATAGGACGTCCTATGGGTCATAAAACGGAAATTTTCAAAGATTTCTCAATAATACAAGGAGTATGAGTATGTGTATGTACAGAAAGCAGCTTAATAGGACGTCATTATATAATCAAAAAGAAAATTAATCTGACATCCTATTGGAAGTTTAACGGACTTTTTCAAATGTATGAGAATAATACAAACAGAGTATCCATAGGAGTAAAAGAGAAAGCAATTAGATAGGACGTCGGCGAGTGATTATAACGTCCTATGAGTTTGAGGAATGTATGATAAGAACCCGATTATGGAAATATTGGCCTATTTTCACATTTTGAAGGTCTCTATACAACATGTTTTATTTTGAAATTGATTTTTTTTTAATATCACATGACAGATATTATTATGACAGAGTATAATGTCCCTATGGGCCTGTTCCGATATTCGAAAAAAAAACGAGAAAAATAGATGGGCAAATTTTTACTTTATAAAAAAACAATGTTTTTTTTTGTTTGTTATTGTTCTTGCTAAATGAAATTTATTTCGATTTATTAAAGAAAGGATAAAGTGTTTTAAAAGGAGTATTAAACGAAATCCTTTGTACTATCTTCGATCACACTTACCCACTTGTTTATTTTATCTTCGCCCAATGTAAGGAAAGAGATTTATTTGAATTTTATTTTGAATCTGTAAGTTCTACGATTCTAACCGAAAGTGTGAACTGTATATATTTTTTTATTATTATTTATTACTATTATTATTATTTTTTGTGACTGTCAAGTGGTTTTGAAAATATATACTATAAAGCAGCAAAATTAATTAGAAAATTCAAGATATCGCTTCTTATTTGATAACATCATCTTTTTATGTCTCAGTTATAAAAATCGCGAAATTTAAATTTTCAAAATCTTTCCAATCGAAAACCATTTACGTCACAAGAATTATTTTTGTTTAAAGAATAAGCTTTTTAAACTGTTCTATTAAAGCGAAAACTTTTTCCATGCACAAGCATGTTAAATTTCTCCAAATTCCAATCTTCTACATTTCAAACGGACCCATTCACGACACTTTGAATTGGATGCATCTCTATCGTTTTCCGATTCTAGAAACGCGATTTTCCGTTCTTATTGCAAGCAAATGCGCCCAAACATTCTCTTTTATTCATCCGTCCGACTCATTTCAGCTTTGCTAATTTAGGTACTTTTTCTTTTACCCCAGTCCTCTTTTTATCCACATTTCGCTTCCCACATCCAACAGAGAAATAAAAACCAATTTTGGCGCACTCCTTGCAGCTTAAAAAGAGAAAGGAGAGAAAAAAGTAATTTCTACCTCCCAAAATTTACTTATTTCTGCCTCTCGATATTTGTATTTGAACTTTGAAAAATATAATAGACAGAGTGATGTAAATCTATTGAACCTTTCAAGTTTCTGGGTACGATCGGACGTGCGACGTATTCGTATATATTATTATTATTATTATTATTATTTTTTTTTGCGGAAATATGTGACAGCTACAGTCAGGACTTAACAAATGCGGTCGCCAATTTTTTTTTTTTTATCTGGCGACTAAGTTTTTAAATCTGACTTAGTTGTTATTATTTTTTTTTTTTTTTGTACAAAAACTGAACTAAAAAAAGCACAATCGACATTTTGTTTCTCCAACACCCCCACTCGTGCGGGCAGAAAACGCAGTGATCTCCCTCTTCTCTTGTACTTTTAATGGAAAGCTAAAGTTTAAAAGGCATTTTCCATTTCATGCACATAAAGCGCCATTCTTACGTGATTAGAATGTGGAGAGAGGGGTCCTTTTCTATAAGAAATATTGTCAATCCAACCTATGTGGCATGTAAAAATTGGATGTAATGATAAAAAAGCTTGCGCTTTTTTGTAAGTTTCAAATCAGATTTTGGGTTCAGAATTAAAAATAATTAATCTATCACATTTATTTTAACGAATAATAACATATAAGTGATTATAAGTAATTCAATCGGAGTAAATCTATAAAATAATAATTCATTTTAATAAAAATAATATGTATTTTTTTAAATATTTCTTCCCGGCTTAAAATGCTTGATGCCTAGCGCCTGTGTGCACGACACACGTTGGACACTATTTCGGCGTCACTCTGTCTTGGAGACAAGTGTCTAATACTGGTTTGTTACTCAAGAATATGTTATAATTACATTTCTTGGATATTTATAGGCAGAAAATGGAAATAAAAAATCATTGATTGCACTTCAGAAGGGTAAGGTATTTTATTTTTTTATTTATTTTTAAATTCTTATCGTAGATCAAAATAAACCTCAGCCGGCTGCTGATTTCGATTATGTAATGCCAGAGCAGGAAAATGTTTTTCTTTTCTTTTCAGCAATGCCTATTAAGTAATAACTGTCGAGTTATTTTGCAAACGTCACAATGTTTAATTAAATTTCTTGTAAGATGCCTCATTATCGATGCTGCAAAGTTACAAAATAATATGAAATAAACTTGAAGTTATATACAAACAAAAAAATTAAACTTTTATTTTTAATTTGGCAAAACTAAGAGAGGTTATTAAATGCAAATTTTGGAATAATAAAATCAGAATTATTTAACTTTTTTAATTCAATAGGCTAAAAATCGTTTCTATTTTATCGATGCCCTCTCATCGGATATAGATTTTCTAGCACTAAAATATTGTCATTGGAAGCATTTTCGGCAATCAGCATTTCCCGAACAAATTCAAAGTTTACAATATTCCCCCCCCCCTTTTTTTTTTCTTTAGATATATAATTTTGATAAATTTCCTTAGAAAATTTAGTTTCATCTTTTTTACGATTCTAAACTTATGTAACTAATAATTCTAAGCTATGTTTGTTATCGCACGTGGAAAACCGTAAATTGAAAATGTTCACTCATCCAATGCTTTTTTCTTGTAAAGATAAAAGTTAAAAACTCCACGTGAAATTTCGTTTTTTAATGGATACTTTTTATTTTGAGTCAAAATCTTAAATTTTCCCGGAATAAACCCCTTTTATCCGTACTCGTTGACGTTAAAAACGCAAATGTTAAACTTTTTAGGTGCGTTTGTAATTAGGTGCATATACGTAGCACCTGTAGTCGTCGTCTGGTCTGTCCGTCTGTCTGTCCGTCCACATAGAACAGCGCGAAAACGACCCAACCGAATGGCTTGAAATTGAATATGTATAGAATCGATGCAGAATTTTGTAGAGACATTTCAAATTTTATGAAAATCGAGTCAAAATTTAAAAAGAAATATTCATAAAAGTTTTCTTTATTCTATTAAATCCTATATCCTAACGTAATTTGTATAATAAAAGCCAATACGGGCAAACCACTTCTTTCTCCATTATGCGGCCATGTTTATTCAAAATTATTTTTCTGGATAAAAGGGCATAAAAGTTACATTTTTAGAAAAATCGTTCAAAAAAAAAAAATGGTTTGCTTGAGAAATTCAACAATGTATAGATTCTGAGATCACTTCAGAGGAAATGAGGTTGACATCAGAATATCTCTAGAAGAGGATTACTATAACAGAATAGGGTGGGCATAGCATTCATCGTTCATGTACAGGGACAGACAAAAGTTTCCGCTTACAGTACAGCCAATAATTAATAACTGCTGTAAGTGTGTTTTCAGTTGTGGCACACGTTTTTAAATTTAACTTATTTTTACTTACCCATCACACGTAGTATAGGGTAAGTTTATCGTAAGTAGTATCGTTTTGAAAATCGAAAAAAATATTTTGACGGATTGACACGTTTCAGATACTGGAGATTCCGAAAAACATATTTTTAGAAAAAAATCCGGCCGTCCATCTGTGTGTCTGTAAACGCTCTATCTCCCAAAAAAATTGAGATAGAAACTTGAAATTTGGTAAGTGCTTAGTATGTCATAATGGGAAGAAGCTTATTGAATTTCAGTCACCTCGGGGATCCGGAACTCTTTTTTTTTTCGGACTCTCGAACTATTCGTTCTGATAAAAGATCTATAAAAATCTTTGAAATTGTTTATTTTAAGGAGTGACTCTAAAAGACAATAAAAAAACACAAATTTTGCATAAAGCATGAAGTCGATCGGATCATGAGTTACCGAGATATTTGTAATCCTATTTTCCACACGCTTCGATTTTTCGTGACCCTGTATTTCATCCCAATTTCCATTCAAAGCTATATTTTAATTGGAAATGAGACGCCTTAATCCAATGCAATAAACCGCTCGTGAATAGGATTATTGTTTTAGGAGTTAAAAGAATGTTACTTTTACGCAATTTGGTCATAGAGCTTTTAGAGTTGAAGACGTCATCCAGCCCCGATTTTATTCGAATGGCAATGCATTTTATAAGTAGTTTACACATGTTTTATTTTCATATTTTACATTATGTGCATATCCATGATGGGTAAGTATGACGGTGGCCCCCAACGACTGGTTTGTCTATTACTTGGTGTGTATAAATACTATAGATCATATACAGAACAGCAAAGAAGATCTCGAGTACAACGGAAATGGTGAATATAAATTTCCAAGTATGCGTTTCCTAACTAAACTAAAGTTTAGCCTACTATGTAGTATACATACAAATCTATAGAACCTATACAGGGACGCACAAAAGAAGTTTCCTGACTATGGCTTGTCATTTGTGAAACAGGGTTTTCAAATGTGTTATGTGTATTCTTTCACTTTCTCTGGTAAGTTTTGTTACCGTATCCTGTTAGTGTTGGAAAGTGTTTCATAATCTATGCTTGATTCTTGGATTTTCGTTCTTGTTGGTTAACGAGTTTTATTCGTTAACAGAAAACTTTTTCCCATACACAAGCAATTCAAAATCCCATCTTCTACGTCCTCAAACGACCGACTCATCCGACTTTGAATTTTATGAATTTCTATCGTTTTCCAATTCTAAAAACGCGTTTTTTTTTTCTTTTCTTATTCAAAGCAGATGCACCCAAACATTCTTCTTCTAAACTGCTAATTCAGCTATACTCCTCTCTTTTATCCACCCACCCAACCTATTTCGTTTCTCCCATCCAAGACCTCTGTCTTTGAAAAGAAATAAAAACCAATTTCGACACGACTCTTTTGAGTTTTAAAAAGAGAAAAAAGTAATTTCCATCTCGCAAAATTTATTTATTTCTGCCTCTGGATAGATATTTGTTTTCGTACGTTGGAAGATAAGTGGGTAAAAGTGGCGCATTGAACCTTTCAAGTTTTGGGACACGATAGAATGCTTTTCGTTTTTAGGTGAGCTCGTAATTATATAAATACGTAGCCCCTATGTAGAGTCGTCGTCTGGTCCGTCCGTCTGTCCGCAATAGAACAGCGCAAAAACGACCCAACCGACAGGTTTGAAATTTAATGTATATAGAATCGTTGCAGAATTTTATCGAGTCATTTCCAATTTTATGAAAACCGAATCAAAACTTAAAAAGATATTAATAAAAGTTTTCTCAATTCCATTAAATCCTATCCTACGTAACTAATTCAGTGATATCCCATGATAGGTCATGATTCTAGGTGGCCGTGGTGATAACATCCTATCTAAGGTGGCGTCCTATTACTTCCCTATGACTGAATTTAAAAACCGAATTTGTATACTATTTTTTAGGGTTTCGTTCATCTCACGAAACCCTATTACTCCCGCTCCGTTGTCTGTCCATCACAAAGCCGTTCGCAAAAACCTATATAACTTACAGAGTTGAAACTTTGTGTATATATAAGTAAATATCTGCTAGGAAGCTCAAAATATTAAAATTTGAAAAAATCGTATTATTTTAATAAATAGAGTTAAAAATCAAAAATTCTAACAGCCTTTTCCTATTCAATTGAAACATTTTTCGTTAGAGCAGTTGCCAACCATTAAAAATCCACAATAAAATTCTTTCTACAAAAATTAATTATATATATATATATATATATATATATATATATATATATATATATATATATATATATATATATATAGAATCGTTGCATTTGTTGAGTCATTTCAAATTTTATGATATCGAATCAAAACTTAAAAAGATATTTATAAAAGATTTCTTTATTATATCAAGTCCTATCGTACGTAATCTATATCAGTACAAAAACCCTTAACGGGTTAAAAGTTGTGACGCAGCACTTTCTTCTGGCTCTAAGAATTTTAAATATGGGTCTTAAAAGCAATGATATCAAATTTGAGTGACGCTATGTTAATAATATTTTTTTTAAATCATCATTTTCTTTTTAGTTTTATTTATATTCACAGGTGCAATTATTATCTTAACATGAAAAAAAATATAAAATTTATTCGCTGATGCTTTTTTATTCACATCACTCATGAATTCAAAATATGGGTTTTAAAAGAAATGATATCAAAATTTGAGTGACACCTTGACGTGAATTTAATAAGACTCGTTTAAAATTCAATTTAAATTATTTTTGGTTTGTCTTCTAAATTATATTTACACATACAAACAATACTTTTAATTTTTCAAAACACTTTTAAATATATAACTTTCACTGAGAATATATTATGTATGGAAATGTACTTATTTCAATAAATTGATTTATCTTCTGTGCCACGCTATCCAACATCATAAGTAAAATTTATGTAAATGATTATTTTGCGTCATATTATCCACTTGCATACATTTCCCCTTTGTTTGGATACTATGTGAATATAAATAAAACTAAAAAGAAAATGATGATTTTAAAAAATATTATTAACATAGCGTCACTCAAATTTGATATCATTGCTTTTAAGACCCATATTTAAAATTCTTAGAGCCAGAAGAAAGTGCTGCGTCACAACTTTTAACCCGTTAAGGGTTTTTGTACTGATATCATTACTTTTTTTGGTTATTGATGAAAATGTCAATTAGTCGAAATTAAGCATAGGGTATAAATTAATCATTAGAATAAAATTTTAAAGAAATGCTAAAAAAGACCCCTTGGACCCCAATAAAAATATGAGGGTGGTGGCCCGAGGAGAAGAGTCCAAGACTCAAGTTTAAAGTTATACAGCGAGAGAGTAACACAATTAGAAGGATAAAGATGCATGGCAAAACCCGTTTGTTCCATCTTCCTCCGCCAGAGGGCGCAATCTTTTCTATACAAACATAGCTGAAATCTTTGAGGCTGTCGATTTCAAGTCAAATGAGCCATACCTCGTCGTGATTGGGCCCATAGAACCCGAGATAGGAAAGCGCCCCCTGGTGGTGAAACTTGGAATTAAAATTGATATATCCTGTCGATGCCGAGTCGAATGAATTAAACTGCATTGTGATCGGACTCATAGAACTCGAGTTAGCTGCAAAATCTGTTACTTCCATCTTCCACCGCCAGGGGGCGCACTCTTTTCTATACAGACATAGCTGAAATCTTTGAGGCTGTCGATTTCAAGTCGAGTGAGCCATACCTCGTCGTGATCGGGCCCATAGAACCTGAGATAGGGATGCGCCCCCTGGTGGTGAAACTTGGAAATAAAATCGAGATATCCTGTCGATGCCGAGTCGAATAAATTAAACTGCATTGTGATGGGACCCATAGAACTCGAGTTAGCTACAAAATCCGTTAGTTCCATCTTCCACCGCCAGGGGGCGCACTCTGTTCTATACAAACATAGCTGAAATCTTTGAGGCTGTCGATTTCGTGTCGAATGAGCCATACCTCGTCATGATCGGGCCCATAGAACCCGAGATAGGAAAGCGCCCCCTGGTGGTGAAACTTGGAATTAAAATCGATATATCCTGTCGATGTCGAGTCGAATGAATTAAACTGCATTAGACACCAATTAGTCTCGGAAAAAATTGCAAATTTCATCATTTGGCAGTGTAAAAATCAGGAATTTCGTTGATCAATGTGTAAAAATCATGAATTTCATTTATCGGCACAGAAAAAACATTAATTTTGTCGATAGGGGGAGAAAAGATCATAAATTTCATCAAACAGGCGTGTAAAAATCATGAATTTCATTTATGAGCGCATGAAAAACGCAAATTTCATCAAACGCTCGCATAAAAATTAAAAAATTCGTTGATGGGGCATGAAAAAACATTAATTTCGTCAAGTTTTCATGTAAAATCACAAATTTTGTGAAACGGTTGCATAAAAATCAAGAATTGCGTCGATCGGATGATAAAATCAGGAATTTCGTTGATCAATGTGTAAAAATCATGAATTTCATCGATCGGCACAGAAAAAACATGAATTTTGTCGATAGGGGGAGAAAAGTTCATAAATTTCGTCGAACAGGCGGGTAAAAATCCTGAATTTCATTTATGAGTGCATGAAAAACGCAAATTTCATCAAATGCTCGCATAAAAATTAAAAAATTCGTTGATCGGGCATGAAAAAACATTAATTTCGTCAAGATTGCACGTAAAAAAATCACAAATTTCGTCAAACGGGTGCATAAAAATAAAGAATTTTGTAGATTGGATGATAAAAAAAAATTTTCGTCAATCCGGCACGTAAAAAGTGTGAATTTTGTCGATCAGGTGCGTAAAAATTGTCAAGTCAAATGAATTAAACTGCATTAGATACCAATTAGTCTCTGAAATAATTGCAAATTTCGTCATTTGGCAGCATAAAAATCAGGAATTTAGTTGATCAATGTGTAAAAATCATGAATTTCATTGATAGGCACAGAAAAAATGAATTTTGTCGATAGGGGGAGAAACGATAATAAATTTCATTAAACAGGTGGGTAAAAATCATGAATTTCATTTATAAGGTATGAAAAACGCAAATTTCATCAAACGCTCGCATAAAAATAAAAAAATTCGTTGATCGGGCATGAAAAAACATTAATTTCGTCAAGTTTGCACGTAAAAATCACAAATTTCGTCAAACGGGTGCATAAAATTCAAGAATTGCGTTGATCGGATGATAAAAAAAAATTTCGTCAATCCGGCACGTAAAAAGTGTGAATTTTGTCGATCAGGTGCGTAAAAATTGTCGAGTCAAATAAATTAAACTGCATTAGATACCAATTAGTCTCTGAAAAAATTGCAAATTTCGTCATTTCGCAGCATAAAAATCAGGAATTTCGTTGATCAATGTGTAAAAATCATGAATTTCATCGATCGGCACAGAAAAAACATGAATTTTGTCGATAGGGGGAGAAAAGATCATAAATTTCGCCGAACAGGCGGGTAAAAATCATGAATTTCATTTATCAGTGCATGAAAATCGCAAATTTCATCAAACAGTCACATGAAAATCAAAAAATTCGTTGATCAGGCATGATAAAAATCATTAATTTCATCAAGTTTGCCCATAAAAATCACAAATTTCATCAAACGGGTGTATAAAAATCAAGGATTTCGTCGATCGGGTGATAAAAATTTTTTTTGTCAATCCGTCAGGTAAAAAGTGTGAATTTTGTCGATCAGGTGCATAAAAATCATGAATTTTGTAGAATGTGTGCGTAAAAATCATGTATTCATCAAGTGGACGCGTAAAAATCACTAATTTCAGTAAACGGGTAACATAATTTAACATAAAAATTATTAATTTCATCGATCAGGCACAGAAAAAACAAATTTCTTCAACCAGGCACATAAAAATCATAAATTTCATCCATCGGATGCAGAAAAATCATTAATTTCATAGATCAGGTGTGAAAAAATCATTAATTTCAACGATTGGGTGAAACAAAATCAAGAATTTTGTCAAACGGACACGGAAAAAACGCGAAGGGAAAAAAAAAAATCTGAAAATCCTGCATTAGGCCGGTTTTTTCCACATTTTTAATCGCCAGTTTTATCGCCGAGTGCTTAATTCATTAAACCCTCAGTCACTGATACATGCACAAATGTTTCTCGCCCATAATTAAAAAAAAATCACAGAATACAGCAACCTCAAAAATATATGAAACTTGTTACAGCAGCTATGAGCTATCATTAACATATATATGCACATTTCATGCTCTTGAAAACAACAACAAAAAATCATAACTGGATACAGAAAGTTTTTCATATAGCGATGTATAAAATAAATGAAATTCATTAAAGCAGCGATTACTAACACATGTATGCGCCGATTCATTGTTATACTATTTGTACTGTTCAAAATTCGCAATCGTTACCCGTCAAATGCATCTACATTATTGCATTTGACAACGACAATATTAATTAATAGATGCAAATTAATTTAATGTTTAATAAAATTACATGTTATATTATTTTGACGATATAAATTAAAAACAGTAGTTTAAAATAATTACCATTTAAAATTAATTAATATTAAAGAATAATTATTTTGGTTAATAATAATAAAGCTAAAAATCCATGATAGGAAGAGCTGAATTCTAATCAAATATTTTGTCAATGCATTTAGAAACAACCCAATCCTTAATATTTTGACCTCTTCGCAAGCGTCTGTAATGTCACAACAGTTAGAGCGGGAGGCGGCAGCACAGACAATCACCTCATCGAGTTCACGGCGGAAATTCCAGAATTAGTAAACTTGATTCGCATATTAAAACGCAATCGGTCTGCCAAGTCATATCTTGGTGGAAAACCCGATTTTAGCGGTTGGCTCGTAGGTTTACCATTGTGTGTTCCTGCTCCTAGTCCTCTGTGTTTTCATACCTTTGGGTGCAGGAAAACACAATGGTAAACCTACGAGTCAACTGCTAAAATCGGGTTTTAAGGTGTTTTCCACCAAGATATGACTTGGCAGACCGATTGCGTTTTAATATGTGAATCGAGTTTTAACTAATTCTGGAATTTCAGCCGTGAACTCGATGAGGTGATTATCTGTGCTGCCGCCTCCCGGCCTAAATGTTTTGAATCTTTAAATTTTTTAACTGTGCAAAAACAGTAAATAAATCTTACATAAAATTGGAGAATATTTTTAATTTTTTGGCATTTAAAAAAAATATAGTATATATATATATATATATATATATATATATATATGTAGGATTTTAAGCTGGCGTCTAGGGGATGAGAGTAATAGTCCACACGTTTTTCCAATTGATTAAAACGTTATACTTTTAATTCTTGATTATCATATAAAATATTTACAACATTAATTTAAAAACATATATACACTTAGAATTGATCCGACCGTCTGTCGGGCTTAAACATTTGTTAAATGCGCGGTTCCACCGACCGGCATAGAATTAACAAGAGACCACCGTCGATCCGTCTGATCGAGGCGAAGACTGTAGCACATCTACTCTGTTCTCACGATAAAATTGCACATCATCAAAATTTATATTGTTCGCGAGGCATCATTCAACTTCACAAGCCCCAATAAAGTATGTGCTTGTGTTTGCAGTCTAAAGTTCAGATGAGAACTCCTGCGACCACAACTCGGCCGTCCTGACTGTGCTGTGTCCTCACAGTCATCATCTACTAATTTCACTAGGTATAGAACCAGTCGACTAAAATCTAAAATTATCAAATACACACAAAAAATATATATACAAACAAAACAATAAACAATAGTAAATATTGAAACATACAGTGTTTCCTAAAATATAAAAATGAAAATAACACAACAAAACTTGTTATAACGTTGAAAATTGCTTAAAGTTCAGAGTTCACTCATAATGTTCAATAAAAGTAAAAATAATATTGTTTCAAAATATCAATCTGTCCAATTTGTCCATCGTTTCATAAAGTCAGCAGCACTCGATGTAATGTTTGGACCATCATGGTAGCCAATTTTCTTTACGTTGTATCGATCCTTTCCTTTCACTTTGGTGATTTCATAGGGACCGAGAAATTTAGGTCTCAACTTCATGCCTGTACCAAATTGTGTTTTTTGTATAGCTACTAAATCAGCGAGTTTATAAGTGTATGCCGGTTTTCTTTTTTTATTAAAGGTTTTGCGATTCTCTTGCTGTATTTTTAAAATGTTCTCTTTTGCAATTTCCCTATTGAAATTTCTCTCTGACATAATCGAATTTACATGTTCTTCGTCTAACAACTCTTTTATTTGCAAATCGTTTTTATGTCGCAATCTCACTCCGGTTAGAAGCTCAAATGGTGAAAATTTTGTGCTTCTAGATATAGTGCTGTTTATAATTCGCTGTACCGATGCTACATATTTGTACCATTTTGTGGGGTCTTCTATGCTAAGTTTTGATAAAATTGGTATCAGTATTCTGTGCATCCGTTCTATCTGGCCATTTCCTCTTGGAACACCTGTCGTTATTGGGACATGTTGTATTTTTTGTTCGTTACAATATGCTTCAAAATCATCGGATGTAAACGCGGGTCCTTTGTCGGTTATTATTCGGGACGGGTTTCCGAAAATGTTGTGTTGTAATTTTAATTTATCTATAACTTCTACGGCAGCAGTAGTTTTAACTGGGTATAACCAGACAAATTTTGTGAAAGCATCTACGACGGTAAAAATATGATTATAATTTTTGTGAGTGGATGGCATTGGTCCTATATGATCAATATGATAAGTCTCAAGGGGAATATTTTGTTTTGGGATCGGGTTCAATAAACCTTCTCCTTTCCCTTGCTTTTTATTACACAAAATGCACTCTACGCAATTCGCAATGACATTTTCTATTTGCTTCCTTAACTGGGGTATAAAATAGTTTTCTTTTATTATTGTTTCGGTTTTTGCTACAGCATAATGACCTTTATTGTGAACATGGCGTATTATTTCTTTTTGCATATTTACGGGAATCATCAACAGTTCTCTGTCGTTTTCATATTTATACAGTATGTCATTTCGATTAAAATATTCCGGGCTTTCATTTTTTTCGATTAATTTTTTGATGGTTTGAATATGCTCATCTTCTTGTTGCGCTAATTTAATTTTTGCTGTTAATTCGTCATAAGAACAGGATTTTAAGCTGGCGTCTAGGGGATGAGAGTAATAGTCCACACGTTTTTCCAATTGATTAAAACGTTATACTTTTAATTCTTGATTATCATATAAAATATTTACAACATTAATTTAAAAACATATATACACTTAGAATTGATCCGACCGTCTGTCGGGCTTAAACATTTGTTAAATGCGCGGTTCCACCGACCGGCATAGAATTAACAAGAGACCACCGTCGATCCGTCTGATCGAGGCGAAGACTGTAGCACATCTACTCTGTTCTCACGATAAAATTGCACATCATCAAAATTTATATTGTTCGCGAGGCATCATTCAACTTCACAAGCCCCAATAAAGTATGTGCTTGTGTTTGCAGTCTAAAGTTCAGATGAGAACTCCTGCGACCACATATATATATATAATGTGTAATTTGACATAGCTATTTGGGATAATAATTTCATTGCATTTGGTCAGTTATTTCTGTTTCAATGGTTAATTTTTGCAATAAGTTTTTATATATATATATATATATATATATATGTGTATATTTTTATTTATTTATTTTTTTTCTAAAAAAATTTTCCTGTGTCTGCGAGAGCTGTTCCTAAAAATCTACCATTTGCATATTTTTTTTTTTTTGTTCTGTCTGTGTAAAAATAAAAATGTTACTTAATACTGCAGCTTTATGTAACATGCCTAGTAAATTTGTATGATTTTAAGCATATGAGATGCGAGTTTAAAAACTCGCCTTATTAAAAATTTTAAAATTTGTTTTTTCTGTATAAATCTGGTTGGTAAATATGCACTGAATAAACACTTCAACCCACAAAAAAAACTAGTTTTAGCATGCCTTTCTGGCATTGTAAAATCTTGGTTTACAATGAAAACTAATGAATGCAGTTAGGTTTTTTTTGAGATTTCAACAAAATTTATTTTTTGGATAAAACGAATTTTGAAACTCACGTCTTCATATATAAGGTGAATATATATCAGGTGGGTAAAATATGAACCGCAGTCTGCCTTCCTGTTTTTTAAATCAAAACACATTTGTTTTGTTTCTCATTTCCAAAATAATTTTCATCCATATTTACTTATTATAATCCATATTTACTTATTATATTTACTTATTTAATTGACTAATTTATTTATATTTAATAATAAAAGCTCAATAAAAAAGCTTATTAAAAATGAATTTAAAAATTAATAATGTTAAAACGCAGAATTCCAGTTTGAAAAATTAATATAGAGTAAAAGCTGGAATTTCCAGTTTTTTTCGCCTAATTTAACACGATATATGATTCAGTTGTTAAATAATCATTTCAGATGCATTTACAAAATACCCAAAGAATGTTTTCGGTGTATCATTGTTACGACCTTGGTGAGAGGTCTCTGAGACCGCTTGATCGAAAGATGAATATAAAAGCTCGATTAACTCACAATATATTGTTTATTTACTAAACTTTATGAACATGGACTATTATAAATAAAATTCACCTATCCAAAAGTCTGTAGCGATAGTATTAAGTCTCCAAACGAAAAAAAATTACACTAGTATCTATAGTTAATCTCAAAATTACAAGTTAAACTGTGATGATTACAAAAAACAGAGTCTGTTAACAGCCGTTAAGGGTTAATAAGTCTCTTACCATTCGCCTCTATTCAATTAATAGAAAAACAAATCTAAAATAAGACAAGAATAACATTCGTGGTTTCAAATCCTTCTCCAAAATATTTTTCTGACTACAGCATTCGCTATTAAAACAAACTTTTTAAGTAAAAAAACAGGTGATGTTTTGACAATCTAAGCACCTAAATCAAACAAGATTTTCGAAATAGGAAGTCAAAATAACTAAAAAACAATAAATAAATAAACAAAATAATCCATAATCCAGCCGACCCTACTAGCTACTAGCTCAGCGCATGAATACATTTTTCCTTTTCTTTGATGAACAAGCGAATGTTTAGTTGTCTGACATCCGCTTATAACTAAACAACGGGATATATTTTATCCTTTAAAAATCAAAAACTTGTTATAAATAACTAAAATTGAATACATATAATTAAAAAATACCTCCTCCTATTAAAAAATGAATATAAATAGTTTTTCGATAAAATGCAAATTTATAATTTAGAAATATTTTCTTATAAATGGCAATTTAATATATTAAATATTAGAAGTATATAATTAATAAATACCAATCGAATTTTATACATGTAATTACGAATTTGTAGTTTTTGAGATAATTCATTTTTCAACCAAATGCAGATTAAAAATTGTTTGCATCCGAACAAGAAAGAAAAAAAATGTAACCATAATTTAATTTAATACATATTTTGGAATGTATAATAAACTGTTTTCGTATTAAAAAAAAAGAATCTAAATAGTTTTTCAGCGATATGGAGTTGCTTTAACGTTTAACTGTAACCGTGATAGCCATGAACATCCTTATTGCGCAGTAATAAAAAGTAGTGAAAAGTCCCAAAATCTGTAATGTTATTCAATGATAAAAAGCATAAGAAAAGAGTCCGATTTTGAAACTGGATTATATAAAAAACAAGAGTTTTCCTACGTTAGCTCAAAAACTTTTTCGCTTCATCTAAAACCGATTAATATAATATATTAATTTAAAAAAAAATCCTTCGAGCCGTTTAGGAGATAACAGATAAGTGCCCAGTACATTCCCCATTTTCGCTTAAAAATTGGTTTCCAGATCTCAAAATCTACTGCATCTAGAAATCTATAAATTTCAGAAGACTAATGTGAAAAAATCGAAACGGTATGCCTCATATTTACTGAGATATTAAATGTCGGCGTTTCGATTTTCCTTTGATGTCCTGCTAGCTGTATATATGAGAGTGACGGAATCTTCGGTTTTTCGCTGCGTCACTCGAGAAACTATACCGTCTCTCATGATAGTAAAAGCGCACGTCATGTGACTGGGAAAACCCAATACGGGCTAACTACTTCTTTTTTCACAGGTCAAGCGGCCATGTTTATTCAATATTATTTTTTCGGATAGAATGGCATAAAAAGTGACATTTTTAGAAAGATCGTTCCAAAAAATGGTTTGCTTGAGAGACGAGTTACTTCAGTGAAAATGAGGCTAACAGCCGAATAGCTCAATAAACAAAAGATTCATTCATCGTGAGTCATAGAAATATTATGGAGGTCATCCTTCGCAAAGCAAGATTTACAGGGTAAATTTTACTGCGCTGTCAATTGTCGAAAAAAAAATTCGTATCTGTAAACATGGCACACGTAATAAGAAGAAAAAAAAAAGGCTTCCTTATTTCGCTCAATAGAATTTATTTCAGTGAAATAATAACGATGATTTTTTTTTTTTTTACATTGTAAGACTAGTTATTGCACAAAACGAACGCACCTCATTTGTCACGTTTAACGTACAATTTCGAACTTGTTTTTAACCCTTCCCAACACAGTTGCAAAGTGTTTATGAATTTTGTCTGTCTGTCTGTCATCTGTGCTCTCATTCGCATCCATAGATTCGGATTGCGATGCAATGGATATATGTTATTGTGATTTACTATAGCTTCTTCGGTATTGAAAATGAAGTATGTACAATTTCTAGTTCATTTACAGGGACACTAAAAAAAATTCATTGACATGACGGTGTATGGGGTTTGCGGTGTATTTGAATGATGTTACGCTATTTCAAACAGATGGAAATGGATATATTCACTACAAGAGGCTTAGTATAGAATAAGGTATACGTAGCATTCATCGTTCATGTACAGGGACACGCAAAAGAAATCGTTTACGATACTGTCTATGAATAATAATTGAATAACAATGTTTCAGTTCTGGCATGCATTTTGAAATGGAGGTCATTTTTAACATTTTCCAACCTAGTGTAAAGTGTTTATGACTTCGGTTTGTCTGGCCATCCGTCAGTGCTCTAACTCACGTAAATATACTTCGATTGCCTTGAAATATTTGTATGTTATTGTCGTTTACTGTAGCATGATCCTTATTCAAAATGAAGTGTGTAGTAGAGATGAAATGGGCTCAGCTCGAGCCCGAGCCTGGGCCCGACACGGGCTCTTGCGCGATTTTATACCAGCCCTCGGGCTCATTCTTTCTGAAATTGACAATTATATTTATTCTCATATTAAAAAAAAAAAAATTAACTTTTTTTTTCTTAAAAAATTACATATTCCATTTCACGTAATTTTAATGTTATTTTGATCAGAAATTTTCTTTTCTAGTATTAGATACTACTTTAAAAGAAAATTTACGATACTTGCGACGCGACTGACGACTGGGTGATATGGTGCCAATGGGAAAAAGCGCGAATAATATTTGTTGTTAGACTTTTGTTTATGACAATAGTATATTTTTAAGCATGACATAAATCGAACCCATCATCGATTTGCAATCAATCCCTCTTGGGTGATTTTACCCCCAAAACTAATCAGCACCCGTTCACATAAGTATGAAATTTCCTCTTAATCTACGCAGTTGTTCCTGCATTAGAGCGCCCTCAAAATTTGTGTCATATGCAAATCAAAAACAATAAAGAGTCCATGGGTGCTTGCAAGGTTTTCTTTTTTATTCGAACTATGACAAAGATGTTGAAATTGGGAGATGATCCTTTCACACAAAAACCAATACGACTTCTCTATTCAGAGGCTAAGTGAAGTCTGACCCATTTTTACGGTGCACATGTTCGCCCACATTTATCATCCATTTCGCCAGATGTACATGTGTATCAATTTAATCGCCATTCGGAATTTTAAGACGGTTTAGTAGATAGCTATGCTAATTTTGCATGGGAGATACAAGGTAGGCATACAATACTAGGCGCGTTATCCCAAAATGGCATGATTTAGAAGAGCAACCCTGCGGATTGTTATGAGAACAGCGGAAAAGTAATATAGGGTGTGAATAGATTTTAATGAGACATGCAAGACTGGCAGTTGGAAAGTATATGTACTGTTTGCATTCTAGTTACAACGGACAATTGAAGTTAGATGGAAAAAAGCACCTTATATGTAAAACATCTGTAATCTTTAATAGATTTACGGAGCGGAGATTGCTGTTAAAATAATATCATAGAATCAATGTACATGTTAAAATAACCGTCGTCGCATTTTAATTTAGAAAGGAAATAACCTTTATGCGGTTAATGAAAGATGCGGAATAAAGAAAGATTACGTATACACGATTAAATAGCCTATAGCATGGGATAGTTATGACTGTAATTTAGAATGTATAGAATTTAAATAACAATATAAATTATTAACTTTTAGAAAATATTAAGGAATTATAAATTTTGAATAAAATGACAAATATATATGATCTCTACATCATAAGAAGAAAGTGAAAAACAACCATAATTAAGTAAAATGAAATAAAAACGCATCTACTTTACCTTTTTCATTTAATGATTGGATACATTATTCGATGAAAATGCGCCCGCTAATGTTCAAGTCATTTCAGCTCTGCTCATTTAAACAAACACATTTCGTCTCCCATAAACCAAAAAAGAAGAAAAAATATACACTCCCAACGACTAGACTCCTTTGAATTGAAAGAGAGAGGAAAAAATAATTTCTCTTTCCGGAAATATCTATTGTGTCGTTTTGCTTCATTTTTGTTTTGGAATATTTCGCCCTTCTTCTAAGAAGCCGACCACAGCGAAATTATAACAAGTGGGTAAGTGTGATCGAAGATCGTAAAAAGAGTTTCGTTTAATATTCCTTTCAAAACATTATACCTATATATATATATATATATATATATATATATATATATACAGGGTGTATCTGAAATGCTTTAACAAAATTAGAGGGATGATAGTACTCATGAAGACGAACAAACAATGCAATGGAACATGGGGTCGCAAATGATGTTTAAAGGATGAAAATCGAGAAAATTGACAAACTGAGACAAGAAAGAAACACTCCAGAAAATTATTTATTGCACAGAATAGGTACAACACAGCTCGTGATGTCCAGAGAAATCAAATATTTTACAACATTCGTTCAAAGTGTCGACCGCGGACATTATTACACAGAGTACGTCTACGGAGGAACGACTACAATACGAGCGGTCACAATACGCGCTACTACTCCTTCTGGCGTTTCTACTGGCGTCTCATAAATGAGGGATTTCATCTGTTCCCAGAAGAAGAAATCCAAAGGGTTAATGTCCGGCAACGGCAAGCGTGGAGGCCTACCCTTTGGATTTCTTCTTCTGGGGACAGATGAAATCCCTCATTTAGGATTTTTTAGGAATTTTTTAGGTTCGCCATATCTCAGCTTTTACGTAGGAGAGCGAAATTAATTAAAACAAATCTACTAAAAAATTGGTTAAACACGTATTTCGGCGATTTTGGAAATTCCCCCTAGAAGGTGGTTAAAGGGGTATTCAAAAGTTTTGGGTCATTTTGCCATATCTCAACAGCAGATTTAGGTAGGAGCGTGAAATTCAGGGAAACACATCTACTAAAAAACGAATAAACACGCATTTCAGTGATTTTAGAAATCCCCCCCGAAGGGTTTCGAAGGGGGCAAGGGCGCCCATATGATTAAATTTAGGGGGGGGCTGAGAAAAATCTCAACTTCCACCAAAGCTATCATACATTTTAGTAAATATTTAAGGTACTTTGCGTTTTTTTACTATCTTTTGGCAAAATTTGAGTTTTTTCCCGCGATCTTTTGACGAAATTTGCATTTTTTCGCGATCCTTTGGCGAAATTTGCGTTTTTTCCACAAATATTTGACTAAATTTTCGTTTTTTCCACAAATATTGGAATAAATTTGCGTTTTTTTTTCGCGATTCTTTGACGAAATTTTGTTTTATTCCGCGATTCTTAGACAAAATTTGAGTTTCTTTTTCCGCAATCTTTTGACGAAATTTGCGTTTTTCTCTACGAATCTTTAACGGAATTTGTGTTTCTTCTGCGATTCTTTCACGAAATTTGCGTTTTTTCCGCTATTGGACAAAATTTGCATTTTTCTCGTGATCCTTAAACGAATTTGCGTTTTTCTGCGATTCCTTTAGAAATTTTGCATTTTGCCCACGATTCTTTGACGAAATTTCGTTTTTTTCGCGATTTTTTGACGAAATTTGAGTTTTTTCCCGCGATTCTTTGAAGAAATTTGCGTTTTTTTCGCGATCCTTTTTGAGGAAATTTGTGTTTTTTCATGATTCTTTGACAAAATTTTCATTTTTTCCACGATTCTTATTTACGTTTTCTCCACGATTCCTTGACGAAATTTGCATTTTTATCGCGATCGTTTGACGAAATTAGTCTTTTTCCCGTGATCCTTTGACGAAATTAGCGATTTTTTTCTGCGAACGATTGACGAAATTGGTGTTTTCTATGATCATTTGTTAAAATTTGTGATATTCTTCCGTGACATTTTTTATGTTCGAATTTTCGGAACCAAATGCCTTAAATTTTCAGACAATTCGGAACATAATCTCCTTCACCACTGACCTGAGGGTACTGAATAAGGGGGCTCACAACCATAGTAGACAAAGTCCATTTTGAAAAGAAATAATATAGTCCATTGAGAAGGTGCATAAAATCTGTTTTATCCACTCCCACATTAAACATAGTCTGTAAACAGATGACATATACAGGGCTGCCACGGGAGACTATTTTTCTATCCTATTTGCACCACTATTAAAAAAAAAAACAGATTTTGCAGTACATTTACTTTCTTCTATCTATAATAGAAGAAAGTATTGTAATCGAAATTTTTTTCGACACGTTTTAAGGGTCAGAGATTTCGAAAAACATGTTTTTACAAAATGTCTGTCTGTCTGTCCGTCCGTGTGTCTTCATTGTACCATCAAAAAGTGTATGAAGTTATGCTTCAAATTGAACCACATTTTTTTTTTCTAGGTTTTTGTCTATGGCAAGCAGGTTCTATCGGAATTTGGGGATATTTCGACGAAAGGGGGCGCTGTGATCGATATTTATGTTCCATTTTCACTATTGTACCATCTAAAAGTGTATGAAATTATGCTTAAAATTGAACCACATTTTTTTCTAGGTTTTTGGCTATGGCAAGCAGGTTCTATCAGAATTTGGGGATATTTCGACGAAAGGGGGGTGCTGTGATCGATATTTTTGTTCCATTTTCACTGTTGTATCATCGAAGAGTGTATAAAGTTATACTTCAAATTGAACCAATTTTTTTTTCTATGTTTTTGGCTATGGCAAGCAGGTTCTATTAGAATTTGGGGATATTCCGACAAAAGGGGGCGCTGTGATAGCCATTTAAAGATTTCAAATTCAAAAAGATGTGCAAATTCAAAAAAATAAGAAATCCTAAAACTTTTTTTCGTTAAATGTTCGGCCTTGATCCGGAGCAATTTTTGTTTTGCCTCTATTTTAAAAAATAGCTGAGATATAGCGGTTTGAAATTTTAGGGTGGCTGATATTTTCAAACAAGACAGCAGAATTCATCCATAAGCGGGTTTAATTTATGAGTTATAGTTAACATGGTTTCGGCAAATTTTCTTTCATTGTTGTAACCATTAATCCTATTACATGCTTATCACTATTTATTTATATTCGCCAACGTCAAATTCTTGCCAAACTTGGCGACAGTTGGCGGAATATCGCCAAATTTGGCGACCAAAATAAGTTGCCATAAATGAAGCCAACTTGGCTGTAGAGAACTAATTTGGCGATATCCTCATTGAAATTCAATGTTGACGAAAACTGGGATTGAATCTTCTTTAATTAGGTTCCACGCATTTTACCTTCGTGTTTTCCAGTAAAATTAGCTAAAATCGTAAAACCAAGGAATAGGGTGGCTATTTGTTTCTGTCGGTTCAGGCCAGAAGGACTTTAGTAGTTTAGTATACATCGGTTGTTCGCATCCCTGTAATCCGACGATTCGCAAGCAACTGACGTGCAACAGAATGACGAAAAATATTGATTTTATTGGCGATGTGATAGCAAATTTTGAAGTATTAACATGACTGAGATAGAAGAAAGTTTTGGGATTGGCACATCCGACTAGTTCTTTTGCATTCTTTTCCACAAATCAAACCATGTTCTTGCTTCTGACTCCAAATTCTCAATATTATAAAAATAAGATAGCTCCTTGATTTCTTTGACAAAAACATTTTTTTTTTCATATTTTTCATCATGTTGTGATGAAGTAAAATTGCTTTGAATGACGTTTCATTTCGATTCAAAAACCTTGACTGAAGGGATATAATTAAAGAGTCTAAATATGGATTTAGAAATGCTGCTCTGTAATATTCAAGAGGAGTGGCCATAGGAAGGTAAGATTATCTAGTAGACGTTCTGTACATTTTGATATCGAATTCTTACAATTACAATCCTCCATTAGCTCCATGAAAATTTCTGAAAATTCTTCTTCTGATTCCATTCTGTGCATAAGAAAAATCTCAAGAAGTTCCATCTTTATGTTCTGATAAACCGAATGCAAATCTTAATCTACAGATTATAATTTGTTTACAACTGGCTCCAGATAGAAAAAATATCGAGAAATTATTTTGAGATATACAATAAACTTTATAGATGACGTTGCAGCATCTAAATGAATGACTTGTGAGCGAGTTTCTTGGTTCGTACTATTGTCTAGAGAAAGATTACAGAGATTTTCTTTAACAGTGGCAAAACAATTAGAAAAATATAGTGTGGACTTATACTTTTCTGACCACATTGTTTCACATAGACCAGGAAAGTGTGATTTACAAGAATTCGACGAAAATTATTTTGTCTTGTTCTGTAGACTTAAGATAGAATTTTCGAGTTCGGGCTGCGTACAATCTGACACATTCAGGATTCTAATCTTTATTAGATTCGGGAAAAAGAATTTTTCAATTAAAAATTGCACTGTACCGTTCACATCTTATTATTAAATCTCTCTCTAATTTCTCCGCGTTTTGTTCATGCAAAATCAATTTTACCTGTGAAAATAGATCCTGTCTATAACAAAATCCTTCCTTATGCAGAAAAAGTGTTACCATCTTGTAGGAAAAAACTACCCAGTAACACCAGCTAAGATAAAAATCGTCTAAAACGGAATTTGTTTCCTATCTTGTGGTTTTTCTCTTTGTAAGAAGCAGACTATTGGAAAGGACTAATTAAAAACTTATGAAAACAGAACCTGTCTAAAACAGAATCCAGCTTTAAAAGAAAAAAAATAGGGTTGTGACAAAATGAATTCCCAACAATTATACCTGCTAAGACGGAAACCCGTCTAAAACGGATATTTCTTCCGGTGCCTTCTGATGTTGTCGAGTCATATTTTATTATGCTTTGTTCATACAAGATACATTTTCATATCTTGCAACTGATTTATATTAAAAAAATTTGACAAAATCAAAATCTAGGGGGGGGCTCAAGCCCCCCCTTGCCCCCCCATATGGGCGCCCTTGGAAGGGGGTGGTTTCGAAAATTTTAGGCCATTTCGCCATATCTCAGCAGCTGTTTTATGTAGGTGCGCGAAATTGAGGAAAACAAATCTACTAAAAAAATTACATTGTCTACCCGTTCAAAGACGCAAAAAGACATTGTCTACCCGCTATAGTTATTTTATAAAGCCTAAAATATGCCACTACTGGTATTATCTGCACTTTTATTACTTTGAGTGTGAAAATCTTTATTGAAATCTAGCCTCGCTGTCAGGTCACAAACTACTAAGAATCCGACATTTTGATTGGATAATTGCTAGCCTTGCCTGGGGTACGAAAGCAGTTGAAATGCAATTTTCAGTTTATTTTTATTAAACAGAGTGAAATTTCAGAAATTCTTTAATGAGTTTTTCACTAATTAAAATAATATAAAAAAATTTCAAAATTTTATGATTTGTCGTGTGACAGGAGGTATTCAGCTTTAAGTACGCAACATTTCAGATCTCTAACTTATACAGTTTCCGAGTAAGAATTCTGCGACGGACAGACAAAAGAGTAAGACGAATACGGTTTCACCAGACGAACGAAGCAATAACAAGTGGGTAAGTGTGATCGAAGATAGCACAAAGGGTTTCGTTTAACATTACTTTCAAAACACTTTATACTTTCTTTAATAAACCCAAATAAATTTTATATATATAAAAAAAATCATGTTTTTTATAAAATAAAAATTTACCGGTCTATTTTTCTCGTTTTTTCAAAAATCTGAATCGGTCCGATAGCGGGCAAAGCCCGCTATTATACTCTGTCATAATACTCTGTCATAATAATATCTTGTCATGTGGACTAAATGCGATATTAAAATAAATCAATTTCAAAATGAAACATGTTGTATAGAGACCTTCAAAATGTTAGACGTGAGATTAATGTTCTTTTTAATTCTCTAATGACGTCCTATTAAGATGCTTTCTGTATTGACACAGACTCATACTTCTTGTATTATTGAGATATCTTTGAAAATTTCCGTTTTATTACCAATATGAATATGACGTCCTATTATTATTTTTTTTCAATGGGTGAAACTTTTTATTTCATTTTCATTTTTCACGTGAAAAACTTTCAATAAAAAATTAATTATTTATTATTCAACAGAAAATTAATTATTAAGAATTTTAGTGTGGATTTTTAATGGTTGGCAACTGCTAAACAAAAAATGTTTAAATCGAATAGGAAAAGGCTGTTAGATTTTTGTTTTTTTTTATCTCTCTCTATTAAAATGATACGATTTTTTTAACTTTTAATATTTTGATCTTCATAGTAGGTATTCAGCTATAAGTATACAAAATTTCATAACTGCAAGTTCTATAAGGTAAAGCCAGGAGAGATGACGCGTTCGGAGAGATTGCGCACAAAGAGGTTCGGGGGGAAGGAGTAGAGTCAGCGCGCAGCGACTCCAGGTAGTTGTACCACAGCAGTAGAGAAGTGTCTACTTGAATGTGCACGACGATTGTTTCGAGCGTCTAGGATAAAGCATTATATTTTGTTTTGTTTTCCGAAAGTAAGTGCTTGAATTTTCAAAACTATTCGTCAGAATTTCTATACAGTATCAGTATTAAAAATATTTTAAACTTAAACGATTTCCCATAAGCTACTAACATAAACTAACGGTGCGAACACCACTGGTTCGTTTTAGAAGCGGCCATATTTAAATAAATGGCTGCATAATCTCCCCTACCGAAATTGGAGAGTTTGCGCATCTGCTACTTAGGAGAGATGGCGCAATGTTTCCCATTAGTTTTCATGCTAGGAGAGATTACTCAGCTTAATGGTAAATTTGCATATATTACAAACTACATGTAAAACATGTGAATGAATCAATTTTGAAATAATTTTTGAAAAACACATAATTATCGAAACTAAATTTGGCAATAAATTCGTTTGTTAAAAAAATACTGGGCAATGAGGATGGGTGAACTGAATGTCTGGAATTGTACCATTAGGTTGAAATATTCACTCTTAATACAATAATATTTATTCACAAAAGCCTTACAACAATGCTATTTAAGTGTAATTGTTATTGTTAACGATTAAATTGTAGTTATTATTAGTAACAATCTCTCCTACCCATGTGCGCAATCACACTAACCATGTAAGGAGAGATTGCGCAAAATAACTTTCTTGGTTTTATTACTACTGTTCTATTAAATTACATCATAACAACAAAATAACAATGGAAATGCATAAAAAACAAATAAAGTCAAAATTAATCATGCATAGTTTAGCAAAAAATTTATATTTATATGTATTTTTATTATTCTGCTGAATTGTGCGCAGACTATCCTAGCTTTACCTTAGTTTCTGAGAACGGCTCTGTGACGGACAAACAACGGGGCGGGAGTAATAGGGTTTCGTGAGATGAACAAAACCCTAAAGATGAGTGAATAAAGGTTATTACATTCCTAAGAAGAAGGGAAGGGCGGCGGGTAGAGAAAAGTTCCGTTACGCACACGTTTCCGTGTGAACAGGTTATCCGGAACCATGAAATGTTTCGCTACAAAAGCCAGAAAAGAGTGTGATAAAAGACTGTAAAAAATGGTTTTGTAAAAAGATAAATTATGGCAGGTGGGTGAAAAAAAGGGGTAAAGAGTGGGGTGAGAAATTTCTAAAGTAGTTACTCATTTTACCCCGGATCTAAAGTGTGTTTATGTAATCAGGTTTTCGGGTGCAAAACTTAACCCTCGGACCAGTGGCGTATCTAGGGGGGGGGGGGGGGGGGCTGATGTGTCTTCAGCCCCCTTCGAAATTTTGAAAAAAAATATCAAGTTTAATTAAGAAAGTTTAGCAAAATGTCACGAAACTTGCTAAGATAAAATTCAAAATGAACCGAAAAAATATTCCGTTTTAGACATTTTTTTCCCCTTAGAAAGTGTGTTATTTCACAAATGCCGTGCGTCTATGTGCTCCAAAATGAGTTCAGAGAGGTGGGGTTGGATTGAGAATGCTCTTATATAAATTTAAATTTGCTGTTTATTATATTTTTTTCACTATTTATTAAATACCTTTTAGTAGATATAATCTTCAGTACTTTGTTTTAAAAAATGAACGATGTAATTATACTTGATAAGACAAAAACCTGCTTAAAACGACATTTTCCCCTGTCCCATGCGATTTCATCTTAGCAGATTTGATTGTATATAATAGATGCGTTACCTACTAATAAAATAAAAACCTGTTTAAAGCGGAATTTTTCCCGTTTTTCGCGATTACTTCTTAGAAACTTTTACTTTATCTCAGTCCCCTCCGAAATGATGAGTGTAGATACGTCACAGCCTCTGACCGCTTAATTTTATTTTTGTGTAATTATTCTATTATCGTATATCTTCTATTATTACATCTGTTGTAATTGGGAATTCATTTCCTGTTGCATCATCCAAAGCCCCCTTTTTCTTCTCAAAGTTTTGAAACGTAAAAAGCATCTACGCAATGTAGAGGTAGGAATGTGCTCTGATTAGCTGAAAAGAGACAATGAAGCTGGCGCGTGCGCGCAACATTATGTTTTTCTTCTCTCCTGTAACTGTTCTTGAATATTTTTTTTTAGAACTTTCGTTTTTGAACTCTAAGTATAAGTTTAGTATTGTTTTATGATTATGATTGTAAGAGAGCGTGTCGCTCGTCTGAAAAGCTGTATATAATAATTTGTTCGTCGTCTTATTTGTGTTCGTGCTGTGATTTATCAATTAAATCGTCATGTCTTCTAATATCTTGAATTTATTTGAGTCAATAGTGTATTCATGCTGAAAAAGGATTTAGTTTTTTGAAATATAAGGAACTATGATGATCGCGGAGCACCGATGTCCCTTTTGGAACTTAGAGGTAAGAAAAGTTGTTTCTTACTAAATTTATTAGAAATCAATTACATTTGAAATTGATTATTTACATGTTGCAACTCTCAATTGAATTAGTAATATAGGCAGTTTGGAGTTGCCACATAACTGGCATCCCTGCCGGGATCGGTGGCTCCGTAGATGATTGGAATTAGAGATTAGAAAGTTAATTAGAAGTTAGTTAACTAGAATTGAACATTAAGAATGGATAAATTAAAGAAATCAAGGACGCCGGTGCGTTCCAACTTCACAAAGTTGATAAAAGAAATAGAAGATACTTTGCAGGCTAAATGTGATGATATCGATAGTCTGTCATCTCTTTTAGATAGGTTAGAATCAAAACATGAAGAGCTCTCATTAATAGATAATCAAATTTTAGATAATTTATCTGAAGATAAAAATAGTCGACAAGACGCCTTCGATTCGGAATATGAGCAAATAGACAAGTATAATATAAATTACTGGGAAAATAAAAATAAACTATCTAGATACATCAAAAAATTAGAAAAAGAGAGCAATCAGGATACCTCTTTGTCATTAGACAGTATGGCCACAAGAAGAAAGTTTAAATTGCCTAAATTAGAGCTTAAGCCCTTTAATGGTGATATCAAAAATTGGCTATCTTTTTGGGGGCAATTTGAAAAAATCCACGAAGATCCGGATATTGTTAACTAGGACAAAATACAGTATCTTATTCAGTCTACCCAAAAGGGATCTAGGGCAAGGGAAATTGTTGAATCTTTCCCCCCTACAGCCGATAGCTATCCAGAGGCGATACAATCGTTGAAGGCACGGTTCGGTAGAACAGATATTTTAATCGAAGTATACATACGCGAAGTACTAGGATTAGTTATTAATAATTCTTTAGGACAAGGCCAGAGACTGTCCCTTGTTAAGTTGTATGATAAAATAGAAACATACCTTCGGTCATTAAAAATGTTAGGAGTATCGAGCGAAAACTATTCTTCGATTTTATATCCATTGGTCGAATCAGCATTGCCTTCAGATATTCTTAAATTATGGGAAAGACATCTTGGCACTTTATCTGTTAATGATAAAGATAAAGATCAGGGAATTAATAAATTAGATACTTTAATGAAATTTTTACAAATTGAAGTTGAAATGGAGCAAAAGGTCAAATTGGCTAAGAGTGGATTTTCTTTCGATAAAGATGTCTCAGTAAATAGAGAACTTAGATTCGATCGTAAGGATAAAAATTTTTCCCTCCCTACGGCGGCCGAACTGTATAATGCAGATGATAAAAAATTGGAAGAACAGTGTGTTTTTTGCGAAAATAAACACCGTAGTCAAAATTGTAGAGCGGTATGGAAAATGACACTCGCGAAGAGAAAAGATGCTTTATTAAAAAAAGGAGCTTGCTTTCGATGCTTCAATGCCAACCACTTAGCTAAAGCTTGTAAAATTAAAACTAATTGTACTCATTGTGGGAAAAGTCACCACCAGTTCATGTGCATAGAAAAGGATAAAATTAATTTAGGCGATAATTCTAAAGAGGATTCTACTCCTAATAAAGATTGTATGCTTGCGAATACAACTTCTAGAAAAAGGGTTTTGCTCCAAACATTGGTTGTACGCATATACAATGGGGATATCGTACGAAATGTTAGAATTTTATATGACACGGGATCGCAACGGTCGTATATATCAAAATTTGCTGCTAACATGTTAGGATATAATAGTATAAGTAAAGAAAGAATAGTGCATAGTTTATTTGGGGGTCGACAATGTGAAGAACTACACGATCGATATTTAATTAATTTAGGAAATATGGATAATAGTTATCGATGTAAACTTGAGGTATTAGACCAACAAAAGATTTGCTCTGAAATTTCACCTATACCGGAAGGATCCTTTATTAATGAAATAAAACGGTACGGAATTTTATTGACTGATAGAGTCACTAAAACTAATGATTTACTATACGAATTTTCTCCTGATGAAATTCATGTGTTAATTGGTGCAGATGTCGCCGGAAAATTATTTACCGGAAATTTAAAACAATTACAGGGCGGATTAGTTTGCATGGGAACTCGTTTAGGTTGGACAATTCTCGGGAAAACTGAAGGTTATGAAAATAAAAATATGAACAATTTAGTTTTCTCGCTGCATGTCAAAGAGGCAAAAATTTCCGAGTTATGGCACCTTGACACTTTAGGAATTCGAGATCCCGGGGAGAAAAAGGGTAGAGAAGAGATAGAGTTAGCCACTAAAGAACATTTTCTTAGTAATATAAGAGTAGATGACGAGGGTAGATATGAAGTTAGTCTTCCATGGATACAGGGCCACCCTAGACTACCCAGTTACGAAAATATCGCTCGACGTAGATTAAAAACATGTGTCGATTCATTAAAAAAGATAGGAAAATTAGGTGATTATAATCAAATATTTAATGAATGGTTAGACGAGAAAATAATTGAAAAGGTTGATCAGAGGAAAACGTTAGGTAGTGAGCATTTCCTTCCTCATAGAGCAGTGTTTAAAGAAAACTCCACTACAAAGGTGCGGCCAGTTTTTGATGGTTCAGCTCGGGAAAAGGACTCACCATCGATAAATGATTGTATTGAAAAGGGGCCTAACCTCGTAGAACTGATTCCTTCTGTTTTAAACAGATTTAGATTGGGGAAAATAGGGGTAATTGCTGACATAAAAAAAACTTTTTTACAGATTGGTATTAAAGAAAAAGATCGATCATTCTTGAAATTTCTATGGTATGAAGAAGGGAACCCTCAAAAGTTGATAACGCTTCAACATAGAAGAGTAGTATTTGGCATTTCATGTAGCCCCTACCTTCTAGGTGCCACGTTAGAATATCATTTGAAAAATGCACCTGAACAATTTAAAAACACTGTGTTAAAATTGTTAGAGTCATTTTATGTAGACAACTGTGTTACGAGTGTTGATAATAAGGAACAGCTAAACAGATTTATCGAAGAGTCAAAAACTCTTCTTAGCAATGCTAAATTCGAGCTTCGCGGGTGGGAGCATAGTTTTCGAGAAGTTTTTACAGGGGAAAATGTCCCTGTTTTAGGGCTAATGTGGGATTTTAGAAGGGATACACTAGCAGTTGATTTAAAAGAAATTTCAGAGGATGATCGCCTAGTAACTAAAAGAAACATTTTATCGTCTGTACACAGAATTTTTGATCCTATCGGATACACATGTCCTGTAACATTAGAACCTAAAATATTATTACAGGAGTGTTGGAAAGCGAAAGTGACATGGGACACGGAATTACCTGTTTCTATAAAGAAAAAATTTGAAAAATGGAAAAAACAATTAGGAAAATTAGGGACTATTGAAATACCTAGGTGTTTTTCTCGAGATGCAGATAAGTTGCATTCCTTGCACGTTTTTTGCGACGCTAGTAAAGTAGCGTATGCTACGTGTATATTTATACGGACCGAAAATGAGAACGGCGGTTTCTGTCATTTGGTTCAAGCAAGAAGCCGAGTTGCTCCTATGAAAACAATTTCTATTCCGCGGTTAGAATTACTGGCTTGTAATATTGGGGCTAGATTAGCAAGTAGTGTTAAAACTGATTTGAAATTAGATAACATTGCCATTTTTTATTGGACTGATTCGGCCAATGCGCTTTACTGGATAAAAAGAAATGAAAATTGGGCACCTTTTGTTTACAACCGAGTGACCGAAATTCGCTCATTAAGTGATCCTTCAAAATGGCACTTTATTCCTGGCCAGTTGAATCCTGCTGACCTGCCTTCAAGGGGTTGTACCGCTGAGGTTTTAGCCCGAGATAAATGGTGGGAGGGACCGCAGTGGTTGAGAAAACCAATGGACGAGTGGCCTAAATCGGAAATGTTTCCAGATTTTGAAACAATCGATGCAGAAAGAAGAAAAACAATTATTAGTGCTACGAATGTAAATGTTCACAGTGAACAATTTTACACTAGAATTTCATCCTACGATAAATTAGTAAAAGTAATCGCGTGGATATACAGATTTTACAAAAATTGTAAGAAAGCTAAAGAAGAGAGAGAATTTAAAATTTTAACTGTAGAAGAGCAGAATGAAGCTGAAAATGTATTATTGAAATTAGTTCAAAAATCGTTTACTGGTCCTGAAGATAAACGTCTAAGACATTTCAGACATTTCATAACGCATTTCAGACCACAACAGATTCGGCTGGAGTTCTGCGGCTGAAATCACGTATACATTTGAGAGATGATATTCTGAATTTCAGATTTCCTATTATTCTTCCACATGACCATCCTGTAGTTGAAAAATTAATTAGATCTAGACATTTGAAACTAGGTCATGCTGGTGTACAAATTATGATGTCTAATTTAAGGGAAGATTTTTGGATCTTAAAATTCCGAAAAACTGTCAGGAAAATTATTAGAACCTGTGTAAGATGTAGAAGACACGATTTTAAACCAGTAGAAATTTCTACTCCTCCCTTACCTGAAGATAGAGTAAGAGAAGCTGCCATTTTCCAAATTGTTGGTCTGGATTATGCCGGTCCGCTTATTCTTAAAGAAAATAGGAAAATCTGGCTAGTAATATACACTTGTGCTGTTTTTCGAGCAGTTCATTTTGAACTAGCTACCTCATTATCAACTGACGTGTTCTTACTGACGTTGAGAAGATTCATAGCCCGTAGAGGCAGACCTTCTATTATCTATACAGATAACGGTAAAAATTTTGTAGGAGCGGAAAATTTGTTGAAAGAAATAAACTGGAATTCAGTACAAAATGATAGTATATCAAGGAAAATTATTTGGAAATTTATACCTCCTTCAGCTCCGTGGTGGGGAGGGTGGTGGGAGCGATTGATTGGCCTAACCAAGAGAATACTGAGAAAGGTTTTAGGAAAAAGTTCTCTGAATTACGAAGAAATACAAACCATTATATGTGACCTAGAAAGTGTTATCAACAGTCGCCCGCTTACTTATGTGTCAGAAGATTTAAATGATCTCGTACCTCTCACTCCGTCCATGTTCTTGCTAGAAGTAAAGGGTAGTGGTACACCCGATATTGATATTCTAGATGCCAAATCATTGAACAAAAAGCTTGTTTATCAACAGAAAATAAGACAAGACCTTCGTAAACGATTTAGATCTGAATATTTAGGCCAATTGCGACAACCTAGTAGATGGAAGAAAATACAGAAACCTATAGCTATAGGTGATGTTGTGATTGTTTCCAGTGACAATAATAAAAGAATTGATTGGCCTCTGGCCAAAGTGATTGAAATTTTTCCATCTAAGGATGGACACATCCGCTTAGTGAAAATAAGAATGAAAACTGGGGAATATTTAAGACCTACAAGCAGGTTAATACCCTTAGAAGTATCACAAGATAATGACAGTATGAGAAACCATTTCAAGGACATTAAAAATAAACAACATTTTAATGAACATAAAGGTGCTAGTAATCCTCCTAGTGGTTCGGTCAGCAACAGTACATCGGACGTTTCGGTTCGTCGCTCCAGATACGGGCGTATCATAAAACATCGAAAGAATTGGGTTTGAGTTCCAGATCCCGAAACTCAAAGGTGGGAGGATGTTGTAATTGGGAATTCATTTCCTGTTGCATCATCCAAAGCCCCCTTTTTCTTCTCAAAGTTTTGAAACGTAAAAAGCATCTACGCAATGTAGAGGTAGGAATGTGCTCTGATTAGCTGAAAAGAGACAATGAAGCTGGCGCGTGCGCGCAACATTATGTTTTTCTTCTCTCCTGTAACTGTTCTTGAATATTTTTTTTTAGAACTTTCGTTTTTGAACTCTAAGTATAAGTTTAGTATTGTTTTATGATTATGATTGTAAGAGAGCGTGTCGCTCGTCTGAAAAGCTGTATATAATAATTTGTTCGTCGTCTTATTTGTGTTCGTGCTGTGATTTATCAATTAAATCGTCATGTCTTCTAATATCTTGAATTTATTTGAGTCAATAGTGTATTCATGCTGAAAAAGGATTTAGTTTTTTGAAATATAAGGAACTATGATGATCGCGGAGCACCGATGTCCCTTTTGGAACTTAGAGGTAAGAAAAGTTGTTTCTTACTAAATTTATTAGAAATCAATTACATTTGAAATTGATTATTTACATGTTGCAACTCTCAATTGAATTAGTAATATAGGCAGTTTGGAGTTGCCACATAACTGGCATCCCTGCCGGGATCGGTGGCTCCGTAGATGATTGGAATTAGAGATTAGAAAGTTAATTAGAAGTTAGTTAACTAGAATTGAACATTAAGAATGGATAAATTAAAGAAATCAAGGACGCCGGTGCGTTCCAACTTCACAAAGTTGATAAAAGAAATAGAAGATACTTTGCAGGCTAAATGTGATGATATCGATAGTCTGTCATCTCTTTTAGATAGGTTAGAATCAAAACATGAAGAGCTCTCATTAATAGATAATCAAATTTTAGATAATTTATCTGAAGATAAAAATAGTCGACAAGACGCCTTCGATTCGGAATATGAGCAAATAGACAAGTATAATATAAATTACTGGGAAAATAAAAATAAACTATCTAGATACATCAAAAAATTAGAAAAAGAGAGCAATCAGGATACCTCTTTGTCATTAGACAGTATGGCCACAAGAAGAAAGTTTAAATTGCCTAAATTAGAGCTTAAGCCCTTTAATGGTGATATCAAAAATTGGCTATCTTTTTGGGGGCAATTTGAAAAAATCCACGAAGATCCGGATATTGTTAACTAGGACAAAATACAGTATCTTATTCAGTCTACCCAAAAGGGATCTAGGGCAAGGGAAATTGTTGAATCTTTCCCCCCTACAGCCGATAGCTATCCAGAGGCGATACAATCGTTGAAGGCACGGTTCGGTAGAACAGATATTTTAATCGAAGTATACATACGCGAAGTACTAGGATTAGTTATTAATAATTCTTTAGGACAAGGCCAGAGACTGTCCCTTGTTAAGTTGTATGATAAAATAGAAACATACCTTCGGTCATTAAAAATGTTAGGAGTATCGAGCGAAAACTATTCTTCGATTTTATATCCATTGGTCGAATCAGCATTGCCTTCAGATATTCTTAAATTATGGGAAAGACATCTTGGCACTTTATCTGTTAATGATAAAGATAAAGATCAGGGAATTAATAAATTAGATACTTTAATGAAATTTTTACAAATTGAAGTTGAAATGGAGCAAAAGGTCAAATTGGCTAAGAGTGGATTTTCTTTCGATAAAGATGTCTCAGTAAATAGAGAACTTAGATTCGATCGTAAGGATAAAAATTTTTCCCTCCCTACGGCGGCCGAACTGTATAATGCAGATGATAAAAAATTGGAAGAACAGTGTGTTTTTTGCGAAAATAAACACCGTAGTCAAAATTGTAGAGCGGTATGGAAAATGACACTCGCGAAGAGAAAAGATGCTTTATTAAAAAAAGGAGCTTGCTTTCGATGCTTCAATGCCAACCACTTAGCTAAAGCTTGTAAAATTAAAACTAATTGTACTCATTGTGGGAAAAGTCACCACCAGTTCATGTGCATAGAAAAGGATAAAATTAATTTAGGCGATAATTCTAAAGAGGATTCTACTCCTAATAAAGATTGTATGCTTGCGAATACAACTTCTAGAAAAAGGGTTTTGCTCCAAACATTGGTTGTACGCATATACAATGGGGATATCGTACGAAATGTTAGAATTTTATATGACACGGGATCGCAACGGTCGTATATATCAAAATTTGCTGCTAACATGTTAGGATATAATAGTATAAGTAAAGAAAGAATAGTGCATAGTTTATTTGGGGGTCGACAATGTGAAGAACTACACGATCGATATTTAATTAATTTAGGAAATATGGATAATAGTTATCGATGTAAACTTGAGGTATTAGACCAACAAAAGATTTGCTCTGAAATTTCACCTATACCGGAAGGATCCTTTATTAATGAAATAAAACGGTACGGAATTTTATTGACTGATAGAGTCACTAAAACTAATGATTTACTGTACGAATTTTCTCCTGATGAAATTCATGTGTTAATTGGTGCAGATGTCGCCGGAAAATTATTTACCGGAAATTTAAAACAATTACAGGGCGGATTAGTTTGCATGGGAACTCGTTTAGGTTGGACAATTCTCGGGAAAACTGAAGGTTATGAAAATAAAAATATGAACAATTTAGTTTTCTCGCTGCATGTCAAAGAGGCAAAAATTTCCGAGTTATGGCACCTTGACACTTTAGGAATTCGAGATCCCGGGGAGAAAAAGGGTAGAGAAGAGATAGAGTTAGCCACTAAAGAACATTTTCTTAGTAATATAAGAGTAGATGACGAGGGTAGATATGAAGTTAGTCTTCCATGGATACAGGGCCACCCTAGACTACCCAGTTACGAAAATATCGCTCGACGTAGATTAAAAACATGTGTCGATTCATTAAAAAAGATAGGAAAATTAGGTGATTATAATCAAATATTTAATGAATGGTTAGACGAGAAAATAATTGAAAAGGTTGATCAGAGGAAAACGTTAGGTAGTGAGCATTTCCTTCCTCATAGAGCAGTGTTTAAAGAAAACTCCACTACAAAGGTGCGGCCAGTTTTTGATGGTTCAGCTCGGGAAAAGGACTCACCATCGATAAATGATTGTATTGAAAAGGGGCCTAACCTCGTAGAACTGATTCCTTCTGTTTTAAACAGATTTAGATTGGGGAAAATAGGGGTAATTGCTGACATAAAAAAAACTTTTTTACAGATTGGTATTAAAGAAAAAGATCGATCATTCTTGAAATTTCTATGGTATGAAGAAGGGAACCCTCAAAAGTTGATAACGCTTCAACATAGAAGAGTAGTATTTGGCATTTCATGTAGCCCCTACCTTCTAGGTGCCACGTTAGAATATCATTTGAAAAATGCACCTGAACAATTTAAAAACACTGCGTTAAAATTGTTAGAGTCATTTTATGTAGACAACTGTGTTACGAGTGTTGATAATAAGGAACAGCTAAACAGATTTATCGAAGAGTCAAAAACTCTTCTTAGCAATGCTAAATTCGAGCTTCGCGGGTGGGAGCATAGTTTTCGAGAAGTTTTTAAAGGGGAAAATGTCCCTGTTTTAGGGCTAATGTGGGATTTTAGAAGGGATACACTAGCAGTTGATTTAAAAGAAATTTCAGAGGATGATCGCCTAGTAACTAAAAGAAACATTTTATCGTCTGTACACAGAATTTTTGATCCTATCGGATACACATGTCCTGTAACATTAGAACCTAAAATATTATTACAGGAGTGTTGGAAAGCGAAAGTGACATGGGACACGGAATTACCTGTTTCTATAAAGAAAAAATTTGAAAAATGGAAAAAACAATTAGGAAAATTAGGGACTATTGAAATACCTAGGTGTTTTTCTCGAGATGCAGATAAGTTGCATTCCTTGCACGTTTTTTGCGACGCTAGTAAAGTAGCGTATGCTACGTGTATATTTATACGGACCGAAAATGAGAACGGCGGTTTCTGTCATTTGGTTCAAGCAAGAAGCCGAGTTGCTCCTATGAAAACAATTTCTATTCCGCGGTTAGAATTACTGGCTTGTAATATTGGGGCTAGATTAGCAAGTAGTGTTAAAACTGATTTGAAATTAGATAACATTGCCATTTTTTATTGGACTGATTCGGCCAATGCGCTTTACTGGATAAAAAGAAATGAAAATTGGGCACCTTTTGTTTACAACCGAGTGACCGAAATTCGCTCATTAAGTGATCCTTCAAAATGGCACTTTATTCCTGGCCAGTTGAATCCTGCTGACCTGCCTTCAAGGGGTTGTACCGCTGAGGTTTTAGCCCGAGATAAATGGTGGGAGGGACCGCAGTGGTTGAGAAAACCAATGGACGAGTGGCCTAAATCGGAAATGTTTCCAGATTTTGAAACAATCGATGCAGAAAGAAGAAAAACAATTATTAGTGCTACGAATGTAAATGTTCACAGTGAACAATTTTACACTAGAATTTCATCCTACGATAAATTAGTAAAAGTAATCGCGTGGATATACAGATTTTACAAAAATTGTAAGAAAGCTAAAGAAGAGAGAGAATTTAAAATTTTAACTGTAGAAGAGCAGAATGAAGCTGAAAATGTATTATTGAAATTAGTTCAAAAATCGTTTACTGGTCCTGAAGATAAACGTCTAAGACATTTCAGACATTTCATAACGCATTTCAGACCACAACAGATTCGGCTGGAGTTCTGCGGCTGAAATCACGTATACATTTGAGAGATGATATTCTGAATTTCAGATTTCCTATTATTCTTCCACATGACCATCCTGTAGTTGAAAAATTAATTAGATCTAGACATTTGAAACTAGGTCATGCTGGTGTACAAATTATGATGTCTAATTTAAGGGAAGATTTTTGGATCTTAAAATTCCGAAAAACTGTCAGGAAAATTATTAGAACCTGTGTAAGATGTAGAAGACACGATTTTAAACCAGTAGAAATTTCTACTCCTCCCTTACCTGAAGATAGAGTAAGAGAAGCTGCCATTTTCCAAATTGTTGGTCTGGATTATGCCGGTCCGCTTATTCTTAAAGAAAATAGGAAAATCTGGCTAGTAATATACACTTGTGCTGTTTTTCGAGCAGTTCATTTTGAACTAGCTACCTCATTATCAACTGACGTGTTCTTACTGACGTTGAGAAGATTCATAGCCCGTAGAGGCAGACCTTCTATTATCTATACAGATAACGGTAAAAATTTTGTAGGAGCGGAAAATTTGTTGAAAGAAATAAACTGGAATTCAGTACAAAATGATAGTATATCAAGAAAAATTATTTGGAAATTTATACCTCCTTCAGCTCCGTGGTGGGGAGGGTGGTGGGAGCGATTGATTGGCCTAACCAAGAGAATACTGAGAAAGGTTTTAGGAAAAAGTTCTCTGAATTACGAAGAAATACAAACCATTATATGTGACCTAGAAAGTGTTATCAACAGTCGCCCGCTTACTTATGTGTCAGAAGATTTAAATGATCTCGTACCTCTCACTCCGTCCATGTTCTTGCTAGAAGTAAAGGGTAGTGGTACACCCGATATTGATATTCTAGATGCCAAATCATTGAACAAAAAGCTTGTTTATCAACAGAAAATAAGACAAGACCTTCGTAAACGATTTAGATCTGAATATTTAGGCCAATTGCGACAACCTAGTAGATGGAAGAAAATACAGAAACCTATAGCTATAGGTGATGTTGTGATTGTTTCCAGTGACAATAATAAAAGAATTGATTGGCCTCTGGCCAAAGTGATTGAAATTTTTCCATCTAAGGATGGACACATCCGCTTAGTGAAAATAAGAATGAAAACTGGGGAATATTTAAGACCTACAAGCAGGTTAATACCCTTAGAAGTATCACAAGATAATGACAGTATGAGAAACCATTTCAAGGACATTAAAAATAAACAACATTTTAATGAACATAAAGGTGCTAGTAATCCTCCTAGTGGTTCGGTCAGCGACAGTACATCGGACGTTTCGGTTCGTCGCTCCAGATACGGGCGTATCATAAAACATCGAACGAATTGGGTTTGAGTTCCAGATCCCGAAACTCAAAGGTGGGAGGATGTTGTAATTGGGAATTCATTTCCTGTTGCATCATCCAAAGCCCCCTTTTTCTTCTCAAAGTTTTGAAACGTAAAAAGCATCTACGCAATGTAGAGGTAGGAATGTGCTCTGATTAGCTGAAAAGAGACAATGAAGCTGGCGCGTGCGCGCAACATTATGTTTTTCTTCTCTCCTGTAACTGTTCTTGAATATTTTTTTTTAGAACTTTCGTTTTTGAACTCTAAGTATAAGTTTAGTATTGTTTTATGATTATGATTGTAAGAGAGCGTGTCGCTCGTCTGAAAAGCTGTATATAATAATTTGTTCGTCGTCTTATTTGTGTTCGTGCTGTGATTTATCAATTAAATCGTCATGTCTTCTAATATCTTGAATTTATTTGAGTCAATAGTGTATTCATGCTGAAAAAGGATTTAGTTTTTTGAAATATAAGGAACTATGATGATCGCGGAGCACCGATGTCCCTTTTGGAACTTAGAGGTAAGAAAAGTTGTTTCTTACTAAATTTATTAGAAATCAATTACATTTGAAATTGATTATTTACAACATCATTCACATCATCATGTATTTGAAATATGTAGTCAATTTATCATTTGAATTTCCAGTGAAATTTTTAAAACAAATTTGCTTAAAAAATCGTGTTATTATAGAAGCTAAGGCATCCAACCCGGGCTTCCCGGGGTAGGGAATACATGTGAAAACCATTTATTTATTTTTATTGAAAACTCTAATAGATTTTTTGGTACTTCTCTATTATGCCGTTGACCACTTTTAATAAAAAAAACTATCGTCCAACTGTAAGATGAAACGCCAAAAATTCAGTGCCATTGACGTGATGTCAGAAGCATTCTACGTGTTTGTTAGGTCATCCAGTGGTTTATTGGCGTACATTTTTCATTATGTTTTACTGTTTGATGAGTTATTTCATTCATTCAAATAACAATCCTGTCTTTAAATTCTTATATTTTATTTATTTATTTATTAAATTCCTACTATTAGCTCACACACTCTCTCTATATATCTTGTTAGAATTTTCAATCGTTCATAAAATATTTTCTATTCATCCACTCAAGTTCAAATACATTTTTTTAAACTTGTAGTGGATGACACTTTAGGTTAATACAGTTTTTCCAAATATTAATTAATTAATTAATTCAATTTAATTCATTAATTTTAGTTTTAAATGGGAGAAAAAAATTCCTCCCATTGTTTTTTCATAAATGAAATGATGAAAGATTTATCTCAAATGAGTGATGCCACAAAAATAAAATAACGCAACGATGATTCTAAAATAATGTTCAATAAAGATAACGTGGGGCATTCATGCTGCACGGGTTTATTTTATATATTTATGATTAAAAAGTAGGAATTGAAAGTAGGAACTAAAAAATTTTTTATATTACTTGTTTTTTTAATCCAATAGCAACGTTCTCCCGTTTATTGGACGTTTCAGTTTGGTGATAGTTTTCTGTTATGAAAAGTGGTAGACGGGATGATAGAGAAGTACCCAATTTTTTACATTTTATATTGCTTCCTAACAACAACAAAGGGGACTTTTATATTTGAAATTACATATTCAAATAAAATTTTGAAATTTATTAAAAGCAGTCCATTCGCATTGTGTTCGCGCAAATTAATTGCCGAAGAAATCGCTCAAGCAGTTTTTTTTCATTCTCATAATTTTAGTGTTTCTAAGCAATTTTATTTGAATTACATGCCTGTTCAATTTGTATTTTATTTATATTATTTTATGGATTGATTAATGAAGTTTTAATTGCGTTATTGAATAGTAGCTGGAAACAAATGCTTAACATTTTATATTGTTTGTAATCGTCTCAAGCGATAGAGATAGATTTGAAAAAAAAAAAAAAATCATGCTTGAAATGTAATTTAAATGAGTTAATGGTGTTGCAACAAATCGCATTTCAAAGTAGATTTTTTTCTCCTATAAAACGGTGTAAAAAATAAAAACAGGCGGTGTTTATAAATTTTAAAAAGTGCAGTAGCAAAAATCGCAAAACCGAAATGTCATCGTCAACTGTTGACGTTCGCATAATGACGCCAGTGTTACGCACGGACTCGTTTGTCCTTTTTAATATACAGGGGTCGGAAAAACTACTTTATTGAAAATGTAGTTAACTACAACTACAACTACTTGTTTTAAAAAGTAGCGACTACAAACTACTTTTCAAAAGTAGTCACCACTTCGCTACTTTCAGATTTTGTCAAAGGGTTCAGACACGGATTAAATAATAAAGCGACCCCTCGTTATATCGCATCTGTTGGGATGCAATGAAATAAATGCGGCAGAACCAAGGTCATTAATAAAATTTAGAAAGAAAATTTTTATAAAAACATACAACAAAATATTATGTGTTCGTCTGCAAAATGGTTAGTTTATTAGTTCTGTGGTGCATACACACATTACAAACTGCGTAGCAAAATTAAGTGAGGTGTTATAATTTGGAAAATTACAGAAAAACAACTCTAAATGCATACAACAAATCTGTAAATAAAGCGATTCCAAATAATAAGATACCCGGCGTTAAAACATGAAGACCTAATAACGAGTAAGTAGACAATTGTTGCCAGTAAGGAAATTATTTCTTTTGGTGGGTTAGTTCTTGATATTAGCAGCAAGTGTCAACGGAAAAAATCTATGACTTCATGGTATGCGTTGCCACACACTGCAGTTGGTATTAGCAAATTGTTGAGCAGACCAAATTTTGCACAAAAGAAGCAAGTTTCAGCCACGCAGAATGGCACTTTTTTCCCATGAAGTAACGTTAAAAGTAACGCAGGTTTTCGCTACAAACTTACTGATTTTTTGTATAATACTCGCTACTCGCTACACTACATCGTTTAAAATATAGCGCGCTATACTACAAACTACTGTAAAAAGTAGCGACTACTGTAGTGTCTCTACTTGTAGAGCGCTACTTCCGACCCCTGATGATATATATATATATATATATACTATTCCTACAAATGAAAATCGCGAGATAAACTCTCAGAGGATTAACCTGCACCTCTTTTACTTTGAATCCTTCATCTGCTATTGAAAACAAACATTCAAAACAAAATAAAACCACGGAATCAAACTTTTTGGTGCCCCATCTCCCCTATCCCATTTTTCGATAAGAAATTTGAAATAAGATTCCCGGGATCTTCTCCAGTTGGCAGAAAAAAAAAAAACACTTCAAAATAAATAAAGAGGTCTCTGGAACCTTCTACGGATGTATGATTCCATTTGCAGTTCAAAATCAGGCCCTTTTCCAATAAATGACTTACGACCCGATATATCGATTACGGAACGGTGGAATGGAGAAGATTTCATCGATTGAGAAGGGGTGACCCCCCTACCTCCGGAAAGGAAGTTGTGTGGTGTTGCGATGGCAACAATTATTTTCCGCCCCGTCGCGGCGAGATGTTGTGGCCTCTTGATTTATAGGCAACTTTTGACATTCCGGATCGATTCTTATCCAATACACCCCTTTGGCAAAACAGGTATGTTTTTGAAGTAAATACGAAGACACAATTTTATATCATAGATTATAATAGGAGCAATCTTGTGTCTATGTGTGTGTGTGTGCATATATATATGCAATAATGTGCATATATATGCAAATATACAGGGTGGTTATAATATAACTACATCTCTATTTGGAGCTATCTGGAGCTCGAAGGAATAACCCGAATGAAACCAAAATCGGTACACTTACTATTCGAGAAGGGGAAAGAAGAATGGAACAATAAAAAAAAATAATTGCAATAATCTACTACAGATGGCGCTACTGAGCGTGACATGTAATGTGTAATACACTAACAAAGAATTAAGGCGTCAAACACCTAATTTATTAGAAAATGTCACAGTGGATGGGGTTACGATGCCGATCCTATTCAGGTTCCAGATGGCCATTGAGCTGGAGGACACAATCCAGGTGGTGCTCAACAAAGGAATGTCACGCATCAGGAGTGATGTTTCGCACATGGTGTGATATGCGGTAAAATCATTGAGGTTTGCGACACCTAAACGGTATACAATATTACACATTACATTTCACATTCAAAAACGCCATCTGTCGACGATTAGTGCAATTCACTTTTTTTACTGTTTCATTCTTCTTCCCCCTTCTAGAATAGTAAGTGTACCGATTTTGGTTTCATTCCAGTTTGTTTTTTTCCAAGCTAGAGACATAGCTCCAAATAGGGATACATATATTATACCACCCGGTATGTTCAATAATGTGCAGATAAAGTAATCCCTTGATATATCGCGCTACTTAGATGATAAGAAAAAGCGTGATAGATCGAGTGGAGCGAGGGGGTGGGGAAGAAGAGTGTTTATAAATGAAAAATAAAGAGACCTAAATTAAACTACGAAGTTTCGATTTAATACTTGAAAATAGCGCGGAATTTTTCATCCCTGGAAATGAGGTCTGTTTCGTCAGGGAAGTGCTTTGCAATTGTCCAGAAGGAGCAAATCTTTTTCTTCTAAACCTTTGTTTCTGAGGCGTAACTAAGCTGAAGGAACAAACATCATCGAACCACTGCTTAACAAAAATTTTACGTCATCCAATAACTTTGTGAGAAATCATCTAAAACTGGTAAGGTCTTCTGATTAACGTTTTTCAAAATTCTCGGTGTCTTACTTTTGCCAATTTAATCCAGTCTTATTTGCAGTCAATAAGAGAGTCAATCTGTCTTTTACTTCTTTGTAAACTGAAGTTCCAGTGGCACTTTTCAGTTCCTGCGTTTTCTCTCTGTGTATTGAAAGTTGTCCTTATTCCATGCCGTTTCTGCCATCTCCAAAACCACCCATCACTTGCTGTGAATTTTCAGTTTGAACTATCTTTTATCATGTTAGCCAAAAGTTTAGCTTTAATTTTAAAATTAGAAAGTAAGAAAATAGACCCAATAGAGCCCTATCAACTATCAGTTCTTTTATGAAATCCCGTTCACCAGAGCAGATGGAACATTACAATATTATATAGGAATGACCACTAGAAAGTTTAAAATCCCTGACGGCTTGGCGTAGATTTCGAAGACGCAGAGATATTTTTTTTAATTTAAATTTTTTTCCCCTTATGCTATAAGAGTTGGTCCTATAAAAAACTTGTCAATGTATAAGTTTTAGATAATATTAAGAGGATTGATAATAAATGTAAGCGGATTGGATATCTTGTGAATGGACGAAGTTATGAATTTTTTTCTTCTAAAACCCCGTTCCCCCCCTTCCTTAGGGCCCTTTTTAATGCTATCAAAAATCTGTCCTCCATAAATTTTCGGCCCTTTTCCTGAAGTAATAATAACTTTAAACGGATTCGATACGTATCCTAATTAAGAAATTAGGGTTTTTTTCTGTTTTCACAAAAAGCCCCCCCCCCCCCCCCCCCCCCCTCTTGGTTCGATTTTGCCCATTAACGAACTTGACCGAGATTTTATGCTCCTTGATTTTTTTCAATTCCCATTTTGGGTTCTGGGAGTCATGATCGGTGTAGATCTGCAAAACTTTTTCAAAAATTCCAACTTAGGGGACAATGAATTAGGTAGTATTTCTTACGAAATCTACCTAAAACAAGATTAAAAGAGCATATGGCACATATCAAATACGACAGAAGTACTACAGCATTGGCAAGACTTTAAAAATTGATTTTAAAAATAGCAAAATAATTTATCCATCAAGATTTTATTTCCCATCTATTATCCGTGAATCGATAGAAATCTACTTGCGTAACGTAAACATTTGCAATGGATCCGCCTCATTTGAATGACCTAAAATTTGGCACGAGATTATTTTTCAATTAAAAAAAAAAACAATAAAGAAATATTAATTTTCACGTTTACAGTTGACTATTTTAAGCACCTGCTTTTATTTCATATAGGATCTGGTAATTTATGTTTTTCAAGTTCATTTAAAAAAAAAAAAAAAAAAAAAAAAAAAAAATGCGAAAATAGTTTGTTTATCGTTGTAGTTCTTGATAATGAGCGTTGAAACATAGGTCGATCTTTATATTAAAAGGTTTTTATAAGCCCTTTTGAATTCTGTTTCTATCACTTAAGTATAGTAATTAATAAACTCCTACTACAGTAGAACTCCAATTATCCGAACTCCGACTATCCGAATCGCTGATTATCCGAATCGTTTTCAGAATTTCAGAAAAAAAAAATTAAGACAAAACGTACTGCGATTCGCAAAATAATGATTCTGTCTACGCGCGCTATTGTCCTTCCCGAAGCTAGTGTAAGCGCAGTGCGGACATTATTGGGATGATGAGTCACCGTCTCATAGTGCAGCTCGATAATTGGCTGTCGTCCATCGCCAGGTAGCCTTCCCGGCCCACCTGTCACTGTCCGTTCTGATTAGAGCCTCTAGAGTTACTCTGATCTAATAGCCCTAGTTCTGATTAGTCAGTCAGTGTGACATGACCTGCTAGTTGAATACTTGACCTACTACGGTGACAGTACTCTTTCGCGTCGGTGTGTTATTTTGTTTGTGAGTGCGTTTCGTCGTTCACCATGGCTTCTAAAAGAAAACGTGTTGTGTTATCGTTAGTGGATAAACTAAACATTATAGAGCAATCAGATAAAAGCGATACGGGTAAACAGTTGGCTGAGATGTACGGTGTGTACGGAGATGTACGGACAACCAACGATTTCAGACATTAAAAGGAGCAAACCTACACTGTTAAACTTCGTGTCAGTTCCATCGAGATGAAATAAACTGGAGAGAGCTACGGCAACCTTTTTCTGAAGCACACATAAAGTCACATGACATATGGACTTCTTTCTCCCACACGCGTTTGCCCGCGTCTTTCGTCCATTGGATTTACATGGGGTTACCTCCGAAACAAACACATAGACAGTTTTGTTTCTTATTTTGTAAATAATAACGGTGACAAATTGCAGAGCATATGGATGTAAATCAAGATGTGTCAAAGAAGGAGGCACAAACTTTCATACACGAGTCTTAGATTTATTTTAAAAGCTTGTTTTCTTTTAAATAATAATAATAATTCACACTTGAAGCAGTGTCATTATTTGATAATGATTGGTATTTTGCCCCGTAAATATAACATAATAGTTAAAAAAAAAAAATATTTTACACTAGTGTATGTGCTTTTATTGGAAGTAATTTATATAAGTTTTAAATCATTTTATTATTATTATTATTTATTTTAAAATGAAAAGCTCCCGTTTTCTATCTTGGCGACATTCTTTTACGCCAGATTGTAATTTTCTTTCCCCATGCAATGTATTTATATTTCTGACTACTCTAAGTGTTTCTTAAATTATTCGTAATGTTCAGGTATAAATAATTTTTAAATGCGTATTTAATTTTAAAAATGAGTATTTAAAATTTGCTTTCTGATAAGTTTTTCGAGAAATGATCCTGATTAAACTGAGGATGGAAACATATATTCAAATGAAAACAAAGATTACAAAATATGAGAAATTTTTTTTCATGAGAATTACTTTTAGTATGAATTATGAGTAACGCCAATAAAACGAAAATTCGCCATTTTGGAAACCTATTCCCTAACTAATTCCCCTAACACACGTGACACATGTCTGCCTCACTTTTCCCGTCCCCGCTGAATGGGGAATATCGGTCTATCTTATCTCAAGTCTATGGTCAGTTCTTGAAGACGAAGATGGAAGTTCTTGAAGAAAATCAATGAAGGCAGCAACAAACAAAGATTTAGAAGATGCCGTTTTCAAGTGGTTTTTGCAGCAACGTTCTATAGGAAACCGAATTTCGGGTCCGATCCTTTGTGAAAAAGCTAAGATCTTAACTCAGAAGCTTGGTTTTTCTTTAAAAATTGTTTTTTTTCTCCTATTTTCAACATACATACAGTAATTAATTAAAATAGACCTTTTTTTCGGAAAAAATCTAATTATCCGAATTTTTGATTATCCGAATGGGGTCCGGTTCCAATTGATTCGGATAATTGGAGTTCTACTGTACCTCCATTTTTTTTCACAATTTCCGGTTCAGTAATTTCTGAAATAGGGTAGAGGGTGACATAGTTTTCAAGTATACTTTGGGCGATATCTCTGAGAATGTAATACATAAAACTGAAACAAATATATGTTAGAGTTCGAGGTTACGAGATCTTTCGAACGATACCCTACAGGATGTACAAAAAGAATTTTTGTTTTTCAAGTAACTTAATTAATATCTCGGCTAATTACAATGTTTTTTCGAAAATCTTTATCCACTATCCTTGGATGATTCTCCGTCGATACATACCTCGAGCGCCCGTCAACTCCCCCGCTGATAGCCTGAAAAGTAAAGTTTGTGTGTAACGGAAAAATGCGTTTTTCTCAAAAACTATGTTACTTAGGAAAATCGCTATTGTTTTCCTTCAAGGTTTAAATAAGCACCTACTATCCTTATTTTTTTTTTTCATAATTGTTAGTTTCAGTAGATTCGGGCATATTTTTGCAGGACATTTTCGACCCTATCCCTGAAAATAGAATACGTAAAATTAAAACAAATATATGTTTGAGTTCGGTATTATGAGATCTTTCACACGATATACAAGAATAAAACTTTTTTTTTTGTGACTTAATGAGCCCCCTAAATTTTTCCTCAACATATTTGTGAATGGCTAATAATATGAAAATAGGTGTGTAAAAAGGCTGTATAACTTTCCCGAGTTTGAACTTTCCACGTCCCATAATTTACGAGTAAAAGGGCTCTGGCAGACGGAGAGACGAGTGATCTTATAAGGGTTCCGTTTTTACTTTTTAAGTACAGAACCCTAAAAAAAAGTGAAAAAAAAATAATTTTCTGACATTGATAATGATATCATTAGGTGTGTGTGTGTGTTGAGAGGGGGGTGGGGGGGCGAGGGAATGACAACGTACGACACCGCATTGGGAATCGACAATTACCAAAAAGAATAAATGCTAAAAGGTGTAAATTAACAACATAATAAACAGTAAAATAACTTTTATTAGATTGTTTGACATGTTTCGGCTCACTCCTAACCATTTTAAAAAACAAATGAGACTATTCCATCATGGCACCGACTTTGAAGTTATTATTTAAAATGATATCGTTTAATTTTCACACGTTATCTTTTATTTTTACTGGGTTGTTTATTTTCATATCATCAGAAATTGTGGTTCGAGTGACTCCGTGGTTACAGATATGAAAATAAACAACCAAGTAAAATTTTAAAAAAGTGATTTTAAAAAAAGTACATGATAATTAAATGATAGCATTTCAAATAATAACTTCAAAGACCGTGCCATTATAGAATATTCTCATTTGTTTTTGAAAATAGCTCGGAGTGAACCGAAACATGTCAAACAATCTATTAAAAGTTATTTTATGTTGTTAATTTACACCTTTTAGCATTTAAAAGAAATATATTATTACAAGGTGTTTTAATTTATTACAACGTTATATATATATATATATATATATATATATACATGCAATGTTATGGCTAATAGGATGATGAAACCACACATTTTATTTGTGGTAATTTAGGCATTTGGGACCTGAAGATTCTGTCTAAATTCCACAAATTTCATTTTTTCAATTTTGTAATTTAATTTCTTCTTCTTTTCTTTTCTTTTTCTTTTTACTATGTATATGGAATCTATATTCAGTGTGTTGCGGGGGAACACAATTAATTATTATATTCTAATTCATAATTTCATAGGCTTTGTTGGTGTTCCGGTAATGTTTCATTAATGGTTATATATATACAGCCCCTGACACTAAAATAATTGTTTCCGCGTCGCCTGTTTTGATGCCTCCCTTCGTACATCGATACACCTAGCGTCATCGATATCCATCCCCACAGTCCAAAATCGATATCCGGTCAAAAGTTATTTATAGGAGATCTGACTTGCATAGACACAGCATGCATCGATATAGATTTATCTCCCCTTATTATTTTTAGGACTCGAAGCATACAACTTTAATTTTACGCCACTGCGAGTTCCATACGGGCATAAATAATTGAAAGTTCATTTCTTCTTTTTCGAACTCTATTTTTACTCAGAATTCGCTTCGGGTGTTCTGTTCTTAAGTGCGACCCGAAACAAGGACGAAAAATAATACATCAAGCATAAATCATGAAACTCTTTCCGACATTAACAGACTGATGTTGTGAAATTTCAATTTGTCATGCATTGAAGTGAGATATATAAATAAGCAATTAAACAAGTGGGAAATTGTACGTCAAACGTGACAAATGAGGTGCGTTCGTACTATAACTAGTTTTAACTAGTTTCAGTGAAATAAATTATATCGTATGTTATTATGATTAATTTCCGTAATAAAATAAGTACATTTTAAGTTGGCAACATTTTATCTTTTGTTAACATTGACTGAAAATTCAATGGGAAACTTAAGACTAGCTTTGATAATTTCATAACTTAAAATCCATAAATAGATTCTTTTTTTCATTCCATTGAAATTCCTATTGAGACTTTTTCCGTTTCCTGTCGATAGATTATAGGATTCTATAATTAAACAATTTTAGTATATAAATTCGGTTCTTAAAATCAGTCATACGTAAATAATAGGGCCCCAATCACCCATCATGTCAACCTAGAATCATTACCTATCATTCAATTCATTACGTAGGATAAGATTTAATAACTTTTATTAATATCCAGAAATTAAGGGGCATTTCAGAATAACTTACTGAAACTCGTGAGGAAATGCCCTTGAACTTTGAGGATGTAAAGAACATGTTTGACTTCTTGTTTTTCAGCGAAGATTTTGTCACAAGGACAAATAAGGGGTGGGGCAATAATAATTTTAATAATAGAATAATATTTTATTTTAGATCATCCAAGTAACAAAAAATGCTAAAAATGGCCTGTCACTGTAGCAAATGACTATGTAGATTCTGTTCAACATTTGTGTAAGTATAGCACGTATATTCGTGAAGATGCTAACGTTTCTGTGAAAAATTCAAAAGGTTATATATATATATATATATATATATATATATATATATAGCATGCAGAGTTTTCAGCCGAATGTAACACCGCTTTCCAAAAACTTGACAAAAAATCGTAGAAATAGTATACTGTGATTAAAATATTCATATATTGAATATTTGACGAGATATAGGTATTTTCATGAAATAAATTTTAACTGCGCATGCACGAACTACAGCAAAGATTTTTTGTCATGATTTGATAGTCAATACTATAGGGTAACTCATATAAAAAGACCAGTGAAATATTGTGATATAACTCAAAAAGTTACAGCAATAATTGTAAAATTCAGGAGGAAATCCCATATAATCCTATATGGGAATTTTTTTGGCCGTATTTTTAGCAAAAAACATTATTAACGCATACTCCATACAGCGCAATGCTGATACCCGCCAGCAGACGACTTCTATAGCCTCAAGCCAGGTTACGTGCATTAGGTTTAACCGAAATTTTGTAAATTTAGGAATGTTCTCGGATACAGAACGACATTTCAAATTTATATTACTGTATATTGAGTATCTACTACTACAACAATGAATTTTTTTGTCGTGTTTTTAACAAATAAACATTAATAACACATACTAGCTGGCTTCACCCGCCAGCGGGCCCCTAATTTACATCGGTGCCTCGAAACTTTTGTATTCTCCGGCTCGCATATCCACCACCAGGTGGCGCAATCTGTTCTATACGAACCTCGGGCAATGAAACCGTTAAAGCTATCGATGTCGAGTCGAATGAGCCATACCCCGTCGTGATCCGGCCCATAGAAACAGAGTTCGGAAAGCGCCCACTAGTGGTGAAATGCGGAACTAAAATCGATAATCTCTAGTAAGCTCTATCGGTGTCGAGTCGAATGAGCTATACCCCGTCGTGATCCGTCCCATAGAAACAGAGATAGGAAAGCGCACCCTGGTGGTGAAACTCGGAACTAAAATCGGTAAGCTCTATCGATGTCGAGTCGAATGAGCCAAAACAGGTCGCGATGGGACCCATACGAAGGGAGATATTTTGAAAAGGAATAGCAAATTCCTTAGCTTTTTTTTTATTTTTTTCCCCCTATATTACAAAAATGACAATAATTTAAAAAATATTAAAACTTTTTCAAAATAAATGTTCCTGTGTTGACCCTCTGGTTTATTTGACTGCGATCGAACATGAAGTTGATTGTTTACATATCGTATAATCTCTGATCCATCGAATAGAAATTTTGTATATCTCAAATGGCAACGTTTCTTTCCGACGAAAAGAAAAAAGGATGTATTTTAAAACGACAAATTTAAATGTATCGCGCCCCCACACAAACACAAAATCATAAAGTGGGAGTTAAACTATATAGAATCCGATATATAAAAAAATAGAAAAAAAGAAATATATTTTGATATCTTTTGAAGCTTAAATGTATATCGCGCCCCCACACAAACACAAAATCATAAAGCGGGAGTTAAACTATATAGAATCCGATATATAAAAAATAGAAAAAAAGAAATATATTTTGATATCTTTTGAAGCTTTCGAAAAAAGTAAATAGAGCAAGTATTTGCAGTGCAATCGGCTGCTTCAGAATACAAATATCCTAGTAGAATAGAATTTTAACCACGAAAATATAATTATTTTTCAAAATAAATCATATGTTAGGAAAGCTCATTCAATTCTGTACGCAAAATGAACAACGATATTTGATTTAAAATCGTTAATAAATAAGGTAATTACGGCCAAAGCAAAGCCACTTATGTCACTTCGATTATTCTGTGCTTGAGCCGAAAAAAACTGATATCTGCAGAAACGGGTTGCACAAATGATTTTATTTTAACGGATAATAATCGAATTTTTTAAAGTGGAAGGTGTCGTTCTAGAGCTGAATGTATGCACTTTTAACCTCTTTACTCGGAATTTGTGTAAATCGATAAAAAATTCTTGCGACGGAGAGGTATACATTGCAAAATTAGAGGAAATCGCGAAAGGGAGGTACGGGAACGACCGGTTTCTAAAGGGTTAATGTACATATTTTTTAAAACCGAAGGATACGTTTGGAAGAAGAAAAACCAGGTTATGATCTGGTGTATTTTATTTGTCCCTATTCACATTTTACGAGTCGATGCGGATTTTGAAAAATGGGCCGAAAAATCAAAATTCAAGTGAGTGAGTTTCGGAAAAGATTTTTTTTCGAGGGGTTAAAAAACGAATTTTTCAAAACGGATACCAGATTTTAAAAAGAAAAATAACGAAGATTAGGCTCGGTATTTTTAGTTTTTCGTATCTTGTTTAGAAGCCCAGAATTAAATTTTTAAAGATTGCAGAAATCGCTGAAAAAGCGAAAGAGACTTACGGAAAAAAACGTTTTCGAAAGGGTTAACTGAAATATTTTTTTTAACTAAAGGTTTCTTCGTGATCGCGAAAGAACATAAATGTACTTGGGTGTGTTTGTTTGTTTTTTTGTTCTTTTAGAGAGGCGATGCGCGATTTTAAAAATCGCAGGGAATCGGAAGTTGCAAAAGTGAGTCCTGTGCGCGAATTTTTTTTGAAAGGTTAATATTTGTATTTTTCGAAAACAATCGCAGATTTCGAAAGGAGAAAGAATGTAAATCTCGTCTGGTATTTTTAGTTTTCCCTGACTCGTTTGGAACCGCCGCTGCGAATTTTTGAAAATCGTCGAAATTGCCAAAATCGCGAAACTGTGTATGGAAAATATACATTTTCGAAGGGTTAACTGATGTATTTTTTTTAATCGAAGGTGGCATTGGAGAGGACAAAGTCGAATCTTTTATTTGGTGAAATCCGTTTATCCGAATCTTTCTTAGCCCGGCGGATGCGAGGTTTGGAAAAAGGGAGAAAATAAAAAAACACGAATTCGACGCTTTTTGATTATTTTTTTTGAAAGGGTTAATATCGAAATTTTTTCGAACCGACCGGATCGTTAGAGACGTAAAAGTACATTCTTTGAGAATATGTTGACGGTTTTTTCGTATTTCTGTCGGTTCGCCATCGGCAAGTTTAGACAATCGTAAAATGAAACCGGCCGAAGCGATCTTTCCTCCTTCTTTTTACGGAAGATGAGGATTTAGCTCTTCTGGGCATGCGCGGAATACTTTCGACGTAGATTTCTTTCGCAGTAATTAAAACAGTTTTGTTCGTTAATAACTCCCTTAATTAAGGGCCGATTACTTCGAAACTGCAATTCCTGAAGGCCCGGATTTTTCTGAATTTTTTGACACCAAAAGCGTTTCGCTACTCGCTACGCTCGCAGACTTTATCCGGGTACAGATACACACACAGACACACAGACGTTTACGAACATTAATAACTAGCATATAACCCCCGTCAAAAATGACGGAATGTTACGTTTCATTTTCATAAGACTTCATACAAACAAACAGCATTAAGATGTTATGAAATAATAGTCAATCCTTTGATATAAACAACGCCATTCCCGAAGGAAATAAACTGTTTTGATTGAACTTCAATAGTTTAAAGATTTCACTATAAAAAAATTCTGTAAAGATTAAGAACGATAAAATCTTCAAAACATTATTTAGATCAACAAAGTTTGTTAAACACCCATTGCGGGGTTAACACATCTCCGGGCCCGCTAGCGGCTCCCTAATTATATCGGGGCGGTGCCTTGCATACAAACCTCGTAAAAAGCTGCTCTAATACTTCGCGAAGCAGCGCTGCAAAGCACATTTTTAAGAGACATTAAAAATTTCGAGTCATTTCGGCAATCAGCGTCGTTTTGACCTTTTAAACTGCCCTGCTATATCAGAGTAAACATTTCATTATTCACATTCCGATTTCACAACTGTATACAACTGTAATAAATTTCGATGATTAAAGTAATTTCTTTTATTTTATTTCTTGATTAAATCGCATCTATTAATTGTATTAATATGACTGATCATTTTTTTCACTACAAAGTTACTATGTTAAAATTCAAAATTTTATCTGCATTGATATAAGTAATACTTGTTGTACCATAGTATTACATTATATTCCTTATATTTTAATTATGTTTGATATAAAATATTCATTTTATTTACAATGCAAGCAAAATTGATTAAATACAGAACAAAGTGCAATTTCGACAGAAAGTTTATTTGCCAAAATAATAATTAAATAACTTAAATTTAAAAAAGTTTATCTCAAATTAAATTCTGATTTTTTTATATACATGCCTAAAGAAATCTGTGATAAATTTTGATCATTAAAGATCAATCTTTTATTAAATAAGTTTTTTTTTAATTCTCTTATTAAATTACAAATTTATTTTCACTACAAAGTTTCTACTATGCTAAAATACAAAATTTTATTTCATTGATATAATTAATATATGTAGTACACGATATTACAATTAAATGTTCCTTATATTCTAATTACATTTTATAAGAAATACAGTGATCTCTCACTTATACGCGATGTTCAGTAATTACTTTTTGTACCACTACTTTAAAACAGTAAAATTCGATTTATAAATTCTGCGATTAAATAAGGAGAAAATTACTTTAAAAAGGAACTGGTGCTGAAAAATAATTACAGTGTATCTCGTATAAGTGAGAGGTCACTGTATTCAATTTAAAATTTTGTTTATATTAATCTCCGATAGATGGCGATAAAGGCTCACAACGAATGAACTAAGTAGTTTAGCGAGTATCACAGAGGAAAGTAATTTCCTCCGTTTGCGATCGCTTTCCGAACGGTTGCATTCATGGTTTAATATTTTAAACGTTCACGATGAATCATTTGTTTGTTTACTTTCATGGAGCAATAAACCTAATTTCAACTGAAGTTATCTCAGAATATAAACATAATTTACTGTAAGCCATCTCACAAACATTAATTTATTTTGAAAGACGTGATTTCAAGTAGGATAAATTATCGTTTAGTTGTTATATGTTAGAACAGAGTCTTCATTAAGCCTAACATGGCGTTTAACAACGGTCAATTCGCAGATCAGAGTTGTCCAGCCCGGATTGGTTACAGACACTTTCTCGCCTTTGGATTTTATTATAAGTAAGATAATGATTCCATACAGCGCTATGCTAATATTCAGAAGTAAATACCGCCAGCAGATGACTTCTAGCCTCGACCCAGGTTTGCACGCTACTGTGATATATAAAGGTTTTCTGGATGACACGAGGAGAGATTACAAATTATTCAGATCGGATCGAAGAATTTTATGAACACAAAGTGAGAAGAAAAATAAAATACGTTTCGAATTACTTATTCCATTTTGTTTCGTTTTCTTTTAAATACGTGAAGCGAAAAATTACTTACGATCCACAAAATCGAAAGAAACAGATTCGAAAAGAGTTGGAGGAAGAAATTACTTTTATTCCTCCAATAAGAGGAAAGAGAGAAGGCTTTCAAACTTTTGACAGGAAACACTCTGGGGAAGATTGGATGTGGCCTTTTTTATTTTTATTTATTATTATTTTTTTTTTATAAACTTTCATTAACTGAGCTTGGTTTTCGTGTGTAAAGATGGAATCTTGTAATCGTTGTTTAACTCGCTTCGTTATTGGCCAGAATTATAAAAAAAATACGTTCACAGGCGTGTTTCTGAAGACAATACAACATAATAATAGTTTTAAGAAACTTAATTATAAATGAATGCATTGAATTTAAGCCATTTTCTCATTAGCTCGCTACAGATAATCCTATATTTTCTTGGTACTTCTCTATTATCCCATCGACCTCTTTTCATAACAAAAATCAATCGCCAAACTGTAAGGATTAAACGCCAAAAGTGTAGTCCCATTGACTATGGATGTCAGAAGCATTATGCGTGTTTGTTATGTCCAGTGCTGTAGTTGGGTGAGACGAGAACGCGTGGGAACGCCGTTCCCAGAAATATTTGGTTTGTTACTGTAAAAAATATATATATATCGCGTACGAGCGCAATCCTGGGTTTTTTTTCCCTCCAGATTCTGAAAACTTTATCCATTTCAATGTCTGAATGCGAAAGAGCTGTATGAATGACATCATGACCGATGCAAAAAATTCACTCCTTATTGAAAGAGAGCCAGTTCACTTATATTCATAAAAAGAATTTTACCCTGAACCCTGTGTGAAATCTTGGTTGCGATCAGGAAGAAGATTATCAAACGAGACAGCACAGAAAACACCTCTCACTATCGTTCTTTATGGAAACTTCTAAGGATAGATGTGCCAATAAGTTATATATGGATTTATTTCTATTCTTTCAATTAAATTTAATGAAAAATGTTGTTATGAGATTGATTAAATATTGCTTTTAGATGAATGCTATACTATAAAAACTAGAATATAATAATTATAACGGCTAATTAAAAAAGGCAGCTTTTGGCAAAATGTTTTAAATTGGCTTTTGACTTAACTAAAATCCGGTAGCATCAACATCTACTCTATGAAAAGGTGAGCTCCCACAAATATTTTTTTCCAACTACAGCACTGGATAGGTCAGCGAGTGGTTTTTGATTCGACATTGGCGTGTATTTTTCATTCTGTTTTACTGATTGATGAGTTATTTCATTCATTCAAATAACAATGGTGTCCTTCAGTTCCCATATTTTGTTTACTTATTTATTTATTTTGATACTCCAATGGCAACGTTCTCCCGTTTATGGGGCGTTACAGTTGGGCGATCGTTTTTTATTATGAAAAGTGGTCGGGATAATAGAGAAGTACCATTTTCTTTAATAATAAAAATATTAAAAAGCCTTTGACTCTTATACCATATACAATTTTAATAAATAACAGGTTAGAAATGGTACGTCAAACGTGACACATGAGGTGCGTTCGTACTACAACTAATTGTTATAAATATTCAGATCTTGGTGCAGTAGCTGTTGCCCTCCTATGCAAAAATACATGAATACAAAATTCATTTTATGTGCAGATTTCCATATTATAGATATTAATTTTATTTTATAAAATTAAGTTTTAATACACTTTTAGAAACAATTCATTAGAATTCGGTTACATTCAAATTATAGTATACGCCAATATCCAATACAAGTCAATGTAAAAAAAAAAAAAAAAATCATCGTTCTTATTTCACTGCAAAAGAAAAAAAATTCTATCGTCTGTTTATTAGGAAAGGAATCATTTCCGTATTAAAATAAGTCCATTTTAAGATGGAAACATTTTATCATTTGTCGACATGGATTGAAAATTTCAATGGAAAACTGAAGCCTAGCTTTGAAAATTTCAGAACGTGGAATCCATATTTAGACTCTTTTTACATCTATATCCAAAAAAGTCCTACCGGCCTGTACGGGGAGGAAAAGGTAGCTTTCCTATATCTTCGTTTTAAAATTTTAGCTCATGTTACACGAAAATAGCAAGCTAAAAAGCAAAGAACCCGATCACAGAAGATTCGTTAATACTGAATTTAAATAAAAAAATTTGCCAAATGAGTCAACTATAGCCAAGTTGGCTTCATTAATGAAAAGTTATTTTGGGTCGCCAAATGGGGCGATATTTCGCTACGTGTCGCCAAGTCGGGCGAGAATTGGGCGCTAACGGATATGACTATATAGTTTTATGCGTATGATTGGGAAAATGATGACAACAATGACAAATAATAATTTGCGAGAAATCGCATTCACTAAAACTCATAAATGAATCGTTGGTTTTTTGTAATGTGCTGTCTTGTTTCAAAATGTCTGCCATCCTAGAATTTCAAACGGCTCTATCTCAGCCATTATTTAAGATACATGTAAACCAAAAAATGCTCCGGAATCCTTGTATCAAGGCCTAACACGCTATTTAAAAATAAATTTGAATTTTTAACTTTTTTGTATATTTATTTTAGTTTTAAATTTTTAAATGGCCGCCATCTTGAAACAAAATGGCGGACCAAGCTGGCCAACGAACTCGATCGAGACATGGGTCAGCTTAATACACACAATTAGTTTCATCGAAATTGATTTATAAATACGAGCGTTAACGTATAACATAGGTCAGATATATATAGATGATAGGATTTAATAGAATGACGAAAACTTTTATGAATATCTTTTTAAGTTTTGAATCGATTTTCATAAAATTTGAAATGACGCGACCCAATTCTGCAACAATTCTATACATTAAATTTCAGACGATTCGGTTGAGTAGTTTTCGCGCTGTTCTATGCGAACAGACGGACGGACCAGACGACGACTCTAGGTGCTATGTTTTTATATAATTACGAAAGAACCTAAATAGGTCCTCAAATGTAATCATCGTTTCCTCTTCTGATGCTGAGAGAGGCGACTACTTGTTCAAGAACAAACAAGGTCAAGATCAGACCGGGCGGGATGGCGTACCTTTTGGCTTAAGCTCAACTAGCACCGCACAGCAGGTTTGTTTACCTAATTATACGGAGCATTACTAAATTATACTTCGTGATAGCGAGCAATAATTATACTATGTAATTCTGAAGTACAAATTCTGAAAATACAATTTACAAATCCTACTGAGTTACTAATACTACAATTTACTCAATACTTACTAATGCGATACTGAGCAATAATACTACCCTGTCATAATACTGTTAAGATGCTGAAGTGGATAATGATAATGGATAGAAGAAAGTACTCAATGAACGAATAATAGTACTAGAGTAAACTAGTCGTTGGGGGCCACCGTAATACTTATCCATCATGGATATGCATAATATAAAATATTAAATTAAAAATGTGTAAACTACTTACAAAATACATTGCCATTCGAATAAAATCGTGGCTTTATGACGTCACAAACTTTAAAGGCTCGATGACTGAATGGCTTGAAAGAGGTTTTTCCTTATAACTCCAAAAATAATAATCCTATTAACTAGCGGTTTATTGCATCTGATTAAGCGTCCAATTTCCAATTAAAATATATCTCTGAATTGAAATTTGGAGGAAATACAGTGTCCTGAAAAATCGAAGAGTATGGAAAATAGGATTCCAAATATCTCGGCCACTCATGATCCGATCGACTTCATGCTTGATGCAAAATTTATGTTTTTTTATTGTCTTTTATATTCATTTCTTAAAATAAACAATTTCGAAAATTTTTACAAATTCAGAACGTATCACAACGAATAGTTCGAGAGTCCGAAAAAAAGAGTTCCAGTTAATCGAGGTTATTGAAATGAAATAGGCTTCTTTCCATTATGACATACTAAGTACATACCCAATTGCAAGTTTTATCTCAATTTTTTCGGGAGATGGAGCGTTGGCAGACACACAGACGGACGGCAAATTTTTTTTCTAAAAATATGTTTTTCGGAATCTCCAGTGTCTGAAACGTGTAAATCAGTCAACATTTTTTTTTCGATTTCAAAACGATTACAAGACTTACCCTATACTACGTATGATGGATAAGTAACAATGATAAATTATGCTAAAAATACTAAATAGCACTGATGCCATTAAGAATAACTAAATTGTTAAGGTTAGAATTTATGGAGTGTGTAAAAGTCCTTATGCATATTAGAAGTGCACTTCATCTTCAAACTCCACTAAGTCCAATGGAGGCAGCATGAATAAGTATAGATTGCATTCTTGCAAAAACAAAACACACCTATCTAAAACAAGCAACACATCGGTCGAACAACCCTATCCATTCTTTATCATCATCATCATCCCCCATTCTCTAGCCGGCAATAAATACAAATTAAAGGAAGACATTGTTTCATCGCCATTTTTCTCAATTCCGAGAACGCTTCCGAACTTTAGTGGTTGTCGGAACGAAAACAAAAAAGAAATAAAATGATTCACAGCGCTCCATTCCGCCCTTTTCACGGAAAGCCGAACAACCCACCAGGGAGCTATAATGAGTCGCGTGCCACGTAATGAACGCCAGTTATGGCACGCAAACACAATTATGGCGGGGGTGGGGGGGGGGGGATGAGAAAAGATCGTTCGGTTGGAAGGGGGAAGAAACAAGAGTCACTTTGAAGGCTTCTACTTTCTTTTATCTTTACAAGAAAAAAGTATTGAATTCATGAAAATTTTCGACTTCCGGTTTCAGACGGATTTATACGTTTCAGAAGGTCCTGAACACAATTGGACTTTTTTTAGAAAATGTCTGTCTGTGAGTCAGTCTGTGTGTGACAAAAATTTTGTGGGCGATCTATCTCAAAAACTAATGCACGAAACGTAATAAAACTTCAGATTCAGTGAGTCCCTAATATAAATGGGTGCAGATTAGTGTTTGGTGTCAATCGCTCAACAGGTGGCACTGCTAGGCTGCATTTTTCGACATTTCCGCAATAGCTGTATCTGAAGAACTAATGCATTGATTTTCATCAAACTTCAGATTCTGTTACTCCTTGACATAAATAGATGCTGATTACGTTTTAGTGTAGATAGCCCAACAGGTGGCGCTGTTATGCAATTTTTTTCATGATTTTTACGATTGCTATATCTCAAAAAACAATGCACGGATTTTCATCCAACTTCAGATTCTGTTAGACTTTGGCATAAGTTGATGTTGATTAGGTTTTGGTGTAAATCTCCCAACAGGTGGCGCTGCTATGCTGCCTTTTTCAGAATTGACACGATTTTAGCGATAGTCCTATCTCAAGAACTAATGCACGTAAATTAATAAAACTTCAGATTCAGTTAGACCTTGACATAAGTTAGTGCTGATTAGTTTTGGGTGTAAATAGCCCAACAGGTGGCGCTGTTATGGTACTTTTTTCAGGATTTTCGCGATTACTATATCTCAAGAACTAATACGCGGATTTTCAACAAATTTCACATTCGGTTAGACGAGTTAGTACCTGGACGCGAGGAGATATTCGCCTGATTATAGCATGGCTGTGATCCACCTTGTTGGTATCGCTGTAGTCTCCCCTCTAGTGGTTTGCCACAGTTTTCGTTGTTTGCCGGTTCGTGGTTTCTATTTAACTTTGTTGAATTGGCAAATTTAAAAAAAAAAAATGCAAAAATTAAAAAAAGAGAAAGGATTTGGTCTCGTAATTGAGAATCTTGATTAGGTGACGAGACCTGCACCTGACTACGCACCACCTGAGGTATAATTCATTTTAAAATTTATTCATATTAAAAATCTTCAGCTTTTGCTACAGACACATTCCACCGCTTTTAGAGAAAACGGTTACTTTACTATATTATGGAGCATTTTCATTGGTTAAAATAGAGATATTCTATAAAAGCGGTGGAGTGACTATGCAGCAAAATCTGAAGCTTTTTTACAGTGTAGGGAACTTGGGAGGACTTTGCACCCACGATGGATTTTACATGCACCACGCACCATTAGCCTTTTAGTTTATGGCGGGACAAAAAAAAAAAAAAAAAAAAGAGGGTTGAGGAAATCTGTCATGAATGCCGGGCTAATCATGGCGCAATTATGTCTTTTCGAATTGAAAAATGAGGAGAAATTATGTCTGTTCATCATTTCGTTGGATTTGTTTTGTTTAAGTGAATACAGTTATATCTCTTTTAAACGAATCCTTCTTACCGGGAGGCGGCAGCACAGACAATCATCTCATCGAGTTCATGGCTGAAATTCCAGAACTGATTAAAACTCGATTCTCATATTAAAACGCAATCGGTCTGCCAAGTCATATCTTGGTGGAAAACACCTTTAAACCCGATATTAGCGGTTGGCTCGTAGGTTTACCATTGTGTATTCCTGCTCCCAGTCCTCCATGTTTTCATACCTTTGGGTACAGGAAAACACAACGGTAAACCTACGAGTCAACCGCTAAAGTCGGGTTTTCGGGTGTTTTCCACCAAGACATGACTTGGCAGACCGATTGCGTTTTAATATGAGAATCGAGTTTTAACTCATTCTGGAATTTCAGCCGTGAACTCGATGAGGTGATTGTCTGTTCTGCCGCCTCCCGGTCTATAACGGATGTTTCTGCTATCGAGTACTTTTTTTTTTCGCTGTATTTCTGACTCGGCTTTATGGGATAGCTCAAAAAATCGGACGGGAAATCATGTTTCTATAGAAAGATTAACGAATGTCATTCCGGAATGCAGTATTTTTGTAAATAAAGGTACTGATACTGGTACTTTAATGTTAGTTGGGCGCCAGTGATAACTCGCCAAATCTTGTTTCAATTGACATCTTTTTGTATTGCAAACCACTAACAATCCTTTGAACAGAGAGTTGGATACATTTATATTATAACGATACATTTTTGCAAAATGCATATATTATTAAAAGATTTTGGGATCCGACATAACGTAAAATTTTAGATACGATACTTTCATTATGAAATAAAATGTTTCTACTTTATCTTATATCTTATTTTAATATTTTTGTAATGGACTAAGCTAAGATCCGATTACGTGAAGTTCTCTTATTTGTATTGATATGTTCGTTTTTACGTATTTTATAATGATTCTATTTTAGATGCTTTTAAAGATATTATATTGCAATGTTAAAACAAGTCGTCGGGGGCCACCAAAATACTGACCCATCATGGATATACATAATATAAAATAGGAAAATAATACATGTGTAAACTATTTATAAAATGCATTGCAATTCCAAAATACAATCGTGGCTGGATGACGTCCTAAACTTTAAAGGCTCTATTAGTGAGTTGCGTAAGAGAAACATACTCATAACTCCAAAATGGATAATACTATTCACTAGCGGTTCACTGCATCGGATGAAGCGTCTCTTTTCCAATTAAAATTATATATTTGAATTGAAATTAGAATGAAAGACAGGGTCACGAAAAATCGTTGAGTGTGGAAAATAGGACTACAGATATCTCGGCAACTCATGATCCGATCGACTTCATTCTTGATGCAAAATTTATGTTTTTTTTTTTTTTTTTTTAATTGTCTTTTATAGTCACTCCTTAAAATAAACCATTTCGAAAATGTGTATATACCTTTTATCAGAACGACTTTTTTGAGAGTCCAAAAAAATTGTTCCGGATCATCGAGATTACTGAAATTCAATAGGCTTCTTCTCATTATTACATTACATACCGAATTTTCAGTCTCTCTCTCAATTTTTTCGGGAGATAGATCGTTCACAGACACATACAAAGGGCATCGCCACCCCCCCCCCCCTAGAAATAGGTTTTTCGGAATCTTCAGTGTCTGAAACGTGTAAATCCGCCATTTTCTTTTTTCGATTTTTAAAATGATTACAAGATTTACCCTATACTACGTAGGATGGGTAAGTAATAATGTTATTTGTTTTTAGCTAATGTTAAAAGATTGGTAAGAAAAAAAAAATTGGCAAGATTTTAAAATTTTTTGACGATTACTGACACATAAAAGTACCCTGATATTTTCCGAACACATTTAAAGGAAAAAGACGTTATCCCAAAAACAGATCTAGAGATCACGGTGGTTCCAGAACATTATCGAGTATCCTCTTCGTATTCATTCACTCAAAAGCATTGTTTTTGTCAAACACCCCTCTCTTTTTCTGAATTTTCTAAACACACGCTTCTAAAGTTTAGTTTATGGCTGGAAGAAAAAATAACATTTTTGTTGTAATCTGGGAAAGGCGAACGGCCCACCAGGAAACTAAACAAATGCAATTATTGGGAAAATGGCGGAAACTTGAAAATTGAAAAAAAAAAGTCCTTCCGGCCTGTACCGGGAGGAAAGGGTACCTCTCCTATATCTTCGTTTTAAAATTTTAGCTAATGTTACACGAAAACAGCAAGTTAAAATGCAAAGAAAACGTTTACAAAAGATTCGTTAACACTGAATTTGAATAAGAAATTCGCCAAATTATTGAGCAATAGCCAAATTGGCTTCATTTATGAAGACTTATTTTGGTCGCCAAATTGAGTGATATTTCGCCAAATGTCAGCCACCCTAGAATTTCATCTCAGCCTTTTTTTAAGATAGAGGTAAACCAAAAGATGCTCTGGAATCCTCGTATCAAGGCCTAACACTTGATTTAAAAATAAATTTGAATTTTTAACTTTTTAGTATATTTATTTTAGTTTTAAATTTTTAAGTGGCCGCCATCTTGAAACAAGATGGCGGACCAAGCTGGCCAACGAACTCGGTCGAGACATGGGTGAGCTTAATATATACAATTAGTTTCATCCAAATTGATTTATAAATACGAGCGTTATCGTATGACATAGGTCATATATATATATATATATATATGGAGATATATATGGATATATCTATATATATATAAATCAACATTTGAACGGAGGGTGGTTTTGGAGTCTGGGGGTCATGATCGGTGAAAATATATCGAAATTTTCCGGAACTGCTTTCCTCCGAACGGCTGCAATAGGTAGCTTTATACTTTTTTGTATTGAAAGCTACCTAAAACGGATGCGATTCTTATTACCTGTTTTGTTAAAGCGGTTCATTTTAAAAAATGGACGGCTGTTTTTGCTCTTGCAGTAGGTTATCCTCGTTGAAAAACGCGAAACGTTGTGGTAAAATCACTCATTCATTTTTAAGCGTGATTTGGAATCGAATGGTGTTGTTTCTCATTCTGACACTTTTTTTATTTAACTCAACCTGGCTTTTAGGTGCGTTCGGAATTATATAAATACGTAGCACCTAAGAGCCGTCTTCTGGTCCGTCCGTCTGTCCGCAGAACAGCGCAAAACCGACCTAACGGAGTGGTTTGGAATTTAATATATAGAACCGTTGCAGAATTTTGTCGAGTCATTTCATATTTTATGAGAATCGAATCGAAATTTAAAAAGATATTCATAAAAGTATTCTCCATTCCATTAAATCCTATCATCCTACGTAACTATATAATAAAAACACAAGTCATGTGACTGAGGGAAACAAATACGGACTGACCACTTCTTTTTTCTCATATGTCAGGCGGCCATTTTTATTCAACATTATTTTGTAAAAGTGACATTTTTAGAAAGATCGTTCCAAAAAATGGTTTGCTTAAAAAATGAGTTACATTTAAAAATGTATAGATTCTGAGATAACTTCAGTTGAAACGAGGTTGACAACCCAAATCTCAATCCATTAAAGTCCATAAACACAGAAGATTCGTTCATCGTGAGTCATAGAAGTGTTAAGCCATGGTAGTCATCCTTCGCAAATAGGGTGAATTTTGTGTTGCTGTCTGGTGTCGAAAAAAAAAAATCGCATCTTTAAACGTGGCATACTTAATAGGAAAAGAAAAGGCATGCTCATTTTGTTTATAACAGACGATATAATTCTTTTTATCAAAATAATAACGATGATTTTTTTTTTTACATTGTAAAACTAGTTATAGTACGAACGCACCTCATTTGTCCCGTTTAATGTACAATTTCAAACTCGTTGTATGCAAATATGGAATTCTGTATTAAAACAAAGAACCGGGCGTGTCCAATAATACACCGAGAGAACACGATGGGTCGACAACGCTGACTCCCTCATTATCGATTCATCTTCATTCGTACTCGTTGCGTCGACACTTAAAAACAAATTAAGCGAAGACATTGTTTGGCAAACACGTCCCTATTTCTACAGCTCACGCTTTTAAATGTGTGGGACAAACAAAAATGGAAAAAGGAAAAGGAAAAGAGGAGAGCGCCTTCTGGTGAAGGCGGACACCCCGAGAAATAATGAGTCGCGTGCCGTAATGAAGGCAAGTAATGGCACGAACCAGCAATTATCACTCGCTCAACTCCCTCCAGTGGCAATTATTGAGAAGACACACACACAAAAAAAGATATTAGGAGACGAGATAAATAACGGAAAAACGAAGGACGCTCTTTTCTATTGGCTGTTGAGTCCACAAGGGGCCGGGCCCGGCCCGGGATAATTTTCATTCACGAGACTCGGGTCGGACTAGACTGGGCCTCGTCGTCACTCTTAGCAAGCCGAGCCATCACGCTTTCCGGGCCGGGCCAAACCCGAGCCTTACTTTTTTTCTGCAGATTTGGGTTGGATTAGGCCGGACCTGGTCATCACTCTTTCTGGGCAGGGCCGAACCCGGGTCTTAATTTTTTCAGCAGAATCGGATCGAACTGGGCCGGGTTTGCCCTTAACTCTTTCTGAATGGGCGGAAAGCGTAATGTAATGTACGTCGTTTTCCCTGTAAACGAACTGCATATGCTACACACATCATTTCCAATACTGAACAAGCCATAGTAAATCTCAACTAGCCAATCCCAAAACTTTCTTCTATCTCATATTTCAAAAAACGTCCTATTTTAATTACGCATTTTAGAATTCAAAAATGCAGCACAGCAGCGCCACCTATTATAGGATTGACACAAGAACTTAATCAGTGGCCACTTATGTCAAGGTTTGACAAAATTCATTCTTGAGATAGGACATCGTGTCAAGCCTGAAAAAGGCAGCCTAAGCAGTGCCATCTGTTGGTCTAACTTACTTCAATGTCTAACAGAATCTGAAGATCCGTGCATTAGTTTGCACCAAAAAGAATCAGCAATCTATTTATATCACGGTCTAATTGAATCTCAAGTTGTTGTTGTTTTTTTAAATTCTGTGCATCAGTTCTTGAGATAGAACTCCCAAAATATTTTTGTCACATACAGACACACATTTTCCGGAAACAGTCCAATCGTGTTCAGGACCTTCTAAAACGTATATAAATCCGTCAAAAACCGCAATTCGAAAATTTTCATGAATCCTTCTTGTAAAGATAAAAGAAATATCAATCATATATCAAGCATGGCAATCCCAGTACATTTACGCGAGGCGCTTTTACTATACAGATTACGTACGACTTTTATTAATATCTTTTTAAGTTTGGATTCGATTCTCATAAAATTGGAAATGACCCTGCAACGATTATAGTATATACCAGTGGGCCCGTGCGAAGATTTCGCACTGCAAACTAATATTTTTTTATCAATGTGTAATATTTATTAGATGCAGGTTTAAACTTCTAAAGAAAATGTAAGGATACAAATATCTCCAAACAACATTTAGTGTTTAGTCAAGCTAGAATATCATCTAATTTATTCCATCAAAGTTAGAGTAAAAACTGATCCAAGATTGCAAAAGGCACGCGCGAGAAAAATAAAATTAACAATCGTATTTTAACTGCATTAGAGGATGACGTCATCCGCTTCGGGAAAAAACATGGGACATAGAAATATAAATCTAAACGTTTCAATTTCAATTTCGCTTTTTAATTATAAATATAAAATAAACTCGTGCGGTGTTTTTTATAATCGTTGCTCAGCATCATGTAATGTGGTATTTTATTTTTGTGGCAACAGTAATTTGAGAAAAACCTTTCATTTCTTTTATGAAAACAATGCCGATTTAATTTTTAATTATCAGCAGATTTTAATCAAAAAATATGTTTTAGGAAAATGTAAGTGAGCTATGTCAGAAGCCTATTCAAAATCCTTTCATATGCTGTCATGCTGTCTCATTCGTCGTTCTGCGTTTCGTATTTTCTTAGAAAAAGGGATGTTGACAGGAAAAATAATATATACGATTAAATTTCAAACCATTCGGTTGGGTAGTTTATGCAATGTTATATGCGGACGGACCAGACGACGACTCTGGGTGCTTCGTATTTACATAATTAGGAACGCACATAAAAAAGGGCGGGCGAGATTAAAAGAATTGCCGATCACTGGCACCCGGCTAACATAAAAGTACCAAAAAACATTTCTTCGAAAAAACCAATGTTGAACAAACAATCCCAATAACACTTCCATGGTTCTTTTCTCCATCCTAAAGCGCACGCTCCTAAACTTTAGTTTATGGGGAGAGAGGAAAAAGAAAGCGCATTATTTCGGGAAAAGCGGACAACTCACGAGGGAGCCATAATTAAAGCTCATAATGGCATCACGGAAACACAATGATCGCTTGAAAAGAAGGAACTGTAAAAAGGGAAAAAAGGGATATTTGTCCTTTCTAATGCGAGAAAATGGTGCTTATTTTTGGAATTGTTTATTTTTAAATATTAGGCTGCATCAAAAGTAATTTCGTTTTTTGAATGCTTTTATACGAAAGCTAGCACTTTCTCACTTCTATTGTTGAACATAAAAAGGTCGTTTAAGAGGATACGTGTCCCTCTATAGTATACAGGGTGTTTATAATTGAAGTTGCACTTGCAAAAGGCTGTAAGAAAAGAACCACTGGTCAAAATGACTTGATATTTCATCTCAGTATTACGTGAAGCAATGAGAATTTGTTTTGCGAAAGAAAAAAACCCAGAACTTGACAGATTGAGGGGTCATGTCAAATTTTAAATTTCTATCCCTAACAATTCTGAATAAACCATAATTCAGAACGTTGTCCGCTTATTTTACACCTTTAAATTTCGAATTTTTAATAAACTAGAGCTAAATAATACAGAGCGTCTGCATCTTAAAAGTTAACACTATATTCAATTTCAAGTATCGAACTCGAATAAATCCAATTACATCATAATTTAGAACGTTTTTGCAGCGTTTTCCATTCATGTAAATTACCTTGTAAATTTCGAATTTTTTAGAAACCGTTAGGGAGCATTTGCATTTTAAAAGTAACCACCATGCCAAATATACCAATCTCCTAAACCAAATGTACCACATAAATCACAATTTCTCATCTTTAGAAAACTCTTCTAGACGTCTCTAGAGTAACAAATTTCAAACTTCTAGCCTTAACAGTTCCAAATAAATCGTAATTTAGAACTTTTTTGAATGCTTTTTGCACTTTCACACTTTTAAGCACTTTCACACATTTTAAATATTTTTAAATCTGTTCTGTGCGACCATTTTTTGTCTTAAAAGTAACAGCCCTGTCAAATTTCAAAATCCTTTCCTAACAATTCCAATAAAATCGTAATTTAGAACGTTTTTAGAACGCTTTCTGCTCACCCTTTTAAGTTTCGAATTACTTTACAAACCATTCTTAGCGAGCATCTGTAACTTAAAAGTAACCGCCATGCCAAAATTTCAAGTTTGTACTTCTTTCAGTATCACAAAAATAATAATTTAGAACTTTTTTTCTCCTTCACCCTTTTAAATTTCGATTAAAAAAAAAACTGTTCTGTGTGTGTATTTGCTTCTTAAAAAGTAGCCGCCATGTCCAATTTCAAGTTTCCGTCCTTAACAATTCCATAAAAATTGCAATTTAGAACGTTTTCAGAACACGTTTCCCTCACATCACCCTTTTAAATTTCGAGTTTTTTATAAACTGTTCTTAGAGAGCATGTACATCTTATAAATACATGTACATCTTATAAATACATGTACATCTTATAAATACTACCTTGCCAAATTTCAAGTTTCTAACTCTTTCAGTATCACAAAAATCATAATTTTAGAACGTTTTTTGCTCTTGCAACACTCCTGGGACTTTCATACCGACATAAAATATAGCCTATGCTAGAGCAGGGATTGTCACCATCCATTTGCCATCATCACTTTTGAAATCGGTTCGGTAGTGCCAGAGATTCCACAGAAAATGTAATTTAGAATATTTTTAGAACGCCTTTCGCTCATTTCACCCATTTAAATTTCGAATTTTTTAGAAACTGTTCTTAGAGAGCATTTACACCTTATAAGTAACTACCATGCTAAATTTCACATTCCTAGCCCCTTCATTATCACAAAAATTGCAATTTTAGAACGTTTTTCATTACCGCACCCCCCCTGGGAGTGGTGAAACCGACATAAAATATAACATATGTTGGAGGAGGGATTGTCCCCATCCATTTGCCACCATCACGTTTGAAATTGGTTCGGTAGTTCCAGAGATTCCATTGAAAATGTAATTTAGAATGTTTTTAGAACGCTTTTCCTTTATTTCACCCTTTTCAATTTCAAAATTTTTTAGAAACTTTTTATGTGAGGATTTACAACTTATAAATAACTACCATGCCAAATTTCAAATTTTTAACCTCTTCAGTATCACAAAAATTGCCCTTTTAGAACGTTTTTTGCCACTGCACCACCCGGGGGTAGTGGCACCGACATAAATTATACAGCCTATGTTGGAGCAGGGATTGTCACCGTCCATTTGCAACGATCACTTTTGAAATCGATTCGATAGTTCCAGAGATTACCCCCTATAAACAAACAAATGTAACTTCTTTATAATATTAACTAGGGGGCCTACCCCCTGCGAGCTACGCTCGCCAACCACCGCTCAGACTTCGCAGCCTCAAAAAACATGACAGCGTGCTTTGTTTTAAATATATTGGTAAATCTGTAATTGGGTTGCCATGCTTTTAACGTTTTAATGGGGCATTTTTTGATTACCATGGCCTCATACACAGCTGTTGCGACAACTGACGACTGTTTTCGGGATTGATAAGTAAAATCAATTACAACTTGAAAACCAGCTTGTATAAAATGGTTAGGTTTAAATTGTGGCTACCCCTCGGACTTTTATAACAACGATCTGTATTCTATTCTTCCTTTGTGTTTAAGGATGAGAAAAATTCCATCTGCTTGTGAATAACATTAAGAACTACGGTATTGAAAAGTACTGTTAAAGACATTTTCAGTAACAGGTTTTAATTTTCTCTTTATTTTAGTGCACCATCATGCACATTTTCATGTTATTTTAAATATGTAAATTATTTATTTTAATTAATATGTATATACAAATTTTCTAATAATTATTTATCATACAAAATTACCTAAATATTTTGTGCATGCATGCATGCATTTATTCGGCATCAATTGATGACATATTTAAACAAATTTGTTATCCGCGATAATTTTACACCTTGTTATGTCACTTGAATATTGTCCATAAGAAAATCGGGTACTTTTTCAGTATAGGATCCTTTGCTTTTAGGTTTGGCGTAATTCGAGCTTCGAAAAGGGATAGATTCGTTAATATACATAGATTTGTTGCCAAAAGTTATGAAAACAAACCCAATGAGCTTTTGGTGCTTTTCTATTATAGGGGTCTTGACGCTTTTTTAAAAAGCTTGGCGCAATTCGGGCATCAGAAAGTGAGATTTGGTGCCAAATGACATAAACAGCCATGGAAACAAATTCGACGATTTTTTTTGTTTATATGCGTATTTTAATTATACGTATATTATTATTGTTTTTCTATACAAATTACTTCTGATTATATATAAAATAGGATAAATGACATTTTATGCTAAACAAATTGTATAAATATTTTTTTGCTCCTTTCTTTTGCGTTTACATAAATAACGTCATTTGGACGAATTTATTCAAAATATTTTCAGTTTATAAATTAAATTAAATGCTGACAGACAATTGAATCCTAACGATAGAAATGTGATTTTTTTTTCAAATTTTCCTGAAAAACATAATTTAATCACAATCTTGTCTTCATTATCGATTGAAATAAAAGATAAATTCAATTTCAATTTGAAAATGACGAATATAAAGAAATCAATAATCCCTATCGGGATCCTTTTCAATTTTTTTCCCTTTTTTGTCACAAAAAACTGAGTAATTAGTTGCCATCACTACAGAAATGTCATTAAAATTAGAAAAAAATTAATATCCCCGAAAACTAATTCCAATTTCAAAATTCCATTACCAGTTTTGACATCCGCGTATTTTTATGGACAATTGGTATTAATTTCACCATCAAGCGTTTAATATTTTATTAAAAATAGCCCTGAAACATAATCAGTCGTTTCATAAAATCGTTTCATAAATTCGTTTCATAAAATCGTTTCACAAATTCGTTTCATTAGGATTTTATATATATAGGGTAGATTTGTTTCATTAGAATTTTATATATATAGGGTAGATATAGTAGGTCCAAAAATTTAAAAAGAAAAAAAAACGAGATCTATTTTTTGTTTCGGGAACTCTAAAAGAAAAAAGGCCGGGCTAATGGAGATCTTTTAATGGAGATCTTTCCGATCCACATTCAAATCTGAAGTCAGAACCTTGTAATACGACAGATGATACGATGAAGTATATCGATAGATGAACATGTATCAACAGAATAGATGGCGGCCTAGTTTTGTGAAAGGAGGACACATCCATTGATATCCACTCCCTTTTCACTCTCGACATCTCGATTGAGTGGCGTATCAAAGAGTGGGGCGAGAGGGGCTAATGGGGCTGCAGAAGATCCCAATATAAGAAAGTGAAAAAAAATTGTAGTTTTATTGTAGCCTAGTTTCCGACATTCCGGTTTCTTTCCAGTCAAATATAGGGTTACTCTAAATGATGGACCCATTTTCAAAAAATTGTATTTATTAAAGTACAAATCCAAAATGAACAATCTTTATACCCATGAAAAGAGGAAATTTCAAAGTTTCTTTTAAGACATTCAATGTGTCCACCGTTGGCTGCGCGGCCAACATCGACGCGATAGCCAAACTCGTCCCACACACGAGAAAGCGTGTCTCTTGTTACTAAGTGCGCGGCTTTCAAAGCGGTGATGGTTCCTGAAGCGGCCGGTAGAGGTCGCGTGGCAATAGGCCACGATTTCGTTTCACTGTCAGTTGTGAGTGAGTGCTTTCTGGCGAGTTTGGCTATCGCGTAGATGTTTGCCGTGCAGCAAACGGTGGACACATTGAACATTTATAATGTCTTAAAAAAACTTTGAAACTTCCTCTTTTCATGGGTATAAAGATTGTTCCTTTTGGATTTGTACTTTAATAAATACAATTTTTTGAAAATGGGTCCATCATTTAGAATAACCATGTAAATATATCTTAAACCAAGAAATTTATTTAATAAAATTATATAATTTAATTTATTCACTAAAATTTCTGATTGAAAATATGTTTATTGGTCTCGGAAAACAGCGGAAGGTTGGCAACTATGTTATTCAAAACACAGTGTAATCAGCTAAGATGGCATCGTAAAGGATATGAATCCATTCCGTTTTTGGCAGGTTTTATTCTTGGACGGTACTGTAATGGTTATAATTAAAAGACTTATTAGCGCACAACATTAATTTAGTAAGTAGTTTCTGCACCGCACACGGAAATTTTACATGAAGCGACATACAATTAATATCAGTTTATTTGCAAAGTGTCTATTAGGAGAGTGCCCGGTTCGTCTGGCGCAAAATTTCACTTTCGCGGCTACATCTCTTATGCATATTTCTCTCACGCTGGAGAGATATTCTCGGCCCACTGCTCTCAGCAGTTACAAAATCGAATCTCTTTCTAAAGTGTACATATATAGAGTGGCGAAATTTCAAGTGTTATTGATGGTCGAGGCCTGGAATCAAGTGCTATAAATTTATAGTGTAATAAACGTCTTCCTATTGTCAGATCATAAGATACGATAGAGAATTATAGTATCTTGAAGATGTTTTACGTGCACACATCTGGAAACTTGCTTTCAGTTTTACTTTGAAGGAGGTAATATCTATCAGTCATTATATACCTATTATCGAGAAATTCGCAGAAATATCGCTTTCACAACACCCCCCTCCAGTAGAATAGCATCAAACTCAACTGCAAACCGCTGTCTATAATAAAACAAGAACGAAAAATCATGCGCCAAGCATAGATTATGTAACACTTTCCAACGCTTCCAAAATAATTTTACAAATCAGGACCGTTTAATAAGCTGAAAGATAACATCTAAGTAAACAATTTGGAAAACGCATAACCTATTTAAAAACGTCATTTCAGGGATTTCCATAACATATACAATATTCGGAAAAATATCCGAATACTTTTATTCAGCTCTGTATAGGATCTATAGATTTGTATATATACTACATAGGATGCTAAATTTTAGTTTAGTTTGGAAACGCATAGCACAGTTTAAAATTCTCCTTCTGGAGTTTCTGTCCATAAACTGAAATGTGTTCGCGAACTTTTGTGCTGCCCTGTATAGGATCTACAGAATTTATACACACCAAGTAATAGACAAAAAGTGAGTTCAATTTAAAATCGCATTCAGCAATTTACAGCACTTCCAGGAATCAGGAATGATTGATAACAGACAGTAGAGAATTCTTTTGTGTGTCTCTGTAAATGAACGATGACTTCTATACATACACTATTCTGTAGTAAGCCTCTTGCAATGTACCTTAGTGATACATATAAATTTCCATGCGTTTAAAATAGTGAAACATTATTGAATTAAACCGCAAACGATTTTTCTCCATAGACGTCATGTAACGGAATTCTTTTGACTGTCCCTGTAAAGTAACTCTAAGTGCTATGCACACCCTATTCCATATTAAGCTTTTTGTAATGCACCTTAGTGATATATATCAATTACAATGTGTTTGAAATTGTGTAACATTATTAAAATAAACCGCAAATGATTTTCCCCCATAGACCGTAGTGTAACGGAATTCTATTGAGTGTCCCTGACAAAAAACTATAAGTGCTACACACTTCACACTGTTAAAAATAATCTGAAATTCACGGGTATTTTTTTCCTGAATTTCACAGAAAAAGTCCCTTTTCACGACAAAAGGGCATTTACCGTTAAAAACGGAAAATTTCCTCATATTTCTTGAAAATAACGGAACAGACGGAGAAGAAAGTGGCCAACGGAGATATTCCGTTATCTGCTGCATATTTATTTTCAAAGCTTAAAAAACTGACATGTTGCAGTACAGAAAAACTAAAATTTCGAGATTATTTAACAGAACAAAAATTTAAATTATTATTATTATTATTTCGAATTTAAAAAAGCAACAATTAATTTTCCCATGTTTTAAAATTATTAGCAATTTATTTTTTTAAAGTTATACAAAAATATTCAGTTAAAATATATTCTGAACAAATAGCTGTTTAATATATATATATATATATATATATATAATTATAATATCTATGAATTTCAAAAACATATCAAGTTCTAATATCATTCTACTAAAATCTACTAAGAGATAATTAATGATATTGTGTAATCAGAATACCACATAGCTAATAATTAACTTGTGCAATCATAAAATTACCATAGCATGTGCTTCAATGGTAATTAGCCAAATTTACTCATACCTGAAGAACATTTAAAAAGAAAGAGAGAGAAAGGGGAAAAAAATTATAAATTGGAGTTGCTATTATGTAAACACAATTGGATTAATAAATTAATTATGAACATTATTCAGTGGAAAAACTGGACCACAAGAGAACCAATCAAGAATTGGATATGAAAAAACATATGTGGATGTACTCGTCAGCTTGGCTGCACCCACATGTGTTTTAAAAATAATTCAGTATTTCATAATTCTACTGGCATTATGCTAAGCACAGTAGAATCAGCCAAGTATACTGAATTATTACCAGACAACAATTGGAAAAATTTTAAATTGGAAATATGTAAAATGTAAAATAAAAAACCATTAAGAAATATATAATATATCACTGACAACGATTATCCAAAATCTTTATAAATCACCACACTATATAACCACCAGATATCATTTTTGAAATAATATTGGAATTTTGAACCCTTAAATTGTAGAAAATATGTTTTACTCACAAGAATGATACAGTATCCTCAAAATATAGCAACTTCTTCATAATGTTCAATTCCACATGGCACGTATCAAACATGTTGACATTCGAGTCAAGTTGAGAGAAATGATTTGAAAGACAAGTTGAGAGCTCATGTTTTTAAAAACACAACTCGATCAATGACACCCCAACACAATATAATTCAAAAACATACAAAACTATTCTGTTGATAATACTCTTATAACAAAATTATATCCGTGAATATATAATTACTCCATCTAATTTTAATTCCTGAAAGTAAAATTAATGTTTTGAGGATACTGTATCATTCTTGTGAGTAAAACATTTTTTCTACAATTTAAGGGTTCAAAATTCCAATATTTATTTCAAAAATGATATCTGGTGGTTATATAGTGTGGTGATTTATAAAGATTTTGGATAATCGTTGTTAGTGATATATTATATATTTCTTAATGGTTTTTTATTTTACATTTTACATATTTCCAATTTTAAATTTTTCTAATTGTTGTCTGGTAATAATTCAGTATACTTGGCTGATTCTACTGTACTTAGCATAATGCCAGTAGAATTATGAAATACTGAATTATTTTTAAAACACATGTGGGTGCAGCCAAGCTGAAGAGTACATCCACATATGTTTTTTCATATCCAATTCTTGATTGGTTCTCTTGTGGTCCAGTTTTTCCACTGAATAATGTTCATAATTAATTTATTAATCCAATTGTGTTTACATAATAGCAACTCCAATTTATAATTTTTTTCCCCTTTCTCTCTCTTTCTTTTTAAATGTTCTTCAGGTATGAGTAAATTTGGCTAATTACCATTGAAGCACATGCTATGGTAATTTTATGATTGCACAAGTTAATTATTAGCTATGTGGTATTCTGATTACACAATATCATTAATTATCTCTTAGTAGATTTTAGTAGAATGATATTAGAACTTGATATGTTTTTGAAATTCATAGATATTATAATTATTTAACATTCTATAAAATTATGCTGCATTGCGCAAATTGGTATGGAATGGTTTTTACATATTCTTTTCAATTATAGCTGGTTGAAAGTATTGAGTTTTATGATACCATAATTTAGCCCAGTTGGCACATAAATCACTTTGATTAACTTATATATATATATATATATATATATATATATATATATATATATATATATATATATATAATAGTTAAGTGAAAAAAAAAATCGATATTACTCAAAAAAGCAACAAACAAAAATAATGCTTTCGAATTTAAAAAAAACAACAAATAATTTTCTCATTCCTTTGAAATTATTCGCAATTTGTTTTTTGAAGTTATAAAAAACACTCTCACTAAAAATATATTCTAACCGAACACATTTAAAAAATCTATAATAGTTGAAAAAATCTATTTTCTCAAAAAAGCAAACATACTTTATCGAATTTAATTCAAAATATAATATTCATATTTTGCATCTAACAATCAAATTAAGAATATATATAATTCATGTTTTAATCCTCTATTAATAATAAAGTTTTCGGTCATAATCTTATAACAAAATATCCCCCAATTAATTTCAAAATTACCAGGTTTCTAAACCCCAGATTGTTTAAGTTCCAAGCCGCGATTTGAAAAAATCTCCTATCATCGTTTCAATTTCTTATTCTAGCAAGGGCCCGCTGGTCTTGCGGTAAGACACTTGGCTCGAGACACTATCATCTCTGGTTCGAACCCCAAGGTCAGCCGAAAATATTCTTGAAGTATATCAAATTGTTAAATACTCCCGGTGTAGTCAACAGATGGCAGTACAAACAGAAAGGTAATTTTTTTTTTTTTTTTTTTTTTTTTTTTTTTAAGCCGAAGTCATTCAAAACGGAAAGTTACCGTATCTTCAAACGGGGTTTTTCCTTCTGTTATCTTTCAAAACGGAAAATCTACTAACGGAACGGAAAATATCCGGCAACTTTGTTGCCAGTAGTTTTACCGTGAATTAACGGATTTATTTTTAACAGTGCAGTTGAAATAGGGAATATGCTATAGATGACGACAATAACATATAAAAATTGCAGGGTAATCCGAGCCTATCTACGGGAGTTAGAGTACGGACAGACGGCAGACAAACCGAAGTCATAAACACTTTTCAACTAGGTTGGAAAGTGTTAAAAAATATATATATGAAATTTGGTTTAATTCTATGCGTAAATTCTTACACTTGTATTTGATACAATAATGAAAATGACACAAAAATCGCTATCACAGAGCCCTCTTCCGCCGCAATAACCTTGAATTGAACTGAGAAACGCAGGCCATAGTCAAAAATATATACAGGGTGATCGCAATTAAAATGACAGTACTCAGAGTGATCTGTTGCGGGATCTAATAGTGAGAATGGAGCCAAATTTTGTATCATGGTTAAACAAGACGAGGGACGAAGAATTCCGCAAAAGAAATAGTTCCAAAAGTCACCGCTAGGTGGAAATGTGGTGCTGTGTAATAGCCATATTGAACCACTGTTTCCCTATTGAGATTGATTTTAATCCTTTATAAGTGCTAAATAAAAGTCAATTTTATTTCAGTATTGATTCTGCATTTTTAAAACTCTTTTTTTCTATTACATAGCGCCACATTTTCACCTAGCGGTGACTTTTGGAACTAAATAATTTTCCGCGGAATCCTTTGTTCCCCGTCTTGTTTAGTCATAGAGCAAAATTTGGCACCATTCTCGTAATTAGGTCCACGCTGAGTACTGTCACTTCAATAATGGCCACCTTGTTTTGGTTCAATTCCATGCATAACTTCGTACACTTTTCGATAATACAAAGAGGACACACATACGGACAAACAAACATTTTGTTAACACATGTCCCTAAAATACGTAAATCCGTCGAAAACTGGAAGTGAAAAAAAATTTCAATTGCAGTACGTTCTTCTATTGTAGATATAATCTATATCTGTACCATTATATATAAAGAGAGATTGACTGACTGACTGACTGATCAATGCCCAGCTGAAACGACTGAAGTCAGGATCACGAAATTTGGAGAGTAGATTGCTGTTATGACCTAGGCAAGTAATAAGAAAGGATCTTTGAAAATTTAACCACTACGGTTACCACCTAGTAGTACCACTAGGGGTCCCTAGTAGTTACCACTAGGGGTCGAACGTTTTAGAACATTTCGTCCTATCTCAGCAGAAGTTTTAGGTAGGAGCACGAAATTCAGGCTAACAAATCTACTCAAAAAATGGTTAAACACGTATTTCAGCGATTTTAGAAATTCACCCCCTAAGGGGGTTAAATGGGGGGATTTTAAGTACCAAAAAGAATTAGTCTTGTAACAATAATACAGTCACAAAAATAAAGTCGCTAAAATGAAATTATAAAAATGAAATTAGAACAATGAAATTACAGCAGTGAAATACATAAAATTCAGCTAAACCCATCTGCTAAAAAAGTAGTTAAACACGTATTTCATCTATTTTAGCGATTTCATTGCCCATGAACCCGATATTATGGAAGACTACACAAATAAGAAACTATTTTTTAGCTCACAGGCTATCAAAGCCTGAGAGCTAATGTGCCCGCCCGTTCTGTATGTACGTATATATGTATGTATGTACGTAACGCGATAATTCTTGAAAGAAACAACAGCTTTGCTTCAAATTTTGTTTATAGGTTCATTGTGATAAGGCAATTCCCTGATTAGTTTTGGGGGTTCATTGGTTAAGTATAAAGGGGAGAACGGGGGGGGGCTAATTTCCGCCCTTTAATTTAGATAAATAGGTTTTTCATGCAGAAATATCTGATTTTCTTCAAATTTTCTATATCGGTTCATTGTGATAAGGCGCTTCCCTGATTAGCTATGGGGGTTCAAGGGTTAAGTATAAAGGGTGATAAGGCGTTTCTCTGATTCGTTTTGGGGGCTCGTTGGTTTAGTATAAAGGAGGATACGGGGTGATTAACCCCCCCCCCCCTTAATTTAGATAAATGGGTTTTTCATACAGAATTATCCGATTGTTTTCAAATTTTGTATATAGGTTCATTGTGATAAGGCGCTTCTCTTATTAGCTATGGGAATTCATTGGTTAATTATAAGGGGGCGAACGGGGAATCCCTCCCCCTTAATATAGTGTCGATTTGTTTATTTTTCGAGGGGCTTATTTCAAATTCTTTGAAATAAGAGTATAATATACAATTAGTGTGAATCAGTGCCCTCAGTTTAACTGGGCAGTTTTCTTTTTATTCTGATGTTTGATTAGATATTTTGAGTAACACATTTTTCCAAGGAGGTGTGATTGTGTGATAAAGTGTCCACTTTGAATTATCCAATCCTGAAATGAGTTCTACCTCTCGGTCGAGGTAGTTCTCTGGCACCGAATAACTCCCTCACTGTGTTTTGGTGGATTCGATCGATAGAGGTCCATTTATCATCGATGACGTGGAATAGAACGAACACCGCATCCCCCTTTGTCCTAAGAGAACATCTATCGATATTCATTAGAGCACCACCCCCCTTTCACATCCCATCTCCCAGATGGAGAAAGATGTTGGGGAAGATAGAACGACAACTCAGATATGTAGACAGCTCAGCGCTCCAGTTTCGAAATCCACATTCCGAGTCTTCTCTTATTATATATGAGGATTATGCATAGGATGGGTTGTATTTGAATAGTAGGAGATTTTTCGATGCTGAAAATCTAATTGTTTTCAACATTTAGACAAGAAAGAAAAACGATGCATCAAGCATAGATTATGAAACAATTTCCAACACTATGAGATGTCATTTTTCAACTGAGGGGGGGGGATATCCGGGACAGGGTTCAGACCGAGAACCTCTTGGATGAAGCTGCCTAGTTTTGCCTAGAACATATATGTTCTGCCAATTGAGCTATCCCGAACGAATCTGGGGCACCTAATTCACCCAGTTAATCTTATTGACAACTGGTCTGATATCTGAATCAGCTCATGAGAATAGGTCGCAGGTAATTGAGTTCCCTTAAACGCTGAGATATACGTAATTACATTAGATTAATTTTAACACAGTTATACTAATTGGTAAATAAATCGTATAAGATATAATTCTCCAACTGGGCGAAAAAACCTGTAGTATACTGTAACGAAACTTCATAGTTTCATAAGGTCAAATAGGACGTGAACAAGGTCAAGGTCAAACCGGTTGGGGAGGCTACCTTTCGGCTTAAGCTCAACTAGCCCCGCCGATGTCTATGTGAACAATCTGAAAAACGCATAATACATTTCACAACTCAGTTCCAGCAAATAACCTACTACAATTGCCTATTTCTTTTGTGCATCCCTGTATGTTACACATAGATTTGTATATACATATATATACTACATAGTATACTGAAACTTATTTCAGTTAGTAAATTGATAACACCGTTGACAATTTCTCTTCAGCAACTTCCGTCAATATACGGAATTGGACTCTAATTCTTTTCTGTAGCCCTGTATTTAAAATTTATGCATTCCCAGTAATACTCAATTAGTAATACGTAATTAGTTTAATTGATTATAGAATCCATGGCGTACATAATAGAGCGAACGCCGCATCCCTTTGTCCAATGTACAATGGTTAGGCAACCATTATACTACTCTTTAAAGTAACACTTTAAACAATCGAAATCGAGAAAAAATGGGATGTTAGTTTTAGGCCTGATCCTGCTGTTCAACATCGATGACGTGATCAACTTGGATTTCTGAAACAGTTGAATGGCGTTTCATTTTCTTTCCTTGAAGGTAAATATTTTATTGGTTGTGTAATTTGAAATCAGTCGTTGTAGAATGTCGTGAATTTTTCAAGTCATAAGCAGATACACATGTTTAAGTTATACTCCGATATGAATTCTCGGTTCATTTTCGACTCATCATATAATTTACTTGTATGCATATCTATCCGAAATCAGCAGTATTCATCACTTGAAGTGATAACATAAACTAAAAGTTCGCGATACCCATTATGTGTATGTTTTGCTGTTATATTAGTCACTTCTGAACCGATGGATATGTTTTCAGTTATCTACACTTCAGTAGGTAAATCTAAAGGAAACTCTGAAGCTTTTTTATTTGATTAAGACTGATATAAATTGTTTCTTGTATCTGTCTGTAATGTCAACACCCTTAAAGCATCTCTATCTGTTAGTCTTTGGTTACTGTTACTGTCGGTAACTTCCAGATTTATAGATTGACTAGGGGGCCTACCCCCTGCGAGCTACGCTCGCCAACCCCCGCTCAGACTTCGAGGCCTCTAAAAACATGACAGCGTGCTTTATTTAAAAAATATTGGTAAATCTCTAATTGGGTTGCCATGCTTTTAACGTTTTAATGGGGCATTTTTTGATTACCATGGCCTCATACACAGCTGTTGCGACAACTGACGACTGTTTTCGGGATTGATAAGTAAAACCAATTACAACTTGAAAACCATCTTGTATAAAATGGTTAGGTTTAAATTGTGGCTACCTCTCGGACTTTTATAACAACGATCTGTATTCTATTCTTCCGTTGCATTTAAGGATGAGAAAAATCCATCTGCTTGTGAATAACATTAAGAACCACGGTATTGAAATGTACTATGTTATAGACATTTTCAGTAACAGGTTTTAATTTTCTCTCTATTTTAGTGCACCATCATGCACATTTTCATGTTATTTTAAATATGTAAATTATTTATTTTAATTAATATGTATATACGAATTTTCTAATAATTATTTATCATACAAAATTAATTAAATATTTTGTGCATGCATGCCTGCATTTATTCGGCATCAATTGATGAGATATTTAAACAAATTTGCTATCCACGATAATTTTACACCATGTTATGTCACTTGAATATTGTCCATAAGAAAATCGGGTACTTTTCCAGTATAGGATCCTTTGCTTTTAGGTTTGGCGTAATTCGAGCTTCAAAAAGGGATAGATTCGTTAAAATACATAGATTTGTTGCCAAAAGTTATGAAAACAAACCCAATGAACAATTGGTGCTTTTCTATTATAGGGGTCTTGACGCTTTTTTAAAAAGCTTGGCGGAAAAAACCAAGCAGGATAGAAAACCAAGCAGGATATTTTATTCTTCTTCCGTTCAGTTGGGCAATTATTATTTTATATATTCTTTTCAAATATCCGAATTAGTGATTTTATAAATTCGTTTAATTAAATTTTACAAAAAAATAACAAAATGATATCAATAAATAATAATTACTATTAATTCCTTTATTATTATTAATTCTTTTGCGTTTACATAAATGACGTCATTTGGACGAATTTATTCAAAATATTTTCAGTTTATAAGTTAAATTAAATGCTGACAGACGATTGAATCCTGACGATAGAAATGTGATTTTTTTTTTCAAATTTTCCTGAAAAACATAATTTAATCAGAATCGTGTCTTCATTATCGATTGAAATATAAGATAAATTCAATTTCAATTTGAAAATGACGAATATAAAGAAATCAATAATCCCTATCGGGAACCTTTTCAATTTTTTTCCCTTTTTTGTCACAAAAAAACTGAGTAATTAGTTGCCATCATTACAGAAATGTCATTAAAATTAGAAAAAAATTAATATCTCGAAAACTAATTCCAATTTCAAAAATCTATTACCAGTTTTGACATCCGCGGATTTTTATGGACAGTTGGTATTAATTTCACCATCAAGCGTTTAATATTTTATTAAAAATAGCTCTGAAACATAATCAGTCGTTTAATCAGTCGTTTCATAAAATCGTTTCATAAATTCGTTTCATAAAATCGTTTCACAAATTCGTTTCATTAGGATTTTATATATATAGGGTAGATATAACATCAGCAAAATGAGTCCCATCAGTTGCTGATACATTAATGGTTTTCTCATGCATATTTAATTTGCCGAAATCACGAATGTTTCTTAATATACCATATATTGGATCCAACATAGATTACCATTTGAAGGTATTATTTTGTATTTTCACAGCGCTAACACTATGATTTTAACAACTGAAGTCGAAAAAATGCTATGTTAGACATAGGTCTGTTTCTGACTTTTAAGTAAATTTTTGTTAATATGTAGATATTTTTAGAAAAACTTGAAATATTTATTTTTTTTTTTTTTTTTTGTTAATTTTTTTTTTTTTTTAGTTTTGTAAACTTTTTTTTATAACTTTTTTTTTTAGTTTGTAAAAACTTTTTTTTTTAACTTTGTAGAAACTTTTTAATTTTTTATTTGTAAAAACATTTTTTTAATGAATTTTATATATTTTTCAGTAATCTCATGTATAGTATTATCAAAAGTTGATTTTCATATGTATGTGTGTAAACTGGATATTCATTGGGGAAAATGTTGTTTCGTTGAACAAGTTATGATAAATCTCAAGTCTTACGTAAAGCAAAATTAGTTATTTACTGTCATGTAGAAATTTCATGTTAAAAATTATACAATGTATTTTAACAATAAAATATGTTTTATAAAAATAAACACAGATGTGTATAGATACATTTTTTATTATTATCGGTATTTAAACAATACATTGTGAATGTTGTCTACATTTATATCAATTTCTCTTCAATACATTTTATCAATTATATCAATAAAATTCTTTACAACACTTTGGATTTTTCTTTACAAATTTCACTTTTTGGATATCATATGTCAAATCAATAATGCTGCATGAGTAGTTTGGGTAAATGTTATGTTGGTTTATGTTCTATACAGTCAATTTTTTGAAGTATCCAATCTGATCTTTGACTGTTAAATTCTTCAAACTATTGGTTAATTTTTGAATATCTATCTTCAATATGATTTGGGATACTGTCTTCGACAAGTTCAACATAACAGTCATATGTCTATTCAGTTTATTACGAATAACGAATATTTTCTCTCACTTTTCACACTGAAACAATTTTTTAACAGGATGTGTTTTCATATGAACTGATGGTCTGTATTTTCTAGTAAAAGATAATTCACGCTTTCTTGTAGATGATTTTTGACGATGATTACAAGTATATGGTTTTTCACTAGTATGGATTTGTATATGTTCTTTTAAATTCCATTTACTTGAAAAGTATTTGTTACAAGTGGAACACATCTGCAAGAGAAATAAATGCATATATTTAGAATTCCTTCTAACACTATAGACGAAAAAAAAAATCACATTTTATAGAACATCTGGTACAATATTTTATTGTAAATTCACTCTAATTATGTTTAATATATGTATTCTAATATATCACATATAAGTACTCACATGTATATTATTCTTTAACTCTATATGTGTTGACGATGAATCATCCGGGGTATCAATTTCTGGTAAAGAGAGTTTCTGCTTTTTTGATTCATCTTGGTGTAACATCTATACAATAAAAGAAATATAATTATATACTTAAAAGATTTAATAGATAAATAATCATTTATTGATGTTTTAGAATGATATAGTACAACTTACTTTATTCGTTAACAGAGAAATTGTTTCCCCAACTGGGTTAAAATCAGGAAATTTACTGGAGCTATACATATACAGTCATCTGAATAGTCATCTGCAAGAATTTGACTTGGGAAATGAGAACCTCTGCATCACTTTTCAAAATTTTATATTATCATCAGTTAAAGTGATCATGTGACAAAACTGCGCATGCGTACTAAATAAAAATAATCAGTATAATAAGCTTTATCATGGAATTTTGCTTAAATATGGTCTTATATTAAAATGGTTAGTATGGTCTTAATTCTGAAATATTAATTATAAATAAGAAAGTAGCAGATATACATGATTTCAAATGTTAGAGGAAAAAATTACTCTACACGGAAGATGTTAATTGGAAATTCGCTAAATACAGTGTAAAATTTGGTTTATGCGAACTTAATAATAGTGTTGGTACAATTGCAGTTGAAATTTTCTTTATAGTATTAAAAATATATAGTGTACAAAAGTCTAGGCTGCTAAATTCTGAGAAGTGACAGTGGTAATAATAGCAATTAAACTTCTAATTTTTAAAAAATTTTGTAATTTTTTTTAAATTTTGTAAGAAATGCGTACTTTTTGTAATATATTAAACCTTTGTATTTTTTTTTTTTTTTTTTTTTTTATGTAAAAAACTTTATTTTTTTTTTATTTTGTAAAATATTTTTTTTTTAACTTTTTTTTTTGTAAAAACTTTTTTTTTTTAATTTTGTAAATTTTTTTTTTATTTGTAATTTTTTTTTTTCATTTGTAAATTTTTTTTTTCATTTGTAATTTTTTTTTTTTCATTTGTAAATTTTTTTTTTCATTTGTAATTTTTTTTTAACTTCGTAAAAACTTTTAATTTTTTTAATTTTTTAAGTTTTGATTAATAGATTTTGTGTTTGATATTTTTAGGTACTTACAATTTATTATTTTATTTAATATCGTATATTTAATTTCTACGATGTTTCTATGGTAAAAGTTATGTGGGATAAATAGTTGATAAGTGATAGAACATAAATTTTAATTTGAGATTTGAATTTTTGAATAGGAAACACAGTTCAAATATTATTTTACAGGCGTTTATGTTCAAATATGTTTCCGTTTCTGTGATATAAAATAGCTCGAAATCATTGGAATGGTGTAAAAAATCACTAAATGCAAGCTAAAATTGGATATTTACTCGTTAAATCCATATATTTATATGTATATTTCTGAAAGGAATGGATAAAATGCTATTGCATGTTAATAAGTTATGCTAAAATAGGTATGTGATCAGTATCTAAGTTTATGTTAAAATGTCTAATATTTGGTAATATGTATCGTTTTCATAAACTAGGGTATTTGAAATAAAATGTTTAGATAAACTTAAAGTTTATATTCGTGCATATTCTGTTAAAATTGGAAAATTTAAAACAATAAGATATTCATATTCATTTAGATAACAGTGTGTACTAAACTCCATATGCGTAAGCAAGGTTCTACAAGTTCAAATGGTTTCAAGTAAAAGTATAACTAAAAGTGGATATCAATACTTATAACATAAATTTTAACTTGAGTTTCAAATCTTTGAATGGAAAATACAATACAAATATTATTTACTCGCGTCTGTATTCAATTATTTTTTCGTTTCTGTGATATAAAATAGCTTGAAATCATTGAAATGGTGTAAAAAATTGGTAAGTGAAAGCTAAAATTGGATATATACTCGGTAAATCCATAATTTTATATGTATATTTCTGAAAGAAATGGATGAAATGCTATGTATGCTAATAAATTATGCTAAAATAGGTATGTGATCAGTATCTAAGTTCAAGTTAAAATGTTGTCTAATATTTAGTAATATGTATCGTTTTCATAAACTAGGCTATTTGAAATAAAATGTTTAGATAAAATTAAAGTTTATATTCGTGCATATTCTGTTAAAATTGGAAAATTTAAAACAATAAGGTATTCATATTCATTTAGATAACAGTGTGATGTACTAAACTCCATATGCGTAAGCAGGGTTCTACAAGTTCACATGGTTTCAAGTAAAAGTATAACTAAAAGTAAAGTTATAAGTGAATATTAATACTTAGAATATGAGTTTAAATGAAATTTTAGGTACTGGTATTTCTGTGATAAAAATGGATTAACCATATCATAGAATATATTCAAAGTTAATTAATATAAAATTACTAATTAATATAAAACTCGTGAAAAACACGGTATAAAATCATTGGAATTGCGTAAAATTTACTAAGTATAAGTTAAGATTATTTATTTTATCCTATAAATCCTTATTTTCAAATGTAAATTAGTGATGTAAACAGGAGTTTATATAATTACTGTTAAATATTTCACGAAAAGTAATCTAAAGGTGAATACTTTTCCTTGTATTGTAATCACCTAAGAAATAAAATCATACCTGTTAGTGTACAATAATACCGAAAACTTGTGTAAAATTCATTAAAATTCACCCTTTTTCGTTAAAAATCGGTATTTCTTTTGTTTTGTATAATTGTTAGCATCGTGTAGAAGATGGAGAAAGGTAAACTTTATTAAAATATAACTCATATCTATCTCCCAACATGGATTTTTTGTAAACATTGATAGCGAATAATATTTATATTATAGTAAAAGTTGTGACCTAGACGGTCATTGTTATGCTCCCCTTTTCCTTAGAATGTGGGGTGGAATTATTATCCCTCCTCAGAAATGCTACATTTTAGGAAAGAAAAAAAAAAGTTTGCGTATTAAGAATAAATAAACAACTGGTTTTTAGTTAAATATGGTTCTTATTTCAAGTCTAAATGATATAAAAGATTATATTACGTACGTCTAAACAGAATTAAATCAAGTATACACAGTAAAATTAGATAATGGTTGTTAAAACTCCTATTATTGTCCGGAAAATCAATTGATTAGGTATAAAATTCATTCAAATTTTGAATATTTTCTGTGTATTACGGTCGAAAAACAAAAAAAATATAAGTGTAATTTCCTCTTATAACTTGATATTCTCATCTTATACTTGAAAAATTCTTAAAAAATCAGCTTTATACCTTACAATTGATATTTTTCAATTGTTTCGTCTAATTAGTAATACTCATTAAAATGTTCGTCATTTAAAATGATTATATATGTTTATTCTACTGCTTATGATTTGATATCCACATCTTATAGTTGAAAAATTCATAGGAAATCATCATTTTCGTTAAAAGTAATATTTTCTTTTGCTTAATTATTATACTCATTAAGGTGTCCATTGTTCAGAAACTATAATATAAGTTTAAAATCCATCTTATAGTTTGATATTCTCATGTTATAGTTGAAAAATTCATAGGAAATCAGCAGTTTCATTAAAATTTCTTGTCCATTTAACCTTTTCTTAGAGTTCTTATTTTCACCCCTCGTGTTACAGTAGAAAATTAACCCTTTTTTTCACAATTTCCATTTTTCCCGCTAGGGTGTGTTGCGGGGGCGATCGGAGGGTCGGTGCCTCATCCCTCCACCTCATCCCTCAATCCCTCCACCTCCTGACCCAGAACTCTCCTTTTCCCACTACTTACATAATTAAAAAAGTCCTTCCGGCCTGTACCGGGAGGAAAAGGTAGCTTTCCTATATCTTCGTTTTAAAATTTTAGCTAATATTACACGAAAACAGCAAGTTAAAATGCAAAGAAACGTTTACAAAAGATTCGTTAATACTGAATTTGAATAAGAAATTCGCCAAATTATTGAGCAATAGCCAAATTGGCTTCATTTATGAAGACTTATTTTGGTCACTAAATTTGACGATATTTTGCCAAATGTCGCCAATTTTGTCGCTAATGTTGCCAATTTTGTCGCCAATGTCGCTAATTTTGGCGCTAACGGATATGAATATATAGTTTATGCGTATGATTGGGAAAATTATTACAACAATGAAAGAAAATAATTTGCAAGTAATGGCGTTAATGTGCTGTTTTGTTTCAAAATGTCAGCCACCCTAGAATTTCAAACTGCTCTATCTCAGCCATTTTTTAAGACAGAGGTAAACCAAAGAATGATCTGGAATCCTTGTATCAAGGCCTAACACGTAATTAAAAAATAAATTTGAATTTTTAAATTTTTTGTATATTTATTTTAGTTTTAAATTTTTAAATAGCCGCCATCTTGAAACAAAATGGTGGACCAACCTGGCCAACGAACTCGGTCGAGACATGGGTGAGCTTAATACACACAATTAGTTTAATCAAAATCGATTTATAAATACGAGCGTTATCGTATGACATAGGTCAGATATATATATATATATATATATATACATAAAAATCAACATTTGAGCGGAGGGTGGTTTTTGGGTCTGGGGGTCATGATCGGTGAAAATATATCGAAATTTTCCGGAACTGCTTTCCTCCGAACGGCTGCAATAGGTAGCTTTATACTTTTTAGTATTGAAAGCTACCTAAAAGGTAAGAAAACTAAGTTTTCTAAGGAAACTCATCAAAGTTATGTATTTGTGAAAAAAAAAAAAAAATAATAATAATAAAGGAAATATTGTAAATTTTGAATTAAACGACATGTTCGGAAATGCCGATTGCCGAATGCTTCAAATGTTCGAATAGTTGAGTTCTAAAAAATCTGTACCTGATGAGAAGGCATCGATAAAATAGTGAAACCGGAAAACGATTTTTTGCCCATCGAATTCTGTAAAATAATTCTGATTTCATTATTTCAAAATTTGCATTTAATGAACTCTCTTAGTTTTCCCAAATTAAAATATCCCTGACAACTCGGCCTACAGGCACAAGTAGATTTCGAAGACGCAGACCGTGGGGTACCTGTTTATTTGGAATTGCAGAAGAAAGAAAGACCTGTTTGCCAAGATGTGGCAGTTGGGACCACCCACTTCGAAAGATACCTTTGCCTGTAGGCGGAGCCAGCAGGGATTATTATTATTATTATTATTTTTATTTTATTTTATTTTTTTTTTTATACCGTAAAAGTTGGTCTTATAAAAAACTTTTCAATATAAAAGTTGTAGATAATATTAAGAAGATTTATAATAAATTCAAGCGGATTTGATATCTTGGGAAATGACGAAGTGATGAATTTTTTCCTTCTAACTCCCCCTTTTTCCCCCTCTTGGGGCCATTTTTAATGTCATCAAAAATCTGTCCTCCATACATTTTCGGCCCTTTTCCTAGAAGTCATAATAACTTTAAACGGATTCGATGCGTATCATAATTAAGAAATTACGGGTTTTTTTTCTGTTTTCACAAAAAGACACCCCACCCATTGACGAACTTGACCGAGATTTTATGCCCCTTGATTTTATGTATCCGTTTGGAAGAGATTTGCGCAGAATTATTGCAGTTATCGTGTCCATAAAAAAAGTGACATAGATAGATAGATAGATAAAGTTTTGAACTGGGGGTGTGGTTTTGGGTTCTGGGGAGTCATGATCGGCGTCGATCTGCAAAAATTTTTCAAAAATTCCAACTTAGGTGAAAATGTGATAGGTAGAATTTCTTACGAAATTTACCTAAAATAAAGTTTAATTTTTTTAAAATTTAATTTCAAGTTTATTTCTTAATATTTTGTAACTTTGCAGCATCTATAATGAGACATCTTACAAGAAATTTAAGTTAAACATTGTGACGTTCACAAAATAACTCGAGAGTTACTACGTAATATGCATTGCTAAAAAGAAAAGAAAAGAAAAACATTTTCCCTCGCTGGGATTATATAATCGGAATCAGGTCGGCTGAGGTTTATTTTGGTCCAATGATCAACGATAAGAATTTAAGAATTGATAAAAAGAAAAAAAACTTACTCTTCTGAAGTGCAATCAATGATTTTTAATTTCCATTTCTGCAGAAATCTAAACAATGTAATTGTCGGATTCCACTTCTCCGTCCACACAACTTCGAAATAAATCCGGTCTTTTGATATGCTGCCACCACCGATATGAATACGTGATATCGGGCACGATACGTGATGTATATTTAAGAAAAACCTAACTCTTTCTATTACACTTAAACAAACACTTTATTAACAATATTTACACTCAAACTCGGAGGTAAAATATCCGGTTTAATATTAAATCAAAATAATTACATAAACGCTTTACGTGTACAGTTAGACTACGTTGATTCACTCAGAACCGAGATTTCTCTTAATCTCACACACGCTATCTCTCTTCCTTCCGAGAGATCCCGTTCCATACACGTGCTCAGAGCTGCTCTCTGAAAACCAACCTACACACCTCGCTGCCACGCTCGAACTACCTTCCTCTCTGGTCATTCCCCCAAGAGCACCTTTTTGTCTGCTCTGTTTCCAAGGTGCCTCCCTCTTGACTGCTCTGTCTTCTTCAATAAAATCTCTTTCTTATCTATCAAATGCAATGGAAATACTTCTTTCACGTCGTTCCCCTTCGGATTAAGATTTTTCTTATAAAGCTTTCAACGGTACACAATAGATACATATACAATACGCTAATCCCTTAAGAATAGCTTTCAACTCTTGCAGACAGTAATTATATAATATTCTTTAGTAACAACCCAGTGTCGGATTCCACTTCTCCGTCCACACAACTTCGAAACAAATCCGGTCTTTTGATATGCTGCCACCACCGATATGAATACGTGATATCGGGCACGATACGTGATGTATATTCAAGAAAAACCTAACTCTTTCAATTAAAGTTAAAGTAACAATTTATTAACACTATTTACATTTAAACTCGGATGTAAATTATCCAGTTTAACACTAAATCAAAAAAATTACAGAAAACGCTCAACGTGTACCGCTAGACTACGTTCATTTATTCAGAACCGAGATTTCTATTAATCTCACACACTCCAATCCTGCGTTCGAACTCACTCCGGTCTCAGCGCTCATTTCTCGAGCAACCTTCACCCTTCGCCACCACGCTGGAACTAACCTTCTCTCTCTTGTAAACTGCAAAGCACCCTCCTTTCTACGGGGTTTCTCCATTGACTAGAAATATAAATGGACAGCGGACTCCTTTCTTTTCTTCCGACAGACTTGAAGAATATATCTTTCCCCTTTCATCGCCAAAAATAGGCGAAAGGGTGCCGCTTTCTGGCGGTAATCCCTTTCTCAAACTTGACAAACTCAAACGCAAGTGAAAAATGTCTGTTTCTTCTCGGGAGCTGTGGAATTTCCGTGACAGTTTGGCGCAAAAAAACCTGTTTGGCAGAATATTCTTCCTCCACACCTGCTGGAGGAAAGGACATGTTTTCTTCAAGAAAGGGTTGCTAGTCCGCTGTCCATTTATATTTCTAGTCAATGGGTTTCTCCTCTGTTTCCAAGGGTCCTTGACAACCCTTCCTCCCTCTTGACGGATCTGTCTTCCTAAACAAAAGGGTGCAATAGCTTTTTTTTATCTATGAAAGACCACATTGCAATGGAAATACTTCCGTCATTCTGTTCCACTCGCCACCCTTCGGATTAAGATTTTCTAAAGGACGCCTTTAACGGTACAGAATAGATACATATACAATACATACAATATGCTAATCCCTTAAGAATAGCTTTCAACTCTTGCAGCTGATTCTAAGAAACCTGACACCCCCCACCTTAGCGGAAAATATGCCTTTTAGGGGATAATTTTCCTCAAACTATGTAATGTCTGAGAAGAGTTCAACAGTTCCTTGATAGGTTTCTTCATTACTACAATTACATAAATATTTCAAGGTGTCTGAAAATTTAACTACTGACATCTCTAATGAACCATATACTAATGTGATAACTACAGAAAAAAAAATTACACAATATGCTAATACACTGTTATAAACACAAGATATACATACAATTATAAATACACAAAAAAAATAAAATTACACTAGTATTATGTCATTTTAATGTCAGTCCTTAGGCTGAGATTGCTGGAGGCGGAACTTTTTCCTTCCAGTGCTTCCTCGTTAACTTAATTGGTACATCCCTTTCCGCAATGCACCCGCTTGAATGGATAACTTCTGCCTCTGATGTCCCAATTAAATCTTCCTCTAACCAATCAGGCATTTGCCTGTCCAAGTCCTCTTTGTATGTAATAAAGACATTGTACAATTTCTGCCTTATCTTACCCCTCTCCGGTTTACGACCAATCCGATTTTTCACCATTTCTACCAGTTCGATAGGACCCATAAATAAATCCTTATTTTTCCTTAAGATTGATTTTATGTCCCCAACTTGAATATTTGTTAACCCTTTTATCTCAAATCCCTTCCTGTCTTTATTTTCCGGTTGTTCTCGGTCTAACAACAGATCTTTCCTACAGTCTTCAAACTCCCCGTCACTATCCAAGACAATATCGACTACTTTATTTTTAGCCATAAATGCTCTCATTTCATCTTGATACACCAGTTTCTTACTCCCGTCCCCTAACTCAACTATAACTGCAGGTCGACATATTTCCTCTTTCTCCTTATTACTCACATTCATTTCCCTCGTTAATCGACATTCTACACATGATTCACAATATATTTTAGCTTCCTTCGCCATATTTTCCCAATAAAATGAATGCTCGATTCTTTCTAACGTTTTCTTAACCGTCTGATGTTCTCCATATAAGGAAATATGCGCTAATTTTAGAATTTCCTCCCTTCTAATTTTAGGTAATACTAATTGAGCTACAATTTCATCTACTAATTTCTCTTTATGATACAATAACCCATTCACAATATAATAAGACTCTCTCTCATTTTCAGCCAATTCCCAAGCTTTCTCTAAATCCTTACAACTCATTTGGGATTCCTGAAATACATTTAAACTACTTTCCGTAACTTGATTAATCTTACTTTTTTCTACCTCGGCTTTTTCCTTTTCATGACTTTGCAACTTCACCGATCTCGTTTCTACGACATAACGGTTATTATTATTATTCCTAATCCTTTCCCCTTCCTTCACTTTGTTCCTACTATCTTCCTTACATTCCCTTTCTACCGATTCTCTTAATGATTTCTCGTTGTTTAACCCTGACAATTCATTAGCCACGTCAGGATGTAAAATTACCTGTTCCTTACTATTATCAATTATTGCACAAAGTACATCCTGATGAATTGCATTAGTTTGACCACGTTTTGGAATAGCTAAAGGTAATTGAATTAACGGCGATTTAACTGCCTTACCAAATATCCCCTGTAAATAGATGCTACCAGCCCCTCTTAGTTTCTCTGCTGGTACTAAATCTTTATGAACGACGCTAATTTGGCAACCAGAATCCACCAATCCTTTTGTTATCTTCCCATTTACACTAACTCCCACTTTCTCGAGATTATTTAACTTCTCTCCAATAACTTTAGCTCTCCAATTCCCTCTTGCTCCGATTCTTGCCATACTCGCTCCCCTTGGTAATTCTTTAATTCCTCGTACTGAGACATTATTGATACTATCCCTTGGTTCTTGTCGGTTATTAATTTGATTACTTGCCTCATTATTTCCTTTTGTACAAAATCGCTGAACATGTCCTCGTTGAGAACACTTGAAACAGATAGGCGTCGTATCATTAGGTTTCTTATATTCCGGTTTTCTACCCAAAAATGGACTAACTTCATTATTCCCATTTTGTCTCCAATTACTACTAAATCCCTCATCTTTTGCCCTTCTAGAATCTTCATTATTCACGTACCTTTCTTTACCTTTATAACCCTTATAAGTTACCGCATAAGATTTTTGTTTAGCATCAAAGAAATTATCACATTCCTTAGCAATTTTAGAAACTTCTAACCAATTACTGTGCTGAGTTAATCCAATATGCGTCGCGGTTTCGTCATCTAACGTAGTTAACAACTTATCTGTGACAATTAACTGATTATCACCACGCTAGAACTAACCTTCTCTCTCTTGTAAACTGCAAAGCACCCTCCTTTCTACGGGGTTTCTCCTCTGTTTCCAAGGGTCCTTGACAACCCTTCCTCCCTCTTGACGGATCTGTCTTCCTAAACAAAAGGGTGCAATAGCTTTTTTTTATCTATGAAAGACCACATTGCAATGGAAATACTTCCTTCATTCTGTTCCACTCGCCACCCTTCGGATTAAGATTTTCTAAAGGACGCCTTTAACGGTACACAATAGATACATATACAATACATACAATATGCTAATCCCTTAAGAATAGCTTTCAACTCTTGCAGCTGATTCTAAGAATTCTAAGAATCAACTCTTGTAGCTGATTCTACAAGACAAAGTGACGCCGAGTGTTTAGCGCATACAGGCGCTAGGCGACCAGCATTTTAAATGGAGAAGAAATATTTAAAAAATACATATTATTTTTATTCAAATGAATTATTATTGAAATTTTAATTAAGTTTTATAAATTTGCTTCGAATGAATTGCTTATAATCACTTACATGTTATTATAAAACGAATGTGATAAATTAATCAGATTTAATTCTGAACACAAAAATCTGATTTGAAACTTACAATAAAGCGTAAGCCTTTTTTATCATTGCATCCAATTTTCAGAAACCACATAGGTTGGATTGACAATATTTGTTATTGAAACTTTCCCTCCCCACATTCTCATCACGTGACATGCTAAGCAGACTAGAACGGAAAATACTTTTAAACTTGGCTTTTCCATTAAAAATACGAGAGAAGAGGAAGATCACTGCGCTTGCTGGCCGCAGAGACAAAATGTCGTTTGTGCTCATTTTTTAGTTACATTTTTGTAAAAAAAAAATAAAAATAATAAATAAATAACAAAAAAGTTAGACTAAAAAACTTAGTCGCCAGATAAAAAAAAGTAGGTTGCCATTGGAGACCTGGTGACCGCATTTGTCAAGCCCTGCTCAGAAGTATTCTAAAAACTGTTACAAAAAGTGCGCTTCAAAGTGTTCTAAAAAGATGACGAAATAAGTGTTCTGAAAAGTGTATAAAGATTTGCAGTACAGAGTATAATAAGGTGAAATGTGATATCTACATAAGCGATTTGGGAAACGCATAACACAGAAATTAAAATTACACATAATGTGTTTTATTATTGAAAAGGTTTTCAATCTCGTGTACCAAAGATAAAGCCCCTCATGGCTATTAAACAGAAAAGGGAGAGAGTGAAGTTGTGCAGAAAAAGACTTTTATGGGGTCTGTGTATAGTTGAAAAATGTGATAAGAGCGTGTTTTGCGTAACATATGGTGATCAAGGTGTTCGTGTATGGCGAATGAAGCAAGAAGCGTATGAGACAATCAGTGGAATTTGCAACCAGTGTAATGCTTGACTGCAGATGGTCCTGGAAGGCTGTGTATCGAAAACGAAAAGATTAATTCTGAGATATATATCAAGAAATCCTTAAGCGTTTGATGATGAGACGTGTGGTAACGATTTTATTTTTCAACATGATTTAGCACCTTCACACAGGTCAGTGTCCACCAAGAACTGGCTTAGCCCACGTCGGCTAATTCGCCCGATTTAAATCCAATAGAGAATTTGGGGGGAATAATGCAGAAAGGACTGCAAGATATTGCGCCAAGTTGAGCTTGTTTCCAGCATAAAGTCGACACGGTCATGTCTGGCCAGAAAACACTGTGAACCACTTGTAGCTAATTTGGCAAAGCGAGTTCGTGCTGTTATAAAATGTAAAGGTGATGCTACAAAATATTAAAGAATAACTATTTTTTCACTTTTTTAAACGCGTATTATTTACAATGTATGATTTTAATATTTTAAAACAGGTAAATGATTATTCTAATATTTTGTTATGCGTTTTCTAAATTGTTTATTTAGACACTGGGCGGGGATAGTTGAGCTTAAGCCGAAAGGTAGACCTCCCCGCCCGTTTTGACCTTGACCTTCTTTACTTATACATCATCTTTCACCTACTTAAACGGCGAAGTTTCGTTAGAGTATGATAGTCGAGTTGGAAAATTTTTCATAATCTGGGCTTAACGCATGATTTTTCGCTTTTAGGGTTCTGTAAGACTACTATAATAGGAGTTCTAGGGTTTCGTACTTAAGACTACTCGTCAGTATACTTCCCGATTCCCCTCGTTAATGCTATTCCTATGGGGGGGGGGGGGGGAGCAGGATGCATTTCTATATTTTCAAATATCTCCCCAGGAAATTAATATTTTTAACTCCTGTTTTCTTTGTACTGTTCTTAAGGAATGTAGTTTTTTGTTATTAGTTGTCATTTTTTTAAAAAAATATAGACTTAATTTTATGTGACGTGTTAAAATCTTATTCAGTTTCGCTAAGATTTTAACACATAAAAATACAAATTAAGTACCTATTGTAGAAATGTTTTGACAACTAAGTAAAAAAACATACATTCTTTAAGAACAGTACACAGAAAACAGAATTAAAAAAGATTAACTTTCCGAGGAGATATTTTTAAAAAACGAATGCGTCCTATGCCCATAGGATTCACATTAGCCAGGGATTGGGGAAGTTTACTCACGAGCAGCTTTAAAGTGTAAAAACGGAACCATTATAAGATCACTCCTGTGTCTGTCTGTCCGTCTGTCAGAGCTCTTTTTCTCGTTAACTATGGGGCATGGGAAGTTCAAACTTGAGAAAGTTATAAAACTTATTTACCCACCTATATTAGCCATTCACAAATATGTTTAGGAAAAAATTAGGGAGACCAATTAAGTGACTTAAAAAGAAAAAAGAAAAAAAAAGTTTTATTTTTGTATATCGTGTGTGTGTGTGGGGGGGGGGGGGGGATCATGTAAAAGATTTCGTAAAATACATTTGTTTTAATTTTAGGTATTATCTGCAAATACACTGCAAAAATATGCCCCCTCCTCCCCTATTTCCGATTCTATTGAAATGAAATTTATGAAAACAATTAGGGGTGGTACGTGTTTGTCCGAAAACTATAATAGCGATTTTCCTAGGTCACATAGTTTTTGAGAAAAACGCATTTTTTCCATTACACACAAACTTTATTTTTTGGGCGGTCAGCTGGGGAGTGGACGGGCGCTCTAGGTATGTATGGATGCAGAATCATCCAAGGATATTGGATAACGATTTTCGAAAAACATTGTCTGTCATTAGCCGACATATTAATTAAGTTACTTGAAAAACATTGTATGTATCGTGTAAGGTCTCGAAAGATCTCGTAATATCGAACTCGAAAATATATTTGTTTTAATTTTAGGTATTATATTTTCAGAGATATCGTCGAAAATGCACTGCAAAAAAAAAAAAAAAAAAAAAAAAAAAAAAAAAAAAAAAAAAAAAAGACCCTTCCCATTATCCACTGTTGTCTCGGTTTATCATCTGTGGCGAGCTGACGGTAAAATGCCTTAAAATTGATGTATTCATTTAAAATTAAGCTCTAAAAATATTAAAATGTTGTAGTGTCACCCTGAAACTAGTTTAGTGTAGTCATAAACACTTTCCAACCTAGTTGAAAAGTGTTTATGAATTCGGTTTGTCTGGCCGTATGAACATGGTGTAAGCGAACTGAGAAAAATGTCTGAATACTGATTATCCTTCTATATTAAAAAAAGTAATCTGGAACTGAGCCAAAAACGAAATGGACCAATCAAATTCTGCGTAGATATTCCGGGTTATTCTCATTGCTTTTTTTACTAGGGACTTTTTTGAGGAGCTATTACTTTTTTCCTAGCCATCCTACGGATTCGAAAATCATACCACCAGACGCGAAAAATAACAACCTTTCAGAAATTCAAAAAATGATCACGGTCGGACAATAAAAACTCAAAAAATCCTTAAAAATCGAGAAAATATCTTTTATTGAAAAAGTCATTTTTTTGTATTGTTGCCAATTTCTAAATAAGTTCAAAGGATTATGTTTTATATCAAATAAAAAATGTATTTGCGCGAGACTATTAAAAACAATAATGAAAGTTTAAAATAATAATTAAATGATCACGTGTTGAAAGCAGGAAATAAAGAAAATTACGTCATAAAAATTGTGTTTACACGTGAATATTAAAAATAAAAAAGATGAATTAAATGAAAAAGCATTATAACCTGATTACAGAAGAAAGTCACCGTTCGTGATATCATCATCATCATCCTTTTAAAACAGGATACATTACCAGGTTTTAAGAGGCTGTGAAATCAGAAAGGGGGTTGGTGAGAGTAAAATAAAACATTTAGAAATTCAAGCGCTTAAGTGTCCGAATTTGATTCCATTGTGTTTTACATGTGATGCCATTGTATAACTTATCTATGCCAGCAGCATTACCATCAAAGAATATTTTCTAATTGATGAAAGGAGTTAAAATTATTTTCCATTCAGCGGCGCCAACTTATATGGGCGAGTGGGGCCCGAGCCCACCCAATAATTTTCCAACCAAGCGAGCCCAATTTCAATTCTTTTATTTCGTTACTTATTTTATTATTTGTTTTTATCCTTGGAACAAAATTAATTTTACCATTTACCATTGACACTGCCAGTGAGTATAAGTTAATGAGTAATCTGTTTTAATGCCCGACTGACACCCATAAAGGTTTTGTTAGATAGGTTGACGAGCGCGACAGAGGTTTGAACTCAGTACCTCCCGTCTACCAGCTTTGAGAGCAAAACCTCTCAGATTTTTGGGCTCGCCCAATATTTTTCAAAAGTTGGCGCCACTGTTTCCATTTACTAAATAGTATTACTTTATAGAAGAGGTAATTTGATTATACAATAAGATGTGTCTCAACATTTTACAAAGCTGCTTATAAATCTCGAAAATAAGTTATTTTTGTGCATAATTCTTTTCACAGAAATATCCAAAAAATATACTTGCATTCCCGGATGTACGTAATATCGGGAAGGACGATTTGAAAATATACGATACTGTGATTTCTATGAATGTTCGTATTTTTCTGGCTCTAAAAGAGATTTCTCTCTCTCCTATAGAGAGAGGTATTTTTCTATCACCCCATTACAACTTGATACATGCCTCTAATCCACTCACAGACAGAGAGACTCTCTGTAAATCGATGGAGTTCATCTATCACTGTTGGCATAGGATAGAGCGAACGCCGCATCCCCCTATTTGTCGGAAAGAGGACTCTATCGATATTCATTAGAGATAACCCCCCTCCCTTTTCTATCCCCCGAGGGAGAGAGAAGTTCGATTTTATAGGAACGCTTCAGGCGTAGACTTTTCAAAATTATGGGTGAAGCTATGAATGAGCTTTAATGATCATATACAGGGAGTTCCAAAATTCGACCGTCAAATTCAAAGGGATGAAAGAAGTCATCAGAGGATGAAAACTTACCATGGGACATGGGGTCGCAAACCACATTGAGTGGGAGAAAATCGCTAAAATAGTTATGAAGGGTGTCGAGTGCAACAAAAGTATTAAATGTCGCGTGGAACAAAGTATTAAATGTCGAGATGAACAAAAAAGCCAATAATAAGTACGAAAAAAACTGAAGAATAGAAAGAATTGAAGAGTAAGAATTGTTCGAATTTTCGACCACGAAGGTCATGGCACAGCCGACACCGACGGACGAAGGATTGCCGGACGCGCTCAAACATATTCCTATAAAAATGTCTCGTCGTCTCCTTTCTGATGTTAAGCTGTAATGTATTGTAATCATGATTGACGTCATATAAATGTTTTTACTTATTATTGGCCCTTTTTGTTCCACTCGACGTCACATAGCTATTTTTGCGATTTTCTCCCACTCAACGTGATTTGCGACCCCATATTCTATGGTAAGTTTTCATCCTCTTGATGAGTTCTATCTCACCTCTTAATATTTTGGTAGATTTTTGGAACACCTTGTATATTATTTCTGTTGTCTCTATGCATTTACAAAACGCACAACAATGAATGAGGTATCATTCGAAAGGTTTTTGAACGGGATTCTGACATAGTACACTCACATTTCGCTAAAATAGGGTTTTGGATTAAAAAATGCATTTCATTAAAAATTAAATCGAGATTGTTTTCATAAATGAAATGAAAGTTTTAACTCGCATCAAAACTAAAATTACAACAATAATTTTTAAAAAGTACTAAAAAATCGTCTTCGCACAATGCTAAATTCAAACGTTTAGAAGAAACAGACACCATCGATCGATCGAAGCAGTGGTATTTCACGTGTAGCCTAAAAGGTATGCTTTGTTAAATTAAATTAAATTAATATGTATTCTATTTTTTTTCCTTTGTCCTGTGTTTTACCCGAAGCGGATGACGTTATCCAGTAATACAGTCAAAATACGATTGCTATTATTATTTATTTCTCGCGTGCGTCTTTTGCTATCTTCGATTAGTTTTTAGTGCAACTTTGATGGAAAAAATGAGATGATATACTGGCTTGAATCATGTTGTTTGCAGATATTTTTATCCATAATTTTTCCTTAGATGTTTAAACCAGCATCTGAAATATATTAGGTATTGTTAAAAAATATTAGACTGCTCTGCAGTTCACTGGTAATCTAATGCAACTCTTTTACGCATAAATGTGTATATGTGTGTCACTTATATGTGTAATAAAAATCAATTACCGAGTTAATGTACTCCCCCCTACTTTTTACTTAAATTGAACAAAGTCGTATATAATTAAATAAATCATAATTCAATGTGCTCTGTAAATATAAACATTAACTCACGCAAAAACAATCGATCGCTAGTCTTAATCCTATGGGAGAATTTTTTTAAGATATCTCGTTTGCATTTCAATATTTTTAATTGATTTTCTTTTGCATTGGATAGTCGATTTCTACGAAGGCCGCTTTTTTACTTTTTCGATTTTGTTTACAGGTTTTTTTTAACACTTTCCAACCTAGTTGAAAAGTGTTTATGACTTCGGTTTGTCTGGCCGTCTGGCGTCTGCCATCTGGCACTCTGCCGTCTGTCCGTGCTCTAACTCCCGTAAAAAGGCTAGGATTGCCTTGCAATTTTTATATGTTATTGTCGTTATCTATATAGCCTGTTCCCTATTTCAACTGAAGTGTGTAGCACTTAGAGTTTTTTTACAGGGACACTCAAAAGAATTCCGTTACATTACGGTCTATCGGGAAACATCATTTGCGGTTTATTTTAATGATGTTACACAATTTCAAACACATTGTAATGGATATACATCACGAAGGTGCATTACAAGAAGCTTATTAGTTACTTTACAGGGACAGTCAAAAGAATTCCGTTACATGACGTCTATGGAGAAAAATCGTTTGCGGTTTAATTAAATAATGTTTCACTATTTTAAACGCATTGAAATTTATATATATCACTAAGGTGCGTTACAATACAGAATAGTGTGAGTCATCGTTCATGGACAGGGACACACAAAAGAATTCTCTACTGTCTCTTAACAATCATTCCTGGAAGTGCGTTTTAAGTGGCTGACCGTGATTTTAAATTGAACTCACTCTTTGTCTATTACTGGGTGTATATAAATTCTGTAGATCCTATACAGGGCAGCCCAAAAGTTCGCGAACACATTTCCGTTTATGGACAGAAACTCCAGAAGGCGAATGTTAAACTGTGCTTACGCGTTTCCTAAATAAACTAAAATGGAGCATTTTATGTAGTCTATATACAAATCTATAGATCCTATACAAGGCTGAATAAAAGTATTCGGATAATTTTCTGAATATTGTATATAGGTTGGAAATTCCTGAAATTACGTTTTTAAGGTTATGTGTTTTCCAAATTGTTTACTTAGATGTTATCTTTCAGCTTATTAAACGGTATGATTTGTAAAATTATTTTGGAAGCGTTGGAAAGTGTTACATAATCTATTCTTGACGCATGATTTTTCGTTCTTGTTTTTTATTAGGAACCGGTTACAAAAGTAAAAATTTCCCCCATGAAAAAAACTTGCAAATAAAATCGAAAAAGTAAAAAACAGCCTTTGTAGAGATCGACCCCAGCTGTCCAATGCAAAAAATAAATCATTTTAAAATATTGAAATGCAAACGACATATTTTAAACAATTTCTTTCTTAGGATTGACATCAGCGAGCGGGTGTTTTCGCGTGAGTGAAGTAGCCTCTTAAGATAATGCAAACATCTGAATGTACAATGTCGTTTGCCTAATACTAATAAAATAAATTTTTTATATGTTATATTATTGTATGAGTGTGTGCGCATGTCTGTCTGCGATGGCTAGCGAAATCTACCGCACGTAGAAGTCTGAAAAGTTGGATGAGGATAGTCCAATGCAGGTCCTGATGCACTTGAGACGTTGGCGATACGAAAAAACGGCAGATATATTCCTAAAGTTCGTACTTTTACGTCTTAAACGCCGTAATCAGTTCGAAAAATAGGGTTATTAACTCCTTGAAAAAAAGGGTTGTTTTTGAGGTTGACATTTTCCCCTTTACGTTCCTCCAGGTCGCAATTTTAGAGGTATACCGACAAGCAAAAATTATGCTCTTGAAAGCTGACACTTTTTTTCTTTTCGAGGGTGCAATCGGTTTTCAAAAATACGAATTTTAACCTTTTGAAAAACACTTAAATTTCTCGTGTGCCAGAGTAATTGTCGTACGTGCCACCTTGGGCACCCTTGCCACCATAGGAGTAGGCTAGTATAACTAGAAGGAAGACAATAACGCTGTGAACAGATCTGAAATGCGCCGGAGATGAAGAAGGACCACTGAATTGCCTGCAATACAACTGCTGTTGGAAAAAAACTTGGCTGTTTAACCCTTACAGGACCATAAGATGTCCAAGACTAAATATGCCAATACAACACAATATTTTAGCTATTGTGGGTGTAAAAGAGAATATCACCAGAAAAATATAGCAGGGTGTATAGGTTTCCTATAATTTCATGGGAAATATTTTTCTCTATGGACCATAAAAGTAAATAAACGAAGAGTTAGGTTTATTAAATCGGTATTTTATTTATTGCTTTGTAATACAAAAAAAACATAATAAAACTTATCAGAAAAGTAAAATAAATAGTTAGTTATGGTATTCTAATTTTCTCAAGTCCAAAACACTTTCAAAAGATATTATTAGTTCAGCCCGCAAATGTTTTGGTTTTGGCGCAATAAAGTTTGACAGTTCTTTTTTTATTATTCGTTCAGAAACACATTTGCCTCCTTGGACATACGTTTTATTTTGACATTCAGTAAAAAAAATATCGATTCAATAATAATTGAACAATCGATAACGATTTTTGTAGAAGGGAAAAATATTTCCCTTGAGCGTGAAAGGGTTAAGGCTGCTCGTCAGTAAACTTCCCGATTCTCCCCGCTAATGTTAATGCTATGGGCGTAGGATGCATTCGTATTTTTAAAATATCTCCTCGGAAAATGAATATTTGTAACTTCTGTTTTCTTTGTACTGTTCATAAAGGATGTCTCTTTTTTTCTTAGTTGTCAAAACATTTCTAAAATAGGTGCTTAATTTATAATTTTATGTGTTAATATCTTAGCGAAGCTGAATAAGATTTTAACACTTCACATAAAATTAGTTATCAAAATTTTTCTAAAATATATACCTAAGAAAAAAAGAGACATTCTTTAAGAACAGTACAAAGAAAACAGACGTTACAAATATTAATTTCTTGAGAAGATAATTTAAAAATACGAATGCATCCTACGCCCATAGCATTAACATTAGCGGGGAGAATCGGGAAGTTTACTGACGAGCAGCCTTAAGGTACACAATCGAAATTTGGTGGCAAAGACCCCTATAGGTCTGGTGTAAGGGGAAAAAGAATAGGGCATGGGTGGCACTTAAAAGGGTGTTTTTCACGCACCCACAGGATTAAAAAATCCCTGACGGCTCGACAGTATCGCCGTAGGTTGAGAAATCTATGAAAAATTTCCTTAACTGCTGTGTTGGAAGATGCAGTAATAACTAAAAACCCCTGACGGCTCGGCCTACAGGCACAGGCAGATTTCGAAGACGCAGACCGTGGGGCGTCTGTTTATTGGGAATTGCAGAAGAAAGACCTATTTGCCATGATGCGGCTGTTGGGACCGCCCACTTCGAAAGATACCTCTGCCTGTAGGCGGAGCCAGCAGGGATTTTTTTTTCTTCTTGCTGTAAGAGTTGGTGCTATAAAAAACTTGTCAATATAAAAGCTGTAGATAATATTAAGAAGATTTATAATAAATTTAAGCGGATTTGACATATTGTGATTGGACAAAGTTATGAATAATTTTTTTCTTCTGAAACCCCTATCCCGCCCCCCTTACGGATAATGAAATCAAAAATATGTCATACATAAAGTTTTGATCCTTTTCCTAGAAGTAATAATAACTTTAAACGAATTCAATAAGTATCATAATTAAGAAGTTATGTTTTTTTTTCTGTTTTCACAAGAAGCCCCCCCCCCTCCCCCTAATTGGTTAGATTTTGCCCATGAACGAATTTGACCGAGATTTTATGCCCCTTGATTTTATGTATCCGTTCGGAAGAGATTTGTGCAGAATTATGGAAGTTATCGTGTCCATAAAAAAGTGATACAGATAGATATAAAGTTTTGAATTGGGGGTGGTTTTGGGTTCTGGGAGTCATGATCGGTGTAGATCTGCAAAAAATGTTCAAGAATTCCTTAGGGAAGAATGTAATAGGTAGCATTTCTTACGAAGTCTACCTAAAAAGGGAACTTTATAGGTGTAGCTGGCGTAATGGGAAAGCGAATAGGGCTTCGGTGACACTCTGCAAAGAGCGTTTTACGCACCCACAGGATTAAGAAGGGGAACTTCATAGACTTACAAAGTAACAATCTATCGAACGTTAAAATAAAGAAAAATTAAAAGCCAGACTCTATATCCCACTTTCCTCAAGGGATTTGTGGGTGTCAGGGATCCTGAAAGACGCTGCGTACTTCTAGCGTGAAACAGCGTTGTCTTTACTCCGCCATCCCTGGTCTACTTTTAATTTAGGAACGCGGAAATATGGACGTACGTTGAAAGTTCGTAAATAAATAGCTTTTTTTCATGAAAAGTTTTATTTAACAGAAAAGAAAATTCTGGTTATATTATATATTTTATTCATATGTTTAATATGTACGTGAGTTGCAATTTTCCGAAAAATTTCAAATTCATCAAATTTTTTACTCTATCTTAGGTAGTTTAAAAAATGAAACATTGGATTGGACATCAAAAATCCGCAATCGCAGGAGAATTTTGGTAAATTGTCGCAGATCCACCCCACTTGGGTTACACACTGATTTATTCAAAATTGCGCTATCAACTTATTTCGCGAAGAGATACAAGTTAAAGTAATATTACAGGTATTTATCATAAAAATGATTATATATTAAACTAAATCAATTTTGTTTAATCAGTAAATCATTTTTTCAATGAAAAAATCAGATTTCAAATGCTTTTTCTTTCAAATTCAGTAAAGAACTATTTCTTTTTGTGGACGCACACTTTTGTCTAGTATAATATCCACTGACAAGTTAGCTCTTTCTACATTTTAGGCACTACAGGCACAGGCAGATTTCGAAGGCGCAGACCGTAGGGCGTCTGTTTATTGGGAATTGCAGAAGAAAGACCTATTTGCTATGATGCGGTAGTTGGGACCGCCCACTTCGAAAGATATCTCTGCCTGTAGGCGGAGCCAGCACGGATTTTTTTGTTTTTATGTATTTATTTTTCATTTATTTTTTTTTCTGTAAGAGTTGGTCCTATAAAAAACTTGTCAATATAAAAGTTGTAGATACTATTAAGAAGGTTTATAATAAATGTAAGCGGATTTGACATCATGGGAATGGACGAAGTTGTGAATTTTTTTTTAAACCTCCCTCCCCCTTTGCGGGCATTTTTAATGAAATCAAAAAGATGTCATCCATAAATTTTCGGCTCTTTTCCTAGAAGTCATAATAACTTTAAACGGATTCGATATGTATCAAAATTACGAAGTTAGGTTTTTTTTTTCTGTTTTTACAAAAAGCCTCCCCCCTCCGTTTGCACCCCCCTTGGTTCGATTTAACAGCGTAAAACAGCGTTGTTTTCCTTCTAGTTGACTCCAACTTCTTTGCGTGCCATTCGTCCGTCCATCACTGGTCTAGGCTCAACATTTTTTTCCTGTATCTCTCTTGAAAGGGCGAGAAAAAAATAAAGATGCTTTGCAGTGGCGTGAACTCATCTGTTGGAGTGGAGATCCATCGACCGGCGGCGGGTAAAGCGGGTTACTCATCCATCATTTGTGGAGAAGGGAGAAAGTTGTCACGTGTTCCCAATTTGTCATTTAGAAGGCGGCACACGGCACACTGAAAAGGCGCCGACAAGGATGGAAGTTATTACAGTAAAGTGACCCTCCTTAGGAGATAAAAGAGGTTACGGAAGGTCGATAGGACGAATGACGAAAATCCGACCGTCTTAAGGACCGATCAGATTACGTTCTAAGTGTGCGGCAGTCCAGTAGTGACCATCCCCCGCCAAAACCCAATGATGCAAATCCCCCCCCCCTCCCCTCCTAAACAGAACATCAATTGTAAAATATATTCTACTGATAATTTAATAATAGTATTCTTACGTACTATCACACCGACATGAAATAAAAGTTTTAACAGTGTAATAAATAATGAATATATATTTTTTATTATTAGCATGTGTCAAACATTTTCCAACCTGTATTCCAAGTATTTTTTTTTTATTACTGTGATGTTTAGTTACAAATGTAAGTAATAGATGGCAGCACCACAGCGAACTACGTCACATACTGGTATTAAGTTTGTTTACTGTTATGTGTGTAAAATGTATCTGTTGTATTTCGTTAGTGTTCGATGTACGTGTTTGTGATAGTATGTAAATTAAAGTCCTTTAAAGTCCACCTCGACTAATTAATAATGCTGCTGCTTTAATTTCCGTAATCTAAGTACTTAAAATACTATATAATGGCGACGAGAAAATCAAGTTTCTTACCGGAATTCAATTGAAAAGAAATTCCAAATGATTCGCAAAATGGCGATACTTCGTGTTTTGCATCTACAAGAGAATATGCTCTATTAATATTTTAATACGTACATCATTTCGAGGGTGGTAAGTGCTGACATTTTTTTTCCTTCTCTGCAATAAATAAAAGTTCATAATGTTTGCTAATTTTAAGGAATACAATGATTCCATTGAAACGTTCCAATCATACGTTAAGAGATTGGAACAGAGTTTTTTATTACATGATGTTGAGGGGAAAAAAAGGTACCTGCAATTATTTCCTGTATGGGGCATAAATTGTATAATTTGCTGTCAGATTTAACATTTCCGAAAAATCCTGAAGCACTGAAACATGAGGAAATAGTTGATATTCTGTTAAAGCACTTAAGCCCCGCCCCTAATAAATTTTGTTCTAGAATTAAATTCCGTAATTCTTATCAAAATGAAAACGAATCGATACAAGATTTTGTTTCAAAATTAAAGAAATTAACTACATTCTGTGCGTTTGCTGGTGAAACACTTAATGAAAATTTGTTAGAACAATTTTTACGCGGTTTAAAAAATGAAACTATCCAAAGTAAATTACTCTCACAAATAGATGATTTAACATTCGAGAAAGCCATTGAAAAAGCAATTATTTTGCAAAATAACGAACATGATATTTCTGAATTGAAAAACAAAAATGTAAATGTTAATAAATTGGCATATTCTAAAAATGTTCAGCCGAATAAAATTTCAAATAATTTCCAGAAACCGAAAATAAACAATGTAAATAAGGGGAATTTTGAAGTAAATAAATATAAATTACAATGTGGAAATCCTTCTCATCTTGCCAATAAGTGTAAGCATATCAATTCTATTTGTAAAATTTGTAAAAAAAAGAGGCCACCTTGGTAAAGTATGTAAAAGTAGTTCTCAGAAACAAACAAATGTATTGCAGACGGTTGATATTTTATCCGTGAGTCATGATAAGAGTTCTACTCCTATAAAAGTGTGGGTTTTAATTGAAAATAAAGCTAAAGCTGAAATGGAGGTAGACACGGGCTCAGGAATTTCTGCGGTACCTGTAAATCGTTTTCGGAGAATTTTTCCGAGTAATAAAATTTTTCCACCAGACGTTCAGTTGAGAACGGCAACGGGTGAGGTGTTTACACCTGTGGGGTATGTAACAGTAGATGTTTCTTATGCAAATATTACTAAAAATCTTAAATTGTATTTAATTAAAGAAGATAATTTCCCACTTTTATTTGGCAGAGACTGGGTAGCTGCATTTAATTTGTTTCCTACTAACTTTAAATCTGTGTATGTAAATGAAATTGCAAATTCTACGGATCAATTGAAAACATTATTAAATGATTTTTCTGATTTATTTTCGGATAAAGTAGGGGAAATAAAAGGTTTGAAAGCAGGACTTTATCTAGAAAAAGGTTCTACGCCCATATTTTGTAAAGCTAGAACAGTCACGTATGCTCTACGTAATGCAGTAAATTATGAAATCCAAAGGTTACAGGATGAGGGTATTATTAAACCTGTCACCAGTAGTAAGTGGGCAACTCCTATAGTTCCAGTGGTAAAACCAAATGGTAAAATTCGGTTATGCGGAGATTTTAAAGTTACAGTAAATAAATTTTTGAAGGTGGAAAAATATCCTTTACCTAGGGTAGAGGACATGTTAGCTACTTTAGGTGGTGGTTTACATTTTACGAAAATAGATTTAAATCAAGCTTATCTTCAGTTACCTGTAGACGAAAAATCACAGGAATTGTTAACTATAAATACTCCGAAGGGCTTATTTCAATTTTTAAAGTAACCAATGGGTCTTACTAGCTCTCCAGCAATTTGGCAAAGATCGATTGAATAAATATTAAGTGGTATTGATGGTGTCACTGTGTTCATTGATGATATTGGTGTTACGGGGGAAACTGGTGAAATTCATTTAAAAAGACTAAAACAAGTCTTAGAAAGATTACGTGAATATAATATTAAGATAAATAAAGATAAATCAATTTTTCTGGCTGACCATATTACATATTGTGGTTATAAAATTGATAAGCAAAGTATTCATAAAACGCAAGATAAAATTGAGGCTATTGTCAATGCTCCTAGACCAATTAATGTGTCACAAGTTAAAGCTTTTTTAGGCTTAGTCACATATTATTCTAAATTTGTACCAAATTTATCTACAATTGCTCATCCTTTAAATCACTTACTGAAAAAGAATGTAAAATTTATTTGGTCTCCTGTTTGTGAACAAGCATTTAAAAATATAAAAAATGAAATTATTTCAGAAAGAGTTCTTACACATTTCAACCCTAAATTGCCTTTAGTGTTAGCAACAGATGCTTCACCATATGGTATCTCTGCAGTTCTTTCGCATGTGATGCCAGATAATGTGGAAAAACCAATTGGTTTTGTGTCCAGAACGCTTACGAATGCAGAAAAAATATATAGCCAGGTGGATAAGGAAGCACTAGCTATTATCTTTGGAGTAAAGAAATTTTTTCAATATTTATATGGTAATAGGTTTACTTTATTTACAGATAGCAAACCACTTGTGTCCATATTTTATCCAAATAAAAGTATCCCTGTTCTTTCAGCTGCTCGGATGCAAAGATATGCATTATACTTACAAGCGTTTAAATATGATATTCGCTATAAGAAAACATCCGAACATGGAAATGTCGATGCTCTTTCACGACTTCCATTACGTAGTGAAGATTTACCCCCACAATTAAATTCAAGTAATGTAATTGATGAATCTGAATTTTTTCAAATTAACCAAATTTCTACATTGCCTCTAAACGCCAAATCAATTGCTGTAGCTACAAAATCTGATCCTTTATTACGTCAACTTTTTCATCATCTAATTTCTGATTCTCCAATTCCTAAAAATTACTTTTTGGTGGCAAACAAGAAGAATTTACTCGTCAACATAGTTGTATTTTAAAAGGATGTAGAGTAATTATCCCAGAAGTTCACCGTAAACAAATTTTACGTGATTTGCACTATGGACATTTTGGTATAGTGAAAATGAAGTCCTTAGCTCGCAGTTTTGTTTGGTGGCCAGGAATTGACCAAGATATTGAAGATCTTGCACGAAATTGCATTACTTGTGTCAATTTAAAAAATAATCTTCCTAAGGTAGATACTCATCATTGGGAATGGCCTACAGCTCCATGGCAAAGAATTCACATAGATTATTTTGGTCCTGTAATGGGTAAAATGCTTTTGCTTGTGGTTGATGCTCATAGCAAATGGCCTGAAGTTTTTATTGTCCCTAATACAACTTCAGAACATACAATTACTTGTCTTTCTTCTCTTTTTGCCAGATACGGGTATCCTATATCTCTAGTATCTGATAACGCAAAACAATTTACTTCTGAAGAATTTGAGACATTTTTGAAGAATCATGGGGTTAAACATAGGTTTAGTGCTCCATACCATCCAGCTACAAATGGGCAGGCAGAGAGATATGTGCAGATTCTTAAAAAAGGGTTAAAAGCCTTATCTTCAGAATCTGGTACTTTACAGATGAAAATAAATAACTTTCTTTTACAATATAGAAAGATGCCTCATGTTACTACGGGGGAAAGTCCTGCATCTCTATTTCTAAAGAGAAATATAAGAACGAAAATAGATTTGATAATTCCAAGCGTTACAAATTTTGTGCATGATAAACAAAATGCGAGAAAGGCCAATTCTAAAGTAAAAGAATTTCAAATTAACCAGAAAGTGGCTGTAAGAAATTATACTCCAGAAGCCAAGTGGAAAATTGGTCGCATTATTGCAAGAGAGGGCAAGTTGCATTATAGAATTCAAGTTGGTTCGAATATTTGGAAAAGGCATGTTGATCAGATAACTAATGTCGGTTCGAAGATACATCTAACTAATGATTCAAATTCTGAAGAAAGTGGTACAGAAAGTCACAAAAGTGATAATGCAGTTGTTAATCAACGTGATTCTCAGCTAATTCCTCCTAGTACTCCAGATCCTCGACCAGCTGACTCAGTTGTCTCATCTGCTCCAAATCCTCAACCAGATGACTCTGTTGTTCCATCTACTCCAAATCCTAAACCAGATGACTGTGTCCTCCCAAATACTCCAAGTCCGGCTCCAGTAGACTCTAAAGGGATACCTTCAGCTCCAAAACCCATGGTGTCCAATACTTCTAGTGATCATGCTACAGATACTTTAAATACTAATTCTTCTTCTTCCCTACAGGTACCTAGAAGATCCACCAGGAAAAGAAAAGCTCCATGTAAGTTCCCAAATAAGGAGGGGAGAGTATGTGATGTTTAGTTACAAATGTAAGTAATAGATGGCAGCACCACAGCGAACTGCGTCACATACTGGTATTAAGTTTGTTTACTGTTATGTGTGTAAAATGTATCTGTCGTATTTCGTTAGTGTTAGATGTACGTGTTTGTGATAGTATGTAACTTAAAGTTCTTTAAAGTCCACCTCGACTAATTAATAATGCTGCTGCTTTAATTTCCTTAATCTAAGTACTTAAAATACTATAATTACCACACCTTCAAAGATAGCAAGAAGCAGAATGGGTTCTTATTGCTCTTATCTAGAATTTAAAGAATGAAAAAAAAACAGGAACATTACTGAAAATTTGAAAAAAGTTAAAAGTGATATTAAAAAAATCAAAAAATTTTTAATAATGAAAAAAAAAATTAAGAATTTAAAAATCCTCCCCCCCCAAATTGTACTTTTTCCCTAAATTCCCCCCCAAAAATAAATTGTATGACGCACTTTGTTTCACCAAACCCCTCTCTGGGCACCCCTGCAGCAGTCTCTTATGGGGCGAAGCGCTCTGTTTCATCTTTTATGACTTTCTTTAGCATGGCTAAAGGTCAAAGGTCAAGAGCGGGACCATTGACATCTCATACAAGTAGACGCCGGATCAGCAACCCTTTTGTTAAGGAAAACAGGTCCCTTCCCACAAGCAGGTGCTGGTAGGAGAATATTATGATAACAGGTGTTTTTCCCGCCAAGCTGTCACTGGAATTCCACGTTGCTGAGAGAACGAAAACAGAAAGTTGCCAAGAAAGGGATTACCGCCAGAAAGCGGCACCCTTCCGCCTTTTTTTTTGGTGATGAAAGGTGAAAGATGTTTTCTTCAACTCTCTCTCGAGAGAGAAGAAAGGAATCCGGTGTCCACTTATATTAGTCGAATTATTATTATTACATTAGTCGAAAAACACCCATTTCTTTTGTTGAAACGCCCCTTTCTTCTGTCAATGACTACAAAATGATTCGAGAAGAATGGGAAGGGATATGATTTATGGCTATCTCAGGAAGACTTGTTCAGAATCGCTTCTAAACGCAGCTTGTAAGCAAGTGACCAGCCTTGGGAGATTAAAGAGGTTACGGAAGGTCGATAGGACGAATGATGAATATTTGGCGTATTGGAAACTCCGAACCTCTTAAGGTACGTTTATATCAGGATTTCAATAAATAACCGACGAAAACTCGCAAATCTTTCGTCTACCCTTTTTTTCCCAAAAATTCTGAGGTCATCAACAAAAGAAAGGGTCGTGATAAATAAGTCAGGAATCTCCTCTTCTGACCTCTGACCCTGAGATCCGCTACAGAAGGCTGAAAACATGGAAGGTTTCGACGAAGAAAAAACAGTCTATTTGGACCTTTAAGGTTCCGGTTATATATTTCCGAAGAAAGTCTTCCTAAGTCGTAAATCTTTCGACTGGCGGTTCTTTTCCAAACGTTCTGTAGTTATAAACAAAAGAAAGAGTCGGATAAACATGTCAGTGACGGCCCCTGCTGACCTCGGACCTTTAGATTATGCGAGAGAAGTCCTAAAACAACAAAAAGAGCAAATTACCACATAAGACGTACCGAAGATCTGAAAATCAGTTCGCTCGAACAGCTCAAGTCTGTTTATATCCTTTTTGCTAAGAAAGTCGTCAATCATTCCGTCTTGCCTTTCTTTTCGAAAGGTTTTGTGGTCATCAACCAAAGAAAAGGATGTCTCAACAAAAGGTAATAAAACTGTCATAAATGTCCCTTGACCTTTAGACAAGCTAGGAAGGCTGAAAACATAAAACAGACCGCCTTACCACATGAAAGGGGGCGAATTACCGCAAGAAAGGGCCTCTTAAGAAAACATAGTCTGTTCGTGGTGCAGTTTAAAGGTGCGTTTATATCTGGATTTCTAACAATCGTCGACCCAATCTCGCAAATCATTCGACTGGCCTTTCTTTGCCAAAGGTCATGTAGTCATCAACAACAGAAAAGGGCTGTGACAAACACGACAGGGATCTCCTCCGCTGACCGTTAAAGAAGCTCCTATAAACAAGCCTTATTACCCAGGGATTTCATGAACAGGAGACGAGAGCGTTAGCGTCAAGTAAAATGCCAAGCCAGTTACTTTCAGCTGGTAACTCGGTTTATACTACTGAAGTGAGATGAGATCGTTACAAGAGTATTTCAAGTGGGATTTAACAGATCTGCTATATCCTTGCCATTGCCAGTAAATGTAAATAAATAAATATATATATTATATATATATATATATATTGGGGGGGGGGGGGGGAGGGAGGGGTGAATGTTAAAGTGTGTCTTTAATAAAAGCTTGTTCGATTTCATGGGTTCTTCTATGAAAATACGAGGTTAAGTCGTTCAGTAAGTCACAAAAGATAATTAAATAATAACTTACAATGCTATTCACTTCAAAACTATTTTTATTTCTCAACCTATTCTTCATTCCTATTTATGCACTCATATCACCGTTTTATCAGTGCCCCAACACCAGCTGCATAACATTCTTTGGGTTGCTGTTTCAGCCACATGAAGACTCCAAGTGGAACACAGGAGACAATTCAAAAGTTTGGTTGGCAACGTCTTCAACACATCCACCGTATAGCTTTGACTTAGCCCCAAGCGATTTTCATCTGTTGAGTCGACTAAAAAAACATTTTGGAAGCAAGAGGATGTTCACCGAGGATGAAAAGGTTCCACTTGAAGTCCGCATGTGGCTGAGACAGCAGCCCAAAAGAATGTTATGCAGCTGGTTTTGGGGCACTGATAAAACAGTGATAGAAGTGTGTGATAGAAGTGCATAAATATTGGCTGAGAAATAAAAATAGTTTTGAAGTGAATATCATTGTAAGTAATTATTTAATTCAAATTTGTGACTTATTTAACGACTTACCCTCGTACCATGATGCAGTTATAAATCAAAAGCGTGGATTTCGATCGGTCAACAAATCTTAACAGATCAACAAACAAAATTAAAAGAAAAATAACCAAGTTTATCCAAATCTCATTTAATAAGGCCTCTCAATATGAATTTTCCCGAACAAAAATGTGTTTAATTCTTCCGCCAGCTTACTTTTTTTCTTTCGGCTTTTCATCGAGTCAATACCACAGACGCACGTCGCCTCATTAAGTATTCACAACGAAAACTCATTCCGGACCTTTCCATTCAACTGCACTTCCTTATTTTTCTACCGCGAGCTCAAAACGGGAAAAGGGGCGCTTCTCTTTTCATCCAAGGAAAATCAAGGAAAAAGTTTGCTTTTTTGTTTTTTGCCTCCCGCTTTTCCGAGAAGGAAAAGTGGGCGGCGGATGAAAGATGAAAGAAGAAGGGGGTTTCGCGTTTGAGGAAAGCCCCAACAAGTAGTTGTGTCGTTTGTTTGTTTGTTTTTCAGAAAGCGGGAAAAGGATAACCGAAAGCTTAATAAGCAGTTTCTCTCTGTCCGTGTTGATACATGTACATCTATACTTATACAGTGTTATTCTAAATGATGTGGACCCATTTTCAGAAAATTGTATTTATTAAAGTACAAATCCAAAATGAACAATCTTTATACCCATTAAAAGAGGAAGTTTCAAAGTTTTTTTTAAGACATTATAAATGTTCAAGTGTCCACCGTTTGCTGCACGGCCAACATCGACGCGATAGCCAAACTCGTCACACACACGAGAAAGCGTGTCTGCTGTTGCTGAGTGCACGGCAGATACGGTTCCGCAGATCGTTCAGAGTTGTTGGTAGCGGCGGGACGTACACAGAACGCACAAGCCGTGCACTCAGTAACAGCAGACACGCTTTCTCGTGTGTGTGACGAGTTTGGCTATCGCGTCGATGTTGGCCGTGCAGCAAACGGTGGACACATTGAACATTTATAATGTCTTAAAAAAACTTTGAAACTTCCTCTTTTCATGGGTATAAAGATTGTTCATTTTGGATTTGTACTTTAATAAATACAATTTTTTGAAAATGGGTTTGTCATTTAGAATAACCCTGTATTATAAAGAAGTAACGTTTAGTAATCTCTGGAGGTAATCTCTGGAACTCCTGAACCGATATCAAAAGTAATGGTTGTAAATTCATGGCGACAGAATACACATCCAACATATTCTATATTTGATGTAGGTGCCACTACCCAAATGGGTACAGGAGCGAAAAACCTTTTAAAATGGCAATTTATGTGATACTGAACGGGCTAAAAAACTTGAAATTTGGCATGATAAATGCACATATACTCTCTCAGAATGATTTCTAAATTGAAAATTTAAAAGTGTGAAATGCGAGAAAAACGTACTAAAAACATTCTCTTTTCTTTCTTTCTGTCTTTTTTTTTTTTTTTTTTTTTAATTTAAAAGGATGCAGGGAAAAAAAAAAAACAGTTCTAAAATATGATTTTTGTGACACTGAAAGGACCAGAAACTTAAAATTTGGCGCGATTACTTTTAGATAAAAATACTCGCTAAGAATGGTTTCTAAAAAAATTCCAATTCCAATTTTAAATTTGAGAAATGAGCGGCAAGCTTTCTAATAATAAAAGAAAACTGCCCAGTTAAACTGACGGCATTGAGCTCACAGGCTATTCACACTAACTGTAAATTATATTCTTATTTCAAAGAATTTGAAATAAGCCCTCGAAAAATGAAGAAATCGACAATATATTAAAAGGGGGGAACCATCCCCCGTTTCTCCTTCTTATAATTAACCAATGAACCCATAAAACTAATCAGAGAAGCGCCTTACCACAATGAACCTATATACAAAATTTGAAAAAATCGGATAATTCTGCATGAAAAATCCATTTATCTAAATTAAGGAAGGGGTGGTTAGCCCCCCGTCCCCCCTTTATACTTAACCAAAGAACCTCCAAAACTAATCAGAGAAGCGCCTTATCACAATGAACATATATATAAAATTTGAAGAAAATCGGATAATTCTGCTTAAAAAACCCATTTATCTATATCAAGGGGGTTAGTCCCCCCCCGTTCCCCCCTTTATACTTTACCAGTGAACCCTCAAAACTAATCAGGGAAGTGCCTTACCACGATGAGCCTATATACAAAATTTGGAGTAAATTGGATAATTCTGCATGAAAAACCCATTTATCAAAATTAAGGGGGGGGGGTAGCCCCCGTTTCCCTCCTTTACACTTCACCAATGAACCCCCAAAACTAATCAGGGAAGCCCCTTACCACAATGAGCCCATATAGAAAGTTTGAAGAAAATCGGATAACTCTGCATGAAAAAAATCATTTATCTAAAATAAGGGGGGGGGGGAGGATTAACCCCCCCGTTACCCCCTTTATACTTAACCTATGAACCCCCAAAACTAATCAGGAAAGAACCTTATCACAATGAACCTATATACAAAATTTGAAGAAAATCGGATAACTCTGCATGAAAAAAATAATTTATCTAAAATAAGGGGGGAGGATTAACCCCCCCCCTCCGTTACCCCCTTTATACTTAACCTATGAACCCCTAAAACTAATCAGGAAAGAACCTTATCACAATGAACCTATATACAAAATTTGAAGAAAATTGGATAATTCTGCATGAAAAAACCATTTATCCAAATTAAGGGGGATTAGCCCCCCGTTCCCCCCAACTTTATAGTTAACCAATCAATCCCCAAAACTAATCAGGGAAGCGCCTTATCACAAGGCACCTATAAACAAAATTGGAAGAAAATCGGATAACTCTGCATGAAAAATTCATTTATCTAAATTAAGGGGGAGGATTCCCCCCCCCCGTTAGCCCCTTTATACTTAACCTATGAACCCCCAAAACTAATCAGGAAAGAACCTTATCACAATGAACCTATATACAAAATTTGAAGAAAATTGGACAATTCTGCATGAAAAAACCATTTATCTTAATTAAGGGGGGTTAGCCCCCCCGTTCCCCCCTTTATAGTTAAACAATCAATCCCCAAAACTAATCAGGGAAGTGCCTTATCACAAGGAACCTATAAACAAAATTGGAAGCAAAACGGTTATTTCTGTCAAGAGTTATCGCGTTACGTACGTACATACGTACATACATACATACATACATACATACATACATACATACAGAACGGGCGGGCACATAAGCTCTCAGGCTTTGATAGCCTGTGAGCTAAAAACGTTCTAAATTACGATTTAGTTGACATTTTTTGGGTTGGAAACTTAAGATTTGGCATGTCTCTTACTTTAGAGACATAAATGCTTGCGCATATAACAGTTTTTTAAAAATTCGAAATTTAAAAGAATGCAGGAGCAAATAAAGTTCTAAAATTGCGATTTATGTAATACTGTAGGTATAGAAGCTTGCAAATTTGCCTGGTGGTTACTTTTAGGATGTAAATGCTCGCTAAAAACGGTTTCTAAATAATTCGAAATTTAAAATGGTGAAATGAGAGGAAACATTCTAAAATGTTCTAAATTACGATTTAGTTGAAATTTTTAGGGTTAGAAGGTTGGAATTTCGCATGGTAGTTACTATTTAAGATGTAAATACTTGCTAAGAACGGTTTCTAAAAAAATCGAAATTTAAGAGGTGAAATGATTTAAACGTTCTAAATAAAATATTCTAAATTACGATTTAGTTGAAATTTTTAGGGTTAGAAACTTTAAATTTAAAATAGTGGTTACTTTTAAGATGCAGATTCTCCGTATAAGCATTTAATTAAAAATTCGTAATTTAAAGGTGTGATAAATGAACGGAAAACCTTCTAAATTACTATTTATTTAGAATTGTTAGGGATATAAATTTAAAATTTCACATGTCTGTTATTTTTAAGACGTAAATGCTCGCGCAGAACAGTTTTTACAAAATTCGAAATTTAAAAGGGTACAGAAGGAAAAACGTTCAAAAATTTCGATTTTTGTGATGCATGCTTGTCTAGAAACTGAAAATTTGGCATAGTGGTTATTTTTAAGATTTAAGTTCTCGCTAAAAACGGTTTCTAAAGTGATTCGAAACTTAAAAGGGTGAAATGAGCGGAAAACGTTCTAAAAACATTCTGAATACGATTTAATTGGAAACTGTTGGGGTTAGAAAATTAATATTTGACATAACTGTTACTTTAGAAACGTAAAATACATCCACAGAACAGTTTTTAAAAATTTAGAAATTTAAAAGTATGCAAGAGCAAAAAATGTTCTAAAATTGCGATTTCTGCAATATAGTTGATATAGGAGCTTGGAATTTTGGCATGGTTTTTACTTTTAAGATATTTAAGAACAGTTTATAAAAAATTAATTAATTAATTAATTAAAAATGAAATGAGCGGGAAACCGTCAAAATACATTCTAAATTACGATTTATTTGGAATTAATTTTAGATTTTCCAATTAATTTAAGCCTCATATTCGCCTAATGTAGTAAAGGTATGAAGTTTACTCAAAATATGGTTTAATTTTCAACTACAACTATACTTGTTTTAAAAAGTATAGCGACTACAAACTACTTTTCAAAAGTAGTCACTACTTCGCTACTTTCCGATTATGTTAAAGGGTTCCACTTACAGAAATTGAAGAAGACACGCATTAAATAATAAAGCAGCCCTTCGGTAAATCGCGTCTGCCGGGATATAAATAAATAAATGCGACATAACCGAGGGCATTAAAAGATTATAAAAGATAACATACAAGAAAATGTTTTGTATTTGTCTCCAAAATGTTAGTTTATACACATACCCACATTAAAATTTCGTAGCAAAATTGAGAGATGTTATAAACTAGAAAATTACAGAAAAACAGCTCTAAATGCAAATGATAAATAAATCTATAAATAAAGCAATTCCTAATAATAAGAAATCTGGCGTTAAATCATGAAGACTTAATAATGAGTTGCCAGGAAGAAAATGAATTCATTTGATGGGTTAGCACATGATTTTAGCAGCAAGTGTCAATGGAAAAAATCTATTACTTCATGCGATACGTTTCTATATACTGCCGCTGAGATGTGTCGCTGAAATTCGCAAGTTGTTGAGCAAAACAAATATGGCACAGAAGAAGCAAGTTTCCGCTACGTGATTTGCAGAACGGTATATCCCCCCCCCCCCCTCTCTGAAGTAGCGTTAAAAGTAGCGTCGGTTCTCTCTACAAACTGCTAATTTTTTGTATCGCGCTACACTACATTATTCAAAATTGAGCGCGCTGCACTACAAAGTGCTGATTTTTTGTATCGCGCTACACTACAAACTACTGTAAAAAGTACGGCTGCTGTAGTTTCGCTACTTGTAGCGCTGTCTACAATACTGCCCAATAATTGCTGGAAGTACACTTTCTGAAGGGGAGTTTTCAACTGTGCTTACGCGTTTCATAACTGAACTCAATTTTAGCATGCTATGTAGTATACATACAAATCTATAGATGTTATACAGAGCTGCGCAAAAGAATTCGGATATTTTCTCGACTATTGATGGCATTCCTGAAATTTTGTTTTCAAATGTGTTACTCGTTTTCCAAATTGTCTGACTGTTTATTCAGACGTGGTCCCCGTGGCGCTGAGCTAGCGTTCGAGATTTCAGTCTCGGAGACGATGGTTCTGTCCCATCCTATGCCTTTTCCCTGGCCCGGTTTGACTTTGACCTTGTATATTCAGACAAATTTTCTTGAATTCTTATATTAAGTTTGCCTCTTCTCCAATTTGTTTTAACTTTGTTCACGTATTCATATTTAATGTCTTTTAAGTATTAAGTCTGGTCCCAGCTGATTGAAATTTCATGTACATTTTAATTTGCTTATATTTTATGTTTTTTTACTCTAGTATTATTATTCATTCCTTATTGTTCATCGAGTGCTTACTTCTGTCCATTATTATTATCTACTTCAGCATCTTACAGTATTATTACAGGGGAGTACTCAGTATTACATAGTAGTATTGAGTACTGCTGAGTAGGATTGGTAAATTGTATTTTCAGAATTTGTGTTGGAACCTTCGGTTAGCATAATAATTTTCTATTCTTATAAATAGTTAGATCAGTTTTGAAACTTTAATTTTAATTTTCATCTTTTGATAATAGTAAAAAGGCTAATTCAGCTTACCTGAAATTTACCATCGCGCGAAGAATTATATCCACAGAATGATCTTTGTACTTATCCTTAATTAGTACCGATTCATCAAAATATCACTCTTTTGGGATTAGAAGTATCATTAGTAATAAATCACAAATTGACATGTAATGAGCAGAGATCCGTTTTGATTTGAATATAATATGATTCACTTTCTTGACTATACATACAATTATTTTGCGTTTGGAGTCTGCTTATAAGTGCTCCATTTTTACATTAAATTTAAGATATATACACGCATTCATACGGACGTCTTTGCAGTTCAGTTACATTTTACATACTAAAAGAGTTTCACCTGAAGTGCACACGCGCGGTATCAGTTGCAGGTTGAAGAGGGGCAATGTGGAGTATTTCTGGGTTGATTAGTTTCGACATAAGGTCCATCTGGTCACATTCAGTTTGGTTCACAGCTGCGGTAATCACTTGAGGTACTTCAGTTAATTGGAGGTCTGGTTTTTAATATTTAGTGTTTTTTGCTGCGATGTTTACAAGTATGCACTGAGTGATGTTCGATGCGTTCTTTCCCATCGTTCACAACACGTGGAGATTATTAATGGGTAAAAAGTTTTCTCCGTCAATTTGTATTTTCGGAATCTTGTATTTTCAGAATTTGTATTTTCAGAATTACATAGCATAATTATTGATCAATATCTCAAAGTATAATTTAGTAATGCTCAGTATAAAGTATAATTAGGTAAACAAACCTACTGGGCGGGGCTAGTTGAGCTTAAGCCGAAAGGTAGGCCTCCCCGCTCGGTTTGACCTTGACCTTGTTTATCCAGACATTCTTTTTCGCCTTATTTAACGGTGACATTTTGTTTAAAGTCTATTCTGGCTGTGTTGGAAAGCGTTTCATAATCTATGCTTGACGCATGATTTTTCGTCCTTGTTTGTCAATAAACCGCCTCATTAAACATTCAAAATCCAAAACCATCGGTTTATGAACTTCTCCCTATTCCACTGGAGCGAACATACGTAAAACGGGAAAAAGGGATCTCTCCTCATCAAAGAGAAAATCCGACTTTTTCTCTCTCCCGCTTTTCAGAGAAGGAAAAGTGGGCGGGGCTAAGCCTTTTTCCGATGGAAGGAAGAAGGGGGACAAAAAAAAGGGGGGGGGGTAATGACAGCTTTCTCGGCGACACGTGGAGTACTGCCTCCTTAACAAGTAATATAATGGTTTATCCGGATTATTTATTTTTAGAACACGGGAAAAAGTGGAAACAACACCAGTTCGTTGAGATCTGTGGTTTGGGATGCCTAAACTATCATCTAATTATTTCTGTTGTCAACATCCCTTCTTCTAATCAAATAAAAAACGCAGACCGATAAATGAGATAACCTATGGACGGATTTTGAAGCGGCTGCTGACATAGTACACTTACATTTCGTTGAATATACATATTTTTTTAATTAAACATTGCAGTTAATCCTATATTCTAATTCGAGCAAATCTTGTGTGTGTGTGTGCGTGTGTTTAAATGCAAATTTTACCTTAAAAACGGTTCAAACGATTTTGACTAAATTTTGTATCCTACCATTTTCGGGCACGAGAAGACTACTCGGCTGGGTCACATGTTCGAGAACTTTCGATGAGTGGGTCAATTTTGGGTCAACACGGGTCAAGTTAATTTTATCTAAAAAACGACTCTAACGATTTCGATTAAATTTTGTGTCCTACACGTTTCGGGCACAAGAAAATCATTAGGCTAGGTCACGTATCCGAGAAAATTCGATTAGTGGGTCACTGTGGGTCAAGATAATTTTATCTAAAAAACGGCACAGACTATTTAGACTAAATTTTGCATCCTATGGTTTTGGGGCACGAGAAGACTGTTGGACTAGGTCACATGTTCGAGAAAATTCGACTAATGGGTTATTTTGGCCATGGGTCATTATGGGTCATGCTAATTTTATCTAAAAAAATTGCTCAGACTATTTAGACTAAATTTTGCATCCTATGGTTTTCGGACACGAGTAGACTATGGGGCTAGATCACATGTTCGGAAAATTTCGATTAGTGGGTCATTTTGGTCATGGGTCATGATGGGTCAAGCTATTTTTATCTTAAAAACGGCTCTGACGATTTGCACTAAATTTTGTATCCTACGGGTTTTGGGCACGAGAAAATAATTGGGCTAGGTCACATGCTCGAGAAAACCCGATTAGTGGGTCATTTTGGGTCATCATGGGTCAGGGTCAAGCTAATTGCATCTAAAAAAAGGGCTCAAACTATTCTGATTCAATTTTAGATCCTACGGGTTTCGGGCACGAGAAGAGAAAATTTGACTAGTGGGTCCTTTTGGTCATGAATCGTGGTATTTGAACTCAAAGCTAATTTTGACTGCTCGGTCTTCCCTGCTCGTTAATAATTAAATCAGCATTGTTATCAAAGATGAAATTATGCTGATCTCAAATCAGTATCGCCACTAAAATAAAATACCGCAACAACGATTATAAAAAGATGTTCAATAAAGATAAAGTGGGACACATTTGCTGCACAGGTTTATTTAATATTTATGATTAAAAAGCAAAATTTAAATTCAAATGCTCAATTTAATTTCATTTATCCCATGTTTTTTTTTTTCGAAAAAGATGATGTCACCCTATAATGTATATATATATATATACATATTGCGTTTGCTATCTTTGATCAGTTTTTACGATAGCTTTGATGGAATAACTGAGATGATATTCCAGCTTGACCCATGTTACTTGCAGATATTTTTAGAAATTTAAACCTGCATCTAAAAAATATTAGATATTGCTAAAAAAAATATTAGATTGCAGTGCAAAATCATTATAAAGAAGTAATGTTTGTTTGTAATCTTTGGAACTACCGAACCGATTTCAAAAGAGATGGTCGAAAATGGATGGTGACCATCCCCGCTCCAACATAAGCTATATTTTATGACAGTGCCGCCAAACCCCTAAGGTGCAAAAAAGAAAAACGTTCTAAAACTGCAATTTATATGATACTGAAATAACTAAAAATTAGTCATTTGGCATGGCGGTTACTTACAAGATGTAAACGCTCTCTGAGAACGGTTTCTAAACAGATTTGAAATTTAAAAGGTTGATATTCTCGAAACTATTGAAACTTCACGTGTTTAAAATCATTTTTTAGTAGATTTGTTATCCTGGATTACACGTTCTTACCTATAACTGCTTCCGAGATAGGGCAAAGTGAGCTAAAACTTCCGACCCCCCCCCCCCCCCCATTTAACCCTCTTAGTAGTTAAATTTCTATAATCTCGGAAATACATGTTTAACTTTTTTTAAAATAAATTTGTTATCCTGAATTTCCCATTCCTACATTGCAAAGAAAAAAAAAAGTGTTGATTTTACAGTATAATACTGGCATCCCAGCTGCCAGTATTATACCGTAAAATTAACAGTAATAAACAGTAAAATAAGCAGTAATACGCTACCGCGCATGCGCAGGGGAGGGAGGGTTTAATGGGGGTAGAATAAATAAATAAATGGCTACCCATTGCCGATATTCAGGATCTTTAAAGCCAGAAAATAATACCTATATCTAGGAATCATGAATCTAAAAACCTTTATTATTTGTCATTTAATTTTTTTGTTTTAATGAAACTTAGGAAACTTATCATTGAAGTATTCCCTTTAGTACAGGACCATTCCTTTCAACATTAAAAAAAAAAAAAAAAAAAAAAAAAAAAGAGTTTGACTTGAGAATGCTTGTAGATTTCTCACCTAAAAGTCCTACAGTACAGAAAAGTACAATATTTTAGCAGTCTAAGACCCTTGTAAATAAGGCTTGAATAGATTTTTCAAAGAATTCTTTCTTTTTAAGTATCATTAAATTAATGTGGATACGTTTCAAAATAGTTTAAACTTCTTCCGTTTTACATAATTATACAGTTTTAAAACGCTGATTTTTTTTTAGTCTGATTAGAAACGAAAAAAAAATTTGCTAATTTAAAGAAAATTTATAATTTTTTTTTAATCTGATTAGAAACGAAAAAAAAAAAAAAAAAAATACTAATTTAATAAAAATATATAATACTTTTTTTTTTTAATCTGATTAGAAACAAAAAAAAATACTAATTTAATATATATATATATATTTTAAATTCCTGATTACCAATTATTTTTCAGCATAATACCAGAAATCTGGTTCGACCTGGTAAATTTATACACGAAAATTCAGTTTTTTTCAAAATTTTGTGTAACAATTGGGAGGGTCGATTTATAGACGAGTATATACGGTATTTATTTATTTACTTATTTATTTGTAAATATTTCGTTTTTATTAAGTAACTTATCTAATAACACACACACAAAAAGATAAATCCCAAAAGTGAGTGAGTCACTTTAATGTTGGCTGTTTAAAAAACGAATCAAACAAAAATCATGCTGTTTGTATGAATGTGACAAAAGGCCGAGAGAATCCGCATTTGTTTCCCGCTATCATTCTCCCGTTTTCTAAAAATAAACGGGATCTGGGCACAACTACCTGTTGAGACTCCCTTCTCTTTCTTCGTTCATCCGGAAAAAGCTTAGACTGTTTTTTTTTCCCTTCCACTTTTCAGAAGAAAGGAAACTCCCGGAATTTTTTCTCATTTAAGAGACGGAAACGCTCTCCTTTTCCCGTTTTGTGAAGTGCAGTTAATACAGAGGAGACTCGGAAATCGGTGATTTTCGTTTGAAAATTAAACGTTATTAACTCCCGAGAAAAAAAAAAGATTGACAGGAAGGATATACGTCGGAAATTAGTTGAGAGCTTCTCTTATTCCTTTATTTTTCACTTTTTACTTATCCATCATACGTAGTATAGGATAAGTCTTGTGAAAAGCGATTTTTTTTTTTTTTTTTTTTTTGACCGATTGACACGTTTCAGACACTGGAGATTCCGAAAAACATATTTTTAGAAAGAAAAAAATTTGCCGTCCGCCTGTCTGTCTGTCTGTAAACGCTCTATCTCCCGAACCCATTGAGATAGAGACTTGAAATTGGATATATACTGAGTATGTCATCATGGGAAGAAGCTTATTGAATTCTAGTGACCTCGATGATCCGGAACCGTTTTTTTCGGACTCTCGAACGATTCGTTCTGATAAAAGGTCTATAAACATATTCGAAATGGTTTATTTTAAGGAGCGTCTGTGTGAGTGTAAACGCTCTATCTCTCAAAAAAAAAAAAATTGAGATAGAGACTTGAAATTGGGTATATACTTAGTATGTCATCATGGGAAAAAACTTATTTTTCAGTCACTTCGATGATCCGGAACTATTTTTTTCGGACTCTCAAAATGTTCGTTCTGATAAAAGTTATATAAAATTTTTCGAAATTGTTTGTTTTAAGAAGGGAATATAAAAGACACTATAAAGACATAAACTTTGCATCAAGAATGAAATCGATCGGATCATGAGTTATCGAGATATTTGTAATTATATTTTCCACACGCTTCGATTTTTCATGACCCTGTATTTCATCCCAATTTCAATTCAAAGATCTATTTTGATTGGACATGAGACGCTTCATCCGACGCAGTCAACCGTTAGTGAATAGGATTAACATTTTTGGAGTTATGAGGACGTTTCTCTTACGCAACTCAGTAAGTTTAGTCCTTTAAAGTTTAGGACGTCATCCAGCCACGATTTTATTTTGGAATTGCAATGCACTTTATAAGTATAGTTTCCGCGTGTTTCATTTTCCTATTTTATAGTAATATGCCTATCCATGATGGGTCAGTATGACGGTGGCCTCCAACGACTGGTTTCTATTTATAATAGAAGAAAGTATTGTAATAGAAAATTTTTTCGACTTCATAATGTGCAATAATCACCTTTTATAACACTTTCCAACATAGTTGAGAAGTTTTTATGAATTCGGTTTGTCTGTCTGTCCTCTTAACTCTTGCCTATGCACTCATATTTCCATGCAATTTTTATATACCGGGTGAACCAAAAGTTCGTTAAAACTTTAAAAATTCATAAAAGAGGAAGAAATTATGATAAAGAAGTGCGGTTTGCAAGAAAAGGCTCACAAGGTAGTCCGATTTTTTTAGCAGCAAAAAATTTTTTAGTTCAAAAGTCACTTGTAGATGGCGCTAACATGCGAGAGATTCAGCAGAATTATGCAAATGAATCCTGCGATACACGAGGATTTCTCATTCGCTTTCAGAATGTCATCATTACCCGATCGAGCGTTGTTGTTGAAGTTGTTCGGAGACAGCAACTGTTGCGTTGCGAAAATTTCGCACAGCGAAAGGACTGAAGACGAAGAATGGGGTCTGGAGGTCATGTTGAACAATTGTTATTGCAAGAATAAATGGATGAAGCGTACTGTTGTCTTGTTCATTGTGTTTCGGGTTGTCAGCGTCTTCTACCAGTGACATTTTTAGGTAAAAAAATTTTTGCTGCTAAAAAAAAAAATCCGAATACCTTGTGAACGCTTTATTGCAAACCGCACTTCGTTATCATATTTTTTTTTCTGTTTTATGAATTTTTAAAGTTTTAACGAACTTTTGGTTCACCCGGTATTATGAAGCTTACTATAGAATGTTTGAAAACGAAGTGTGTAGCCTTTATAGTTCGGTTACAGGGACACAAAAAAGAATTCCGTTACATTAAGGTCTAAGCGGAAGCATCGTTCACTGAAAAAAAATTAAATACTCATAATTTAGTAAATTGATGTACTCGTATAGAATTGAATATGTTTGGATCAAAAATGAACGTATTCTTTCTCAATTTTGAACCATCCAACTCATGTGAAACGATCATTTTGTACTTTGTAATGATATCTTTCATTCATGACGGCATAAAAGAGGTTCATTAATAGGAAAACAGTGCAATATACCCTGGAAATAATGAAATAACATTGCATTTTTATTCCTCGGAAGGAACTATAACTTGTGCCTCCATTATAATGTGTAAGGTTACATTATTGTTATGAGTGCTTCACCTATTCACAGGTAGTCGATCCGCTGTGCGTTGAGTGACATGGATATTTGTGAAAAGAGAATTAGGTTCAAGATTTATTCGGTACTTACGTATTAACGCCACCGCAGCTACAGATTTGGCGGTTTTTAAGTGCCGCCAATCTTTCGTAGCACTAAAAAATAGCGTCAAAAATCAGCAAACAACAAGGCAACAAGAAATCCAAAAGATAACAGCGTGCGCGTGGGAACAAGATTGCTCTTTATTGGCGCATTAGTGAAACTTCTGCTGCTGTGGCGTTAATACGTAAGTACCATTTATTCGACAAGTTTGAAAGTACGTGCTTTCTGTTAAATATTCAATACACATTTTTCTTAATTTATGTAATCACATGTACCTTCTGTAAATATTAAATTATTCACAGTATTTTAAAATAATTTAAAAAGTGCTTGAAAACAATGCTGTTGTCATAAAAATATTTTATTTGGGTACCTTGATAATAGTTTTGCTATTTTTCCTAAATAAATAATCAATGAAATGTTTACTTTTGAGCGCGAAATAAATGTTAGTACATTTTTATACTTGAATCTGGGGGCAGAATCTGGGGGGGGGGCAGAACCCACTTGATAAGAAATATTTTTTTTTTAACTTATTTTATTTTTGAAACTATTTTATTAAAATGTCTGTTAGCCCCTGTTTTAACCTAAATTTTGGTAATCGCCCATCTTGTTCTACTTCATATTTTTAGGACCAAAAACATTGCTTTCAAGCACTTTTAAATTATTTTAAAATGTGAAAACAAAGAAATAAGTTGCTATCCAACGTACACTTTATTCCGAGATTTAAAAAAGTTGTAAAAATTTAAAATCACAAAAATAAAAATTATTCTCTACTTTTCGGCGTATCTTTAAAATCATCATCAGGAATTAACTTTCCGTAATACAGAACAGCAAAAAATTATTTACATGTTACACTATCGAAACTATATATCAAACTGAAAAAAGAATCAGGAAATATCATAAAAACATTTAAAATATACGCAGTGGAGCCATATATTTTACTTTGATTTTTTGCATAATATTTCCATTAATGTTGTTTTAATTGACTTTTGGATAAGAGATGGCGCCACCGAGTTACATCTTTGTTTAACATCTCGGAATAAAGCGTACGTTGCATAGCAACTTATTGTTTTATTTTCACATATCAGTATACAACATAAAGTCCTTATTTATTATTTTAAAGTACTGTGTGTAATTTTTTATTTACATAAATTGAATATTTACAGTGGGTACTGCTGATTACATAAAAGAAAAAAATTATTAAATATTTAACAGAGAGCACATAGAGTTCATATTTGAATACACTCATGGTATCAAAAATGAGTGCATCACAGTTCATATTTGAATACATCCATGGGATCAAATATAGCACTTAATGGTTCATATTTGAATACATCCATGAGATCAAATATGAGCACATAATGGTTCATATTTGAATAATTTATGAGATCAAATATGAACACATAATGGTTCATATTTGAATACATCCATGAGATCAAATATGAACACATAATGGTTGTTATTTGAATACATCCATGAGATCAAATATGAGCACATAACGGTTCATATTTGAATACGCCCATAAGATCAAATATGATCACATGTGTTTCTAAATTTTGAGAAAATTTGGATCGGAGCTGTTTTGAGTATGTGACGTATTTAAAATTGAGATTTGAGCACATCCATGAGATCAAATATGAACACATAATGGTTCATATTTGAATACATCCGTCTGTGTTCTAACTCGCATAAACATACTCCTACACTGTAAAAAAAAATCTGTAAGGTTACTAAGAATTTTCTAGGAAACTGGGATGCCTAGAACTTTTCATGTAACTGTAACAAAAAAAATTCATGTAAAATTACTAAAGTTGTTTTAGTAACTGTTACTAAATAATGTTCAGTAAACTTACTAACGATTTTTTAGGAAGTTTACTAAAGAATTTTTTGTAAACTTACTAACGATTTTTTAGGGAGTTTCCTAAAGAATTTTTAGTAAATTTACTAAGGATTATTTAGTAAACGTACTAACGTTTTTTCAGGAAGTTTCCTAAAGAATTTTTAGTAAATTTACTAAGGATTATTTAGTAAACGTACTAACGTTTTTTCAGGAAGTTTCCTAAAGAATTTTTAGTAAATTTACTAAGGATTATTTAGTACACTTACAAAAGATTTTTTTGTACATTTACTAAGAATTGTTTTGTAAATTTGTGAGGAACTCTACAGTACATTTACTACGACTTATTTAGTATTGTACTTAAGGGTGGAAATCAGGTTGAGCAGCCGGAAAATGTCATTAATTTGATCATTACTAAAAGCTCTGTAGTTTCAAAACCAATTAATGAAATAGAATTTTTTTTTATACTTTCGTAAAATACTAACGGTTTTCAAAAACATTCAAATATCTATAAATTTAGCAATATTAATTAGTTAAATTTTAATGACAAAATTAACATTTTTAAAATATGAATTTTCAAATATGCATTTTGCGCACAAGATTTTAAAAATTCTACTGCAGATATATATTTAATATTGCATTTATATTTACTTATACTACTATATTTTACACTGAACCTAAATTTAAAAGTACATTCAAATTCATTTGCATAATTAATGACTTTAAAAATCATTGTTATTAATTTTAGTAAAAAAAAAAAAAAATGTGCTTATTTATTCAATAAAAATTTTCTATGACAAAACTCAGGCTAAATCGAGGTTCAGTGTAAAATATAGTAGTATAAGTAAATATAAATACAATATTAAATATGTATCTGCAGTAGAATTTTTAAAATCTTGCGCGCAAAGTGCATATCTGAAAATATATTTTTAAAACATTAATTTAGTCATTAAAATTTAACTAATTAATGTTGCTAAATATATATATTTGAATGTTTTTTTAAAAACCATTAGTATTTTATGAAAGTATAGAAAAAAATTGTTGTATTTCATTAATTGGTTTTGAAACTACAAAACTTTTAGTAATGGTCAAATTATTGTCATTTTCGGGCAGCTCAACCTGAACTTCCCCCTTAAGTACAATACTAAATAAATCGTAGTAAATGTACTATAAAGTCCCTCACAAATTTACAAAACAATTCTTAGTAAATGTACAAAATAATCTTTTGTAAGTGTATCTGCCCCCCCCCCCCCCTTAAAACATTTAATGTACTTTAGCAAAACAGTTTTTGGTAATTTTACTAAAGTAATGTCAGAAAAATTACCAGTGATTTTGTAGTATTGTATCTGAAACAGCTTTTGTATTCTCGCCAGAAAGTTCATTGCCACTTTAGAAGAATTATTATTGTAAATTTGCTAATATTTTTTTAGTATTGTATCGAAAATATTTTATTAACACTCACCAAAAAGTATTTGTAACTGTACAAAATTTTTGCAGTAGTTTACTAATGTCTTTTCAATATTATACAGAAAAAATTGTACGTAAATATTTTTGTATATTGGAGTTTTTGTAATGGTATTCTTTTAATATGAAATCGAATTTTTCAGTTTTAAATATCTAGAATGGAGTTTTCCTCACATATATCAAAATACTTAGATTCAAAATAAGCAATAAGTCCTAACGTGTTTCAATATTACCACAGCAATCGCCATAAGTCTTTGTATGTTATGGATAAAAAAATTGACTTACGTTTTACTATAGATATTTAAATATGTAGAAATTCAATTCGATATTAAATGAGCATTATAACAACAGCACTAAATGAGCAGAAGCTGATTTTACGATTTTTAGGTAAACTAAAATAAAGATTTTAATACAGCAATATAAATAAAATATCCTTACTGAGTTTATAAATAAAACAACTGGTGATATGTGCCCTGTGAAAAAATGGATATGACCTATAAAATTAGCTTAATATGTTAAAAAGTATAATTCCCCGTAAAATTAGAAATCTGTTTAATATGTTAAAAAAGTACGATTGCCCGTAAATTTTAAACTGGTGTCTTCAGGCAATATTACTTTTATGGGTTCATTCTGGGAGGAAGAAAAAGGGGATAATTGCAGTGTTATCATATGGGAAGGGAAGGATTTTTTTTTCTGATTGCTACCACTATTTTCAAATAGCAATATTTGACGCATTTGATCTGTCATTATTATATATTATTTCTACTATCATTTATCTGGCAAATATTGCTGTTTGGAAACGCAGTAGCATTTTAAATAAAAAAACTGCCTAACTGGCAATCCTAATATTAAATGTGCTTATCCTTACAAAATGATTTAATATTTTATTGACCAGCAATCTCAAATAAAATATATTTTTTTTAATAATGCTTTTATGTAACCATTATATTTTAAAAATAATCTTCACTTTATTTAGTTGCAGATTTCTGCAAATAAATATGGTGATTTTTTTTTCAACGTGTTTTGTAGCTATATGAAAACATAGGTATACTCACAACTAAATGTAACAACAATCCTTTTGACTATGAATGATGCTCTGTAAAACTTGCCCTTTTTTACATTAATAAAGTATGTTTATGTAACATTTAACATTTTGGTCAAAATGTTCACTAGTCCTTATTCAGTTTTCACCTAAATTTGTAAACTCAGAAAATATAGGTTTCTGATGCTGCAAAAATCTAGGATAGTGTGATTTCATAAAATCTGTTCAAACATAAAATAAACAGTCAAATATCAGTGATAATAGAATTTGAAGGAAAAAATTCTTGAATGTTATTTCTATAATAAACTAGGTACAGCAACAATGAGAAAATAATTTTTTTTTTTAGAAATTCTTCATCAGAAATAAGTTTTTTTTAAGGGCTGTACCCCTGCATTTGTTATTACTGCGATATCATTAAAAAAAAAAAAAAAAAAAAAAAAAAAAAAAAAAAGAATATTAGAATCTTAATATACATTTATTAAACATATTTTTACAAACAATATTTATTTTTATATACATATTTAGTAAAATTATTTAAGATATATAAACATGTACAATAAAAATTTGCATTAGTATCAATCAGGCTCTGAATCTTTAGTTTGCACATCTGCTTCTTGTGGGGAGGGGCTTTGATCTTTTGTATTACATATAACCAAGTATTCCCTATTAAAAGATAAAACACATATTACATAAATATTTTAAATATTATAAAAAAATAAACACACAAACTGAGTGAAAAAAAAAATATTTTGATATATTTGTAATTTTCATCGAGTAACCCCTTTTAACTGATAAAATTAATTTTGACTCTCCTCCTGCATGCCTGTCAACGTCTATTACCAAAAAAAGCAAGAGATTTACAAAATAATTAGAAGATTTTATGGGACACTATTTTATGATATAAAAACTAAAATTACTAAGTAAATTGAAAAAAAAAATTGTTATCTAAATCATTACCTATATAAAATGAAAACAGAGCAAGAACTATTTAAATCCGAATATATATATATATATATATATATATATATTTCTTCACAACCAGGTTTCTTTTTTGGGGGGAGGGGGGGAGGGAGGACAATACCAGCCAACTTTATGAAACAGCAGATTTCCAAAATAAATTCATAAAATTTTCTGAGGCATTGTTTTATAACATAAAAATAAAAGTACTAACAAGGATGGTGCATAGCAATTTTGCACAGATGATTTTAAAGTATGTTGTAGGTGTCATACACCTAACTACTTTTTTGAAAGGATTTTTTAAAACTGGTCTTAGTTTTGGAGAATTCGGGAGTTAAAACTCAGCATACGTTTAAAATACTCTTTGTTTAAATTTCTGGAAGTGCCGCACTCGTCGACCTAACCAGGTAACAATTGGCGGGGCGAAGTGGGGGGGGGGACACCGGAGATACATAATATGATTAAGCTGTCACAGACCTTCTCAACGATATATGACATGAGAAGTGTCAATAAATTTAGAAAAGTGCTTCTTGGAAAAGGGGGGGGGGAATTAACAAAATTTGTCAAACGGGCACATAAGAATCAAGAAAATAGTTCATCATACATGTAAAAATCATTAATTTCATCTATCGGTTGCATAAGAATACTTAATTTCATCGGTTGGGTGCAGAAAAAAATGTCGTCATTCAAACATGTAAAAATCATGTGTTTTTCTATTTTCCCTTAAAAAAATTCATGTTTATTTCTCATTAATGTAAGAAAAGTATAACTTTTTTGCATTAAACTTCACCTGATTTACTACACGCAGTTAAAATATGATCTATAATTTCACAAAAGATGTAAACAAACTGTATTTACATAACACAAACTAAGTACATATATGCATGCGAGTGATCGACACCATTGAAAATGAAAATTGCATAAAATGAAGGACTTTTTCTAAGATTATTTTTCAAATGTAAAAATTTAAGAAACATAGTATGTTCAGATTGCTTGCAACACTTAAAATAAGATATAATTTATGCAAGAGACACTGCTTTATATAAAATTTAGGTATTTTGAGAAATATTTTCAATTTTTACTGTTCGACATTTTTTAATATGAAAACAAAATTGAATTATTATAAAACATATTTAAATTTGTTTCGGATGACAAATACAATTGTGGATAAACAATGATATTTTACACTCATGCTGTGAGTAACAAACTGAAAATCAAGGAGCTTTTCAGAAGTTGCAAGTCAAAACTCCATCAAATCAGAATTTTCCCTTAAAAAAATTCATGTTTATTTCTCATTAATGTAAGAAAAATATAACTTTTTTGCATTAAACTTCACCTGATTTACTACACGCAGTTAAAATATGATCTATAATTTCACAAAACATGTAAACAAACTGTATTTACATAACATGTAGAACGATAGAAAATGTAGAACGATTGGTGTTCTTGCAGTCGAACAAATAGGTTTTAAATAGATTTAAAATTAACACTGAAAATCGTATTTATCTATTGGCTTAAATCGATTTAAAGCAAACATCGTAAAACAGATTTAACTAAATCGATTTCAAGCTATCATCGAAAATTCTGATTTAACTAAATCAGTTTAAGGCAAAGGTGGACTTAAAAAAAAAAAAAAAAAAAATTAACCGATTTGCTTGAAAATTAAATGTGATTGCAAATGTAGTTATGTAAAAATAACTAAAATTTTAAGGAAAAATATTAATTATTTTGGTAATTATTAATTATTGAAATAATTAATTGAAAATGCTCTATGCGCAGTTCTTTTACATATAATACACTGATTTTTATTTATGAGATACCTTTCATATCTAAGATTAAAACTTAATTGGAATCGTAAAAATGAATAGAAAATATAATTAATAAAATAATAATAAGTGTAAAAACCAATTTTTAGCGTGCAAAAATACTGTTAATTATTCTTCCAATAAAGAATTTAGAGCCTATGAGTTCTAAAGTACTATTTATTTATCTAATATCCATTTTATGTACCATAAGGTAAATACATAACAAATTTTGAAGAACTCGGAAAATTAGGAAGCCACATGGAACATTTTGAAAATTGACGTTATATTCGAAAATTTTCATTTTGAGAAAATCAACTTTTAAGTCAGAAACATTAGTATTTCAATATTAATGAACATTAAATACCATAAAATAAATGAATATTACTTATAATATATATGTATATATGCATACAATAAAATTTTAACAATAAATATGTAAAAAACCTACATTTTTACTAAAATAATATCCACCGTTTTACGAGATACTTTCGCAGTAACGCTATGCGCTTTGGTTGATCAAAAAGCAAAAATGCTCCATGCGTATTTTTTTCACATATAATATGGTAATTTTTATTCATGAGATACCTTTCAGACCTAATTGTAAAGAACCTTAGTTGAACTCGCAAACATGAATAGAAAATAAAAATTAATAAAAATATGCATAAAAACCAATTTTTATCATGCAAAAACACTGTTAGTTATTCTTTCAATAAAGAATTTACAGTCTATGAGTTCTAAAGTACCATTTATTTATCTAATATCCATCCCAATTTTAAAATTTACAACATAAAAAAAAAAAAAATATCTATATATATATACTTTCATATGCAATTTCTTTGTCGATGATTTACTGAATAGTTCTTCACTAACATAGTTCTAGTATTATTAATTTAGGCGTTAAAACCAAAACCAGTATTATTTCTGTCCACACCAATTTACTTTATTTATACTATATTATGAGTTCAAGCGCATCCTTGTGTTAAATTTTCTGTACTATATTAGCAGATACTCAAACTGAAGCAAACATTGCAGCAACAAAATGCATTAAAGCAAAAATCAGAGATAATGTCATAAAATGTACATGTGCAGGCATTAGGAGCACAAAATGCAGGTAACTTTTAAATATATATATAAATGTCTAAAAAAAATACAACATACATTTTAACTTTCAGTTCACAGCATATCTATATCTATCTATCTATATATATATATGTAAAAAAAAATTCATAAAAATATCTGTAAAACTTTTGAAGCACTGAAATTTACCGCAAACCAAATTCAGAGATCTTAAGAAAATTCGTTTACGTTTTTAAGTCCAATTCTTTCTCTAACAATTCCGCAAATGATAATCATACAATTAGAAATTAAGCATTCTGATGCAACACATCTTTTACCCAATTTAGCTTTATATAATTTGTATGTTCAACATATGAAAATCTGTCTTTCTGTTGATATATTTCAATTCAATTTTTGATTCAATGTCACAAAATGTGTAAACACCCTCTCTCTTTCACATCCCTCGCCTCCTCCTCTTGAAATGTGATATACTTAATGATATATAACCTTTCAATACTGATAAAAACAGACGTTTGAATACCTATTGCCAGGGATCTGTTTAGGAAAAAATTGGGTCCTTTAAAGGACTCTTCACAAAATTTTTCATTTCAAAACAGGACCCTTCACAAAATTCTTTGTCGTAAAAATAGGCTTTTCACAAAATTTTTCCATCTTTAAACCAAACATTTCCCAAATTAATCATTCAAAAGTAAAATCTGACATGTCACTTTTACATATATAAAGAAAATACATGTATTTTACATACATATATCTCTGTAAAAATGTATAAACAAGAACCTGAATATAACGATCATTTCAAATTCACAAAATTAGGATTAGATTTTTCACGAATATAAAAAGTTGTTTCCAATTTCACTAAAACAGGACCCAGGGGAAAAAGTCTGGACAGACCCCTGATTGCTATAAAAACTTCAACTCATATAAATTAATTTAACTATTTATAAATAGACAGAATTAGCAGGTAAGTGCACCCTGTCATAATACATTTTATTAATTAAGTGCCTAAGATTGTTGTATTATATTATTTAAACTAAAGCTATTAATACTGAACAAAAAGTAATTTTAGAGATCTTGAATGATAAATGAAATGAGAATGTTACATTAAAAACAAATTTCCTTTTTCTGCTTTTTTGTCGTTTGGAAATATTTTGAATAATTTAAAAAAACAAGTACTCACAAAAGAAAGTAAACAGCTTACAGAGCAGGGTTGTATTGGTTTCAACTATGTAAAAAATGTAGTTTTAAACATCCTGATAAATATGAAGATATGTTTTGACCAAGCGGTCAAAACAATTATTAAAATATTTAAATAATTTAATTTTACATAGAAAGTGAATGAAAACAAATCCCAATAAACAGAAGAAACATTTTAATTTTAAATTTAATTTGGAATTCAAAAGTAACAAGTTTGCCGAATTTTCTAAATTAAGAATCTATATTATAAACTAAAAACATGTAACGCTGACATATCAACAGTGGTAATGACCTGGGCGAACAATTTCATTTTTATCAAACTTATTAACTTTTAAACACCACTCAATTTCAAATTTTACACTGTCAAAAATAAATATATATATATATATATATATATATACTTTCATATGCAATTTCTTTGTCGATTTACTGAGCAGTTCTTCACTAACATAGTTCTAGTATTAATTTAGGTGTTAAAACCAGTATTATATCTGTCCACGCTAATTTCTTTTATTTATACTATATTATGAGTTCAAGCACATCCTTGTGTTAAAATTTCCGTACTGTAGCATAGATACTCAAACTGAAGCAAACATGCATTAAAACAAAAATCAGAGATAATGTCATAAAATTTACATGTGCAGGCATTAGGAGCACAAAATAGAGGTAATTTATTATGTATTTTAGTTTAGTGCTTTTTAAAGAAATATATTTTTTAAAAATCTAGTTCTTTTTTTTTCTTTAGTCCCCCCCCCCCCCCCCCCCGCTTCATTTTACATTTCAAAGAATATTTTGTGAAACTGGGAAAACTAGAAAAAAAAAAAAAAAAAAAGAAGCTTATATTGTTAGTCATATATTTACAATGTTGAAAATGTTACAAGGGAAACTTAAAAGCATAGAATTTGTACACCATTATAATTTTATCCATTTACCTCCCCCTCCCCCCCTATTTTAGATTATGATTTTTTTCATGATTTTGTATGTCTCAGAAAGAGACAAAATGACATTAAGATTAAGAAAAATCTGATTTCAGTGAAAAAGCTAAAAACTTTCAATGCCTGTGTTTTACAAGAAATTTTGTAGTTTTTAATGTTTTAAAACTCAAATTTGCTAGATCTAACACTTAATATTTACCTCAAAAGCAATTATTATTTATTTTAAAGCTTTTAATGCAGAAAAAAATCCATATTAATTTTTTTTTTTTTTTTTTAAACATGTTGATGATGATATACATTTTTTTTTATTATCAGCGTGTAAAATTGTTTAATAAAAGAAAAAATCTATAAATAGCCTACTTTTCACACTCCGATGGTTAAATAAGAGACGCGGATTTTTCTTTCTCCATTGCAGACATCTTTGTAAAGACGAAACGACGAGTCTGTTGAAATTTTCTACTTATTTCAGCGGCATCGAGATCTTTCTGGCTGGTTTAGAAAACATTTTTTCAGAACTGAAAAAAATATAACAAATACTAGTACAAAAAATTTATAAACATTGAAATTGAAAGAGAAATAATACAATAAATAAGAGAAAATAACTTACCTTTCAAAAACTTAGGACATTACAAACACGTGCTGAAACCTGATTTCTTCACGCCGCGCTGCAAGCAAACAAGAAAGGTATTGCTGCCTGGGCTTTTACGCTTCTGCGACTGCGTCAATAGTCACTACGTCACCACAGAAAGCATTCTAATTGGCTGATATGAGAAACATGAATATTTCATGTACGTTCACAAAGCGATGGGAATTTTAATATGCTCTGCATTTTACCCGCGTTACAAATAAAATGTTAGTAAGCATACAGATTTTTGTAGCTTTACAAAAACTAGTTTTGTAAACTTACAGATTTTTTTTTACAGTGTATTGCCATGAAATTGATATATGGTGAGATATGGTGATTAAGGTGTGGCATGTTCAGTATTGAAAATGAAGTATTACAGTTCTTTTACAGGGGCACTCAAAAGAATTCCGTTACATTTACAGTCTACGGAGAAAATTGTTTGCTATGTACTCTAATGATGTTAGTCTATTTCAAACATATTTAAATTGATATATATCACTAAGCTGCACTATGATAAAAATATATACATATTTTCATTATTATTCTAAATTTATAGTTCCCTTATGTTTCCTAAAGATTAATTCATTTTTACTTAAACCTTTTCTATTTTAAAGATTACAAGTAATTGCATTTCATCATATATATTAGCGTTTCTCTTCTTTCATTTTTATGTCTGGCAATTTTTTAACCTCAAAAACGTATCTTACTTTCCTGCATATAAATGCAGTTGTATTTATTCAATATGTACGTTAGATATTTTCATTTATCCTTTCAACTTTATTCTCTGTCTGGAAAATTTAATGATAAATATAAAATGATTTTCATCTGCGCTTTTGTCCAACTAGAACACTAACTTCCTAGTTAAAGTAAATGCATTCTTTTATAAATTTCCAACGGCCAAAATTTTATATGCTCATGAAAGGATTCATGTCCAGAAAATCACAGATGCCCTCTTTTCTCATAACATTCATTGGGTTGCTGAACAAAATTACAAAAAATAGCCATAAGTCGCCTGGCCTTTTACTTCTTTCATTCCTCCCCCCTCTAAATTAATATGCCAGAAATCTAACTGCCAAAAATTCTTTCTGGCGAAAATTGTTCGATACACACGTATATTCGCGCCGTAACCAAAGGGGTCAGCATCACATTTATCATTCATTTACAGAGACACACAAAAGTGTTCAATGATCGCTGCGTCTATGGGCGATAATGGCTGGATGTGCATTTTCAGTTGCTGTGATATGCGTTTTTAAATTTAACAATAATTTTGCCTATTATTTAGCGTGTATAAATTTGTATAGATCGTATATAGGGTTGCACCAAAGAATTCGAGTCCATTTCCGGTTATGAATGGAAATATCTGAAGAGGAATTTTCAACCTTGTTATAGGTTTCCTAACTGAACTAAAATTTAGCATTCTTTGCCTATTATTTAGCGTGTATAAATTGTATAGATCGTATACAGGGTTGCACCAAAGAATTCGAGTCAGTCCATTTCTGGTTATGGAGGGAAATATATGAAGAGAAATTTTCAACCGTGCTATAAGTTTCCTAACTGAACTAATATTTAACATTCTTTGTAGTATATGTACAAATCTATAAACCCTACACAGGGCTTCACAAAAGAATTCGGATATTTTTCCAAATAGATAATTGGTAATTGGTAATTGCTGATATTTTGTTTTCAAATTTGTTATGTATTTTTTAAATTGAGCATAATTTTTCTTGTTTTTTTCAAATTGAACAAAATTTTTCTTGCTTCTTTCAAATTGCGCTCATTTTTCTTGCTTCTTTCAAATTGCGCATAATTTTTCTTCCTCTTTTCAAATTGCGCATTAATTTTTCTTCCTTCTTTCAAATTGCGCATTAATTTTTCTTCCTTCTTTCAAATTGCGCATAATTTTTCTTCCTTTTCTCAAATTGCGCATAATTTTCTTGCTTCTTTCAAATTGCGCAAAATTTTTTTTCCTTCTTTCAAACTGCGCACAATTTTTATTACTTCTTTCAAATTGCGCATAATTTTTCTTGCTTCTTTCAAATTGTCCATAATTTTTCTTCCTTCTTTCAAATTGCGCACAATTTTTCTTCCTTCTTTCAAATTGTGCATAATTTTTCTTGCTTCTTTCAAATTGCACATAATTTTTCTTCCTTCTTTCAAATTACGCATAATTTTTCTTGCTTCTTTCAAATTGTCCATAATTTTTCTTGCTTCTTTCAAATTGTCCATAATTTTTCTTCCTTCTTTCAAATTGCGCACAATTTTTCTTCCTTCTTTCAAATTGTGCATAATTTTTCTTGCTTCTTTCAAATTGCACATAATTTTTCTTCCTTCTTTCAAATTACGCATAATTTTTCTTCCTTCTTTCAAATTGTGCACAATTTTTCTTCCTTCTTTCAAATTGTGCACAATTTTTCTTCCTTCTTTCAAATTGCGCACAATTTTTCTTGCTTCTTTCAAACTCTGCATAATTTTTCTTGCTTCTTTCAAATTGCGCATAATTTTACTTCCTCCTTTCAAATTGCGCATAATTTTTCTTCCTTTTCTCAAATTGCGCATAATTTTTCTTCCTTCTCTCAAATTGCGCATAATTTTCTTGCTTCTTTCAAATTGCGCAAAATTTTTCTTCCTTCTTTCGAATTGCGCACAATTTTTCTTCCTTCTTTCAAATTGCGCATAATTTTTCTTGCTTCTTTCAAATTGCACATAATTTTTCTTCCTTCTTTCAAATTACGCATAATTTTTCTTCCTTCTTTCAAATTGTGCACAATTTTTCTTCCTTCTTTCAAATTGCGCACAATTTTTCTTGCTTCTTTCAAACTCTGCATAATTTTTCTTGCTTCTTTCAAATTGCGCATAATTTTTCTTGATTGTTTCAAACTCTGCATAATTTTTCTTGCTTGTTTCAAATTGCGCATAATTTTTCTTGCTTCTTTCAAACTCTGCATAATTTTTCTTTCTTCTTTCAAATTGCGCATAATTTTTCTTCTTTCTTTCAAATTGTGCACAATTTTTCTTGCTTCTTTCAAATTGCGCATAATTTTTCTTGCTTCTTTCAAACTCTGCATAATTTTTCTTGCTTCTTTCAAATTACGCATAATTTTTCTTGCTTCTTTGAAATTGCGCATAATTTTTCTTGCTTCTTTGAAATTGCGCATAATTTTTCTTGCTTCTTTCAAATTGACTCGAGAAGGGGGGGGGGGGGGGAGGGGGTATATTTTTTTCTCTTCCAACAAAAATGTCAGAGAGACGAACAAAACAAAATCACTGGGCCATCAATTTTTTGCTCCATGAAAAGAGGGCATTCAGCCACAAAAAGGGATTCTCTCCGTGAAATCGATAGCTTTCCGTTGGCGAAAAGCTATTTATTGGAAAAATCAAAATTATTTATATTTGTAGAGAGCTCTGTATAAAGCCATACCCAACGTGAACATTTTTCGCTTTATAGGAGAAAATCTGTGAAATTAAAAAGCCGAAAAATTGCGTGGAATGTGGAAAAGGAGAAATAAAAAGGTAGTTTTTATTTTTTTTTCCCTTGTATTATTTTGGTTACATAGATGGAGGTATTGCGGAGAAAACATGGAAATGGGGAAAATGAAACTGTCGGAGAAGGTCATTTGCTCCACCGACTCTCCCAGATAGAGCAGCTAATGTTATTTCAATGGGAGAAATTTAGAAGTGTCATCTTTTTGCATTTTGCTCGAATTTAGCAATTTTTGTAACTTTTACATTTAAATTATGCACGCTCCTTTCAAATTTTATTTTATTTTGTTAATTTTAATGTGATATAAGTTATTTTAGGATTATTAAAGATTCATGTTTAGTGTCTTATCGCGAAAACTCTGACATTTTAAAATTTGATAACGACACAATCGTAGCCTGATTATTTAACTTTCCAAAAATGCTTTTTTTTTGCTTTAAAATTTTTTTAAATCTAGGCTACAATCCTAAAAAAGTCCTTCCGGGCTGTACCGGGAGGAAAAGGTAGCTTTCTTATATCTTCGTTTTAAAATTTTGGCTAATGTTACTCGAAAAAAGCAAGCTAAAATGCAAAGAAACCGTTTACAAAAAGATTCGTTAATACTGAATTTGAATGAGAAATTCGCCAAATTATTGAGCTATAGCCACGTTGGCTTCATTTATGAAGACTATTTTGGTCGCCAAATTTGGCGATATTTTGCCAAGTGTCGCCAAGTTTGGCCAGAAATTGGCGCTAACGGATATGAATATATAGTTTTATGCGTATGATTGGGAAAATGATGAAAACAATGAAAGAAAATAATTTGCGAAAAATCCCGTTCACTAAAACTCATATAAATGAATCGTTGGTTTTTTGTAATTTGCTGTCTTGTTTAAAAAATGTCAGCCACCCTAGAATTTCAAACTGCTCTATCTCAGCCATTTTTTAAGATAGAGGTAAAACAAAAAATGCTCCGGAATCCTTGTATCAAGGCCTAACACATAATTAAAAAAATAAATTTGAATTTTTAACTTTTTTGTATATTTATTTTAGTTTTAAAATTTTAAGTGGCCGCCATCTTGAAACAAGATGGCGGACCAAGCTGGCCAATGAACTCGGTCGAGGCATGGGTGAACTTAATACACACAATTAGTTTCATCCAAATTGATTTCTAAATACGAGCGTTATCGTATGACATAGATCAGATTTATATACAGTCGAACCTCGTTAACACGAAATTGAAGGGACTGAGAATTATTTTCGTGTTATCCGAAATTTCGTGTTAACCGTCAAAATAGTGGCGGCATCTATATTTAGATATAAAACCTAATTGATTTAACCTACAAATATATCCTCAATCATAAAGTCACAAATTAATAATAAATAGAAAATTTCATTAACAAATTAAACAAATTGAAGGCAATAATAAATTTATTTACTTCCTAATAATTTTTTTTTTTTTAACTTTGTTTCAATTTTTGTAGAGTACTTCGTTTAGGAATGTATGGATCTCATCTAAATTGTCCAAAGCTCGGAAGCATCCTATTGTTCCATAAGGAAACGTTGAGTTTTCCATGCTGTGGGTAGATTCATTTAATGACACTAACTTTTCCGTTCTTTGACTATGGAGCAAAAAAAAAAAAAAAAAATCGTCTTAAGCGAGATTTTTCGAAATTACATTTCGTGTTAAACGAATTAATTAACATTGATTTTCGGACTCATCTGACGGGACTTCAGTATTATTTCGTGTTAAGCGAAATTTCGCGTTAAGCGATTTCGTGTTAACGAGGTTAGACTGTATATATATATATATGGATATATCTATATATATAAATCAACATTTGAACGGAGGGTGGTTTTGGGGTCTGGGGGTCATGATCGGTGAAAATATATCGAAATTTTCCGGAACTGCTTTCCTCCGAACGGCTGCAATAGGTAGCTTTATACTTTTTGTATTGAAAGCTACCTACAAATGGTACTGTCCAGATTTCCTCTCCCACGTCTGACACGGTGAAATTTCATTACAGTACTCTGGTAATGTTGGAAAATGTTTCATAATCTATGCTCGACTCCTAATTTTTTTTTTCTTTTTAAATTACATTCGATACTTCTCTTTACAAATTACCTCCTTCTTGTTCGAGAGGACCTTCCTTATAAAAGCTCATTTCCTCCACTCCAACGATTTTGATTTTCTTCTTCTGTTTCCCAACTTTCCCCCACCCCAAGTGAAAAGCATCGATTTCTTCAGAAAGCAAATTATGGAAAGGAAAAAAGGAATTGACGTTGTGTTTCATTTCAATATTTTTAATTTCCGAGTGTTTCTTATACTTCATACGAAAAAGGGGAGGGGGGGGGGTGATCGGGTTTTATATTTAGTTTCTTTTATCCCTAATCGAAATCTGCGGGTTTTTACAAATAATTAATTTTTTCGAAGGGCATGATATTGATTTGAGGAATAAAATTAATTTAGTTTGGTATTCATTTCTGGATGTGTTATTAAAAAAAATATAAATAAATAAATAAAAAATACTCAAGTTTTAAGAAGGCGCTTGCTATGGAATTTTCTTTTACCCAATACAAGGGTGTTTCTGAAGATTTTTAAAACATAGTTGAAAAGTGGTTATATGAATTCGGTCTGTCTGTCCATGATCTACTACCGTCGGATTGCCATGAAATTGATATATGTTATTAAGGTTTACTATGGCATGTTCGGCATGAAAAATGAAGTGCACTGTAAAAAATTACCAATGTTTCTTATTTTACGAAAATATGCTATAACCACGAACGAAATTATAATATAACCTTCTGAGTTATCCGAAATTTCAAATAGCATGTTACATTGTCTTTTGAATCCCCAGAAACGAATACATTTTCAAAATTTAAAGAATAATTTATAAAAACAAATTATTTTTAGCTGCCCGAATTTTTCAGAAACGTTTCCGAAGGGTTTTTATAGTGTATTAATGAGTGTCCTCAGGCTGGAATACCTGTTTTTTGAATGTTATCCATTCTCAAGTACACGTTTTCAGCTTCATAAGTTAATCTATACTTGAAAGAGTAAAGAAATAATCTTAATTTTAATGTTATCGTTAACGCTGTTCATTTTGCATGTTTGTCTGTTAAACATATTTTTTGAGCATGGAAATGTTTACTTGAGAATGGATAGCATTCGAAAAACAGGTTTTCCAGGCTGAGGACACTCATGAATACATTATAAAATCCCTTCGGAAACGTTTCTGAAAAATTCGGGCAGCTAAAAATAATTTGTTTTTATAAATTATTCTTTAAATTTTGAAAATGTATTCGTTTCTGCGGATTCAAAAGACAACGTAACATGCTATTTGAAATTTCGGATAACTCAGAAGATTATATTATAATTTCGTTCGTGGTTATAGCATATTTTAATAAAATAAGAAACATTGGTCATTTTTTACAGTGTGCGTAGCATTTATAGTTTTTTTTTACAGGGACACTCAAAAGAATTCCGTTACATTAGGGTATATGGGGAAAAATCGTTTGTGGTGTATTAATAATATTACACTATTTCAAACCTCTTTGTATTGATATAGATCACTGAGATACACTACAAGAGGATTACTATAGAATACAGTGTGTATACCATTCTTTGCTGTTGACAGGGACACACAAAATAATTCGATTACAGTACTGTATACGAACAATACTTGTCGGAGGTGCGTTTTAAGTTGTGGTACGCGTTTTAAAATTTAACTTATTTTTTGACTATTATTGGATGTATATAAATTCTATATATCCTATACAGGGCTACAACAAAAGATCTCGAGAACATCTCTGTTTATGGGTGGAATTTGCTGTAGAGGAATTTTCAACTGTGCTATGAGTTGCCAAACTGAAATAAATTTTAGAATAATGTGTAGCCTATATACAAATCTATAGATCACATACAGAGCTGCGCAAAAGTCTACTGATGTTAATTGCTGAATTTGGAAGTCTTTAAATGTGTAATGCGTTTTCCACATTGTTTACTTAGATATAATATTTCACCTTATTAAACCGTTAAGTTTTTTAAAAGTATTCAGGACGTGTTGGAAAGTATTTCATTATCTATTCTCAACACAAGATTTTTACTTCTTTTTTCAAAAATTACAGTCGCTACTTCTCTATACAAATTACCTTCTTGTTCGAGAGGACCTTCCTAATAAAACACCTCCCGTGTTTCAAAGGAAACTCATTTCTCCACTCCAACGATTTGGATTTTTTTCTTTTGCTTCCCAACTTTCACCCACCCCAAGTGAAAAGCATCGATTTCTTCAGAAACAAAATTATGGAAGAAGGAAGTATTTCTAATTTCTGAGTTTTTCTTATACTTCTTACGGAAAAAGTGGAGAGGGGTGAATGAGTTTCTATATCTAGTTTCTTCTTTCTTCCTTAATCGAAAACTGCGGGTTTTACCAATAAATAATTATTACGAAGAATAGGATATAGATTTCAGGAACAGGAATTTAATTTAGTATTCATTTCTGGATGTGTAATTAAAAAATAAAAAAACTCAAGTTTTAGGAAAATGACACGGGCGTTTGCTATGAAATTTTCTTTCAACCCATGAAAGGATGAAGATTTTTAAAACATAGTTGAATCGTAGTTATGAATTCAGTTTGTCTGTCTGTGCATTAACTAACTACCGTCGGATTGCCATGAAATTGACATATGTTATTGAGGTTTACTACGGCATGTTCGGTATTGAAAATGAAGTGTGTAGCGTTTAGAGTTTATTGACAGGGACACTCAAAAGAATTCTTTTATATTAGGGTATAGGCTTAAAATCGTTTGAGGTGTATTTTAATAGTATTAAACTATTTCAAACATATTTAAATTCATATAATATATCACGGAGACGCACTACAAAGTGGGAATAGGGTATGCATCGAGTTTATCGTTCATTAACAGGGACACGCCAAAAAAATTGATTACAGTACTGCATTTGAGAAATAATTGAAAGAAAGCGCGTTTTAAATTTGACTCATTTTTTGTGTATTACTTGGCATGTATAAAATCTGTAGATAATATACAGGGCAGCAGCAAAGTTCTCGAGTACATTTCCGTTTATTGACGAAAATTCCAGAAGGGGGATGTTAAACTGAGCTACGCGTTTTCTAACTGAACTAAAATTTAGCGTTCTACGTAGTATATATACAAATCTATTGATCCTATACAGGGCTGCACAAAAGAATTCGGATGATTTTCTGATTATTGAAGGTAATTCCTGAAATTGGGTTTTCCAATGTTTTATGGGTTTTGAAAATTGTAGATGGTGCAGTTTGAAAGTATTCTGGACGTATTGGAAAGTATTTCATTATCTATGCTCGACGCATGTTTTTTGTTTCATTATTTGAGTTACAGTTGATACTTCTTTTTGCAATATTTACCTCCTTCTTGCTCGATATGACCTTCCTAATAAAACACCTCCCGTGTTTCAAAGGAAATTCATTTCTCCTCTCCAGTGATTTTGAATTTCTTCTCTTGTTTCCTAACTTCCCCATCCCTTAACTGAAAAACATCGATTTCTTTAGAAACAAAATTATGGAAGAAGGAAGAAAAAAAAGTGACACGTTGTTTCATTTCCCTATTTCTAATTTTCGAGTTTTTCTGATACTTCTTCCGGAAAAAGTGGAGAGGGGCGATTGGGTTTTATATCTAGTTTTTTTTTCTTCCTTAATCGAAAACTGCGGGTTTTATTAATAAATAATTTTATCGAAGAATAGGATATCGATTTCAGGAACAGAATGAATTTAGTTTGGTGTTCATTTCTGGATTTGTGATTAAAAAAATACGTAGAAAATGACATTCGCTTACAATAAATTCTTTTTTTCATCCCATGAAAAAGTGTTTCTGGTGATTTTTTTATGCTAATTTCATCGGAAATATTCAAAAAATTTTATCGACACAAATAACAAGTTTCTGGCAACCTAAAGCAGCCAAAATGACTTCATGTTACATGATTATTCCTGAGTAGGGTAGAAATAGAGGTTTGGCGCCATAATGTACTTGGAAATTGCTTGTTAATTTGAGTATTTAAAAGCCCATTACATAATGAATTTAAACTTAAACTGTGAAATAGTTTATTTATATTTACATAATTTTACCTGTTGCATAAGTCTTAAGTGTATTTTAAAAGTAACGACCTGATTAAGAAACCTGTCACTATACATTTCGATAATGAAGAAGTTGTCGTTTCCATACCAACAGTACTCTTCTCTCCGATACTAACACTATCGACAATGTACAGGATCGGACTTTAATTTTGAGTTTTAAATTTTGGTTTTAATTACCGTATAATACCGTTTAGTTAACTTTCATTAAATATACATATGACGAGATTTCGCGGGATTTCTTTCTTTTTTTTTTTCTTTTTGTAAATCAGTAACTGAAGATGCCTCAGGAACAAGAGATGAAAATATTTTAAAAACTTTTTAGAGTTTTTTTTTTTAAAGTTTCTGGACATGTGTTTTAAAATAAATTAATGTATGTTTTAATAGGTAGTAAAGATAATTACTATGTTAATAAATGACAGTATGGAGTATCGTAGCTAAAAAAACTAAAAGGAAGTGAGTTATATTTACTTGCTCAAAACTAGCCAGATAAATAATACAATTACTTCTTTTTATTCGTACAAAAATATGTAAGCTGTGCTTTCCTCGTTATAAGGTGTAATCCTTATTCGTGACGCAGCTAATTATGCTTGCTCTGAGAATATGCGCATTTATTTTCATTAAGTGGAGCGTGAATTCTTTGTAGAAACACAACACATGGTTACTTCTTAAGTACACACTTTATATCTGAAAAACTACACAAAAACTTGATTAAATACGTTACATTCTTATAATATAAAAGGTAAAGGTAATTTAGATCCATAAAAGGTTGTGCTTCGTCAAAGTTCCGGAGCGTATTGCTTCCAGAACGCAGTTTTTATTAATATTGGACGAGCGAATTGTTTATGTCGTTCTGACACGAAGTTTCAGCGTCAACTAACTAATAAAAGGGGCTCTTGAAAGTTCTCTCACGGAATTAGTCCGTCGAACATTTCACAAAGGGTTTATTGCTGATTAAACAGTTTTTTACTTTCTTTAAAATGCACATTGTAGCGATTATCTCTCTGTAGATCTGTAGTGCTGCTATCTTGTGGGGTTTTGAGGAAGTTCCATTTCTGGTAGTGGCGACACCTGTTGGCAGCCGATGAAACGAATGCATATATCACAAACGGGTCGCATATATCACAAACGGCGGAACAGATGAAAATCAATTTCTGAACTGTTTCCAACACCCCCCCCTTTTCATCTGAGCCCTGTGGTGGTGTAAGTTGAAGTTCCTTTCTCAAGTGCTCAAACTGAGGTTTGGGGATGGGCTTGGTAAGGATGTCAGCTACCATCCTTTTCGAAGGGCAATATTCCAGTGTGATCACCCCGCTTTCTTTTAAATGTCTCACGTTGTGGTACTTGATGTCCACGTGTTTCACACGGGATTGCTGTTTTTCATTTTCACTCAACTTTATACATGCGATATTGTCCTCGTATATTACGATTGGTAAAGTTTGATGCAATTCTAAGTCTTTTAGTAGGTTAAGAACCCACTGAATTTCTTGCGTGGCGTTGGATACAGAGATATACTCTGCCTCTGCAGTCGATAACGCTACACAGTTTTGTTTTCTTGATGTCCAGGACACGAGATTGTTCCCTAATTTTAACACATTCCCAGTTGTGGACTTCCGATCTTCTCTATCTCCTGCCCAATCTGAGTCACTATATGCAGTTAGTACGGGCGGCTTATTTTTGTTTACAGTTAGCCTCAAGTGCTTAGTGGTATGCAGGTATCTTATTACCTTTTCTACCGCCTCCCAATCTGCTTTTCTGGGATGTTCGTTCCTTCTTCCAAGGATGTTTACCGTGGCAGCTATGTCCGGTCTGGTTAACGTCGCTCTGTATAATAACGCTCCTACAGCCTGTCTGTATTGTTTGTTGTCACTTAGTGTTTCACTGTTTGGGTCTGCATTGAAATAGTCTGTGCGCATGGGCGTGTATGTGGGCTTTGATTTGGACAATTTAAATTTTTCGGTTATTTCCTCAATTTTATTCTCTTGGTCTAGCTCAAGGTTTCCGTTGTCTAGCCTTTTAATATTTATTCCGAGAAATTGCGATACCCGGCCGAGATTCTTAATTTCGTATTCCTTAGATAATTCCGCGTATATATTGCGCGTGTTTTCTTCGCTTGCGGCGACTAAAATATCGTCCACGTACACGATTATATAGGAAATATCCCCGTTTTCGTTTCTCTTATATAAGCACTGATCTGAATTGCACTCCTTAAAATTTAAATTTCTTAATGACTTGTTAATTCTTATGTACCAGGCCCTTGCGGCCTGTTTTAGCCCGTATATTGCTTTCTTTAGCTTGCACACCTTATCTTCCTCCCCTTTTACAACGTATCCCTCGGGTTGCTTCATTAGGTCTAAATCTCCATGTAAGAATGCCGTCTTTACATCTAGGTGTGTAATATTTAAATTTTTATACACGGCGGCGTTTAGGAAGCTTCTTATTGTGGTGTGCGCTACCACCGGTGCATACGTTTCATCGTAATCGCTTCCGTATTTTTGCGAGTAGCCCTTCGCGACAAGTCGTGCCTTATATCTCTCTACCTCTCCGCGTGCGTTATATTTTGTTTTAAATGTCCACTTACACCCTATTGTACGTTTTCCTGGTGTTGGTTTCACCAATTCCCAAGTGTTATTCTTCTTTAACGACGTAATTTCTTCATTTGCGGCCTCTATCCATTTGTTTTTTATTTCAGGATCCCTGATATTATTTATGTCTTCCCAATTTTTCGGATCTTGTATTTTACAGATATTCGCGCTTATCCCATAGCGGTCAGGGGGGACACCTCTGTTACTTCTTAGTGACCTTCGCGGTTCAGCGGTACTTTGCTGTGGGGTGTCGTTTTGATTTTGTTCATCATTATTTAGTTCAATCTCCACGGTTTCAGTAGGTGTCTTTGAATCATTTATGTTTTTATCAATTTCGCTTGCTCCGTTCTCAAGGAATTTTACGGTTCGCGATATTATCACGTTGTTTCCCTCTGTGTATATTCTATACCCTTTACTACGATTATCGTAACCCAATAGAATGCCTTCAACGGCCTTTTTGTCAAATTTGGATCTCTTCGATTCTGCGACATAGGCGTATGCCTTACATCCGAAAGTCCGTACGTTCGATAAATCGGGTTTTCTATTATTCCACAGCTCATAAGGCGACTTATTGTTTTCGTTTGCTTTGGTAGGCAAGCGATTTATCAGGTATGTTGCTGTAAGTACAGCTTCGCCCCAAAATTGGTTCGGTAAGTTCGCGTCAGATAACATAGTGCGCGCCATCTCAACTATAGTCCTATTTTTGCGTTCGGCAACACCATTCTGCTGGCTGCAGTACGGGACGCTCAACTGGTGTTCTATACCGTTTTCTGATAGGTAACTCTCAAAACTATCTCCTAGATACTCCTTTGCGTTATCGGATCTGATTGCTTTTATAATTTTTCCGAATTTATTCTTCGTTAGGGCTAAGAATTCTTTGAGTTTCGTTATTGCCTCTGATTTATGCGAAATCAAATAAATCATTGTAAACCGACTGTAGTCATCAGTGAAAGTTATAAAGTACTTCTTTCCACTGAGTGTTTGTGTATGCATTTTTCCGCAGATATCTGTATGTACCAGATCTAATGTTTCCTTTGATCTATTAGAAGCGGTTTTGGGGTAGGGTGCAATCGACAGCTTTCCCTCGACGCATTTTGTACAAACAGTTTCATGTTTACAATTGTGTATTTCTATGCCCTCAGCTAGTTTGTGTTTCGAGAGATGTTTTAACGCTTCAAAATTTTTGTGTCCCAGCCTTCTGTGCCAAATGGATATGCAGTTTTTATCGCTGCAAGATGTTTGAGTTTGCGTGTTATATCCGTAATCGTCTTTGGGTTGTAATTCATATAAATTGTCATTTAACCTAGCTGTAAAAATTGTGTGGTTATCCTTCACGAACGAGCATTTCTGTTTTTCAAATATTACTTTGATGTCATTTTCGGTGGCCCTTTTTACCGACAGCAGATTGTTCTGCAATTTGGGACGGTATAGTGCGCTTTTAAGTGTAATGGAATTTTGTGAATCTATTTTAATGTTCACGTCTCCCAGACCTTGTGAGCATAGCCGCTTTCCGTTCGCTATTGTAATATCCCCGAAGTTTCCTGGCGTAAAATTTTCAAAATTGTGCTTTGACATTACGACATGCCTAGTACATCCAGAGTCAATTATATATTTTTCTTCATTTGGTGTTTGCGCCCTGTTTACAGAGATGGGTTCGATTTTATCTTCTGATGTTTTGTCGTCGCCGGGGGGAACCGAGCTATCTAAATCTTGATCACTATCAATTTTGTTATTGAAGCAATAGTTGGATGTTTCCTTGGGATTGTTCTGGGCATTTTTGTGGCCAATTGTGTTGTTTCTATAGTTACTGGAGTTATTAATTGTTTTATTTTTAGTCCAGTCAGGTCTTGCGTTATTGCAGTGTTGGTTTTTATTTTTCAAATGGTAGCATTCTGATGTTGTGTGGTTTTGCCGTTTGCAGAATCCGCAATATTTTCTGTTTTTGTTCTGTCTGTTGGATACTCTATACGCGGTTTCGCGTGCATTTGTGTTGGATTGTTTATTTTCAGCCCGGTGCTTGAATTCATCTAGTAGTTTTGTCTTAACAAACTCTAAAGTGAGATCGCTTTCATCCCTAGCTTCGAGGCCTATGATGAGAGGATCATATGATCTAGGGAGACTGCACAATAAAAGTGCTACGATATGAGTCTCCGGAATTTCTTCGCCAATGGCGTACAATTTATCCTTTATTGTTAGAATTTCGTTGATGTGGCGGTTCATGTCTCCTCCGTCGCTTAATTTTTGTGAGTATAATTTTCGGAGGAGAAACAATTTAGACGATAAGGTGGATCTTTGATGCACCTTCTTCAACGTGTCCCAGATTTCTTTGGCGGTTTTTAAGTGCTTTATATGACAGATTTGGCTGTCATCTATCGAAAGATTTATTGTTGCCCTAGTTTTCCCATCGTTTTTCTTCCATGCATCGTCGGGAGTTGCAGGTGGGTTTTGGGTAACATATTTAAATAAATCTTCCCTAATTAACAGCATTTCTAGTTTGAAGGCCCATAGTTCGTAATTACTGTCATTCAGCTTTTCGACAAGCGATATATCCTTCGCGGACGAAGTAGCCATAATTAAATGTTGAATGCTACGTTATATAAATGTGTATATATATTTTTCAGTTATTTATATTTATCATTAGTCTATACATATATATCACAACATAGTGACCTATATAATACTTCAATATTCATTTAGGTTAATTATCTACCGTTTTGTTCATCATATATTCTATTCAATGTTTATTATTTACTTTTGCATTATTAATAATCAATTGCAATAATTATATGTTATATGCGCCAAGAAAAAAAACAATATCAATAATATATCTCAGAAAATAATACCAGTATATGTAATAAATAAATTTCACTTATAATACAATACTTATATCATTACCATTTTTTTTTTCTGGTCTAGTTTTTTTTTTTTTTTTTTTTTTCTCCTCTTACTGAGTCTCATTAATCTAAAAGGAAGTGAGTTATATTTACTTGCTCAAAACTAGCCAGATAAATAATACAATTACTTCTTTTTATTCGTACAAAAATATGTAAGCTGTGCTTTCCTCGTTATAAGGTGTAATCCTTATTCGTGACGCAGCTAATTATGCTTGCTCTGAGAATATGCGCATTTATTTTCATTAAGTGGAGCGTGAATTCTTTGTAGAAACACAACACATGGTTACTTCTTAAGTACACACTTTATATCTGAAAAACTACACAAAAACTTGATTAAATACGTTACATTCTTATAATATAAAAGGTAAAGGTAATTTAGATCCATAAAAGGTTGTGCTTCGTCAAAGTTCCGGAGCGTATTGCTTCCAGAACGCAGTTTTTATTAATATTGGACGAGCGAATTGTTTATGTCGTTCTGACACGAAGTTTCAGCGTCAACTAACTAATAAAAGGGGCTCTTGAAAGTTCTCTCACGGAATTAGTCCGTCGAACATTTCACAAAGGGTTTATTGCTGATTAAACAGTTTTTTACTTTCTTTAAAATGCACATTGTAGCGATTATCTCTCTGTAGATCTGTAGTGCTGCTATCTTGTGGGGTTTTGAGGAAGTTCCATTTCTGGTAGTGGCGACACCTGTTGGCAGCCGATGAAACGAATGCATATATCACAAACGGGTCGCATATATCACAAACGGCGGAACAGATGAAAATCAATTTCTGAACTGTTTCCAACAAAAACAATTAAAAAAACCTATATTAAGGTTTGTGGATCCTGTTTCAATAAAGCAAAATCATTTAGTTATTTCTTGAGTTATTTCATTCTTGAGTCATTGAGTTATTTCTTTCATTAAAATACAATTGTGTCCTTAAATTCTTAATTTTTATTTATTTATTTATTTTGATATTCCAATGGCAACGTTCTCTCGTTTATTGGGCGTTACAGTTGGGTGATATTTTTCTGTTATGAAAACTGGTCGACGGGATAATAGAGAAGTACCTAATATTTTAACATCAGAATTTTAATTGAAATATTTTAACTAATTTATTTAATCTATTTCTGTGTACTATATAGAAATAAACTTATTTTTAGAAAACATTTCTGGTTCGATTCAACATTTATTCACTGGGGACTGCTTCTAGTTGCTCTAATGTTAAAATCTGCAATTGTTAAAAAAACTGTAGAACTACAGCTCTGGATGACTAAAAAAAAAGGTTTAAGAGCCGAATTGATATTACTATGACTCAGGCGAGATAGTTTTTAATTACGTGTTATAGATCGCCGAGCCCTGTACTAGAGGATATATACACTGTAAAAAAAAAAAAAAAAAAAAAAAAAAAAAAAATCCGTTAAATTTACGGTAAAAATCGCAGCAAAATTCGACGTAAATTTTATCGCATATTTTCCGTCATTTCAACGGTTATAATTGCAGTAAATTTCGCAGCCATTTTTCCGTACAAATTACCACAAAAAGTGCTGTAATTTTAACAGTCATATTTCCGTGTGATATATATAAGAATTCAAAATTAATTAATAGAAATTTGTTTAATGTGGCAAAAGTGAGACATCAAATATTCATTATAATACTATGTGTAAATACACATTTTGAAAGAGAATATATTTGTACTACTAAAAATAGAAACACTTCAATTCTGAAAGGCGAGAAGAATTTAGATAATCCTCTTTAATAAAAAGCTATGCGTTGCTGACGACTGGGATTTTTGATAATCGTTGCCACAGATTAATCTCGGAAAATTTGAAGTTGCTCAAAAAAATTAATAGCTCGAAAAGTATTGGTCAGAACATTGTTAGACAAACTGCGTTAGAAAGGTAAAAAATTGTATTTTTCTTGATATAAATTTCAAATCTAATAATTATGCCATTTTTCAAATATTGAATTTCAAAAATTACCCAATTTCACAATGGAGTACCATAGCGAAATCTTCACCGCGTAAAAACATAATGATAACGGCCATGTGTTCTGACTTATGCTGGCTATGGCACGAGTCACAAATTATAGTAGCCTTACTTAGAATTGTGTTAAAATATAAAAGTGAGTTGTGATGCCACGAGTGCATGGTTTTTATTTAATCTCTATAATAAAACCGTAAGCCATGTGACTGTCATCAACAATTCCGGAATGCCCGCTTCACTTTTTCATATTCCAGGCGGCCATTTTTATTCCAAATTATTTTTTCGAATAAAACTTAATAAATGTTACATTTTTAGAAAGATCGTTCAAAAAAAATTAATATTTGAGAGATGACTTACGTTCAATTATGTATATATTCTTCAATAACTTCAGTTGAAATTAGCCTCGCAGTTCAAATTCTCTATCCATGAAAGTAAACCCAAAAAAAAAAAAAAAAAAAAAAAAAAAAAGATTCAATCGTCGTGAAGGTTTAAAATATTAAACCATTAAACCATGGAGATAATCGTTCGTAAAGTAAGTTTTCCATGAAAAATTTTTTGGAGCGCTGCCTGGTGTCAAAAAAATAATTCGTACCAGTGACACAATCAAAGTTTACCATAATTATGTGCTATACAACTCAGCTTCATTCTTTATCTTTTCTTGATGTAAGCTGAATGTAAACAAATACAACTCCTGTAATGATATTTAATGAATCAAATTTCGAAACAAATTGTCAGTTAATTTGGTATTTATGTATTATACGTGCAAGGAAGAGAGACCACTGAAAATGATTGTTTTAATCACCAATCATATTTACCATTATTAATGACCAATCGTTTCAAAACAGTAATTTAATATACATTTACAAAATACATATCATTAAGTACTTTTGTGTTATTTGGGCGCAAATCTCGCCAATAGCATATTTAAAATCGCCAATACCAGCTTTTATTTTTCGCGTGTGAAAATTAGAAACGATACTTTGATTTTGAAATCAAATGTTCTGGTGGAACAGCTGTCGTAGACGCACCGGGGCACTATATTAACTATAGAGTTGCAATATAGAGAGAAAAAACGGGTTGCTGTAATTAGAATTATAGGCGGTAATGTTGTCGTGGCGTATTTACAAGTTACAGATCTTAATAGTCAGTAGACATTAAGCAGAAATGCCAAAGTAAGGGAATTATGCAGTTATATGAGAACTCCTGAACTATATCAAAATAGGAGAGCAGAGAAAAACAGAGTCGAACAGAGACCGGCATCTAGAAGGAAGTTCGTGAATTTTAATCAGATTCTACGCCACGGGTCAAAAGTGCTGACAGCAAATATGGTTTAAAAGGAATGTGATTATCAAAACTGGCTTCCAAAAGTTCAATGTTTCACCAAACCATACTCGAAAATTACGTGTTATAATATGCACCCCGATTATGTCACATTATATTCAAGACGTTTTAAATGAGAATAATGATAGATTTTCTAATCTCCCGTAATCAAGTCTACAGCCAAAGTTAGCGAGAAACAAACAAACAAACAAAAGAATATTGGCAACAATATGGTTCAGTGTAAATGTGGATATCATTAAAGACTTTCACAAAATAGACTTCAATGCACCAAATAGTATTAACTAAAATACGCCATTTGGCAATGGATTCAATTACGGAAAACTACTTAAGATGTTTAAGAATCTCCTCATTAGCAAACATATTGCGACTGATAAGCAAACGGATATGAAGCATAAATGCTTAAGTTGGTTAAGCGGTTTTTGTCAAGAAAGATGAAATACATAACAACAAAAAATATGCGAAATGCTACCATGATCGCAACAGTTTTTGATTTGTCTATTAAAATCTTCCGGTTTGGCGAAGGATTACGGAAAAAAATAAATTATGAATAAAAGTAACGTGTTACAGTGCTTAACATACATTTAAGGGAGGCCAAACTGGTCGCCAGTGGCGGCTAGTTTTAATATAATCATCTTAGAAACAAGGTTTTGGAAATTGTTTTCGAATGGGACTAATAAATTGGTCAACACTGTATATTATTTTGAGTTTAAAAGAGGAAAGGTGGGGGAGCGCTTTATATTATTTGGGTTTCCTCAGGAACTTTTGGTCAGAACTGAAAGTAAATATATCAAAACGTCAGAAATTAAATCAACATTAAATCGCCAATAACTATAACGACTGTCCTTCAGTTCGCTTAGATAGATTTTCATTTAAAAATATAAAATCATTCAACATTGATTTTAGGTATTTTTAAGGTTATTATCACGGGCCCGGGCAACGCTGGGCAAGTCAGCTAGTATATATATATATATATATTAGATAATTGGACTAGAATTACCAACTTACCTTAGAAATACATTTATCTAATACAAATATAAAAAACTATTTGTAATTAAACACTGATATATAAGCAATGCAGGTTCGTAAGCGTAAGTTAACACACCATTTTGTTCGCTTTCGCAGTTGCGCGGGAAAAAGCTCGTACGCAGAAGTAGCAGTTCTTTGCGCAGATCATGCTAGTAAAATGTCTTTGTGTGCCGCAGACGCCGGTCAGTAAAATGAACGATGTGATCCGATTGGTTGTTCGCATGAAAGGATGTTAAAATCGGAAACACTTGTTAAATGTACTGTTATCTTTGCGGAACTTTTACATACCGAAATATTACGTTGCGATCTACTGCAATAAATGCAGTGAATTTGACAATAATTTTTTACAGTATAGGATCAATGTAAAACGTCCATAGGATCTTATTGTTTTTCTGTTGCTAATAAAGACGGAATTAGAAAAGAAGATATAAAGAATAAAATGTGTAAAATGTCGCTCACTGTGTATCTTGAGCGTGACCACCTTGCTGATTCCCGCTCCGATGCCGTTGCTGGCTTGACACAGGTAGTGACCAGCGTCCACTTCGCTGACCTCTTGGAGGGACAGTGATCCGTTCTCGAACACTTGGCGGCGATAGCTGGACATCACTTCCCTGAAATCCGTTGCTTGGGAACCTGGAAATAAAGTGGAAAAAACATAATGACTGCGTTTTAAAAACAAGACGTTGGGAAAAAAATAGTGACTGCTACAAATTGAGATACAGATGTCGCAGACGCACCAGGATTTCTTTTGGCGCCAAAATGGCGATTGTTTGCCTGCTGTGGCAACCCGGCGATTTTGGTCGGTATACGAGATAGTACATATTAATCAAAGCCTTCTGGTAACAGGAGAGTGAATTCTATTCTTGGCAATGTGTATGTTTTATAATAAATAAATAATTGCGTGCATTTGATAATAAATTAATTTGTGTGTGTTTTATAAAAAAGTAAATATGTGTATTTTATAATAGAAATGTGTGCGTTTTATGATAAAATAAATCTGTCTGTTTCATAATAAAAATTATGTGTGTTTCATGAAAAAAATTAATGTGTGTGTTTTATAATAAAAATTGTTTGTGTTTTATTATAAAAATTGTGTGTGTTTTAAATAAAATAATTTGTGTGTTTATAATAAAAATTGTGTGTTTTATAATAAAAATTGTGTGTGTTTTATTATAAAAATTGTGTGTGTTTTAAATAAAATAATTTGTGTGTTTATAATAAAAATTGTGTGTTTTATAAAAAAAATTATGTGTTTGATAACCTAATTGTGTAAAGTAATCGGCAAAAAGTTAGTTAAATTTAAAAATGCGTATAAGCTGTAATTTCCCAAATGGGCTAAAAATGTTCGGGCCAGGATGCGAACCAGGGAGCTCTTGTTTGAAGCGACCAATGCTCTATCAACTGAGCCATCCCGTTCGAATGACTCGTACATTTGGGAAATTCAACTTATAGGATTTCTTTACCAATTTCAATAATTGTGTTAAAATTAATGTAGTAATGTAAAAAAAAACCCGTGCCGCAACTGAAAACGACGTCAGGCAATTATTGTTCACAGACAGTACTGTAACCGAATTCTTTTGCGTGTCCCTGTCAATGAACGACGTATTCCGTATTCTATATTCTCCGTATACTATATAATATTTCGTAGTGCACCTCAGTGATATACCGGGTGGTTATAATATAAGTATCTCTATTTGGAGATGTCTGTAGCTTAAAGAAATAACCCAAATGAAACCAAAATCGGTACACTTACTATTCGAGAAGGGGGAAGAAGAATGGATCAATTAAAAAATAATTGCAATAATCACCGACAGAGGGCGCTTTTGAGTGTGACATGTAATGTGTAATAGTGTGTACCGGGGAGGTGTCGCAAACTTTACTGACTTTACCGCATATCACATCACTCCTGATGCGTTACATTCCGCTGTTGTGCACCTCCTGGATTGTGTCCTCCATCACAGTGGCCATGTGGAACCTGAACATGCTCGGCAGCCTAACCACATTCTCTATGACATTTTCCAATAAATTAGGCCTTCATTCTATGTTCTTGTATTACACATTACATTTCACACTCTGTAATTGTTACATTCTTCTTTCCCCTTCTGGAATAGTAAATGTACCGATTTTGGTTTCATTCGAGTTATTCCATCTCCAAATAGAGATACTTATATTATAACCACCCTGTATATGAATTTCAATATGTTTGGAATAGTGTAACGTCATTAAAATACACCGCAAACAATCCCCCCTATAAGCCGTAATGTAATAGAATTCTTTTGAGTAAATGAACTATAAATGCTACACACTTCATTTTCAATACTGCCACAATACAATTTACAAATAAATATAATTTATATATAATAAATATATATCGATATAAAAAATATATTTATTATATATATAATATATATAATAAATATAATAATACAAATACAATTTACAATAGATCATGCCAGAGTGTATAGACGCCAGTTAGAGCACAGACAGACAGAGCGATTTCATAAATACTTTTCAACTATGTCGGAAAGCGTTAAAAAACAATAACTCTCCTTGAAGTGACAAAAACCACCTGCGAAAGTGAAAAGCGTTTTCCAATACGCAACGGAAACCAGACCTTTCGGAAAGTAAACAAACTAAAAAATGTTTCTGTTGTCACAGCAACGTGAAAGAACCCATTTTTCTATGTATTTAGCATAGAAATGGGAAAAGCCAGCACGCGTCGATGTGTGGGAGAGGATAAAAAGATGTTTTTGACAAAAATCGAAAGGAGGAAAAGTACAACGCGGGGAGAAATGTCGTTATTTTGAAAACTTAGGGATGAGCATTTTGACTCTTATTCTATATATGATTTGTGTTGGTTATTAGTTTTTTTACGCATTTCCAAAATGCACGGCAATGAATGACGTATCATTCGAAAGGTTTTTGAAACAACTTCTGACATGGTACACTCCCATTTCGTTAAAACACGTTTTTGATTAAAAATTGCAGTTCATTAAAATATTAAATCAGCATTGTTTTCTTAAATGAAATGAAAGATTTTTCGCAAATCAGTGTTGCCACAAAAATAAAATATCGCATTATATCGTGCTCAACAATATTAAATAAAAAAATAAAATAAATAAATAATACAAAAAGACAAAGCGTAACTTCTCCGCACAAGTTTCTTTTATATTTATGATAAAACAAGAAACTTGAAATTGAAATATTTAGAAGAAAAATTACCCTCGATTGATCGAAGTAGTGGTATTTCACGAGTACCCTAAAAAGTTACGCTTTGTTATATCAGATTAAACTGTATATTACATGTATTTAATTTATTTTTCTTTGTCCCATGTTTCTTGACGTCATCCTTCTAATGTAGTCAAAATACGATTGCTATTTTTTTTTCCCTCTTGTGTGTGCCTTTTGCTATCTTCGATCCGTTTTTATTGTAACTATGATGGAATAAATGAGATAATATTCTGGCTCGAATGATGTTGTTTTCGTATATAATTGTCCTTTAAAAGTTTAAAACTGCATTTAAAAAATATTACACTGCTCTGCGAAATACTCGCACGGTTCCACTGGTTAAGGCTTATTCTTAAACTGCTATTTACCTCCTCTCAACAACGCTCCATCTTCTTAACAATCACGGATTGCAGATACATTTGTGAATTCGGGCAGTTAGTGTGAATGGAATGCCTAAGAATCGTGTAGCGTTTTCCATTTTGCGATTAATGTATGACATATTTACTCTAAAAAACTAGTCGTTGGCGGCCGCCGTAATACTTGCCCATCATGGATAGGCATACTATAAAATATGAAAGTAAAACATGCGTAAACTACTTAGAAAATGCATTGCCATTCGAATACAATCGTGGCTTGATGACGTCCTAAACTTTAAAGGCTCTATGACTGAATGGCGTAAAAGAAACATCCTTATAACTCCAAAAATGATAATCCTATTCACTAACGGTTTATTGCGTCGGATGAAGCGTCTCATTTCCAATTAAAATATACAGGGTGTCCCAAAAGTCTCCGTACAGCTTAAAAAATTTATTACAAAAAAAATAATAGGCCTACAGCAAAAATAATTACAACAGTACATAGAGTAACTTAAAAAGTTTTTTCTACTACCTTAGTATACTTGTACATGAGATCCTTTCGTTGCACGAAGAATATCAAGTCGATATTCCAATTCCATCCACGTGCGTTTCAGCATGCTAACATCAACAGTAGTTACAACTGTTTGATGAAATCTGAACAAAAGTTAATAGTCTCATGGAATTGATACAAAAGATCCAAACAGCAGTTAGCTACTGTTGATGTTAGCATGAAAAACGTTCGTGGATTGAATTGGAATATCGTCTTGATATTCTTCGTGCTACGAAAGGATCTCATGTTGAAGTTACTAAAGCAGTAGAAAAAAACTTTTTAAGTGACTCTAAGCACTGTTGTAATTATTTTTGCTGTAGGCCTATTATTTTTTTGTAATAAATTTTTGAAGTTGTACGGAGACTTTTGAGACACCCTGTATATTTGAATTGAAATTGGGATGAAATACAGGGTCATGAAAAATCGAAGCGTGTGGAAAATACGATGATAAATATATCGGCAACTCATGATCCGACCGACTTCATTCTTGATGCAAAATTTTAATTTGACAAAGCATACATTTTAGGCTACACGTGAGATACCACTGCTTCGGTCTCTTTTCCTATAAAAATTTGAATGTGAATGTTGATTTTTAATCATAATTATAAAATAAGTCCGTGTGGAGACATCCCACTTTATCTTTTTTGTACTGTTTATTTTTTTATAATCATTGTTGAGCACGATATAGGGCGGAATTTTATTTTTGTGGCAACACTGATTTGAGAAAAATCTTTCACTTCATTTCTTAAAACAATGCTGATTTAATTTTTAATGAACTGCAATTTTTAATTAAAGAAAATGTTTTAACGAAATGGGAGTGTATTCTGTCAGAAGCCTGTTGAAAAACATTTCGAATGATAGGTACCTCATTATTGTTGTGCGCTTCGTATATCTTCACAATTTATACCCAAACTATGAGTTGAAGCTATGTACAAAAAAAAAAAATCTGTATTTCTTTTAATATAACACAAATATGTGTGTTCAGGAGCAATTTACACATTACACTGTGTATATCAGAGTTATCTGATAACTTTTTACACAATTCAGAAGCATAAAGTGTTATCATCAAAATACAATAAGTACAATGTGTATAATTTCCTAATAAGAGAAGCTATAGAAATCAATACATCAAAAGTAGAAGTTTGTAATGATATGGCGCATGCAATAATAGATTGCCACTGGAAAAAGATGTTAGAAGAAAAAGGGGAGAGAAATAAGATTAGAGGGAATTCGTCAATCCCCAGTCAAATAAATATTAGAAACGGGAAGGATACCTGAAATGACAACTGATAATGCTCCGACAGGGGCAAAAACGTTTTTGTAATGGTGACAGTTTTTTTAAAAAACTTTTTAACATTGATTATGGACTGTTTTTATAGAACTTTTGCTATGTGTTGAGTAATATCTGTTTGTAAAATTAGTAATGTGAAGAATAAAGGACTACACTCTAAAAAAAAAATCCTTGAAAATACAAGAGATTTTCCGTTAACTTTTACGGAGAAGTTTCATTTTTCCAAAACAACAGTACAATTTCCGTAAATGACATTAGTTCCGTAAAGAAGATTTCAAATCCGTAAATATGCAGACAGTTTTCCGTAAATCTAATGGATTTTTCCGTGTTTCTTACAAAACTGTTCAATGTCCGTATTTCTTTCAAAACAACGCCATTTCCGTAAATGACGTTCAGAGGTTTGCGTACAGAAATTGCCTTGTTTGAAATGCGAATTAAGATTGTTGTATTTACTAGAGTTCTTCTAGGATCCAGGTCTGAACCAGTCCTACCCGTGGGCCTATTTTTTTATCATTAGACTCGGGCCAATCCTGGAACTCATTCTAACCGGGGTTGTGTCTGGGTGGTAATTTTTTGTGAAAACAATAGTGATATTTTTATTTTTTAGTGAAATCTTTAGAAATTTATTTTATTTTCATAAATTACAGAAAAATATTTTTTTTAATCTACTTTTTTTTTCTATATAGTGCTTTAAATTGTGAATTTTTTCACAGACGTTTTAAAATTTTATTTTAACTTTATTAACGTGAGGCAATATTAGGTTATTAAAGGTTTCATAAAATATTATCTTTGCAAATTATCGACATGTATATTGTATTGAACAAAACGGATTTGTCTTATAAATTTGTGAATTAAACTAAAATTTATTATTTTATAAATTATAATTTTTTACAAAGTTTATATTTTTTTCTTTAAATTTATAAAAGTAATTAATAATTTTTTCTTTACTTTCATAAAAATGAAGTTTATGATTTTATAAAGTTTATAATTTATTTCGTTAGTTTATAATTTTATAAATTAAACTAAATTAATAAGTCCAAATTTAAACTTACCTATTCCAAGGTCATTAATTTCAAAATTTTCTCTAAAAATCTATTTTTTTATTTTAATATTTTTAAGGTTTCATAAAATAATATCTTTGCAAATTATCGGTATGTGGGTATTAAACTAAACTGATTTGTGTTATATTCTTGTGAATTAAACTAAAATTTATCATTTTATAAATTATAATTTTATAAAATTCATAATTTTCTCTTTAAATTTATAAAAAATAATTAATAACTTTTTGTTTACTTTATAAAATTATAAGCTTCATTTTTATAAAAGTTTATAATTTATTTTGTTAGTTTATAATTTTTATAAATTAAACTAAATTAATTTAAACTAAATTATTAAGTCCAAATTTAAACTTACCTATCCTAAAGTTATTAATTTAAAAAATTTCTCTAAAAACCTATTTTTTCGTTTTATAGTTTAAAAATTATTCATTTTAATAGAACCATACACAAAAGCTCGCATCAAAGCTTAAATATAATAATTTAATTTATTATAAATTTGTTTATTCACATAAGTTTTTAAACTAAGGGATAAAGAAAATTTACTTTAATAGCGTGTAATAAATACGTCTGCTTAAGAAAATTATCGTTTTTACTGGAATTGATAAATAAATCAACACACAAATTATTTTAAAAATTATATGTACTATTGCAAAAAGAAACAATCATTACTGTTAATACAATATTTTACGCATATAATACATAAAAAATTTAAATTTATATGTTATAAAGCATCAAATAATAAAGCAAAATATAGAACAATTTTGAAAAGAAAATATTAAAAACATTGGATCTCTGAAAATATCCATCTAACTATGAGAACTTCAAGTTATTGCATCAATAAAAGCATCTCAAATAAGTAACAACATTTGAGAAAGTGATGTGTCCAACCGTTGTGTAGTGGTTTCGCGCGCTCGTTTAGTAAACGGAAGGTCTTGGGTTCGATACTCATCGTGGGAAGTGGTTGTTGTTTATTAAAAACTCGCTCAGAAATGAACGGAAAAAGAAGCGTATCTATATCCCTTATAAAATGTTCTCTTGAGAGATAAGTTTTTTTTTCTTTTTTTTTTTTTTTTTTTTTTTTTTTTTTATGGGGGGGGGGGGGGGGTCGCATAAAATTTATTTTAACGACATAAAAATTTCTAAAAAATACGGAAGATATCTGTTATAAAACAGAAAGTTAAAAACGGATATTTCAGAAATCACGGAAAATTTCCTGGAATTTACGGAATTTTTTTTCCGTTAAAATATGGAAATAGTGCTGGCGTCTCGATTGCCGGTACAATTTCCGTTATTTTCAGCAAATTTTTTTTTACAGTGTATGGTATTTTGAAACTGACATATACCAGGCATGTAAGATCATTTTAAGTTCATTGTTGGGGCTCTTGTGACGTCAAAGCGTTCCGGATGCACATATGTTTTGCGCTTTGCATTAATTACATTTCTCATTTATTAGTGTCACAACCTTCGGCACAATAACAGGATTCAACGTTTATGAATAAAACAGGATTTTTAGAATCCACTGATTACCGAATTCAGTGCCAGCCCCACCAGTGGCTGAGAGGTTGTGCTCTCGAAGCTGGTAGACGGGAGGTGCTGGGTTCGATCCCAATCGCGCCCGTCGGCCTAATCGTTCGGAGTTTTCGTGGTTTTCTTCGAGCCGTGGATTTATCCATGCGTAAATACGGATTAGGTTCCCTTAGAAAGACCCCCACGAAGGGCACTCCCCCCGGGCCTATATCCCTAGTGTAGATAATTGGCCGTCAATACTCAACCCAACCCAACCCGAATTCACTGCCACTCACATACTTTAGACTTGTGAAATGTTTCCCCGTTACAAAGCCGCCTCTTTCGGAGACGCTCTTCAAAAACAAACAAAAGTACTTCTCATCCCTCGTTACCATAGAAACGCGATGGCAAATGGCTTCATTTCTCTTCTCTCTGCGTTGAGCCTATATAAATGTAGTGTGGAGAACTATTAGGGAAGAAACGTCGTACCTATGACACGCGTGCAATTATTGGCACGCTATAGAATATACAATAAAATGAATAATATAATTAATAGAATATCAGGCACGGCGTTAATAGAGATTCTAAAACAAAATAGAATGAAATTAAACAAAAACACACGAATTGACACAAACCGGGCTCCCGTCCCTAAAATTGGGTTCTCCCGTCCCTAAAATTGAAAGAAGTGGAAAACAACTAATTGAATTTCAATCAGTTTCAATATGGGCTAAATAATGTATCAGATTAACAGAAGATTTGGAGAATTATCAAAGGCAAGAATATTAGGCAGTTCAAGTAAAAAACACGATATTTCTAGGAAATTCCTTCCGATTCTAAAAGCCAGTTTTTTTCGGCAAATGACGCCAAAATTCGTCGAAAAAGTCGCAAAATGGGCGACATTCTTTCATTGGATGCCAAACATGTGTTTTGACATTGGTATGCTTAAAAGTCGATTTCCCGTACGAAATCTAGTCAATGTCGCTAACATTTCGCCAAATATCGGCTATACGTTGCCAACTTTGACTTCGTTCATTGCCAACTGCTCAACAACTTAATAACTCGTTCAATCTTCATTTCCATTGAAATGCATTGATTGACCCCAAACTGAAATGACCCACTAATCGAATTTTCCCAAACATGTGACCTAGCCCAATGGTTTTCTTGTATCCCAAAACGGTAGGATACAAAAATTATTCAAAATCGTTAGAACCATTTTTTTAGATAAAATTAGCTTGTTCCGTAGTGACCCCAAAATGACCCACTAATTAAATTTTCTCGATCATGTGACCTAGCCCAGTGATATTATAGTACTCTAAACTAAAGGACGTAAAATTTATTCGTTTCAAAATTTATTCGTTTTTAGATAAGATAAAAATAGCTTGACCCGTAGTGACCCCAAACTGCCTTACTAATCGCATTGTCTCGAACACGTGACCTAACCCAATCGTCTTCCCGTACTCCAACACGGTAGGATACAAAATCAAGTAAAATCGTTAGAGCAGTTCGTTAGATAAAATTAGCTTAACTCGTAGTGACCTCAAAATGACACACTAATCGAATTTTCTCGAGCATGTGACCTAATCCAATGGTCTTTTCGTAACCCAAACCGTTAGGATACAAAATTTAGTCAAAATCATTAGAGTCGTTTTTTAGATAAAATTTAAATATATATATACACACACATAGACACAAGATTTGCTCATATTATAATATATAACGAGCAGGGAAGACCGAGCTATGCTCGGTCAAAATTAGATTTGAGTTCAAATATCATGACACATGACCAAAATGTCCCACTCATCCAATTTTCTCGAACATGTGACCAAGCCCAATTGTCTTCTCGTGCCCGAAACCCGTAGGATATAAAATTTAGTCAAAATAGTTCGAGCCGTTTTTAAAATAAAATTAGCTTTACCCGCAGTGACCCAAAAATGACCAAGTAATCGAATTTTTTTGAGCATGTGACCTAGTTCAATGATTCTCTTGTGCCCCAAAACCGTAGAATACAAAATTTAGTTCAAATCGTCTGAGCCATTTTAACCCTTTCGGGACCGGCGGCTTTTGCACAAATTTTATTCAGTTGGCAGCACTTTTTTTAAAAAAGCTACCTTTACTCAAGCTATCACAAAAACGCTCGAATTAGAGAAAGCAAATATTACTTTTATTTTTTACTGGTGCCTAAAATAAATTGTGTATGCTCCTTTTTAGGGTGCATATATGCACCCATGGTCCCGAATGGGTTAAATATAAAAATAGCTTGACCCATAATGACCCATGACCCATGACCAAATGTCCCACTAATCGAAATTTTTCGACATTAGTCTTCTCGTTCTCTAAAACCTTAAGATACTCAATTTTGTTCAAATTGTCTGAACCGTTTTTAAGATAAAAATAGCTTGACCCATAATGACCCATGGCCAAAATGACCCACTAATTGAATTTTCTCGAACATGTGACCTAGCCCAACAGTCTTCTCGTGCCCAAAAACCTTAGGATGCAAAATTTAGTTTAAATAGTCTGAGCCATTTTTTAGAAAAACTTAACTTGACGCGCGTTGGCCCAAAAATGACTCACTCATCGAAAGTTCTCGAACATGTGACCCAGCCCCATAATCTTCTTGTGCCAGAAAATGGTAGGATACAAAATTGAGTCATAACGTTTGTACCGTGTTTTAGATATACAATTAGCTTGACCCTGACCCATGGTGACTCAAAATGACCCAATAATCGAATTTTCTCGACCATGTAACCTATAGCTTAATGGTTTTCTGGTGGCACAAAACGGTAGGAAACAAAATTTCGTCAAAATCATTAGAGCCGTTTTTAAGATAAAAGGATCAGGGTCCGTAAGCCGTGTTTTTGGCCCATGACATAAGACTAAAACTCGATTTTGTTATACTCACTTAATAATTTCACTTTTTAATATTAGAAGGTTTATGCTGTACGATTTCAACAATATTTTTTTGCATTTTGTTCGGATTTATAGGACTTACACAAGCTCAAAGTTTGTATGAATTGTAGATTTTGATGAAAAATATACAATTTCTCCTCATTTTACCTCCATTATTTATAGGAGCCTTCTTTATAGGAGTCTTCTTTACCTATATTTAAAATACATCAAAATGTATGTATATGTAAAAATAAAAGTGTTGCAAAGCAGCGCTGATAGTAAAATATTAAAAAATATATTAAAAATGGATGCAAAATGAGGAGAAATTGCGTATTTTTCATCCAAAACTATGAATAATACGAACTTTGAGCTTGTGTAAGTTATATAAATCCGAACAAAATGCAAAACCTATTGTCGAAATCGTACAGGGCAAACCTTCTCATATTAAAAAGTGAAATAATTAAGTCAGTATAACAAAATCGAATTTTAGGCTTATTTCATGGGCCAAAAACACGGCTTATGGACCCTGATCCTTTGCACACACACAAGATTTGCTCGTATTAGAATATATGATATGATGATATTGAGATTTTCTTAATATTGAGAGTAAAAAAAAAAAGGTCTCCATTCACGAGTGTTTCAGAATAACCCCTTCGGCCCTGATTTTTTTTTTTTTTTTAATTTTGTGAAAAAATTACTGTTATGCTAACAAAATTAAAAATAGCTATCGGAATCACAGAGGTTAAGGTTTAATGAAAGTTAACGAATGCGTTCTTTACCAAAACCTCACAAATGTAGTTATTTTGCGTGTTTTTCATATAACAATAGTGTAAGGAAGAACTTTTGAAGACGTTTGGAAAATGTATTACAACTAAATTAAACAAGTAAAAATTTAGTAATATTTTTTATCTTTTATCACAAATTACCCATTCGGAAAAGGATTCCCAAATTTTAATTTAAAGAGTGAAACGTATGTTGTAATTAAAAGAAATGCCAATGGCTTGCTAATAATTATGAAAACTATTATTATTATTATTATTACTAAATGCTAAACATAAGTGAAGTCCTAATAGGAAATGTAGAGATTCATACCATCACTATTAGATGCTGGAATTAATAAAAATAATGTTTAAGACGAAATAATACTCAATAAAAGATATGTCCTATTAGTAGGACGTCAGGGCCGAAGGGGTTAAAGCTTCTACTCTGTCTTTCGTGGTCTGCCTCGTTTCCTCCTCCCCTTCCTTTCTCCATCAACTAGAATCTGTTCCGAATATTGGACTGTGTCTTTATTTCTTGCCATATAATGATCTCGCATCATCGGTTTCCCATTTAAATGCTAAGTAGGGATGAGGACAAGAAAATAGAGCCCATATTTTGCTGGCGTTGCCTGGGAAACGGAAAATCGGAAAACTGGGACTATGTTTCTATTTACTCTTCAAAAGATTTCTATTGCGTTTTGAGTTGAGCCAATGAAAGATTTTTAGGTGCGTTCGTAATTATATAATAAATACGTAGCACCTACACTCGTCGTCAGGTCCGTCCGTCTGTCCGCATATAGAACAACGCAAAAACTACTCAACCGAATGGTTTGAAATTTAATATATTGAATCGTTGCAGAATTTTGTCGAGTCAATTAAAATTTTATGAAAATCTAATCAAAACTTAACAAGTTGGAAATTATACGTCGAACGTGACAAATCAGGTGCATTCGTACTCTAGCTAGTTCTATAAATATTCAGATCTGGATGATTTTTAGTTCTATGTCAAATGAATTCTATCGTCTGCAGATTCATTTCTGTCCTAAAACAAGTATCTCGGTCGATTGACCATTCAATCTCGGAATATCCTATAACTAGAAAACACCGATTTTTTTTATACAAAATTCAAATTTCTTAATAAATATTTTTATTAATATCTCCTAAAATTTTGATTCGCTTTTCCATAAAATTTGAAATGTCTCGACACAATTCTGCAAAGATAATATATAGCTTACATTTCAAACCATTCGGTTGGGTAGTTTTTGCGTTGTTATATGCGGACGGACGGACCAGACGACGAGTGTAGGTGCTACGTATTTATTATATAATTACGAACGCACCTAAAAATATATTAATGAAAGTTTTCTTCATTCTATTAAATCCTATCGTACGTAATTAATTCAGCTATATCCCATGATAGGTCATGATTGTAGGTTATGACGCCCTATTATTTCCCTATAACTGAATTTAAAAACCGAATTTGTATCCTAAAATTGTTTCATGATAGCAATCCTATAATCGACCGACACAGGTTTTTGGGATAGATGTTTCCGGAGAAATAGGTATTAAATAAGAAAAGAGTCTCAATACGGATTTCAAGTTCTGAAATTTTAAAAGCTAGGCTTCAGTTGCCCATTGAAATTTTCAGTCCATGACAGTAAAAGATAAAATGTTGCCAACTTAAAATGGACTTATTTTAGGACGGAAATGAATCTTATCATAGTGAGAAAAGATATCATCAATAAAATAATAACAATAATTTTTTTAACATTGTCTTGTATTGGATATGAGCGCATAGTATCATTATAATGTAACAGAACTGTAATCAATTGTTTGTAAAAGTGTACTGAAGTTAATTTAAGGGGACGGTGGACATTAAAATTGAAATTTTTTTTATTTATATTTTTTATTCTTTTATTTTCATAGATATATGAAATTTTGTGCATACATACCTATACACCATAACTATATAGAATATTTAAAAATTTTTTAAATGTTAATGTAAAATTTTAATATTTTTAAAAAAATTAAAAATTTATAAACCAAATTTTAAAATGCTCCTTGCGTCTTAATTTTTAAGATATTTTCTGGATTTGAAATTTGGATAACTTAAAATTATATTACAAACAAATCTGTGTATCAGTTATCTAATCCCTTCAATAGTTAAGTTTTGAGAGATTTTCTTCCTGAATTCCATACGGATTTTCATCAAAATTTAGCATTTTAATAAGTTATAAATCAAATTTAATGATCTTAACGAAGTCTAATTCTAAAATGCATACACAGTTTCTTTGTAAACAGTATCAGGATTCTTCCTGATCAATTTCATGAATTTTGAACAAAAATGCATTACGCATGGAGTATTTCAAAAATCTAAAAAACGTGTAAAATGTGTATTGAGTCATATCAGGCATAAAGTTTACTAACTCCCCGAAACATTGATTGTGTGCACAATTCAAACACTTGAAACTTTGCGAAAAATCATCGCAGCTGCATCATGCACTTTTTCTCAAATTGAAGAATAATAATACACACAAAAATATTTTTCGATTTTTGGATCGCTTTTTGATCAGGTAAAGGTCCCCTTAATGAAATGAAGTTAATACCTACAATATGAAAATCTGCATATATAAAATAAATATTGTATAGTGCATAACAGCTATTGCACCAAGATCTGAATATTTATAACAACTAGTTATAGTACGAACGCACCTCATTTGTTACGTTTGACGTACAATTTCCAACTTGTTGTATCTCGAATGAAATGTCCCATCATTCCCGGCTAATCGATACATTAATTTTTAATTAAATGATAAAGAATCAACGGTGCCTATCTGGATATAAGAAAATTAAAGATTTCTTCTCTGCTAATGGTAAATTGCAGTACATCTTCCGGCATTATTAACCCCCCTACCCCCGCTCTTTCATCTGAGTTATTTTTTAGGTAATTATATAAATACGTAAGCACCTATTGTCGTCCTCTGGTCTGTCTGTCTGTCTGTCTGTCTGTCCGTCCGTCCGTCCGTTGCATATAGAACAACGCAAAAACTAACCCAACCGAATGGTTTGAAATTTAAGATATATTATCTTTTGTCGAGACATTTCAAATTTTATGAAAATCGAATCAAAACTTCAGAAGATATGAATAAAAATATTTATTAAGAAATTTGATTTTTTTTTTTAAAGAAAACGGTGCTTTTCTTGTTATAGGAGCTTCCGAGGTTGAATCGTCAAGCGACCGAGATACTTATTTTATGATAGACATTAATCTGCACACGATGTAATTCATTTCACAGAATTAAAAATCCTCCAGATCTGAATATTTATATATTTATATAGCTATAGTACGGACGCACCCCATTTATCACGTTTGACGTACAATTTCCAACTTTTTTTTCTTTTACTAAAAACTCTCCTTATATCTTCATTCTGTGATGCAACAACATTTTCACCTATATGCTTAAGAATGGATCAGCAGACCCAATTTCGTTTCGCGTTGCCAAGGAAACGCCAGTTTAAAAGGAATTTTGTTTTATTTATTTTTAAAAACGACTCTCATGTCACCCTCCCCCTCCATAGGAGGTTGGATGGGGGTGCGTTGTTAACCTCAGATGAGTCTGTCAAGACGAAATTGGGTTGCAGAAGGAGGCCTGTTCTGAAATTAAGATTCGCATATACTTTGGGATACTTTCTTAAGAGGGTCCGGGACACATTTTTAAATTTTTTTTATTTATTGAGTTAAAATTTTGAATTTTGTTTGTGATGGTTAACCGTATCATTTGTAAACAAAATCACTTGATAAAACTTCTCATAACTTTAAAAAAAAATATTTAAAATGTATTAAAAAAGTGGGGTAATTTAAAATTGTTATAACTCAAAATATTATTTGTAGAATTTATTTTTTTTTATTTAAATAAACAGAAAGTATATAAATTTTAATTTTGATTCACCATTAAAAAAAATATTAATTAAAAATATTAAAAATAAAAACTTTAAAAAAAAATGATGTAACTTAAAAAAAAAAAAAAACATATTTTCAAAAGTAAATATATTTTTTTTTCAAATTTGCTGAATTAAAATTAAAGTAAAATAACTGAAAAATACATGTTCCAAGTTTGAACCATTCATCTTTAACTGTGTTTGACTTATAACGATTTACAAACGAGAATAGCTGAAAGAACCCATCATGCAAAAAAACGCAAAAACGTTTCCATGACAATCGCTACTTGAAAGCTAGATTTTTAAAACAAACAAAATATATATCCTGCTCTATTTAAGATAAAAACATGATTTAAACGTGATTTTAAGCGGATAAAAACAGAGAATTTTTTAATACAATAAAATATTTTTCAAAAATTTGAAGATTTTTTTTTTGTCCCGGACCCTCTTAAACCCATTTTTGTTCGTAAACGAATGCAGTTGTTCCTGTTCAGAACCTACGAAATAGAATAGCGTTTTCTATTTTTATGTGCGTTCATAATTATATAAATACGTAGCACCTATAGTCATTGTCTGGTTCGTTCTTCAAATTTTAGGAAAATCGAATCAAAGCTTAAGGGGGTCCGGGACACGAAAATCATCAAATTTTTGAGAAATATTTTATTGTATTAAAAAATTCTCTGTTTTTATCCGTTTAAAATGACGTTTAAATCTTAAATAGAACAGGACATATTAATTTTTTGTTTTAAAAGTCGAGCTTTCAAGTAGTGGTTGTCATGGAAACGTTTTTGCTTTTTTCTGCATGATGGGTTCTTTTACGCATTCTCGTCTTTAAATCATTATAAGTCAAAAACAGTTAAGATAAATGGTTCAAACTTGGAACATGTCTTTTTCAGTTATTTTACTTTAATTTTGATTCAGCAAATTTGAAAAAAATATTTACTTTTGAAAATAGGATTTTTTATTTTTTTAAGGTACATAATTTTTTTTTAAAGTTTTTGCTTTAGATATTTTTAATTTTTTTTAAATTAATATTTTTTAAAATGCTGAATCAAAATTAAAATTTATATATTTTTGTTTATTTAAATGAAAAAAGAAATTAAATTCTACAAATAATATTTAGAGTTATAACGATTTTAAATTACCCCACTTTTTTAATAAATTTTAATTTTTTTTTTTAAGTTATGAGAAGTTTTATCCTGTGATTTTGTTTACAGATGATATGGTTAACCATCATTCAAAATTTTAACTCAATAAATAATATATATATTTTAAATTAACAGGGAATACATATATATATATACTAGCTTACCCGCCCGGCGTTGCCCGTGCCAGCAACCTTAAATGTACCTGAAATCAGTGTTGAACAATTTTTTTATTTTTAAACAAATCTAATGTTGGAGGCCCCGCTATCTTAGACAGCAAACACTGGGCGTACCATACACACTCCCATACATTACCGTAAGTTGAATGGAAAGAGCCATACTCTTCATGATCCAGCCCATAGAACCAGAGATAGAAAAGCGCCCCTGATGGTGGAAATCGATAAGCTCTATCTATGTCGAGTTGAATGAGCCATACCCCGTCGTGATCCAGCCCATAGAACCAGATATAGGAAAGCACCCCTAATGGTGAAAATCCGAACTAAAATCAGTCAGCTCTGTCGATGTCAAGTGGAAAGAGCCATACCCCATTGTGATCCAGCCCATAGAAACAGAGATAGGAAAGCGCCCCTTGGTGGTGAAGCTCAGAACTAAAATAGGTAAGCTCTATTGATGTTGTGTCGAATGAGCCAAACCATGTCGTGATGTGACCCATAGAACCCGAGTTAGCTGCAAAATCCTTTAGTTACACCTTCCACCACCAGCGGGCCCAATATGTTCTATACGAACATAACTGAAATCATTAAGGTTATTGATGTCGAGTCGAATGAGGCATACCCCATCATGATCCAGCCCATAGAACCAGAGATACAAAAGTGCCCCTTGGTGGTGAAACTTGGAACTAAAATCAGTAAGCTCTATTGATGTCGAGTCGAATGAGCCAAACCGTGTCGTGATGTGACCCATAGAACCAGAGTTAGCTGCAAAATCCTTTAGTTACACCTTCCACTGCCAAGGGGCACAATATGTTCTATACGAACATAACTGAAATCATTAAGGTTGTCGATGTCGAGTCGAATGAGGCATACCCCGTCGTGATCCAGCCCATAGAACCAGAGATATGAAAGCACCCCCTGTGGTGAAAATCCGAACTAAAATCGGTAATCTCTATTGATGTCGAGTGGAAAGAGCCATACCCCGTCGTGATCCAGCCCATAGAAACAGATATCAAAGCGCCCCCTGGTGGTGAGAGGATGTTGATGTAGAATAAATACGATATTAAATAAAATGTCGTTCCTCCCCCCCCCCCCTTTATCTATTCCCTATCTAACTATTCTAATCCGCTTTTCCCTATCATAGTAGAAAAAAGCATGTTTTATCAAAGAATCGCTGGCAAACGCGAATTTCGTCAAAGGTTCGCAAGAAAAACACGAATTTCATCAAATTATTGCTGAAAAAACACGAATTTTGTAAAAGGATCGCTAAAAAAAAACATGAATCTCATCAAAAGGCAGCAGAGAAAACACGAATATTGTAAAAGGATCATTATAAAAGCAAATTTCGTCAAAGGATCACGGAAAAATGCGAATTTCATCAAAGGATCGCGGGGAAAACGCAAATTTCGCCAAAGGATCAAATATTTATTTTATGTTTTAGCCATAAACCAAAAGCCTTTCTTTTAGGCATTAAAAAAAATTTGCCTGCGCTAACTACATGTATCATTCCATATATTGTGACATTTATTGTTTTTATTAATTTAAGTTTCCGTAAGTTAGTTTATTTACTTCCTGTTCAGTGAAGTGTAAGATGAAATAGGCCTAAACCTAGTGACAGAACTATCTTCGTGTGTCTGCAACTCACAATTGAAATAATATTTCAAAAATAGTTTGAAATATGCAATATATATCATATTAAGTTCCCATTAGTTAGTTCTGTCACTGGGGTTTAGGCCTATTTCATCTTACATTTCACTGAACAGAAAGTATATCTTCATGTATCTGCAGCGCTAATAATATTTCAAAAATGGTCTCAAATAATATATATATCATATAAATCTATTATTGCTACAGTTGTAGTGCTAATTAATTATGACATCAGTATTTACGTGTTACATGGAACCCGTTGTTTATTTACTTTTTTGTAAATAACATTAAATACTCAAAATTTTCGCTTAATTGAAATAGGCCTAAACCCCTGTGACAGAACTATCTTCATGTGTCTGCAATGCTAATAACGTGTTATCAATATTTATTTATATCAAACTATCATTTACTTATTTTTATTTCCTTTTTAAAAATAATAGAAGCTATTTCGTTTTGTATGTTATTTTATTTTGATAAAAACATAAATCTTCCACAAAATTTTTGAGTATTTATTCATTGTCATTTACAATCTGTCTTCCTATTACTGTTTTTGACTGTATTTTCAGACAGTTTGTTTCATTTTTAGTCACCCAAGAATCAAATGATTTTCTTGAAATTTACTTTCTATAAAAGGAAAACATTCAATTATATAAACATTCATAATAATTTGAGTTCTTGGGCGATTAGGAGTCCATTGTGATTTATTTTTTACCTCATACTTACAAATTAAATAGTTTTGTTTTGATGAAAACATACATCTTACATTAAATTTTTGAGTATTTATTTATTTGCAAGGGGGAAAAAATAGCCGGATTTTCTTCATGTTATTTATTTACTTTTTTGTAAATTACAATAAATACTCAAAAATTTCGCTTAATTGAAATAGGCCTCTGCAAATTGTCTCGGTTAATAAATCGCAAAATTTGTCAGTTGAGGAAAAAATCACAAAATTCATGAAATGACCACAAAAAAAAAAAAAAAAAAAATTGTCAAGGAATCATGGAAATAAATAGCAGAATTTGTCAATCAATCTTGAAAAATATAGCGAATTTCGCAAAATTATTACAGGAAAAGAATTTTTTTTTGTCAAATTGTCGTAAAAAAAAAAAAAAAAAAAAAAAAAAAAAAAAATGGAGAAATCCGTCATATAGTCTCAGAAAAAAATATCAAAATTCATCAAATAATCACGTGAGAAAAATTGCAAAATTCATCTAATAATTGCAGAACAGAATTGCAAAATTCGTCGAACGACAGTGGAAATAAAGTGCGCAATTCGAACGTCAGCGGAAAGAACGTGTGCGATTTGTTGAACGTTCATGGAAAAAAAGCTTGAAATTCGTTAATAAAGAGTCGATAAATAACAAAAATCATCAATCGATAGCGGAAAAATAAAAAAATTCATCAACTGATAACGGAAAAATCAAAATTCCGATAGTGGAAAAATCACAAAATTCATCAACCGATAGTGGAAAAATCACAAAATTCATCAACTGATAGCAGAAAAATCGCAAAATTCATCAACTGATAGCAGAAAAATCGCAAAATTCATCAATTGATAGCAGAAAAATAACAAAAATCATCAATCGATAGTTGAAAAATTGCAAAATTCATCATTTGATAGTTGAAAAATCTCAAAATTCATCAAATGGTCTCAGGGGAAAAAAAAAAGCAAATGGTTTCGAAAAAAAAAAAAATCACAATTTGTCAAATAATTTTTTTTTTTTTTTTTTTTTTGGGGGGGGGGGGGGGGGGAATGTGAAATTTACCAAATGGTTTTGAAATACATCAAAAGATAGCAGGGGAAAAAAATTGGCGAGTGTGACTAATAAGATTGCCAGTGGTGGCAAAACAGTCAATCGACAAATTTTCAGTATTATTCGCCGATTGGCGAGTGCTAATTTTGTCCTATATGTTAGTTTTATCAAAAAGTAAAACATTAAGTAAATATTGTTTCTATCTATGAAGTCATAAACATCACTCAAAAACGCCCCAACAAAAAAATAATGAATACATAGAAACAGCTCAGCAAATCTGTTTCATTAAAGAATATTATCAGTTGCCCAAGAATCGACTGCTTTTCTTGAACTTTACTTCCAAAAAAAATGAAAACATTCAGCAAATAATTTCCGTTCTCAGGTGATTAAGAGTCCATTCATGTGTGATTTTTATGAAACTCATGTCACAAAATGCAAATCAAATATTTCACGCATTTGGAATTTCCAATCAGTTCATCAAAACAATTTAATAATTATTTACTGAATGTTTTCATTTTATTCTAAGTAAAGTTCAAGAAAAACATTAGATTCTTGGGCGACTAAAAAAGTTCTTAAATGAAACTTCTTAAATGGAGTTAAAAATGGTTCTTAAATGGAGTTCAATAACAAATCTTAATGAGAACATACATCTTAACAATTTATCGCATGTTATGAATTCACCATTCTCGGGAACTAAAAATGTAGTCCAAAACAATTACAGGAAAAAATTGTAAACAATAAATAAATACTCAAAAATTTAATGTAAATTGTTTCTTTCCATCAAAAATTTTTAATTTGTAAGTATGAGGTAAAAAATAAATCACAATGGATTCCTAACCGCCCAAAAACTCAAATTATTTACTGAATATTTTCATACTAAAAATGTTAAAAAATGAAACAAACTAACTAAAAATACAGTCAAAAACAGTTTTTTAAAATATTTTAAGCATTGCACAAATTATTTACTGAATATTTTCATACTAAAAATGTTAAAAAATGAAACAAACTAACTAAAAATACAGTCAAGAATAGTTTTTTTTAAATATTATAAGCGTTGCAGATACATGAAGATATACTTTCTGTTCAGTGAAGTGTAAGATGAAATAGGCCTAAACCCCAGTGACAAAACTAACTATCGGGAACTTAATATGATATATATTGCATATTTCAAACTATTTTTGAAATATTATTAGCGTTGCAGACACACGAAAATAGTTCTGTCACTGGGTTTAGGCCTATTTCATCTTACACTTCACTGAACAGAAAGTAAATAAACTATAACTTACGGAAACTTAAAATAAATATATAAAAAGGAACAGAAACTAAAGAAACTAACTTACGGGAATTTAAATTAGTAAAAAATATATTTTACAATACTAAAATGTTTAAAAATAGAAAACTATAGCTCAACAGTAAAAACTGCTGTTTGATCTTGTTAGCCAAGCTAAAAGCTCCGAGCAGTGAATGTGGCTATGGACAGACATTTCGCCTGCTCTCATTGGCGGATAAGCTCCGAGCAGTGAATGTTTAGGGCTATGGACAGACCTTTCGCCTGCTCGCATTGGCGGATTGTAAATAGCCTCAAACCAGAATGTCATATGCACGTTTGCTGTCGCTTCGCTGGGAGAGCTTGAAATAGCCTCGAACCCAAAATTCCATACACACGTTTTAATTTTAAAAAAAAATCTAAATTAAAATTTAAAAATCCGGCCCCGAGGTATACTGTCCGGTGACAACATCTACACATGACAAAAATTTTAGAGTCCTAGGTGTTATAATTACGGAGAAATCCACGGGCAGGCAGGCAGACCGACACTTACTCTTTTATAGAGATAGAGATTAAAGTCAATTCCTACTTAGGTCAAAAAGAATTTTTTTTTCCAGCGATCTACCCGCTTCGCCACTGACGGTATCTCTCTATATTAAAAAAAAGTAACAACCGCCGCCGCCGCAGCCGCAGCCGCTGTCAATGAAGATTTTGTGTCTTGATGTCTTTCTGGACTAATATCCTGAAAGCTATAACATACAAAAATTTAAAAAATTGGTAGTTTTATAAAGAAGTATTCGATAAAAACGCTGAGGCAGACAGTTTTTGAATCGAAGAATTATTTTAAGAGATATTTAATATTAAAGTTTGTCAAAATAGTTTTCTTAAAAAAGTTTTATAGGAACGAAAACTATGCACAGGAATTTAACCATAATTTATAAGGATATAGTTGACAAGCTGGCGGTATGCAGACTGCAATTATTTTTTTAATTTGAGTCATTTTTTGAGGTTATATTTAAAATTTTTATTCAAAATTTTTATTATTTTGAGGAAGATATATTTAATATTTCATAAAATCCATTATTTGAATTGTTGCCAATTTGTAAAATAGCTCACATAATAATATTTCCTTTCAATTAAGAAATGTATTTACACGTGACTATTAAAAACAGAAATAAAACTTTAAAATAATAATTAAATAATCACGTGTTAAAAGCAATAAATGTAGAAAATTACGTAATAGAAAATATACTTGCGCGTGAATATTATAAAGAGAAATAATTAAATTATTCCGCGTTTTCAAAGCATTAAGTAGAGAAACTTACGTCATATTTAAAATGCTCAAACAACAGTATTTCCAAACATTTTTAATTAAAAAATATATTTACATGAGAGATTAATTTATTTCGACAAATCTTTTACCTATTATTGCAAATTTTAAAACAGTGTAAATAATATTTCCTCTGAATTAAAAACTATATTTTTACGTTTAATAATTACCTTTAAAATACGAAATAACTAATAAATTGTTAAAATATCATTAACAATATGGTACTCCTCCTTTATCCCGTCGACCACTTTTCATAACAAAAAGCTATCGCCAAACTATAGGATTTAACACCAAAAATGCATGAATGTGGTGTCACATTCACTTGACGTCAGAGCCATTACATGTGTCTGTTATGGCATCAAGTGGTTTTTAATTCGACATATATTTTTCCTCATGTTTTACTGATTTATTAATCATTTCATTAATTAAAATAACAATTTCATGCTTAAATGGCAGTGCCATGATATTAAAAAAAGAAAAGGCATTGAAAAATGTTGCGATGAACAGTTACATACAATAGATCAGTTTGAAATGACGTCACAAACATTAATACTTCTCTATTATCTCTTCGACCACTTTTCATAACAACAAACTATCGCCAAACTGTAAGATTAAATTCCAAAAATGCAGTCCCATTTACTTGAAGTCAGAAGCATTGTGTTTGTTATGTTATCAAGTGGTTTTTAATTCGACATTTGTGTGTATTTTTCATTATGTTTTACTAATTTATGAGTTATTTCATTCATTAAAATAACAATTGTGTCCTTAAATTCTTATATTTTATTTATTTATTTATTTTCATATTAAAATGGCAGCGTTCTCCCGTTTATTTGGCGTTACAGTTTGGCGATAGTTTTTTGTTATGAAAAGTGGTCGACGGGATAATAGAGAAGTAGCCAAACATTTATTCACCAGCCGAAAGTGGTAATTAAGAAAAAGTAATGAAATTAAACATCCAAGATTATTTTATTTCTGTTTCTGTTAATATATTGTAAATTTTATTGTTTAAACTTACTGATAGTTGACACTTTGGTGAGTGGAATTTATTGTATTTTATTTATTTATTTATTTATTTTGAGATTACAATGGCAAAATTCTTCTATTTGTTTATTTGGCGTTACAGTTTGGCGATAGTTTTTCTTTTCTTTTCTTTTTTTTTTCAATGAAAATTAATCGACGGGATAATGGAGAAGTACCAAAAAGACAAATAAACATTGAATTAAAAATCCCTCCATGAAATAACTAATACGTGTAACGGATCTGATGCCCAATGAATGCGACGCGACGCCACGGTCATGCACGTTTAGTGTTAAATCATATATTTTGGCGACAGTTCTTTTCTTTTATAGAAAGTAGTCGACGGGATAATGGAGAAGTACTCAATTTTCTATAGCATCGTCATAAAATTCACCTATGCAGCAACATTGTTTACCTTTCACGCAAGTTGATATTTAAATATTTAATTTCTCTTATTTAATCAATCAGGTAAACAGTTGTTAGCTGTTTCGACAGCAGTTGATTCGACCTTAAAATACGTCAGTCAAAGGAAAATGAATGGAAACTAGGTAACTGCAGATCGCCACTGGTCGTTTAATTATAATACAATAGTCCGTAATCGTCTTAGAGTTGATCAAAATGATCAGAGTGTTTGTGAAAAGTTGATCAGAGTGTTTTTAAATCATGTGGCGTCAGAACGGGGGTTGGCGAGCGTAGCTCGTAGGGGGCAGAGCCCCCTAGTTGATTCCTAAATTTATATCCTGCTCAATCTATACTATTATATAAAGAGGAAACGGTGACTGACTGACTGACTGACTGACTGACTCATCAACGCGCAGCCTAAACTACTAAAGTCAGGGTCACGCAATTTGGACTGTAGAATGCTGTTATGGCCTAGGTTTTGCCATATCTCAGCAGCAGTTATAGGTAGGAGCTCGAAATTCACGAAAACAAATCTATTAAAAGAATGATTAAACACCTATTTCAGCGATTTTAGAAATTACCCCCAGAAGGGGGTCGAATGTTTTAGGTCATTTCGCCATATCTCAGCAGCAGTTATAGGTAGGAGCTTGAAATTCCAGAAAACAAATCTACAAAAAAATGATTAAACACCTATTTCAGCGATTTTAGAAATTCCCTCCAGAAGGGGGTTAAAGGGTGGTGGTCGAATGTTTTAGGTCATTTCCCCATATCTCAGCAGCAGTTATAGGTAGACGCGCGAAAATCAGGAAAACAAATCTACTAAAAAAATTATTAAACATGTATTTCAGCGATTTTAGAAATCCCCCCACCCCCGAAGGGGTTAAAGGGGGGGGGGTTGAATGTTTTAGGTCATTTCGTCATATCTCAGCAGCAGTTATAGGTAGGAGCTTGAAATTCCAGAAAACAAATCTACTAAAAAAATGATTAAACACCTATTTCAGCGATTTTAGAAATTCACCCCAGAAGGGGGTTAAAGGGGGGTGGTCGAATGTTTTAGGCCATTTTGCCATATCTCAGCAGCAGTTATAGGTAGGAGCTTGAAATTCCAGAAAACAAATCTACAAAAAAATGATTAAACACCTATTTCAGCGATTTTAGAAATTCCCTCCAGAAGGGGGTTAAAGGGTGGTGGTCGAATGTTTTACGTCATTTCGTCATATTTCAGCAGCAGTTATAGGTAGGAGCGCGAAAATCAGAAAATTAAATCTACTAAAAAAATGACTAAACACGCATTTCAACGATTTTAGAAATACCCCCCCCTGAAGGTGGTTAAATGGGGTGGTCGAATGTTTTAGGTCATTTCGCCATATCTCAGCAGCAGTTTTATGTAAAAGCACGAAATTAAGGAAAACAAATCTACTAAAAAATTGGTTAAACACGTATTTCAGCGAATTTAGAAATTTCTCCCAAAGGGGGTTAAAATAGGGTTCGATGTTTTAGATTATTTTGTCATATCTCTGCAGCAGTTTTAGATAGGAGCGCGAAAATCAGGAAAAAAAATCTACTAAAAAATGAATAAAACACATATTTCAGCAATTCCCCCCAGAAGGTAGTTAAATGCAGGGGGGGGGGGGGGGGGGGATCGAATTTTTTTGGTCTAAACTACTAAAAACATGATTAAACATGTGTTCCTGATTTTCCCGCTCCTACCTATAACTGCTGCTGAGATATGACGAAATGACGTAAAGTTAGTTGGTAGTAGTTTTTAGGTCTAATTTATTTATCTCACTATTATACAAAGAGGAAACGGTGACTGACTGAGTGACTCATCAACGCCCAGCCGAAACTACTAAAGTCAGGGTCACGCAATTTGGACTGTAGATTGCTGTTATGGCCTAGGCAAGCAATAAGAAGGGATTTTTGAAAATTCCCGCCCGAAGGGGGTTAAAGGGGGGTTCGAATGTTTTAGGGTCATTTTGCCATATCTCAGCAGCAGTTATAGGTAGGAGCTTGAAATTCCAGAAAACAAATCTACTAAAAAAATGATTAAACACCTATTTCAGCGATTTTAGAAATTCCCCCCAGAAGGGGGTTGAATGGGGGTGGTCGAATGTTTTAGGCCATTTTGCCATATATCATCAGCAGTTTAAGGTAGGAGCTTGAAATTCCAGAAAACAAATCTACAAAAAAATGATTAAACACCTATTTCAGCGAATTTAGAAATTCCTTCCAGAAGGGGTTAAAGGGGGGGGGGGTCGAATGTTTTAGGTCATTTCGCCATATCTCAGCAGCTGTTTTATGTAGGTGCGCGAAATTCAGGAAAACAAATCTACTAAACAAATGATTAAACACGTATTTCAGTGAATTTTGAACCCCCCCCCCCCCTCGAAGGTGGTTAAAGGGGGATTCGAAAGTTTTAGGTCATATCGCCATATCTCAGCAACAGTTTTAGGTTGGACCGCGAAATTCAGGAAAACGAACGTAATAAAAAAATTACATTGTCTACCCGTGCAAAGCCGGGACGGGCCGCTAGTTTCTTATATAAAGATAAATTTTTTCTCCCATATAAAACTAAAATTACGTTAACTGTTTTTAAATTATAAAAATTTAAATACTCAAAAACTTCACCTTTTCAAAATAAATACACAAATTCAAAAACTTCTTTTACTTAAGTAAGGTGTCATACATATAAAACACAAATATCAAACTTGACATGTTTCGGTTTAAATTCTGAAACCATACTCATAAGCAGATACCTCGTCAACAAAAAATCAAACCCGAATGACACTGGACACCACCATATATACAAGATACCATATAACAAACAACGCCATCTATAATACAAAACACAAATTAAAAACACATAAAAACATTAATCATCAAATCAAGCTTGTATACACAATTGTTTCCCTCTATTCAAATTCGCCCCACAATTATTTTTTTAAATGCTCTAACCACAAAGGTGGAATAATAAAAGAGAAAGTATCATTACAGATTAAACCCCTTCGTAAATAAATTTCAATGGACTCTCTTATAAGGGACTTGCGGTAATAACTCGAAATAAAAATAAATTTAATATCATTAAATAAAATTTTAACCAGCTTTATCTAGGTTATATTTGGAGGGGGGGGGGGGTTTAAAATTTTATTTAATGATATTAAATTGATTTTTATTTCGAGTTATTACCGCAAGTCCCTTATAAGAAAGTCCATTGAAATTTATTTACGAAGGGGTTTAATCTGTAATGATACTTTCTCTTTTATTATTCCACCTTTGTGGTTAGAGCTTTTAAATAAATATTGTGGGGCGAATTTGAATAGAGGGAAACAATTGTGTATACAAGCTTGATTTGATGATTAATGTTTTTATGTGTTTTTAATTTGTGTTTTGTATTATAGATGGCGTTGTTTGTTATATGGTATCTTGTATATATGGTGGTGTCCAGTGTCATTCGGGTTTGATTTTTTGTTGACGAGGTATCTGCTTATGAGTATGGTTTTAGAATTTAAACCTAAACATGTCAAGTTTGATATTTGTGTTTTATAGGTATGACACCTTACTTAAGTAAAAGAAGTTTTTGAATTTGTGTATTTAAAACTAAAATTAATTAAAAAACTAAAATTAATTAAGTTTTGTCACTGATGATGAACGAGTAGTTCGGTTGAAAACCTTTTGGCATTTTTAAAAGGACTTTAATGTGCTTTTAAATGTTTTTATGTATGTTTTTACGCACCTTCAAGTAATATATTTACATTTAGTTGTATCTTAATGAATTTTAGCTAAAAGTAATTAATTTAATTTAATGAATGAATTAATATTTGAAAAAATAAACTGTATTAACATCCAGTGTCATCCACTACAAGTTAAAAAAAATGTCCTTGAACTTGAGTGGATGAATAAAAAGTATTTTATGAACGATTGAAAATTCGAACAAGATATATAAATATAGAGAGGGAGAGTGTGAACTAATAGTAGGAATTGAAAAATATATTAATAAATGTTTTCTTTATTCTATTAAATCTAAACTTATCAAGATAGAAACAGAGGTTAAACGCCATTTTAAGCGGGGAAAAACAGATAATTTTGTAATACAATAAAGCATTCCACAAAATTAAAAAATATAGTATGTAGAAAAACAGATCCAATACAACCTGACCCACTTTCTGGTGTTTATGAAATCCCATTCACCAAGGCAGATGGAACAGTACAATACTATATAGGAATGACAAACAGAAAATTTAAAACAAGAATAAAAGAACATAGGGCAGATATCAAACATGACAGAAGAACCACTGCTTTAGCCAGACAATTTAGAAAGGAGCCGTTGCAGATTGATTTCAAGAATAGTAAAATAATTTTTCCATCAAGAGCTTATTTCCCATCCATTATCCGTGAAATATATTTGCGAGAAGATTGCATTTGCAACGAAGCCGCTTCCTTTGAATTAGCTAACATTTGGCACGCGATGATCGATAGACTGAAAAAGCAATAAAAATAAATACAAATAATAATTTTCCCGTTTCCCAGTTTGGCCCATTTAAGCACCCGCTAGCCTTGGACATGCGATCTCGTGGTTAATGTTTACCATTTTCAAAAATATGCGAGAATGTTGTATTTATCATTTCGATCCGAAGATGTCACCGATAGTGTGAACGAAACATGTGTAATCTACATTAAAAAGGTATTTTAAATATTCCGTGTTATGTTTTTTTTAGCACTTTAACCCTTTTAGTGCCATACATAGTTTACCAATATATGCTAAAAATGCCAGTAAAAAAGTGCATTTTTATAGATAATTTATATGAACAAGAGAATTATTCACCATTTCCGTTACAATACACCAATATTCATAATTTTTTCAAAATTCTCTTCAGAAGATTTTGTACTATGATAATAAAAACACAGAGCGAGAGGAGCGAGACGGCGCTCCTTGGCACTAAAAGGGTTAAGCATTATTAGACTTTAATTTAAACTAATGACACGTTAGACCACATCTTCCCTTACTTTATCCCTCCTCACATATTATCTGAGAACGCAAAGAGGGGAAGGTTTTTTTTTTCTGTCTCAAAACGGGATAATGTCTTATTATATCCTTTTTTTGTGTGTGTGTGTGTCAAACACGTCTTTTACTTTTCCCATTTCTATGCTAAACAGGAGAAAAGTGGAGACCCATATCTCCTTGCCCCGTTGCCAAGGGAACGTTCTATTTGGAGAGTGGTTTTGTGTTTTGTTTACTGTTGAAAGCGACTCTAAGAAAAATGCTTCTTCCAGTTTTGACTTTTTTATTATTCTTTGAAAAATTGACGTCAGATGATGACTGTATCTGTGAAAGAGAAAGGGAATGGTATTTTGTAACACTTTCCAACATAGTTAAAAAGTGTTTATGAATTCGATTGGTCTGTCTGTCTGTCCGTGCTCTAATTTGTGTAAATACAGCCGCAGCAACTGTTGTTCACGTTCAGTAGTGTAATCGAATTCTTTTGTGTGTCCCTGTCCATGACCGATGAGTGCTAGGCACACCCTATTCTGTAGTTAGCATCTTGTAGTGCACAAAAATGATATACATAAATTTCAATAGGTTTGAATTACTGCAACATCATTAAAATACACTGCTGTAAAGATTCCATGATGTTGTGTGTTTTGAAATGGGGTAGCGTGGAACCGTTTCACAATGGATCAACTTCATTAAATATTTCAGAACAAATTTTAATAAAAAGCGTTCTCGAAATTTCTAGAGGTAAAAATTATTTACAACAATTTGTTTAGCTGAGTTCGCTCGACTTGTAATTTATAGCAAATCACCGAATAGTCCAGTCTTTTACAGTAGTTTTAAAATCTTAAAGTCTAACAAGAGCTACTTTTTCACTCTCCACTAAAAGTCCAATCCAAGGCTTTTGCGTTGACTTCAGAGAGATCGCACTCTCTCTTCAAAAATCTGTCAGCAAAACCTTTCCTTCCCCACTTGGTCGGGAATCCATCCAGAGATCAGTGTCTTTTCACCAACACTCCTCTGCTCTCCAAAATCTCCCTGTCTCCCCCGATTGTCTTCTCCGGTCCGCTTGCTCGAACAAAAGATTCTCCGATTACCAATCAAAAAAGTTTTAGTTTACGTCATTGGATAAAGCTTTCTTTAGGGAGGTCTTACTGAACTTTTAAATGTTCTCGCAGGAAATTTTCCCACGATCCGAGACCCCACATATAGACGGTCAGATCAGAGAAATATTTGCTGTCTAGCAATTTCAGTTTCACAAGATTGATCGAAGCTTATCTTTTCCTATTGTTGTAGGCGACATTCTTGTAACACCACAGAGAAGCGTGAGAAAAGTTTTCCAACTCTTGGGAACTTCTATCTTTGATTACTCTGCCTAATTAGTAGACTGTGAGGGATTTAATGAATTCATCACACTGCAAAGGATTTTTAACCCGTAGACCCTAATGTAAAGGAATACTTTTGAATGTCCCTGGAAACAAATCATGAATGCTACACACTTCATTTTCAATACCGAACATTCCACGATAAACCTCAATAACCTATATCCATTGTATGGTAATACGACTGCATTTACGCAAGTTAGATCATGGTCAGACAGACAGATAAACCGAATTCATAAACAGTTTTCAACTTTGTTGGAAAGAGTTAAACCTTTACCAATTTGCTAAAAGTAAGCTGCGCCGCAGTCGCCCTGAGGGAGCGCCCTTTGCGTAAGCGACCACCGAACCCAAGTCCTGAGGGACTTTTATTGCACCAGCAGGTTTGTGTCCCTGCGGCGCTTCGGCCGGTCAGAGGACCGCGATCTGCGGACCCTCTAACCTTAAACCCACGTGTCGACGACGTAAGCCGTTGCGATACGCGGTGAAACCAGTAGGGGAGTCACCACGAGACACTTGGGGACGGGCCGGCATCCCCCAACAGCTTCGGAGCTGAAAACCCAGAAGGGAACCAGGCCCTAGGCCTTAAGTCAGGATGTTCCAACCCGTACTTGCTCTACCACAAACTCGAGGGGCGTGAAAACCTACAGAGGTAGTCACAATTCCCTCTTACCAATTTGGTAAAGATAAAAGATGATTAGGAAAGACTATATAATGTTTGTGAAGAAATAGAGTGGTAAACAAGTTGACCTTACAGAGATGAATGGAAATAAAACAAACTAAGAATACGAACTGATAAATATGTATAGAGAAAATTTACAATGGGAAAACGCTGTAATTTACCAGCTCTGATAAAACAATATAAATTGAAACAGTTAAAGCGCCTCTGTTCCGGTGAGTGAGAAGAGGAGGGATGGCCGAAAGCCAAAAAAATAAGCCGCTGAAGGCTCGGCCTACAGGCGCAGGTAGATTTCGAAGACGCAGACCGTGGGGCACCTGTTTGTTGGGAATTGCGGAAGAAATGACCTTTTTGCCCTGATGCGGCAGTTGGAACCGCCCACTTCGAAACCTAACTTGTTTGCAGGCGGAACCGTCAAGGATTTTTTTTTTTTTTTGGCGATAAGAGTTGATCCTATAAAAAACTTTTTAGTATAAAAGTTTTAGATAATATTAAGAGGATTTATAATAAATTTAAGAGGATTTAATATCTTGCAAATGGACGAAGTTATGATTTTTTTTCTTCTAAAACCCCCTTTCCCCCCACCTTGGGGCACTTATTAATGATATCAAAAATCTGTCATCCATAAATTTTCGGTCCTTTTCCTAGAAGTAATAATCACTTTAAACTGATTCCATATGTATCCTAATTAAAAAATTATGGTTTTTTTTCTGTTTTCAAAAAAAGCCCCCCCCCCCCTTTCCTGGCGAGATTTTGCCCATTCACGAACTTGACCGAGATTTTATGCTCCTTGATCTTATGTATGAGTTTGGAAGAGATTTGTGCAGAATTATGGAAGTTATGGTATGTCCATAAAAAAGTGACATAGATATATAGATAGATAGAGTTTTGGGTTCTGGGAGTCATGATCGGCGTAGATCTGCAAAAATGTTTCAAAAATTCCAACTTAGGGGAGAACGTAATAGATAGTATTTCTTACGAAATTTACCTAAAAGGCTGAGGATTTGAGAAAATGAATTCATTGTTTTCTATAAAGGATCAGGGTCCATAAACCGTGTTTTTGTCCCATGAAATAAGACTAAAACTCGACTTTGTTATACTGACTTCATTATTTCACTTTTTAATATTAGAAGCTTTATCCTGTACAATTTCAACAAAGTTTTTGCATTTTGTTTGGATTTATAGGACTTACACACGCTCAAAGTTCGTATTACTCATAGTTTTTGATGAAAAATACGCAATATCTCCTCATTTTACCTCCATTTTTAATATATTTTTTTATATTTTACTAGGAGCGTAGCTCTGCAACACTTTTATTTTTACATAGAGTGTACATTTTGATGTATTTTATAATATAGGCAAAGAAGAAAGTGTTGCACGATGGCGCTCCTATCAATAATGGAGGTAAAATGAGGAGAAATTGCGTATTTTTCATCGAAAACTACGACTAGCACGGACTTTGAGCTTGTGTAAGTCCTATAAATCCGAACAAAATGCGAAAACTGTTGTCGAAATCGTACAGGGTAAACCTTCCGATATTAAAAAGTGAAATAATGAAGTCGGTATAACAAAATCGAGTTTTAGTCTATTTCATGGACCAAAAACACGGCTTATGGACCCTGATCTTTTCATACAATCTATAGTTGAAAAGTATTAAAAATGCTTGCAATGTGGGTGCATAAATTTTCTCATAGTGTTCGCAACATACACAGCATTTTCGGAGAGTGTAAGGGGAGGGGGAGGGGGGGGGAAGTGATGTATAGTTGGATCTGAAAACTGGATCACGTGTTATTCTATCCTCTTTCTGTGATGCAACAGCATCTTTCGCTTTTTCCCATTTCTATGCTAAGCAAGAGAAAAGTTAGAGCCAATTTCCTTTTCCCGTTGCCAAGGGAACGCTATTTTGGAAGGATCAGAAGTATTTTTTGTGTTTTGTTTACAGTTGAAAGCGACGCTGAAAATATATTTCTTATGACCCAAGGGGAAAATACGAAAGGGTTTTGGTTTCTTCAGAGGTATAGGGGGTGTTGGAGAAACTCATATCATTACTTATTTCTGAAAAAAGCAAAAAGCGGTATAAGAATTTTATTTTAAATATTTTGAAACATTGTTTAAACATCTTTATGACATTATTTAGCCTGACTGTCTCTTTGAAAAACACAAGAAAAACATTTTCAGACACATTCACAGAATCTATGTCATTCGTAGATGCATAAAAGGATCAGGGTCCATATGCCGTGCTTTTGGCCCAATGAAATAAGCCTAAACTCGATTTTGTTATACTGACTTAATTATTTACACTTTTCAACATTAGAAGGTTTATCCTGTACGCTTTCGACAATATTTTTTGCATTCTGTTCGTATTTATAGGACTTACACAAGCTCAAAGTTCGTATTATTCGTAGTTTTCGATGAAAAATATGCCCTTTCTCCTCATTTTACCTCCATTATTGATAGGAGCGCCATCGCTCAACACTTTCTTCTTTACCTATATTATAAAATACATCAAAATGTACAATTATATGTAAAATTAAAGTGTTGCAAAGCTAAGCTCATAGTAAAATATAAAAAAATATATTAAAAATGGAAGTAAAATGAGGAGATATTGCGTATTTTTCATCAAAAACTATGAGTAATACGAACTTTGAGCGTGTGTAAGTCCTATAAATCCGAACAAAATAAAAAAACTAGTGTTGAAATCGTACAGGATAAAGCTTCTAATATTAAAAAGTGAAATAATGAAGTCAGTATAACAAAGTCGAGTTTTAGTCTTATTTCATGGGACAAAAACACGGCTTATGGAATTTGATCCTTTGCAGGTATTCTTATTCGTGTAAAAAGAAATAGAGCACCGTTCCACATTCTTCTATAAAACAAAATAAAATATGCACCAGGCACGGTTTATGAAACAGTTTTCAACACGCTCAGAATACTTTAACAAACTTCACCGCTTTAATAAGGTAAAGAAGATAACCTAAGTAGGTATTTTAGAAAATTGAAAACACATTTATTAACACATTAAAAACACATTTGTTTTGCGCAGCCCTGTATTAGATCTATAGATGTGTATATATTCTACATAGTATGCTAAAATTTATTTTAGTGAAATTATGCATAGTATGTAGAAAATTCACCATCAATATCTTCCAATAGACGGAGACATACTTGAATTCTTTTGTACAGCCCTGTATATTACCTACAGATATTTATACACGGTACATATTAAGCTATAATTTAACCCAGACTAAAAAACGTATAACACAAATTAAACCGCACTTCCAGCAATTACCAACCATTAACGGAAATGTATATTGTTCTTTACGTTTAGCCCTGTGTATATGAATTTATTTATATTCTACAATGCATAACACAATTAAAAACTGCCCTTAAGCAATTCACGCTCATACTCTATAATGCTTGCAAATACGTTTGTGTAGCCCTCTATTTGATCTATATTACAGTAGAACCCCGATTATCAGAATCCCGGTTATCCGAAAATTGGCTTAACCGAAAGACCTAAAAAAAAACTATCTTACCGTATAAGGTAAGGTCTCTTATAAGGTAAGACCAACATAAGATAAACATTTTTTTTTTAATTATGAAAAATTTTATTTTTAAACAAGCATACTGTTTATGAAATAAATAAACAGCGCCAACTTACTTATTTGGACTATTGCGTGAATGCAGGCATTTTATTGTATAGCCACGTACAACACTTCATTTCTTTACGAAATATGTTGTGATTTTTTTTTGTTTTTCAACTTCGCATAATGCTGCCTTTTAAACAACAACAGATCTGACCCTGTTGCATCTTCCTACACTTCAATATAGTGAGGGGCCAATATCAACTTTTTCAACTCGTTGAGCTCTTCATGCTTATACAAACCCGTTTGCATTTTAAAAAAGTCCTTCCGGCCTGTACGGGGAGGAAAAGGTAGCTTTCCTATATCTTCGTATTAAAATTTAGTTAATGTTACTCGAAACAACAATCTAAAATGCAAAGAACCCGATTACATAAGATTCGTTAATACTGAATTTAATAATTAAGAAATTTGCCAAATGAGTCAACTATAGCCAAGTTGGCTTCATTAATGAAAACTTATTTGGGTCGCCAAATTGGGCGATATTTCACCAAGTGTCGCCAAGTTTGCCGATAATTTGGCGCTAACGGATATGACTATATAGTTTTATGCGTATGATTGGGAAAAGATGACAACAATGAAAAGAAATAATTTGCGAGAAATCGCGTTCACTAAAACTCATAAATGAATCGTTGGATTTTGGTATAATGTACTATCTTGTTTCAAAATGTCTGCCACCCTAGAATTTCAAACGGCTCTATCTCAGCCATTTTTTAAGATAGGGGTAAAACAAAAAATGCTCCGGAATCCTTGCCTAACACTTAAACAAAAAATAAATTAGAATTTTTAACTTTTTTGTCTATTTATTTTAGTTTTAAATCTTTAAGTGGCCGCCATTTTGAAACAAAATGGCGGACCAAGCTGGCCAATGAACTCGGTCGAGACATGGGTGAGCTTAATACACACAATTAGTTTCATCGAAATTGATTTACAAACACGAGTGTCATCGTATGACATAAATCATATATATATATATATATATATATATATCAACATTTGAACGGAGGGGGGTTTTGGGGGCTGGTGGTCATGATCGGTGAAAATATACCGAAATTTTCCGGAATTGCTTTCCTCCGAACGGCTGCAATAGGTAGCTTTATACTTTTTTGTATTGAAAGCTACCTAATATTACTCATCGTAAATAAAGTTTGGAGGAAATTAAAACACGTGTAAACAGGAAGGGGAAATCGAATAGAATACGGACTCTTGCAGCACCTGCAAGCACTAACGCTTTACCTGACTGTGGGGAACAGAGAAGGGTGAGACGTATCATCTGGTAGAACAAAATTAGGAAGCCTCCCGGTTATCCGAAACTTCCTATGGAACTCCGGTCAACCGAAAATCCTTTGGTACCATGCTTTTCGGATAACCGGGGTTTTACTGTATTTATACACACTACATAGTAAGTGAAAATTTATTTGAACTTAAAAACGCATACCGTAACTGAAACCGAACTTACAGGAATTTTGGTTAACACATCTAAAATTTTGCGAATTAATTATCTAACTAGTAGATCTTCAGATCAGGGCCCTCAACATCAGTTTTCCAAGACATTCTAATTTTAATTTCACTATAAATAATATCTAACATATTGAAATCTGAACTTTAATAAAGTTAGATTACATGTATATTTGTAAGCATGTTGTGGCAAGTTGAAATATCAAAGTAATCCTTTATGAAAATGAAAGGGGTCTTGTGAATTGTCCTTTTCAAGTAAGATAGTACTATGGAGGAGTTGTGACAGGTTGACATGATCAACTAATCACTTACTTGTAGAAACGGGATGAGATATGAAAATAACCAAGAATGAAAATAGTCTTATAGATTGGCCTCTTTCTGAGAAGAATCTTATTGCGTGAAGAATTTCATTGTCATCTTGAAATAAACCAGGCTGGAATGTAGGTGTTGTACTGAAGGCAATACTCTCTGAATGAGTGGATAAAAATTGTGTCAGCAATTCCTTGGATACAAAGAACTAAGCCCTTACGAAGTGAAAATTCAGACTTGGTAAGTAAGGGATTAAAGGGGGTGTCAATCATAAGAGATTATAGGGTGATTCTTTCCCTAGAGAAGAAATACCAGTTTCTTGAGGAGGGAGTTATCCATAGCAGGTATCGACAGATGCCAACGGATTGCTGAAGCAAGTTGGGAAATGAGATTCTCTGAGCGGATGTCAGAATGTTAGTTTCTGAAACGGTATTTATACAATCATGGATATACTCATCACCTTTTCATTTTTATTTTATTTTTTTAATTTGTTAATTTACAATAAAGTTTTTTCGTTTAAAACGAGAATGGAGTGTATTGATTATATATACATTGGTTCACGTTACCACAATGATTCCACAATATCCCAAAGATTCAGACAATCTAACTTTTAAGAACTGTTGTGTTAACCCTATCGCTACTAAACCGCCCAAGACGCCCAAGCAAAATACTGGCAGACCACCCGAACGCCTGTTCTATTTCTTCTTCTAGTAATTATCCAACTGTTGTAGCAGAGCAGGGGATTATTGGAATCAATGGGTGGGGAGCCTTTTGTATTAGTTGTCTTAGAGATGTTCAATTTTTACCTCTTATTTTCCTGCGCTGACAAGTAGGCAAGAGAGAAAAAATAATCTTGCAGCATAGTTCACGTTCGGGCGTTCGCCGTATTTTGAATGCTGTTCAGTTTTCAGACTTCCATATTCAAAGGGTTAAACACGATTTCATGCAATTATACTATTCAACTGTTCGAATTCTTAAGAATATAAATGTCTTTTTAATTAATTAAACATTTTGATTATGGAGTTGGGACATAGGTCGTCCCAGCGACTATTTCTTTATTCTATTCACACCACTTTTTAAAAAACAATCTCTGCCACACACTTATACTAGTATACTTTCAAGAGAAATCTAACACAAGGAAATTCTTTTGCAAAATGCGGAACGAGTGAATATAAAGAAAAGTCGCCAGTTCTAGCCCGTAATCAAAAGGTTAATTTTTATTTTAATTAATTTCTTTTAAGTATTTAAATAGCATCGATTTGCGTAGACAAGCATAGATAATGAAACATTTTCCAACATTTACAGAATATCACAAAGTTGATAGCACGGAATTCTCGCGGAAACCGTTTGTGTAATTCTATACTAATATTATAAAGTAGTAAAGATTGTTTTTTTGTTTGTTTGTTTGTTTGTAGGGGGTAATCTCTGGAACTACTGAATAAATTTCAAAAGTGATGGTGGCAAATGGATGGTGACAATCCCTGTTCCAACATAGGCTATATTTTATGTCGGTGCCACTACCCACAAGGCGGTGCAGGAGCGGAAAGCGTTCTAAAATTTCGATTTTTTTATACTGAAGGAGCTAGAAACATGAAATTTGGCATGGTAGTTACTTATAAGATATAAATGCTCTCTAAGAACAAATTCTAAAAAAATTCGAAATTTAAAAGGGTGAGATGAGCAAAAAGTGTTCTAAAAACATTCTAAATTACAATTTCGTATGGAATCTCTGGAACTACAGAACCATTTTCAAAAGTGATGGTAACAGTCCCTGCTGTAACATAGGCTATATTTTATATCGGTGACACTACCACAAGGGGGAGGGGGTGAAAGAGCGAAAAACGTTCTAAATTTTCGATTTTTTTTCGACATTAGTGTGGCTTAGTTAGTAATTTCTGAATTATCTGTGGCAGTAAAATTTCCTCTAATGAAAATAGGCCAACGAATACCACTTGGCATTTTTCAAGAATTACGCGAGCAAAGTCGAGGGTTTTGCTAGTATCTGCGATAAACGAAGTTTTGGGCGTGATCAGGAACGTTTGGGCTGTGACTCGCTATAATCCTGCAATCCTGAAAAGGAATCTGAAGTAGTAAACACTACCCAACGTAATGAATAAAGCAAGCACTATGGAGACTTCCTCGATTTATTTATCCACAGGTTACATCACAAGCAATTCTTCGGAGTTCGGACATATGCATGATAGTGAATTATAACAACCAAAAGTGAAACACAGTTTTGCCAGGATAACATTTCACAATGGTGCATGTAGAAGAAATTGAGTGCAGGAGTTCAGAAAAGATATAGTTTATTTTGGAGTTTTAATTAGCTGTTGTCTAGCTGAGCAATAGATGAGAAGTGATGAAAAGCCCCAGTTATTATTCTTGCCAAAGATTTTCCTTTTCGAATGTGTTGGCGTCAATTTTAGACTAGGTTACTATAACCGTTAGTATATGCTTTCATTTTATGTTCAAAATTAGCGACAAGAAAGGGCGTGCATATTTGGCATTAAGCACTCTTTTGACAAAACGAAGAAAATGTAGACTGGCAGTTGAAAATGTTTTGAGAACTTTAGAGAAAAGGCATGCATAGTGTTAATGATTTCGAAATGAGAATTATCACAATGAACTTATATACAAAATGTGAAGCAAAACGGATATTTCTATCAAGAGTTATCGCGTTACGTACATACGTACATACAGAACGGGCGGGCACATTAGCTCTCAGTCTTTGATAGCCTGTGAGCTAAAAAGTAAGTCAAAAAATATTAATTTCCTGAGGAAATATTTTAAAAATAAGATTGAATTACACCATGGATGTATTATAATGCCCTTAGGTTTCAAATAAGTGAGGGAAATTGGAGATCTCACTGACAAATCCCCTTAATGGGAAAAACTTTCAGAATTCCATCCGCACGTTTTAAGGATAACGGTCAATGACACATTAGAGCACCCCCCTTCCTTTCCTGCTAATCCCCCCTCCCCAACACCAACACACTATTTTCATTGGATTATGTCTTATTATATCCTCGTCGCATGTTGCAACTGCAACAGCGTCTTTCGCCTTTTCCCATTTCTATGCTAAGCAGAGAAAAATAGAGCCCATTTTGCTGTTGCCATGGAAACGCTCGCTGGGAGGATGGGAAGTGGTTTTGTTTTGTTTACTATTCAAAACGTCTCTTGAAAGATATTTCTCCCGCAGCGTATTTATTGGAAGGAGTTTTATAGCTTACTTATACGCAGAACAAAATGGGGATGCGTCACCGCTACGTGTATTTCAATCATGAGTGCGAAACAGTTCCATCCCCTCCCGTAAAGCTGACATCAAGCCGAGAAAATGGACGGGGGGGGGGGTACCCTCAAGCATGTTTGTTTCCCGCATTATAATAAGAGCATGGACAGACAGACAAACCGAATTCAAAAACAGTTTTCCACTATGTTGGAAAGTGTCAAACAAGTTGGAAATTGTACATCAAACGTGACAAATGGGGTGCGTTTGTACTATAACAAGTTTCAGTAAAATGAATTATATCAATAAGAAGTTAAAATTTCAGTACAAATTCATCTTGTTTAATAATTAAAATTCATAAAGATAGAACTAAGTGTAAATATATTGCTTGAAGGTGCGTAAAAACATAGATAAAAACATTTAAAAGCACATTAAAGTCCTTTTAAAAATTCAAAAAGTTTTCAACCGAACTTACTCGGTCATCATCAGTGAAAAACTAGCTAGAAAACTACAACTCAACTTAACTATTAGTTTTTCACTGATGATGACCGAGTAAGTTCGGTTGAAAACTTTTTGAATTTTTAAAAGGACTTTAATGTGCTTTTAAATGTTTTTATCTATGTTTTTACGCACCTTCAAGCAATATATTTACACTTAGTTCTATCTTTATGAATTTTAATGAATTCTATCGTCTGTTATTACGATAGGAGTAATTTTCGCAATAAGTACATTTTAAGTTGGCAACATTTTATCTTTTGTTGACATGGACTGGAAATTTAAGCCTAGCTTTGAAAATTTCAGAACTTGAAATCCATATTGAGACTCTTTTAGGTAGCTTTCAATACAAAAAAGTATAAAGCTACCTATTGCAGCCGTTCGGAGGAAAGCAGTTCCGGAAAATTTCGATATATTTTCACCGATCATGACCCCCATACCCCAAAACCACCCTCCGTTCAAATGTTGATTTATATATATAGATATATCCATATATATTTGACCTATGTCATACGATAACGCTCGTATTTATAAATCAATTTTGATGAAACCAATTGTGTGTATTAAGCTCACCAATGTCTCGACCGAGTTCGTTGGCCAGCTTGGTCCGCCATTTCGTTTCAAAATGGCGGCCATTTAAAAATTTAAAACTAAAATAAATATACAAAAAGGTTAAAATTTCGAATTTATTTTTTAATGACGTGTTAGGCCTTGATACGAGGATTCCAGAGCATTTTTTGGTTTACCTCTATCTTAAAAAATGGCTGAGATAGAGCAGTTTGAAATTCTAGGGTGGCTGACATTTTGAAACAAAAAAGTCCTTCCGGCCTGTACCGGGAGGAAAAGGTAGCTTTCCTATATCTTCGTTTTAAAATTTTAGCTAATGTTACACGAAAACAGCAAGCTAAAATGCAAAGAAACGTTTACAAAAGATTCGTTAATACTGAATTTGAATAAGAAATTCGCCAAATTATTGAGCAATAGCCAAATTGGCTTCATTTATGAAGACTTATTTTGATCGCCAAATTTGGCGATATTTCGCCAAATGTCGCCCAATTTTGTCGCCAATGTCGCCAATTTTGGCGTTAACGGATATGAATATATAGTTTTATGCGTATGATTGGGAAAATTATTACAACAATGAAAGAAAATAATTTGCGAGTAATCGCGTAATCTGCTGTTTTGTTTCAAAATGTCAGCCACCCTAGAATTTCAAACTGCTCTATCTCAGCCATTTTTTAAGATAGAGGTAAACCAAAAAAAGCTCTGGAATCCTTGTATCAAGGCCTAACACGTAATTAAAAAATAAATTTGAATTTTTAAATTTTTTTGTATATTTATTTTAGATTTTAAGTTATTTTACATCTTTAAATGGCCGCCATCTTGAAACAAGATGGCGGACCAAGCTGGCCAACGAACTCGGTCGAGACATTAGTGACCTTAATACACACAATTAGTTTCATCAAAATCGATTGATAATTACGGGCGTTATTGTATGACATAGGTCAGATATATATATATATATATATATATGTATATATATATATATATATATATATATATATATATGGATATATCTATATATATAAATCAACATTTGGACGGAGGGTGGTTTTGGGGTCTGGGGGTCATGATCGGTGAAAATATATCGAAATTTTCCGGAACTGCTTTCCTCCGAACGGCTGCAATAGGTAGCTTTATACTTTTTTGTATTGAAAGCTACCTAACAGCATATTAACGCGATGACTCGCAAATTATTTTCTTTCATTGTTGTAATAATTTTACCAATCATACGCAAAAAACTATATATTCATATCCGTTAGCGCCAAATTCTCGCCAAAATTGGCGACGTTTGGCGACATATTGCCAAATTTGGCGACCAAAATAAGTCTTCATAAATGAAGCCAATTTGGCTATTGCTCCATAATTTGGCGAATTTCTTATTCAAATTCAGTATTAACGAATCTTTTGTAACCGTTTCTTTGCATTTTAACTTGCTGTTTTCGTGTAACATTAGCTAAAATTTTAAAACGAAGATATAGGAAAGCTACCTTTTCCTCCCGGTACAGGCCGGAAGGACTTTTTAAGTTTCAACTCTATTTTCATAAAATTTTAAATGACTCGACGAAATTCTGCAACGATTATACATATATTAAATTTCAAACCATCCGTTTGGGTAGTTTTTGCGTTGTTATATGTGGACAGACGGACGGACAGACGACGAGTCTAAGTGCTACGTATTTATATAATTACGGACGCACCTAAAAACAGTCGCTTATGCATAAAACTGGTCGCAATTAAGACGTTTCAAATGTCTGAAATTTAGACACAAATAAGTGTCTTAAAAACTTAAGACACTTTAAAGTGTCTCTTTTTTTAACTATCCGTTTCAGACACTTAAGTGTGTGCATTTCAGACATTTCAGTTTACAGTGTGGCGCAGATAATTATATAACGTTTTAAAAAGATAATGACTGGTCATTTATTCCTTGTTTCAAATGTTTTCCTAGGACGTAAATGTTTGGATTCGATAAATTCTCACCACCAGGATTAAGAGCATTATTCCCCCCCCCCCCCCCCCTCTACTCAACGGGGCATAAAACGGCTGGCATGATGAAGACCGAATCGCATAGGAGAGAAAAAAAAATCCGTTGTAAACATGTTCCCTTCTTAGCAGGTACTACGTGATTGTTGTTTATGTATTATAGTCTTTATTATATTCCTTTTGCACGGATCAGTATTTCGTCATAGAAAGGTTTATTTTTAACAGGTTTTACTGCACTTTATTTTTGTTGCCTAGTTGTATGTACCATTCTTTAAAAAAAAGTAATTAAAGAAAATAACGATTAAAAATATAGGCATTTTTTTGAAAAAATTATTGTGCCGTGCCTCATTTTAATGATTTTTGCAGTGCCAGGCCCGGACAGGTGAACAATTTTCGGTACTTCTCTATTATCCCGTCGCCCACTTTTCATTACAAAAAACTATCACCTAACTGTAACGCCCCATAAACGGGAGAACGTTGCCATTGGAATATCGAAATAAATCAATAAATAAAATATAAGAATTGAAGGACACCATTGTTATTTTAATGAATGAAATAATTCATCAATCAGTAAAACAGAATGAAAAATACACGCAAACGTCGAATTAAAAACCACTGGATGACACAACAAACACGTGTCATGTTTCTGACATCCAGTCAATGGGACTGCCTTTTGGGCGTTTCATCTTACAGTTGGGCGATCGTTTTTCGTTATGAAAAGTTTTCGACGGGATAATGGAGAAGTACCCAATTTTCATACAGGATAGTTCTGGACCGGGCGTGTGACTTTCGGCCCGTGCAGACTTTTAGGGAGATGAAATACAGGCCTTCCTAGGCTTGAGAAAAAAAGGTCTCACCCAGTACGGTTCGAGCCTGCAGTAAAAAGTAAGCCCCGGGCACACGGCTCCGGAAAGATGGATGGCCTTTCCCGGCCCGCCTTGATCCCGTACAAGCCTCTAACTGGCATTTGAAAGGGTAAAAACATGTTCTTAAAGACGAGGAAAATTAAAAATTAAAAAATTATTATTATTATTTTTTTTGACAACTTTTGAAGGGGCGTGGATACGGGGAGCTAAGTCTGAATACCGCAAACCTGGCTTATATATTCCCTCTGTGGTCCAACACATCTTTCGTTTTTAGGTGCGTTCGTAATTGTATAAATACGTACCACCTATTGTCGTCGCTTGGTCCGCCCGTCTGTCTGTCTGTCCGTCCGTCCGCATAGAACAACGCAAAAACGACCCAACCGAATGGTTTGAAATTTAAGATATATATTATCTTTGCAGAATTGTGTCGAGACATTTCAAATTTTATTAAAATCAAATCAAAACTTTAGGAAATATTAATAAAAATATTTATTAAGAAATTTGAATTTTTTTTTTTTTTAAATCGGTGCTTTCTTGTTATAGGAGCTTCCGAGGTTTAAACGTCAATCGACCGAGATACTTATTTTAGGACAGAAATGAATCTGCAGACGATATCATTCATTTCACAGAATTATAAATCAGAAAAGATCTGAATATTTATGTAACTAGTTATAGTACGAACGCACCTCATTTGTCACGTTTGACGTACAATTTCCAACTTGTTTCCCATTTCTATAGACTAAGCATAGAGGAAACTGGAGCCAATTTCCTTTCCTATTGCTATGGAAACGCGGTTGGATGGATCCGAAATGGTTTTCTGATTTGTTTACTGTTGAACAGCCACTCTCAAATAGAATAAAATACGAGAGGGTTTTGGCTTTCTGAAAAAAAGGGAGGAAAGTTTTACCACAAAGAAAAGCGAGATAAATAGAGATAATTTATGTATTCATCAAGCTTTTTACTCGTACTTACCCATCCTACGTAGTATAGGGTAAGTCTTGCAATAGTTTTGAAAAGCGAAAAAAAAAATTGTTGACGGATTAACACGTTTCAGACACTAGAGATTCCGAAAAACATATTTTTAGAAACAAAAAATTTGCCGTCCGTCTGTGTGTGTGTCTATGTGTCTGTAAACGCTCTATCTCCCGAACAGATTGAGATAGAGACTTGAAATTGGGTATGTACTGAGTATGTCATAATGGGAAGAAGCTTATGGAATTTCAGTCACCTCGAGGATCCGGAACTCTTTTTTTCGGACTCTCGAAATATTCGTTTTGATAAAAAGTATATAAAAATTTTCGAAATGGTTTATTTTAAGGAGTGAATATATAAAAGACAATAAAAAAACATAAATTTTGCCTAAAGCATGAAGTCGATCGGATCATGAGTTGTCGAGATTCCATAGAAATTGTAATTTAGAATGTTTTTAGAACGCTTTTTGCTCATCTCACACCTTTTAAATTTCCATTTTTTTTAGAATTTGTTCTTAGAGAGCATTTACATCTTATAAGAAACTACCATGCTAAATTTCATGTTTCTAACACCTTCATTATAAAAAAATCGAAATTTTAGAACGTTTTTCGCTAATGCACTCCCTTGGGGGCAGTGGCACCGGCATGAAATATACGCTATGTTACAGCAGGAACTGTGAGCATCAATTTGCAACCGTCACTTTTAAAAACAGTTCGGTAGTTCCAGATATTCCATAGAAGTTGTAATTCAGAATGTTTTTAGAACGCAATTCGCTCATCTCACCCTTTTAAATTTCAAATTTTTTAAATTTTTTGTTAGAGAGCATTTACAACTTATAAGTAACTACCATGCCAAATTTCATGTTTCTAGCTGCTTCAGTATAAAAAAATTCGAAATTTTAGAAAGTTTTTTGCTCTTTCACCCCTTTTTCCTGTAGTAGTGGCACCGATATAAAACATAGCCTATGTTACAGCAGGGACTGTTAGCATCAATTTGCCACCATCACTTTTGAAAATGTTTCTATAGTTCCAGAGATTCCATAGAAATTGTAATTTAGAATGTGTTTAAAACGCGTTTCGCTCATCTCACGCTTTTAAATTTCGAACTTTTTTAGAATTTGTTCCAAGAGAGCAATTACATCTTATAAATAACTACCATGGCAATTTTCAAATTTCTAGCTCCTTCAGTATAAAAAAAATTGAAATTTTAGAACGTTTTTCGCTCTTGCAACCCCCTGTGGTAGTGGCACCGACGTAAAATATAGCCTATGTTACCATCAATTTGCCACCATTACTTTTGAAAATGGTTCTGTAGTTCCAGATATTCCATTGAAATTGTAATTTAGAATGTTTTTAGAACGCTTTACGCTCATCTCACATCTTTTAAATTTCGAATTTTTTTAGAATTTGTTCTTAGAGAGCAATTACATCTTATAAGTAACTACCATGCTAAATTTCATGTTTCTAACACCTTCAGTGTAAAAAAAAATCGAAATTTTAGAACGTTTTTTGCTCTTGCATCCCCCTGGGGGTAGTGGCACCGACATAAAATATAGCCTATGTTAGAGCAGGGACTGTCACCATCAATTTGCCACCATCACTTTTGAAAACGGTTCTGTAGTTCCAGATATTCCATAGAAATTGTAATTTAGAATGTTTTTGGAACGCTTTTCGCTCATCTCACCCTTTTAAATTTCGAATTTTATAAGAATTTGTTCTCAGAGAGCATTTACATCTTATAAGTAACTACCATGCCAAATTTCATGTTTCTAGCTCCTTCAGCATAAAAAAAAATCGAAATTTTAGAAAGTTTTCGTTCCTGCACCCCGCTTGGGGTAGTGGCACCGACATAAAATATAGCCTATGTTAGAGCAGGAACTTTGACCATCAATCCATCAATTTGCCACCATCACTTTTGAAAACAGTTCGGTAGTTCCAGAAATTCCATAGAAGTTGTAATTTAGAATGTTTTTAGAACGCGATTCGCTCATCTCACCCTTTTAAATTTCGATTTTTTAAAATTTTTTGTTAGAGAGCATTTACAACTTATAAGTAACTATCATACAAAATTTCCTGTTTCTAGCTCCTTCAGTATAAAAAAAAAATCGAAATTATAGAACTTTTTTTGCTTCTTCACCCTTTTTCTCTGTAGTAGTGGCACCGATATAAAACATAGCCTATGTTACAGCAGGGACTGTTAGCATCAATTTGCCACCATCACTTTTGAAAATGTTTCTATAGTTCCAGAGATTCCATAGAAATTGTAATTTAGAATGTGTTTAGAACGCGTTTCGCTCATCTCACGCTTTTAAATTTCGAACTTTTTTAGAATTTGGTCTTAGAGAGCATTTACATCTTATAAATAACTACCATGCCAAATTTCAAATTTCTAGCTCCTTCAGTATAAAAAAAATCGAAATTTTAGAACGTTTTTCGCTCTTGCAACCCCCTGTGTTAGTGGCACCGACATAAAATATAGCCTATGTTACAGCAGAGACTGTTACCATCAATTTGCCACCATTACTTTTGAAAATGGTTCTGTAATTCCAGATATTCCATTGAAATTGTAATTTAGAATGTTTTTAGAACGCTTTACGCTCATCTCACACCTTTTAAATTTCGAATTTTTTTATAATTTGTTCTTAGAGAGCAATTACATCTTATAAGTAACTACCAGGCTAAATTTCATGTTTCTAACACCTTCAGAGTAAAAAAAAAAATCGAAATTTTAGAACGTTTTTCTCTCCTGCATCCCCCTGGGGTTAGTGGCAGCGACATAAAATATAGCCTATGTTAGAGCAGGGACTGTCACCATCAATTTGCCACCATCACTTTTGAAAACGGTTCTGTAGTTCCAGATATTCCATAGAAATTGTAATTTAGAATGTTTTTGGAACGCTTTTCGCTCATCTCACTCTTTTAAATTTCGAATTTTATTAGAATTTGTTCTTAGAGAGCATTAACATCTTATAAGTAACTACACCATGCCAAATTTCATGTTCCTAGTTCCTCCAGTATAAAAAAATCAAAATTTTGAACGTTTTTCGCTTTTGTACCCCCCTGGGGGTAGTGGCACCGACATAATATATAGCTCATGTTGGAGCAGGGATTGTCACCATCCATTTGAGACCATCACTTTTGAAATCGCATCAGTAGTTCCAGAGATTACCCCCTACAAACAAACAAACAAACAAAAACAATCTTTACTACTTTATAATATTAAGTATAGATGAAACATAAAGTCGAAATTTGGTACTTTCGTGCTATAGCGGCCTCCAATGATGAAATATTTTTGTTGCTGTTTCATTAATATAGTGTAAATTGGGTACTTTCGTTTTATAGCGGTCCCCAAGGATGAATCGCCAATCGACCCAGATTTATCGTCAAATTATAAAGCATGTACGACATTATAATAATCTGATATATATATATATATATATATATATACCATTTCTTGACGTAAGTGGCCAAGTTATAGTTATATAGGATGCATATATGACGCATATATGATGTATATATGTAATAATAATAATAAAAAAAATTCCCTTCTTTTCGCCATTTTCTTAGTCCTTATTCTAAATTATCACCATTCTATTAAATTACTAAATGTTATCTATTTTATTTATTTTAATATTTCTCTGTCCTTTATTTATATCTTAAATCCCCTGTTTGGTTTAATTCCATATCTTAGTCAAAATATTCTTTAAATTCCTATTCTAAAAAATATTCTAAATTGCAAAAACTTCCTGAAAATCATTTGATTAAATTCCTTATTTTGAGACAGTGAAATTTATTCTTTCAGAATATTTTTTCTTTACATTATTTTTATTTTATTATTTTCAGATAGTCGTTCGATTTGTCCCATCATTCCCTGCTTTCGCGCGCTTACTTTTTCCTTCAAAATTCCTCCGATTCCTGTAATGAGTTCTTACATGTACGTCAGGTTAACCCGCCCTTAACCTAATTTCTTAGCCATTGACGTTTGAGTTTTTTGGCGCTCTCTTCTTGGCCACACCCCTTTTTACAAACTATTGGATGGTAATTTTCGCGCGTTCGTGTTCCTACACCAATTTTTTGAGTATAAAACATACTGCACGGGAGCGGACCGCCAGAATTTTGCTCTATTTTGGTTGTTAAAATAATTTGCGACTTCATTGACATTGTATTCCCTCTTGTGTATCTAAAGTGTCTTCAATAGCTGTCATCTATTCGAACGTGAACTTCGTACTTCTGTGCTGACAAAAGTTGTTATTCTTCATCATGTAACGGATAATAGCCCTACTAATAAATACATTGATTCTCCTACCACCAGTCTTATCCTTGAACTACTGATCTGGTGTATGTATCGAAATAATCGGTGGAATGACTCCGTGCCTGATTTTCGGCGAATCAAATTCCATACTTTAAGGATGTGACAACTGCTTAATTTCCAGGTAATCAAACCCGGTAGTCACTAATGACATTTCATTATTACCTGCAATACATCGTAATATATATATGATATTAGCATGTCTTTGCCCGTACAGACGGTCGCTTGATGGGCCCAGATGACTTTTGCTGCGTATAGCCCGGACATTGGCCAAGGCTCACAATGTCCATTTTACATGCAAACAGATAATAAATAAATGAAATACTTTATACACTAGTTAATTTTTCAGCAGAGCTGAAATTACGCTGCAAATTAATGAAATACTAAGAATGTGAATTAACAAGGGATAATATAATAATATAATACCAGGGGATCTGGGATCGAACCTTGGTCTGGACATTTTTTTTACTGTAATGGTTGTACGCTGTTTAGTAATGTGTTAATTTACATCCTTAGTATTTAAAATATTTTATTTCAAATACTAGGACTTCCCTCAAAGGGATTAGTCTGAGTGATATTGCTCAGAACATAGGGTTAACAATTACAATATAAAGAAAAAGAGCAAATTAAATGATAGAATTACAAAATATCACATATAAATTCATATACACTGTTAAAAAAATAGAAAAGAAGTACCGTTCATCAGATGTGTTGTCATAATTTTTTTTAACATGTGGCAAAGCATCTCATTTTCTTAAGCGCGTATTGCGCAAAACTTGGGAAAAAAAAAAAAAAAAAAAAAAAAAAAAACGCCGGATCTTTTAAAACGCCAAGCTTTTTAAAGTTACGTAATTGGGTTTGCAGCCAATAGATTATTCTATCAAGCGTGGCTTAACGCAAATTTAATTTCATTGTTGCACCTTTTTTTGTGTGTGAATTTAAAATATTTCTTCCTTGATTACATATCTATTATTTGTATAACTGTTTATAAAAACTCTTACACTTCAAACCACATTGATAGCATGTTTTGCTACAAACCAGATTGCAAAACTATAGTCTAAATTACTATTAAAGTATAGAAAAAATCTTTCGATGACTTCTGTAAAATAACTTTTACATTAAATCTCCATATCGGCAAAATTGAAAATTATATATATTACAAAGTTAAGCTTACAGATACTTCTTGATTATTCTATAGGAGGCTCTGCCCCCTGCGCCTTTAATGCGCCTTTACAGCGCCAATCCGCAGACTTTTCTTTTACCTGTCTGTCTGTCTCTCCACAATCTCTCTGTTTCCCTATCCGTTTTTCTGCCCGTCTCTCTAACTTATTGTCTATCTCTCTACACGTCTCGCTACCTGTCTCTATATTTCTCTACCGGTCTCTCTACCCGTCTCTATATTCCTCTACCAGTCTCGCTACCCGCCAATCTATTTCTCTAACCGTCTGTCTATCCGTCTAACTACTTGTATGTCTAGCCGTGTCTCTATCCACTTCGCTACCCATTTGTCTATCTGTCTCTCTACCCGTCTGGCTATACGCCTCTCTACCCATCTTCTTACCCATCTCCGTACCCATCTACTGTCTCTCTACTCGTCTGTATACCCGTCTCACTATCCGTCTGTTTTTGTACCCGACCCTTCACCCGTCTCGCTATCAATCTCATTACCCGTCAGTCAACTCGTCTCTGTACTCGTCTCTTTATCTACCACGCTACGCGTCTCACAACCTTTCTCGCTACATTCCAGTCTACCGGTGTCGCTACCCGTCTCGAGACCCATCTCGCAACCCCTCTGTCAACCCTCTTTTCACCTTTCTCTCTATCCGTCTGTCTATTCGTTTCTCTACCCGTCAGTCTACCTATGTCGCTACTCGTCTCTCTACCCATCTCACTACCCGTCTGTCTACCCGTTTGTTTACTCGTCTTTCTACCTCTCGCCACCTCTTCCCAATATTTAAACAGTTCATTTATTATACAGAAGCCGTTTATCAGTTATTAAATGCAAACAGAAGTAATTTATCTAATAAGTGTAATCAGATGCATTTTTTTAAAATACATACATAAACCTGAATAATAATTCATCAGTTTTGTGTTCATAGTTGTTTATATCATTTGAAAGTAAATCTCAACTTCTTAAACCTGAATTGTCTCAAGCTTTTTAAAAAAACCACAAGGTCTGTATAACTGCAAAGTACCCTGAGGGCTATATTACTGTATTACCGAGACAAGAAAAACCCTGGGTAGAGTTGCTTCTTTCGAAGGTTCCAAAACTTGTAGGGAGAGAATTTCGTCAGTAGGAGCAGACTGCGATAATTCTCGGACTGACCAGCTGAATGGGGGGTGGGGGGGATTTGCGCGAAAAGAAAATACCGAACTTCCCTCAAATAAAGTCGACTGACCAGTTACTTTGGCAACTGGACCGAGCGGAGACCGGTTTCAGAGCTTTTCTAACCAGAGCTAAACAGTAGCTACATGTTATTAAGTTTCGTTATCGCGTTTGCAGCCAATTGCTTATGTCAGAAAGCGTGGCTTAACGCCATTTTAAATTCATTACTGTAACTTTCTTTTTTTTTTTTTTTTTTTTTTTTTTTTTGGGGGGGGGGGGGGGGTAGGGGGAAGGGTTTCAAATATATACATTTAAATTAAAACTTTTGCCTCCATGCCATTAGTGTTGTTTGTATTATTAACTAATACCTTGTAGACCGAGCTTCATTTGAAACAAATGTAAAAGACTTCTTCTACAGTTTTTTTGTAGGAGAAACTTTCGTAATTGGGCCCAAAGCCAATCGGAGTATTTAATATCATTATTGTAACTCTTATAGAGTTAAAACAATATTGTTGCTAGCTTTACTCTTGTTTGAGACCAACCTTGCATGTGTATCTGAATGGGAAAAAGTTTCGTATCCTATGTCGGTTGGCGAAAAAAATTTTAAATGGTGCCAAAAGGTAGTTCTAGCAACTTACAAAATTTTTCAAGAGAGCGGTAAAACATGTTTTTCAAATATTTACAAACATACGTTTATTAAAGCATGTTTTTGCGCCATCTTAAAAATTTAAGCACGATGCTAAAATGAAATTTTATCGCCATATTCGATATTTTAATAAGTAATGAAAACACATAAACAAACTTATATAACAAACCTAAGAGGCATTTTTGTGATAAATAATTGTTATTGTCAGGGGGTTAAATTGTAAACAATTAATAAACGGCTAGTAAATAATAAATAGCATTTAAAATCTAAGGTACTTTTCGGTTAGCCGAGCGCCAGTGAAATGTATATATCTATATATACATATATATATATATGTATACATACACACATATATGTATGTGTATATATATATATGTATATATACATACATGCATATATAAATGTGTGTATGTATAGATATATGTATATATATGTATACATAGATATATAAATTTCACTGGCGCCCGGCTAACCGAAAAGTACCAAATCTAAAAATGGAGAAGTGGCCCGTATAAAAATTAAGCGCTTGATATATGTAAATCTTTTTTTATTTTTTAATATTTCCGAATGCACAGATAAAAAGGTAAAAATCTCTTTTCCAAATGCCAAATAGAAAATATACAAAATAGAAAAATATCTGCTAAAAAATATATTTACATAATACTACATCTGCAAAAAAATAAGATTTAGAAAAAGTAAGCCAAATCCTTCAGATCCCAACAATCACATCGAAAAACTTATCACCAAAAAAGAACTCGCCAAATCTTACGGCACAGGAGATGGATTTTTCCCTCTGAATGCAGAATATTAGTTTTTTTCTTGTACGATGGGTGATTATAACTGTTTCATTTCACATACTACATACCGTTTGATATATTGGTAGTTTTATGTTATCCTGGCGCAGTTGATAAATCGCCAAATATTGTTCCTATAACATTTTCATATTGAATTCATTTCATTTAAATATAAACCTTTCACTCATTTAATTTTAAATACATGCCTTTCATTAATCCCATTTAAAATGCTAAAAAGAGAAAAAAAAAGAAATAATGCCATAAATCGAAATCTTTTATTTAAACACCAAAGAATTTTTTATTATTATTTACACATGAGAAATAAAAAAAGCTGCTATTGCTGAGATTTGCGCCAAATCTCTAATACCAAGTCTACTAAGTTATTGCGGAATTTTTCTTTCAAAGAGAAAAAAATCCAGATTAATTTTCGATTTCTACTCAATTGAAATATATTTTATTGTGCTGAATATTAGTGCGTGCATATTTTATTTGCTCCTTGTACTCCATGAACTTTTCAATTCCGATTGTCTACGAAAATCTCGCGCCGGTGAAAATGACGTACCACAAAATTTCGTGACGTATGTACTTTAATTGTGCTTTTTTATCTATTTTTTTAATATAATTTCCAAACGGTTCAGCATTTATTCTTGGTAATAAATAGACGTCGTTGTCACCTTTATAGGTACCTGCTGTAAAAATTTGAACGAAATCCGTTAAATATTTTTTGAGTTATGCTTGACGAAAGGTTTTAATATCCATCGTAGCTATATATGGGGCAAAGTAATACTGCGCTGTGTATGAGTCTTCGTTGCACTCAGACAATTACGGAAATAACTCATAAAAATTCCAAAACAGCAATGTAAATAAAAATTTCACGACATAAAAAATAAATTTTATTATTATTTTACTTTTATTGTAAGCATTCATTATAATTTCGAGTGTATTATTAAATTCAAATTAGTGTTTACAAAATGTAAACAAAACAGTGACCAAGAATCCGCAAAATTCTAAAATCCGCAAAACCTTTGTTTTTAAGCCATGCGGTTTTAAAGAAGTCTACCCTATACTATGTATAAATTAAAGAACAAATAAATAAATGGAAATACAACATCCGCAGTTGCTCTCTTTGCGGTTACGTAATCATCACCCCTCTCCACCCTACTCTCTATCTAAAAAAGGCAAAATCCTCCACCACCTCTTTTTTGAGAACTATATTTCAGAGTCGCTTTCAACGGTGAAACAAAACAAAACAAAACTGCTTCTGATCTCGTTCCCTTGGTAACGGGAGAGAGAAATTTGCTGTATTTTTCACTCCTTAGCATATAAATGAGAAAAGCGATGCAACGGAATAAAGACTTTGAGAAGGAGAAACAATACCCTCCCAGTTCCAACCCCCTTTGCTATCTGAAAATAGTGTTGTGTATGTGGGAAAAGAGGGAGAAAGGGGAGGGGGGTATAGCGGGAAAAGAGGTGCTCTAATTTGTCAGTCTTTATTTTAAAAACTTGTGGATGCAGTTTCTACAGTTCGTAGAGGTTTGTTCTCGAATCCAAAATGGGTTATTTTCTGACACATGATTGAATTCATACTTGTTCATAAATGTATGAGATTGACAGTTAGGTGATCTTATTCGAAATCGAATCAACTTTTCTAATTTTCAATACATATATATAATTCTTTTTTTAAACCTTTGGGAATGGTTTTTGTTTTCGGTCGAGAATGGATCTCACTTTATTTTTATTAAGCGTTTTTAACGAAATTCTGTAACTTTAGAAGTTTTTAAGCGTTTTTAACGAAACTCTCTAACTTTAGAAGAATTTTTATTTGAATAGGCAATAGAAATGCATCAAATCGTTACAAAAATGTTAAAGTTACGAAAAGGATAGATGCAAACTATCCGATATGGAAAAAAAAGCCGAATTCAAAAATGGACGTAAGATGAGAAATCGTCTGATAAAGCAAAAAACGGGGTCTTCCACTTTCATTTCCTTAAAATACCTTTAGCCCATCTAAACAAGAGTTAAAGATATTGACGACGAAATATTAAGGTAATGTATTAAGGATAAGGTATAGTAGTAATGGAAAATGCTTTTCAATCACTGCGGCGAACGACTATTTTTGCGAGGACAGAGAATGCCAGGATCTTTTCAACTGTTAGCCATGGAAAATGCGTTTATTTGTGGATGGTTCCGATGAATATTTTTGAATAATTAACATTTTTAATTAATTTGATTTTTTTTTTTTTTTTTTTTTTTATCTTTCGGAACATTTTCCCAATGGTTGTTGTTGTAATTTGTTAATTTGTTATTATTATTATTTTTTTTTTTACAGAAAATGCCGTCAAAATGGTTGTTTTGAATCGAGTTTTCAGTCGTGTCATCCCGACAAAGGTCATTTATCAAACAACAGTGTTTTATAACTCAAGAGTCAAGATGGAATACATTTATCGAGAACTGAAAAAAACTATTCGATTCCAAATCAGTCCAATATTTTTGCGTTCAGGTGTCGTATTTTAATAATTAAACATGAGCCCGTAATTGTCTCGTGGAATTTTTTTTTAACATTTTTCAACATAGTTGAAAATGCTTATGACTTTTATTTGTCTGTCCGTGTTCTAACTCTCGTAAATACATTCGGATTGCACTGCAATTTGTATATAATGTTCACGTTTGCTACAGCACGATCACTAATAACAATGAATTGTGCAGCATTTACAGTTCGTTTAGAAAAACAGTCAAAAGCTTTCCTTTACATTATAGTCAATGGGAAAAAATCGTTCCAAGCCCATTTAGATGATGTTACACCATTTCAAACATAATGAAATTGATATGCATTTATGAAGGGCACTGAAACATGCTTTCTGTAGAATGAGGGGGGTGCAAAACATTTATTATTCATTTACAGGATCAAACAATAGAGTTCCGTTACATAATGCTCTTTTATAACTCAAGAGTCAAGATGCAATACATTTATCGAGAATTGAAAAAACTAATCGATTCCACATCATTCCAACAGTCGTGCGTGCATGTGTCGTACATATAAGCTTAAAAATGAGTCCTTAAATATATCGAGGGGAAAACATACTTTTTAAACAACAGCCTTATTTTATTGTTTATACAATATTTTCTGACGCATGCACGAACTCGCTTTTGCGTATCAAAGCGTGGAATTTGCAGAAATAACAATTCAAGAGTAAGACAATCCAATGGCGTCTCTCTTCTCTCCGTATATCTGTATATTTATAACCGTTTGCTGTCTGATGATTATACCTAAAGTATTATTATTATTATTATTTAGAAAAAAAAAAATTACATCTCTCTGCTTATCCACTATTCTTCTTTTTAAGTTTTTATTACTTCCAAATAGAAACCTTTGCCTCATCTTCATGTTAATGAATCACGGAATTCTGCGATTCAATAAGCTCAGGATTAGGATTCGAAAATTGTGTTAAGACAAAAAATGAATGGTTCGCAGCTATGCAGAAGAGAAAAAGACTATTTCTGTTGACTCTTTATTCTTATCAAAATAGCAAATAAAAATGATTTGAAATGGAAAAAAATTAAAATTTTGAATTTAAGACATTTTGAGCTCGAATCTGCCGGAACTCGAAGACTGATTACAAAAATCGAGCCCGTTTCATCTCCATCTCGGGAGCGACACTTTACGTCATTCATTAGTGTTTTGATACAAAAAACAAGAACGAAAAATCATGCGTCAAGCATAGATTATGTAACATTTTCCAACGCTTCCAAAATAATTTTACAAATCATACCGTTTAATAAGCTAAAAGATAACATCTAAGTAAACAATTTGGAAAACGCATAACCTATTTAAACATAATTTCAGGAATTTCCAACCTATACAATATTCGGAAAATATCCGAATACTTTTATTCAGCCCTGTATAGCATCTATCGATTTGTATATAGACTACATAGGATGCTCAATTTTAGTTCAGTTCGGAAACGCGTAGCACAGTTTAAAATTCTCCGTCTGGAGTTTCTCTCAATAAACGGAATTGTGATCGCGAACTTTTGTGCTTCCCTGTACATGTATCTACAGAATTTATACACACCACGTAATAAACAAAAAGCGAGTTAAAATTAAAATCGCGTTCAGCCACTTAAAACGCATTTCCAGGAACTATTGTTAACAGACAGTAGAGAATTCTTTTGTGTGTCCCTGTCCATGAACGATGACTGCTCTACACACACTATTCTGTAGTAAGCCTTTTGTCATGCACCTTAAGTGACATATATAAATTTTAATGCGTTTAAAACAGTGAAACATTATTTAAATAAACCGCAGACCATTTTTCTCCATAGACGTCATGTAACGGAATTCCTTTGACTGTCCCTGTAAAGTAATGTAAGTCCCTGTAATGTAAAGTCCCTGTAATGTAAGTCCCTGTAATGTAAGTCCCTGTAAGTGCTATGCACATCTTATTCCATATTAAGCTTCTTCTAATGCACCTTAGTGATATATATAAATTTCAATGCGTTTGAAATAGTGAAACAGTATTTAAATAAACCGCAAATGATTTTTCCCCATAGACCGCAATGTAACGGAATTCTTTTGAGTGTCCCTGTAAAAAAAACTATAAGGGCTGCACATTTCCGTTGAAATAGGGAACATGCTATAGATAACGACAATAACCTACAAAAATTGCAGAGCAATCCGAGCCTATTTACGGGAGTTAGAGCACGGCTAGACGGCACACAGCCTTACGGCCAGACAAACCGAAGTCAAACACTTTTGAACTAGGTTGGAAAGTGTTAAAAAGGCAAAAGATTGGAGATGGAAGGAAAAGGAAAGGGTCATTTAGGATTCGTTTTTCGGAAGCGTTAGGGCATTAGGCTCCGGAACGCAGTGTTTATGAACTCCGATGAATTCTGGCCAATATTTAAATATTTATTTAAAACAGGAAGTACCGGAGCTATGCTCCGGTGGGCTCCGGCGCAAATTAAGCCCTGGTTATATCCTGGCTGTCGAAAGTCAACTTAAAACGACATCTGCTGTCTGTCCTATGGTGTAACTCGCGTCAATACACTCGGGTTGCCATGCAATGGGTAAATGTTATTGAAATTTAAAATGGCATCTTCGCTATTGAAAATGAAGTGAGTAACGCTTATAGTTCGTTTACAGGTACACGCAAAAGAATCCCGTTTTGTTACGGTGTATGGAGGGTAAATCGTTCGCAATGTATTTTAATGATGCTACACTATTTCAGACATACTGAAATGGATATGCATCAGTGAGGTGCTCTTGCAAGAGGCTTATAATAATATAACGTGTACAAAGCATTCATCGTTCATTTACAGAGGTACACAAAATAATTCTGTTACATTACAGTCTATTAATAATAATTGAATAATAATTTCTGGCAGTGCGTTTTCAGTTTTGGTAAGCTATTTTAAATTTAACTCACTTTTTGCCTATTACTCGGCGTATATAAATTCTATAGATCCTATACAGGGTTTCACAAAAATCTGGATTACATTTCGTTTATTGACAGAGTTTGCTGTAGGGGAATTTTCAACTGTGTTATGAATTTCCGAATTGAAGTAAATTTTAGAATACTATATGTACTATATATGTGGTTATAATTAAAGTCCCACTTTCAAAATGCTGTAAAAAAGGAACCACATATTACATTACATTACATTTATATTCATTCTGGGGGGAGTAAAAACCACTGAAAATAATTCTACCATCGTTAAATGACTGTTTTGTATTATTTTAGCTCGCTTTTATATTATTTATCATTTTTAACAATGTTATGCATTTATTTAATATACATTAACTTGAAATTTTGAACACGATTGACAATTGACAACGATAAACAACAATAGCAATTGACGCGCTATCTACCTGGCTCAGATAACACGTAAATTACATGTGAATGTTTTGGAAAATGTTTTATAATCTAGGCTTGACGGATGATTTTTCGTTCTCGGTTAATACAGTAGACTCGCTCAAATCTGCCACCCTAAAATCCGCACATCGTTTGCGATGTAAACAATGAAACTTATAGTTCAAATTATATAAAATATAGTTAAAGGTGTAAAATTCAATTATTTTTTTATATATATATCATTCTGCACAAATTTTAATGTGTAATTCTGGTTAATACGATGTTTACATGTTTTCTCACGAAGGAAGTATAAATTTAATTTTAAAAAAATGAAGATAGTGCTGATATCAGTGGAGATCGCGATGTTTTACCAAATAATTTATGTATTCATCAAGCTTTTTTGGTTATTAAGTATGGCTCAACATGAAATAAAACTTTGTTATTTTAATATTTTGATGTGAACTATGAGTGTACCTTTATAAGGCGAGTTTCACTCAATAATTCAATAAAATATTATCTCATCATCATGATGCATATTTTGTTATGCATTATTAATTATTTACTTGACCTTTACCTTTAATATTTTAGGCGTTTTTTAAATTTTCTTAATTTTTATTATTAACTATTGGGAAAAGGGTTGTTGTTTTCGGTCGAGAATGGACCTCTTGACGTCGTCACTTTATTGACGAAATTATCTAATTTTAGAAAAATATTTCTTTGAATAGGCAATAGAAATGCATAAAATCATTACAAAAATGTTAAAGCTACAAAAAAGATCGATGCAAATTATCCGATATGAAAAAAAAAAAACGAATTCAAAAATGGACGTCGGATGAGAAGTCGTCTTTTAAAGCAAAAAAACGGGGTCTTCCACTTTAATTTCCTTAAAATACCTTTAGCTTAGACATCCATCTAAACAACAGTTAAAGCAATACTTAAATTTTGCTTAGGGGAGGGTCTACGAATAGAAATTGTACCAAACTTTAAAAATTCCGGTGCTAACACCTAAAGTTGGCTTCCTATTTGGATATTTCGGTTTATTCTACCTTCGGATACCAAACGGGAAGTCAGTAGATAGAGAAAGGGATATCTGCGTCAGCAGTAGGTGGCGGCGGCGGTGCGGTGGTAACACCGCCTGCTGCCGAGATCATACTATAGTAGGTGGGTGGAATAGCGAGCGTGGGGAGACTATGTTATAGTAGGGGGGGGGGGGGATAGGTATGTTATAAGAGATGTTATAAGAGATTTTATGGGGCTAAATTAATAACATTTTTAGATGTCTTATAGTACGAGGTAACGGTTATGGTAAATACTGCCCTGCCATCCCTCTGGATTTTCCCAATGGTCGTTGTAATTCGTTAAATTAAATTTTTTTTAAACTTTATTTTAAGCATTTATTATAATTTCGAGTGCATTATTAAATTCAAATTATTCTTTACAAAATGTAAACAAAACAGTGACCAGGTATCCGCAAAATTCCAAAATCTGAACAACCTCTGGTTTTAAGCTGTGCGGATTTAAGATATCTACTGCATGCCCTGTATAAATTAAAGAAGAAATAAATAAATCGAAATTACACATCCACTGTCACTCTCTTTCGCGGTTACATAATCATCTGAAGTAATCCCCCCCCCCCTGCTCTCTTTCTAAGAAAGCCAAAATCCTCCCCCACCTCTTTTTTGAGAAATATATTTCAGAGTCGCTTTCAACGGTAATGCAAAACAAAACAAAACTGCTTCTGATCCAGTTTCCTTGGTAACGGGAGAAGGAAATTTTCTCTATTTTTCACTCCTTAGCATATAAATGAGAAAAGCGATGCAACGGAATAAAGACTTTGAGAAGGAGAAACAACCCCCCCCCCCTTGCCTTCTTAGCCCCCCTCCCCCTCTCCCTTTGCTATCTGAAAATAGTGTTGTATATGTGGGGAAAAGGGGGTGGTATAGCGGGAAAAGATGTGCTCTAATTTGTCATTAGTCTTTATTTTAAAAACTTGTGGATGCAGTTCTACAGTTCGTTAAGGCTTATCTTCAAATCCAAAATGGGTTATTTTCTGACACATGACTGAATTCGTTTTTGTTCATAAATTTTTCAAATTATAGAATATTTTTGTCATGAGGTTATAGTTGTCTATAAAAAAAAAATCCTTTGGAACGTCGATAGAGCGTCAGTAAACTAATAATGAAAATTTCATGTTTTGGCGATTTATTGTATGTTATTAACAAATGCTTGTAGGGTAAAAAGACCGTTATGAGGACACGGGGTGAACGGTGCAATTAGTGAGAGTTAAGAAATTGAAGGAAATGGAGTTCTGTGTTGTTCATAAACTTTTCAAATTACAGAATATTTTTGACTCGAGGTTATATTTGTCTATAAAAAAAAATTCCTTCGGAACGTCGATAGAGCGTCAGTAACAAAATAATGAAAATTTCATGTTTTGGAGATTTATCGTATGTTATTGACAGGTGCTAGTAGGGTAAAAAGGGAGTTATGAGGTCACGGGGGGCAAGTAGAGAGAGTTGAGAAATTGGAGGAAATGGAGTTCTGTGTTGTTCATAAACTTTTCAAATTATAGAATATTTTTGTCATGAGGTTATTTTTGTCTATAAAAAAGAATACCTTCTGAACGTTGATAGAGCGTCAGTAAAAAAATAATGAAAATTTCATGTTTTGGCGATTTATCGTATGTTATTGACAGGTGCTAGTAGGGTAAAAAGGGGGTTATGAGGTCACGGGTGGCAGGGAGCAAGTACAGATAGTTAAACAATTGGAGGAAATGCAGTTCTGTCCCTCCACATTTCATGCCAGTGGGTCGTGGAGGTGCTCCGGAATGTCGAGGTGACATGATGACGGGTGAGGGAGATAAAAAGGCGACAAGGTCAGCAATAAGACGATAGGAATTTTCGGAACTTTTGAAATAATTTAGTGGAGAATTTTCTTCGGTGCTGCCATCTAAGTGTCATACTTTGGTGCCCCCTTCCCCTTGTTATCTGAAAACAGTGTTGTATAGGTGCAAAATGAAAGGGAGGGGAGTATAGCGAGAAAAGATGTGTTCTAATTTGTCATTAGTGTCTATTTTAAAAACTTGCGGATGCAGTTCTACATTCCTTCAAGGCTTGTTCTCAAATCCAACATTGGTTATTTTCTGACACATCCCTGAATTCATTTTTTTTTTCGGAATCGAATGGAACTCAGAGACTGTGTCATAGAGATGAGTTTTTCATTTTTCGATAAAAGCAGAAGATCTTTCAGAAAATACTGTCAAAGTCGGCGTTTTAAACTGAATTCTCGAAGCAGCAGAGCAAAAAAGGGAAAAATCTTGTCGTCACGTGATACGAAACGTTTACAGCACGATAATTAACCAATTGATCAAAAAATTGAAAACTCATTTCGATTCCAAATTTCTACCATAGTCAGGTCTGCCAATTTTGCCTTTGCGTTTAAAAATGAGTCAGAAAATGTGTCAAAAAGTTTTGCGTTGTTGAGCAGGTCATTTGAGAACCATTTTAAAGCTTGTTCTCAAATCCGAATTGATTTTTTTTTTTTTTTTTTTTTTTTTTTACACATTCCAAAATTAAATTTTGTTCATAAACGTAGTTCTTGACAGGTGCTCTTATTCGAAAACGAGGAAATCGAAACAATTTTTATATTTTTCGTTAATTCTTTTTTCAGAAAATGCGGTCAAAATGATTTTTTGAACCGAGTTTTCAGTCGCGTGAGCCCAACAAAGGTAATTTACGAAACAGCAGTTTTTATAACTCAAGAATGAAGATGCGATACATTTATCGATAATTAAAAAAAAAAAACTAGCAGGCTACCCCCACTTCGCTAATCGATTTTTCCAAACGAACCTCGAATGATTAAAATATCTTTTAGTTCCACCTTCCACCACCCAGGAGCTCATTCTAAATAAACCTCTTTTTGAACGAAACTTCGGCACGGGTCCCGCTGCCTATATGGTGCCGTATAGCAGGTGTGCTGTGCACGTGACACAAAATCATTCAATTCCATCTTCCACCGCCAGGGTACGCCAGATCTATATACATTTAACCTTAATGCGATATTTAAATTTACCCCCCCCCCCCCCCCACACACACACAAAATTTAACCAATGATCTTTAACATTAACAAATATTGGTAAACAGAAACAATATGGCGTATTTGAAACAGAAACAAAATGACGCGTTTTCTTTTTGTTTGACATCGCACATTCTTTTCTTTTCTTTTTAGACGCCTGTTACAGTTTTTTGTAAAAATTAAGAAAAATTAATGGCCGATTTTTACCAAAAATTGGATTTTTGGATGCAGAAAATTTTTCTATTTATGTGTGGGGAGTTTTAAATGGATACCTCAAATACTTTTCTTAATATTCGAAAATTAGTGAAAACAAACCACTCGTTGCCATCGGTAAAAGAGAAATATCCGCCTTTTCGCCGTCACGTACCTTAGCGTTTTATATAAGAGATTTTCGATTCCAAATCACTCCATTGTACGTGCGTGCATGTGTGGTATTTTTATGATTAAAAATGAGTTCGTTTTTGTGCTGGTATATATATATTATATTTATATTTTATTATCTGTATATGGTAACCGAATAAGAATTTTAAATTTTTTATGCAATTATGAATGGAAAGGAATGTGTTATAAAGTTTGGATTTGAGAACAGACTTAATCAGTGCAAACATATAGGAGGGGAGCCGGGGGAGGGGGGGGGGAGGAGAGAGGAGGGGTCAGAGAGCTTTGATTAGAAGATTTCAAAGATTAAACCGGGAGGGTATTTTGTGGTGCCTGTATATCATCGATAGCATTTTTACACACCAAGTAATAGGCAAAAATGCCATGTAATAGGCAAGTAATTGCCAAGTAATAGGCAAAAGTGAAACGCCATGAATTATTGTGCTTTGACAATGCTATAAAAAATTCTTTTGTATGTCCCTGTCAATGAACGATGAATGCTATACATACCCTATAGTAAGCTTCTTGTAGTGCACCTCAGTGACCTCTATCCATTTCAATATGTTTGAAATAGTGTAACATTCTTAAAATTCACCACAAACTATTTTTTACCCATAGACCTTAATGTAACGGATTTTTTTGAGTGTCTCTGTAAATGAACTATAAACGCTACGTACTTCATTTTCAATGCCATAATAAATCTCAATAACATATATGAATCCCATGGCAATCGTGGTCTCTTAACGCGAATTATTGCATTAACAAACAGCGCGGCAGACTAACAGGCAGATGGAAATCTTAAACACTTTTAGGTAGATTTCGTAAGATAAACTACCTATTACATTCTCCCCTCGTTGCAATTTCTGAAAAAATTTTGCACATCTACGCCGATCATGACTCCCAGAACCCAAAATCACCCCCAGTTCAAAACTTTATCTATCTATCTATATCACTTTTTTATGGACAGGATAACTTTCCTAATTTTGCACAAATCTCTTCCAAACGGATACATTAAATCAAGGGGCATAAAGTCTCAGTGACGTTCGTTAATGGGCAAAATCGAACCAAGGGGGCGTGGGGGGGGGGGGGCTTTTTGTGAAAACAGAAAAAAACCATAATTTCTTAATTAGGATACGTATCGAATCCGTTTAAAGTTATTATGACTTCTAGGAAAAGAACCGAAAACTTATGGATGGCAGATTTTTGATTTCATTAAAAATTAGCCTAACGGGGGGGGGGGGGGGGGGGGCGAAATAGGGGTTTGAGAAGAAAATTTTCACAACTTCATCCATTCACAAGGTATCCAATCCGCTTAAATTTATTATAAAGCTTCTTAATATTATGTACAACTTTTACATTGATAAGTTTTTTATAGGACCAACTCTTAAAAAAATAAATAAATAAATAAATAAATAAATAAAAATAAAAAAATCCCTGCCGGTTCCACCTACAGGCACAGGAATATTTCGAAGTGGGTGGGTGGTCCCAACTGCCGCATCATGGCAAATAGGTCTTTCTTCTGAAATTCCCAATAAATAGGCGCCCCACGGTCTGCGTCTTCGAAATCTACCTGTACCTGTAGACCGAACCATCAGGGATTTTTTAAGTATGTTAGAGAGTGTTAAAAATGTTCTAACTGCATAAGGGAATTTCTCTCGCTCCATTACGTATCAGCTCAGCCCAGCCAAAGTTTATTACAATAGACACCCTCAAATCCGACCCCCTAAAACCCACAAGTACCTAAAATTCGCACATCGTTTCTGATGTAAACAATGAAACTTACAGTTAAAATGTCGGTGTAAAATTCAAGGTTTTTTTTTTTTTTTTTTTTTTTTTTTTTTTTTATTATTTTGTTCCGTACACGTTTTAATATGTAATTGTGTGGTTAATGAGATTCAACTCATGTTTTCTCATGAGAAAAGTATAAATTTATTTTAGAAGAAATTGAAGATAGTGCTGATATCCAGCGGCGATCGCGATCTTTTTACCAAATGCATTTATGTATTAATCGAGCCTTTTTAACACTTTCCAACCTAGTTGAAAAGTGTTTATGAGTTCGGTTTGTCTGGCCGTCTGTCCGTGCTCTAACTTCCGTAAATATGCTCGGATTGCCCTGCAATTTTTATATGTTATTGTCGTTATCAATAGAATGTTACCTATTTCAACTGAAGTGTAATAGCACTTATAGTTTTCTTAACAGGAATACTCAAAAGAATTCCTTTACATTACGGTCTATGGGGAAAAATCATTTGCGGTTTATTTGAATGATGTTATACAATTACAAACACATTGCATTACAATAAGCTTAATATAGAATAGGGTGTGCATAGCACTTAGAGTTACTTTACAGGGACAGTCAAACGAATTCCGTTACATTACGTCTATGGAGAAAAATCGTTTGCGGTTGAATTAAATAATGTTTCACTCTTTTAAACGCATTGAAATTTATATGTATCACTAAGGTGCATTACAAGAGGCTTACTACAGAATAATATGTGTATAGCAGTCCTCGTTCATTTACAGGAAGACCCAAAAAATTCTCTACTGTCTGTTAACAATAATTCCTGGAAGTGCGTTTTAAGTTGCTGAACGCGATTTTAAATTTAATTCACTTTTTGTCTATTACTGGGTGTGTATAAATTCTGTAGATCCTATACAGGGCAGCACAAAAGTTTGCGAATGCATTTCCGTTTATGGACAGAAACTCCAGAAGGAGAACTTTAAACTGTGCTACGCGTTTCCTAACTAACTAAAATTGAGCATCCAATGTATATATACAAATCTGTAGTTCATATACAGGTCTGAATAAAAGTATTCGGATATTTTTCCGAATAATGTATAGGTTGGAAATTCCTGAAATGACGTTTTTAAATAGGTTATGCGTTTTCCAAATTGTTTACTTAGATGTTATCTTTCAGCTTATTAAACCGTATAATGATTTGTAAAATTATTTTGGAAGCGTTGGAAAATGTTACATAATCTATGCTTGAAGCATGATTTTTCGTTCTTGTTGGTTGTTAAGTAGGGGCCAACATGAAATAAAACTTTGTTATTTTAGGATTTTAGATGTGAATTATGAGTGTACATTTAGAAGGCGAGTTTCATTGGATAATTCAAGAAAAAAAATATCTCATCATCATGATGCATTATTAATTATATATTTGACCTTTACTTTTAATATTTAAAAAAATTAATTTTTTTTAATTTTTATTATTAATCATTGGGGAAAGGGTTGTTGTTTTCGTTCGAGAATGGACCTCTTGGCGTTGTCACTTTATTTTTTTAACCCTTTCTGGCACAGTGGTCCCACTCTGGGCACACCTAATTTTAAATCCAAACTTGCATTCGGCACCAAGAATACTTCAATGAAATTTTGTTTATACAATGAAAGCTTAAAATTAGGAGTTCTTATTTTATAAAAAAGTCGTTTGTAAATTCCGGTGTCAGTCAGTAATTTCTCATTTTACGAACAGAATTTGTCTGTGCCGGAAAGGGTTAAAGCGTTTTTAACGAAATTCTGTCACTTTAGAAGAATTTATCTTGGAATAGGCAATAGAAATGCATAAAACCGTTACAAAAATGTTAAAGTTACAAAAAGGATAGATGCAAACTCTCAGATAAGAAAAAAAGCAGAATTCAAAAATGGACGTAAGATGAGAAATCGTCTGATAAAGCAAACAAGAACGAAAAATCATGCGTCAAGCATAGATTATATAGCACTTTCCAACGCTTCCAAAATAATTTTACAAATCATACCGTTTAATAAGCTAAAAGCTAACATCTAAGTAAACAATTTAGAAAATGCATAACATATTTAAAAACATAATTTCAGGAATTTCCAACATATACAATATTCGGAAAAATATCCGAATACTTTTATTCAGCCCTGTATAGGATCTATAGATTTGTATATATACTACATAGGATGATAATTTTAGTTCAGTTAGGAAACGCGTAGCACAGTTTAAAATTCTCCGTCTGGAGTTTGTCAAAAAACAGAAATGTGTTCGCGAACTTTTGTGCTGCCCTGTATAGGATCTACAGAATTTATACACACCACGTAATAGACAAAAAGCAAGTTAAAATTAAAATCGCGTTCAATAACTTAAAACGCAATTCCAGGAATTATTGTTAACAGACAGTAGAGAATTCTTTTGCGTGTCCCTGTAAATGAACGATGACTGCTATGCACACAATATTCCGTAGTAAGTCTCTTGTAATGCACCTTAGTGATTTATATAAATTTCAATGCGTTTAAAATAGTGAAACATTATTTAAATAAACCGCAGACGATTTTTCTCCATAGACGTAATGTAACGGAATTCTTTTTACTGTCCCTGTAAAGTAACTATAAGTGCTATGCACACCCTGTTCCATATTAAGCTTCTTCTAATGCGCCTTAGTGATCTATATAAATTACAATGCGTTTAAAATAGTGAAACATTATTTAAATAAACCGCAAATGATTTTTCCCCATAGACCGCAATGTAACGGAATTCTTTTGAGTGTCCCTGTAAAAAAACTATAAGTGCTACACACTTCCGTTGAAATAGGGAACATGCTATAGATAACGACAATAACATATAAAAATTGCAGAGCAATCCGAGCATATTTACGGGAGTTAGAGCACGGCCAGACGGCAGACGGCCAGACAAACCGAAGTCATAAGCACTTTTCAACTAGGTTGGAAAGTGCTAAAAACGGGGTCTTTCACTTTAATTTCCTCAAAATACCTTTAGCTTAGACATCCATCTAAACAAGAGTTAAAGTTATTGTAGGAAAGACCAGACAAAATATTAAGGTATATTGGTTAGCCCTTACCCTTTATTTGCACGACTTAATGTTACTCAATAGATAGCGTTCAGTTGCTTCTCTTATCAACTTACTCGTTTAAACAATTCTTCCAGACAGTATGTTGTTAAATATTATTATGTATTGCGCAACGTTTATCGTTTGCTGGTTGAAACATCTGCGACATCCACATGCGATGATGAAAAGGCGCATTGCTTACAATCGAATGACGAATACATTCAACGCTGTCAGGCGTGCGATGGAGAGATTATGATTGTGTAGGTGGTTCAGACGAATATTTTTTAGAGGGCAGATAATACCAGGATTTATCCGTAGATGGTTCCGACGAATGTATATTATATATATATATATATATATATATATATATATTAAGTTTTCGGAACATTTTCCCAATGGTTGTTGTAATTTGTTAAATTACATTTTTTTTTACTTTATTGTAGGCATTTATTATAATTTCGAGTGGCCTATTAAATTCAAATGACTATTTAAAGAATGTAAACAAAACAGTGACCAGAAATCCGCAATATTCTAAAATCCGTACAACCTCTGGTTTTAAGGATGCAGATTTAAGGGAATCTATTTTTGTTTTCCTCAATATTTTTATCCCATTCAAGCAGGTTTTCAATTTAACTGTATTTCAATCCAGTTCCACCAAGTATGTTAGGAGTCACTGAACTGTGCACTGGCCAACACAGTAAACTAAAGTATTTCACTAAATAGTATCTCAGCCATGACGACTAAGGTGCTAGTCAGGTGGATAACCGCCGTGCGGCGATCAGGTGAATTTTCCGCCCTGGAGGTAAGGGCCTGTGGTCAGCGGTAAAAGGAAACGGATATTGTTATATTGGAGAACGTATTTAGCAGATTGTGTTTATATTTTCGGCAAATGGCTATTTTGAGCTCATTTAAGTAATAATAAATTAACTTGTATTAAATGATATCGCTTGGTTATGTCTTACATCGGAAAACGTAACAGTAACTGTGTACTATAGCAAAAATGGAAAGTAAAATGTCAGCACAAATGTCCCGTTTAATCTCCGTTTTTTTTTTTTTTTTTTTTTTAAACAAAACTTCAGCTTTGGTATTCCCCTGTTTTCAAGATGGAAATTTTCCGCTATTCAAGACGGAAATTTCTGTTTTTTAAAATAAATATCACCAATAGCGCATTGTTAAAAATAAATCTTTATATTAAATTATATACACTGATGCACATTTATACGGAACATATTATCACACCTGATTTTAATCAATTTTCTTTCTTTCGGATTCGAACCTCGGTTACTCGCCATTAGAGGATGAATGCTCTGGTCTCCTTCACCACCTGGCCATGTCCAAAGACTTGGTTATAGGTGAAAATATCCATTACGAAAATTTAACTGGAATTTTTCAGCTTTCTCTCGATTGATCTATAACCAAGTCGTTTGTCTGTTTTGGAAGGGACATTTCCGTCATCGGCCATGTGCATCTCTGAGTGATTCTGGTTTACGTGCCTGGTATTAACCTGGTTTAGGTGCAGGAGGATGGCTGGGAGCTCAGACGAGGAAGCCGTAGCGGCACCAACCACTTTTGGAGTGTTGCTTAAGCGGGGTCCCAGATGGATGTGGGTGTCGATGGAGCTCCACATCTAGGATCACGATTGCGTTGGAACCTGCAGGATCTTGGAGTAGTCATCAGGTTCAGAGATTCATTCTCCAGGTTCAGGGATTCGGTCTCCAGATCCACCGTCGTGAGGACGCTACTCACTACCACGGGAGGCGGCACTGTTAGGACGGCATCCTCCTGGGTATCGGAAGTAGGCGGCTGTTCTCTGGGCCGGAGTAGCCAGCGAAGCACAGGAATCTCCAAGTAGGGCCGGACCACATTTTTGTCTTCTCCTCCTTACTCTGTAGCATTAACGCCTCAGGCCTAATCACACTGCTTTACGCAGGATGCGGGAGACTAATTTTTCTGTTTTTTTTGTCTATTTTTTCAATTATTTTTATTAATATTTTATGTTTTTTTCTGTTTTGTCCGTCGGTCAGGTGCTAGTGGTCGCCTTTGTAGACTTTGTTCACAATCCATTCGTCACCCGAGTGACGATGATGAGACGAGCCAAGTTTTGGGGACTGGATCTGTTCCGGCCCCTTTCGGTGTTATTGTGGGATGTCCTATCGCAGCGTTCGGAATCGGTGTTTGGATGAGTGCCTTAAACTAAATTGTCTTAACAATCATCGAGTAAGGATAAATAAAATTTTCTATTTATTCCGGGAAAATGCACGATTCCATTCAAAACGAAAAGTTTCCGTTAAAATACAGAAATTTCATATAAAATCACCTATATACATACGCAACTTTTTTTATAGTGTGCTCCCCCGAAGATTATGTTTATATTTTTGGCAGATGGACATTTTGAGCCCATTTAACTTAATTTCCAACAACTTATTACTTACTATGTACATGGCCACGTGCATTCCTGAGTGGTCCCGAATCAACCTGGCTTACGCGCAGGAGGATGACTTGAGCTCAGCCGAGGACGCCGTAGCGGCACCAACCCTTTTCGGAGGGTTGGTTAAGCGGGGTCGCAGATGGATGCGAACGCTACTCACTCCTTCGGGAGGCAAGCCTTGGGGTGGCGGTGTTATTAATGTACTCGAAACAGGTGATTGTTCTCTTGGAAGGATGAACCAGTGAAGCACAGGCGGTATCAGGTCCGGTCGGCCACTTTTTCGCTTTCCCTTTCTACGTCATATCCCTGAATTTTCCTGTTCCGGAATTTTCCTGTTCAGGCCTATTTGACCTTTGTTACGCAGGATGCGGGGGGGGGGGGACTAATTTTCCTGTTTCTTTACGTTTACATTTTAATATATATTTATTAATATTTTATGTTTTGTGTTGTTTTGTCCGTCTGTGAGGTGTTAGCGGTCGTCTTTGTAGTCTTTCCACGATCTAACCTGGCGTTAGAGTAATTATCAGGTACTCGCTTCTTGCTAGTCGATGATTCGTTCCTATGGGCTGCCATTCCTAACCATGGGGCGATTATGCTACGGGTCTAGCTTAGGGACAGGACCCCTTCTCAATCACTGAGTGAGAGCCTATCGCAACGGTCCGTATAATCGGATAACAACCTAGCCCGATCATGTCCAATATTGGATTGGTACCGTTACTTAAGTTAGTTTTACTATGTTCAGTGTTACTTACCCATCATACACGAAGCACAGGATAAGTCTAGGGTATATAAGTATATATAGTATATATAAGTATAGTATATATAAGTAAGTCTTGTAATCGTTTTCAAAATCAAAAAAACTTTTTGACGGATTTACACGTTTTAGGCACTGGAGATTCCGAAAAACATATTTTTAGAAAAAAAAATTGCTATCCGTCTGTCTGTGTGTCTGTAAACGCTCTATCTCCCGAACAAATGGAGATAGAGACTTGAAATTGGGTATGTTCTAAGTATGTCATAATGGGAAGAAGCTTATTGAATTTCAGTCACCTCGATGATCCGGAACTCTTTTTTTCGGATTCTCGAATTATTCGTTCTGATAAAAGGTACATAAAAATTATTGAAATTGTTTATTTTAAGGAGTGAATTTTAAAGACAATGAAAAAGCATACATTTTGCATAAAGACTGACATCGATCGGATCATGAGTGGCCGAGATATGTGTCATCCTATTTCCCACACGCTTCGATTTTTCATGACCCTGTATTTTATCCAAATTTCAATTCAAAGATATATTTTAATGGGAAATGAGACGCTTAAATCCGACTCAGTAAACTGTTAGTTGATAGTATTATCATTTTTGGAGTTTTATAAAGATGCTTCTTTAACGCAATTCAGTGATAGAGCCTTTAAAGTTTGGGACGTCATCGAGCCAGGATTTTATTCGAATTGCAATGCATTTTCTAAATAGTTGACGCATGTTTTATTTTCCTATTTTATATTATGCATATCCATGATGGGTCAGTATTAAGGTGGCCTCCAACGACTAGTTGCATATGTTTTTGGTCGTTAAAAGCGACTGCGTGCATTATTATTATTAAATTATCTGCCAACCCCACATTACTTTGTTTGAAGTTGAAGATTACGCGGATTTTCCTTTTGAGAGTCTTTAAACTTGACGTCTAAAAATACGCCATGTAGCCCCCCCCCCTTAATTTTATTCTTTAAAAAGTAGGATTCGAATCCTTCGGAGTTTTCCAATCCAAATCCACTAGCAGAGTCCCCAATCTATTCCAATCAAGTTCGCTCCAACAATCCATATCTCTAAAAGCCAAGGAAAAATAGATTTCTACCGTCACCCCCCTACAAATGCCTTCATTTCCCTCCCCCCTCCCCCTACACCCCTTTCAGTCTCTGCTGTGCAATCCCACAGTCGCTCACAGTGCACCACACAGTCAGAGAGGAGAGAGATTTTGCATTCCAATCGATTGCACTGTGTTTGTAGAGAATCGATGCAAATGACTTGGAATTGTATCGCCTCAAGGCTTCTGTATTCGGAATGCCACATCGACCCGACAAGATGAGAGCGTACCCCCCCCTTTCCCCCCAACTTTATACGCCCCCTTTTATCTTTGAAGAGAAAATGCCAGAGCGCGCATTCGAACGAAAACGCAGAATTTTAAAAGACACATCAAAATTTGACGGGGGATTTTGTAATAAAAATGATTTGAATGGATTCGGAAGTATATAGCATCCAGCCTTAAACGGAAAGTTTTCCGGCATGCATTCATACCTTATTAGAGTACTGTAGGACAAAACTGTGTATAAATCTGCAGGGTGATTCAAAAATGACCGGTATATTTGAAAAAATCAATAAAAACTAAACGGGCAGCGATAGAAATACACCGTTTGTTGCAATATGCTTGGGGCAACAGTAATTTTCAGGCAGACAAACTTTCGAAATTAGTTACAATTTTCAACAACAGATGGCGCTACAGTCTGGAAAAATCTAAACCACGATATTTTCCACATATCCACCATGCGCAGCAATAATATGGCGTAATCTCTCAACGAAATTACCAGAAACCTTTGTAAACCTGTACCTGTGACTTCTTTTGTGGGAACACTTGAAAGATCAAGTGTACCGCCACAATCCAGAAACAATTGAACAACTGAAGCAGTACATCTCTTCTGCATGTGAAGCAATCCCGCCTGACACGTTTACAAAGATTTCTGGTAATTTCGTTCAGAGACTACGCCATATTATTGCTGCACATGGTGGATATGTGGAAAATATCGTGGTTTAGATTTTTCCAGACTGTAGCGCCATCTGTTGTTGAAAATTGTAACTAATTTCGAAAGTTTGTCTGGCTGAAAATTTACTGTTGTCCCAAGCATATTGCAACAAACGGTGTATTTCTATCGCTGCCCGTATAGATGCCCGTTTATTTTTTATTGATTTTTCAAATATACCGGTCATTTTTGAAACACCCTGTATTTAGTACCACATTAAAAACGTGAGTATAAAATATCACACATTTACTAAATGGTGTATACAAATGTCAAATTTAAAACTTAACATACATTAAAATCAAATTTAAAAATATAACAACGTTTCGACCAACTCTTATGGTCATCCTCAGGAAATAGTTGTTACGTTGCTTCTAAAGTTTCAAAAGCGAAAATAAAAAAAAATCGATAGGTCAATCAACCATTGTTCCAACCAACCACAAGCAGAAACGATGCAGAAGCATCGCCTAACGGACAAAAACCTAACAGCTTTAAAACGTATTACCGATGAAGAATGGTCAGGCACCCACTGTCGGATAACCAACTTCAAAATTATCTTTTAATTCAAATTCTCAAAATTAATTTTGCAGTTGGTTATTCGACAGTGTTCTGTTAATATCTATTTAGTATTTGGAAATTTTTCCATAGAAAATTTCTCACGCCCTGCATTCATAAAATGAAACCCCAAGGTTGGTGACTCACTGAAAAATATTCCATCTTGTGCTGCGATTGTAGCTGTGCCAACATGTGATAGTGAGAAATGCCACGCTGGGTATCGTTCCAAGTGGTTCAGTTGGTAGAACGTCAGTGCGCTATACTGATGTCCCAGGTTCGAATCCTGACGTGGATACTTTTTGACTATGTTGGCTATATGCCTTTTAAGCAATTAAAAAAAATTGAAAAACTGTGTATATAACGTACTTTATATTAAAAACCAAAGAGAGCATCTTTTAGTATCTAACACAACAAATTGAAAATTGCACGTCAAACGTCACAAATGAGGTCGTTTGTACTATAACTAGTTTCAGTGAAATGAATTCTATCGTCTGTTATTAGGATAGGGTTCATTTCCGTCATAAAATATGTACATTTTAAGTTGGCAACATTTTATCTTTTGTCGACATGGACTGAATATTCCAGTGGGAAACTGAAGCCTAGCTTTGAAAATGTCAGAACTTGAAATCCCTATTGAGACTCTTTTTCCATTGAATATCTATTTCTCCGGAAGCATCTATGATAAAGATACCATATATATCTTTTTCAAAAATTAAGAAATCTATAGTTTATGAATTTTATTAAATATATTTTCCCTTTTCTACATTATCGTATTTTATATACATTCCCAGCTGTTAAAACACGTACCCTTTTGTCCTTTTCTTTCAACGACAACTTTTAGTCAAAATCATACATATTGTTTGTAAATTATCATTAACGTACTTTATTCGGTCTCCCACATATCAATGTAAATGAAATTATACAAGGCATAAAATGTTTCCTTTCTCATGGTCAGTTTTGTCTTCATACGGAATCCAGATGTTAATCCCGTCGTACTGGCGCCTTATAACATATTTCTAAAATATCTTTCCTGCTTCTTTCTCAAAACAACTAACCGTCAAAATTCTATCTCACTCTCTTTTTAGCCAAAGTGCACTCTTCGCCAATAAAGATTTCCCTACCACTGACGTCAATTATGAAGTTGATATGTAACGGTCACAATTCCCACGCAAAAATACAATACTCTTGGCTTTAAAATTGTAAATGGTTTGGCGTATTTTCAACGCACGCTGTCATTATCAAAAAGACACTTTCCTCTCTAATCTCAGCCGATGTAACATCTAAAATGATCCGGTCCCTTGGCCACCCTTATGGTACTCTCCCAAAACACTTTCCCACTTTTTAAAATTCGGATATGCAGCCTAAGTTCTCGATATTCTTACTTCGCTCCTCTGTCAAAAATTTGGATTGTCACCCCATCATACAAGATGTGATTCCTTATACCCGTGGATTATTAACTGTGGAATAACTTCATGGATATGCCTTCTTTTCATCGTTTTAAAATAAAGAAAAGATGTTTGTCAAATTCTTCTTGATTCTTCCTCGTCGAAATAAAACTTTTTCCATTTCTCAGCAGGATGTCGTCAACTTGAGTTATTACGGGAACAACATATAAAATTCACTATACGTTATTCGGGACCTAAGTGCCTATGTCCCACCGAAAAAAGTTTTCCTATATTTCAGATGCTACTACAATCTTCGACTATTCCCATTCTCCGAACCATTCTTGATTCTTTTCGATAGCATCTATTCAAAAAACTGTCGGTAGTAGATTATTGCTATCAATAAACAATTTTAGTAATTTTTTTTAATTACTATTATTCAGTCATAACGGAAATAATACGACTTCTTCCCATTATTAAGTATTCATACCAAATTTCAAGGCTTTATCACAATTTGTTCGGGTGACGGAGTGTTTACAGACACACAGACAGACGGACGGCAAATATTTTTTTTCTCTAAAAATATGTTTTTCGGAATCTCCAGTGTCTGAAATTTCCGATTTTTAAAACGATTACAAGACTTGCCCTATTACTACGTATGATGGATTAGTAATGAGGTCAAGGTCAAACCCGGAGAGGAGGCCTATCTTTCGGCTTAACCTTAACTAGCCCCGCCCAGTGTCCAACTAAACAATTTTGAAAATGCATATAACAAATTTGAAAACCCGATTTCAAGAATGACCGGCCAGAGTCAGAAAAATATCCGAATTATTTTCTGCAGCCCTGTATAGGATCTGTACATTTGTATATATAATGCTTAAAATTGAGTTTAGTTAGATAAGGCACAGCAGAGTTGAAAATTCTCCTTCAATGAATGGAAATGTACTCAAGATCTTCTGTGCTGTTCTGTATGATCTATAGAATTTATGCACGTGATGTAGTCACAGTCAAAAAATGAGTTCAATTTAAATATGCGTACCGCAACTGAAAATGCACTTCCAACAATTATTGCTACGCAGTTCTGTGACCGATTTCTTTTGTGTGTACCTGCACTGTAAAAAAAACCCCACTGTAGATTTAATAGCAGAATGTGCTGGCAATTCGGACGCCAGCATTTTGTGCTGTTAATTTTACGCAACTGCTGTTATTTTTCAGCAGCACATTGTGTTGATAATTTCACAGTAGTGTGTGCTGTTAATTTTACGCAACTGTTGTTATTTCAACAACACATTGTGTGGTTAAATTCACAGTAGTTTATATAGTTAAGTTTACGCAACTGCTGTTATTTCTGCAACGCTATTATGTTGGAAATAGGCTTACGGTATCCAATCTACTTAATCTATAATATGCGCTTTGCTAGTTCAAGGCCAGAAAAAATAAAACATGTTATTAAAAGAAGAGAACAAACGCTTCAAGTACATACTACATTTTACGTGTTTTTTAAAGTTTTACTTACTTTGACAGAAACATAATTAGCTGCACCGCTTATCGCTTCAAACAAGCCACACAGAGTTCAGAGGCAGAAACAAGTGGGAAAAAATGGCGGCTATACATGTTACAGTTAACTTATTTTCTGCTAACTAAAGTAAGCTACAGCACATTCAACTGCAATTGAATGTGAGTGCGAAATGAACAGCAGTCTGTGATGTAGAAATGTCGTTTTTTTTCCCAGTGTGTCAATGAACGCTGTACACACAATATTCTATAGTAAGCCTGTTGTAGTGCAACTCAGTGACATATATATCCATTTCAATAGGTTTGAAATAGTGTAACATCATTAAAATACACCGGAAACGATTTTTCCCCATAGACCGACATGTATTAACGGAATTCTTTTCAATGACTCTGTAAATGAGTTGAGTTGGGTTGATTATTGACGACCAATTATCTACACTTGGGATATAGGCCCGGGGGGAGTGCCCTTCGTGGGGGTCTTTCTAAGGGAACCTAACCCGTATTTACGCATGGATAAATCCACGGCTCGAAAAAACTCCGAACGATTAGGTCGACGGGCGCGATTGGGATCGAACCCAGCACCTCCCGTCTACCAGCTTCGAGAGACTGTAAATGAATTCTAAATGTTACACAGTTCATATTCAATACCGGACATGCCATAGTAAACTTCATTAATATATAATCAATGCATGGTAATCCATGTCTATTGACGCGAGTTTAGAGCACGGGCAGAGAGACAGACAAACCAATTCATGAACACTTTTCAACTATCTTGGAAAGTGTTAACACTAGAACCGCGAAGACCCGTACCGTTGTCGAATAGCACCAGAAATTTCTTAATAAATTAAGTTAAATATACACCGCACAAAAATAAGTTGAATAAATAAGTTAAACAGTTTTAAATATTAATTCTGGTGTGAAATATTTTTTATAAAACTTGAGTAAAATGTCATGCGGTTCTAGTGTTAAAAATGAAGGAAATCGGTGGAATAGTTCTCGAGAAAAAAAGGTCGCCCAGTTTGAAAAACAGGGTTTCGAGAAAAACATGTTTAAAGTTTTACAATCACGTTTCGTTCAACGAGAAAAAAATACTGTCAGGAAATTGAATATTTCGAAACCGCCTTAGGTGAACAATAGGCACATTTAAAGGATTAAAATAATAATAATAATAATAATATCTTGACGCAAAGAGTAGAACCTCCCCCCTTTTTCTTACATCTTTACAAGAAGAAAGTATTGGATTCTTGAGAATTTTCGACGACAGATTTGTACGTTTTCGAAGGTCCCGAACACGACTGGACTGTTTTTAGAAAATTGCCTGTGACAAAAATGTTGTGAACACTAACTCAAGAAGTAATGCACGGAATTTAAGGCGGTATTCAAAATAAATTTTTTCCACGCTCAACCACTCAAAATTTTGAGACACATTCCCAGACTCATTTTTAAAAATAAAAACATGAAACTTGGCGGCGTGATTTAGGAAGAGATTTATAAGTGATCTGTGTTTTTATTTTTCGTTCAATTCATTAGAAATTGATTAACAAACAATTATTTTCACAGTACGGTCATTTTCTTTTGTATCGCTTCGGGAAATTCGGTTCAAAATGTCCAATTTGACAGCATTTTTTGAAATATATTCTGCCTTTATCAAAGAATCGAGACAATACGGACATTATAAAGTTTCTGAATAAGAGAACCTATGCCAGTTGGATGCATTTTAGAGCAAAAATGAATTTAAAAATGTGTCTCAAAATAAGCAGTTTGGATTTGAATACACCCTTAATAGAACTTTAGCTTCAGTTAGACCTTGATGTAAGTTGGTGTTGATACGATTTTGGTGTATGTGTTACCTGTATGAGATAGAAGAAATATTTGGGACTAGCACATCCAACCATTTATTTATTGATTGATTGTTTGATTTTGTACTTTAAATGCCGAAATTTCTGATTAAATAGAAAGATAATCGTGATAACACTGTCTTTAACACTAAAATACAAGAAGTTGGAAATTGTACGTATGAGGTGCGTTCGCTTTATAACTAGTTTCACAATATCAAAAAATCATCCTTATTATTTTAGTAACATCAATTATATCGTCTGCTATGAGTGAAGTGAGCATGATTTTTTTTTTTTTTTTTTTTTTTTTTTATGACGTTAGGCCACGTTTACAGATGCGAATTTTTTTCTTCTATGCCAGACGGCGCTGCAAAATTCACCACGGAGATCTTGCGATTGCGAAGGATGGCCTCCATGGTTTAATATTTTTAGGACTCACGATGAACGAATCTCTTGTGTTTATTCGGCTGTTAACCTCATTTCCACTGAAGTTATCCATACATTTTTTAATGTAACTCATCTCTCAAGCAAACCATTTTTATGAATGATCTTTCTAAACATGTCACTTTTATGCCATTTTGTTCTAAAAAATAATTTTGAATAAAAATGGCCTCTTGGCCTATGAAAAAAAGAAGTGGTTAGCCCGTATTTGTTTTCCTCAGTCCCATGACTTGCGCTTTTACTATATAGATTCCATACGATAGGATTTAACAGAATGGAGATAAACTATTATGAATATATTTTTACGATTCTAGTATAAATTAAATTTCAAATCATTCTTTGCGCTGTTGTATGCGGACAGACGGACAGACGACGACTATAGCTGGTAGGTATTTACATAATTACGAACGCACACTGTAAAAAATTTTCGTAAAATTTCAGCAGATGTACCGTAAATTAAAGGTACTTGTACCGTTTTACTCTTTACGGTATAAGTATCGTACTTCTAAGGTATATTAAGCGTATAAAACCGTATTTGTGCCATTTCGATTACGAACGGTATTTATACCGTAAAATGATTGTTTTTCAATATGAAATCGTTATTTATACCAAAAAGAAAATTATTTTTCAGTAGGGAAAAAGCTGGTAGCCCCGCCTCGGTGTACAACAACCCCTGAAGTAATGCTCTTGCTCTTGTTACGTATTGCGTGCAGGCCTGAGGAGAGGGGGGAGTGCAGCCGGTACATATACTTTAAATATTTTACGGTACATATAATGTCCAGTTAAATTACGGTATATATACTGGTCACAAAGTTGCCAGTATATGTACCGTAATTGTTGACCAAAATTTTTTACAGTGCACCTGAAAACAGCCTTTAACACTAAAATACAAAAATTTGGAAGGAGGCATAAATAATTGCGTGTTCGAAATGATTCTCTAATATTCGTGACATTTTACCTCTCACTACTTTCGCGTAGAAAGAGTTGAATCTTCGTAAAATAAAAATCCTTATTCGAAGAAGCCCCAGCTTTCTAATGATCAGTCGCAAAACTAATTAATATTTCGGAAGATTGGGATCTTGCAGAGTCAGTCGAGACTTATTAAAGAACACATTTTTGTTCTTTTGGGCTGCCGGCGATGCTATCTTTTTACATAGCGTGTCCCTCCTTATAGTTGATTGTAAGTGAATTTATTAAAAACAATATTTTTTTCTTGTTCTATTTCATTTTTTAAAAACAGGTCAATAAGAAACAAAAAATGAAACATTACTTAAACTATCTTTGTAGAATTTCTAAATTGATTTCTCAACGTATATAAACGTAAATGAATTGATATAAACTATTGATCGATAAAAGCGTATACAGTGGTGGCAAAAATTGTAGATACCTTTTAGGAAAAATGCTTTTTTGAAGTTGGACGGATATATATAGACACCCAATATTTCTTAGTAATACCATAAAAGCTAATATACCACTGGAAAGATAATTTAATCAAGACTATTATGCAATACAGTTTGCTGAATTATAATTATTTTATCAAAGGTTACAGCTACATTAACAGAGAAGGGCATTAAAAGCTGTTTAGGTTGATGTGTAAAGTACTTTTCTTTTTCTCGAATGCATATGAATGTTTGGAGTGACACACAGATTCCATTTTATTTGGTAATCACAGCTAGGGTAAGATTTCAAAAAATATATGCCCTATTTTGGTACCTATAAGACAACTTTTATCACTATTTTTTTATGATTGCTATCAAGTTGCTAAACTTCTTTACCAACTTTCAATTTGTGAAAGCATAAATAAAATGAAGAAAACATCATAAAGAGTTTGTTAGTTACCCAGAAGTCAATGTATAACAATATTGTTAAGTGCAAAAAGCTATATGGTTATGAAGAAATTTGAAGTAAATTAACAAAGGGAAGTCTAAGTCAGGCAAAACAAGACTGGCCAAGGCAAGAAAAGGTGCAGGAGTGCAATTGGTGGTATTAGAGTAAAGTTCCTGTGTTTAGATGACAGAAAAAATACCCGAGACATATAAAAATCCAGTTGCTAAAGTTCTTTGCCACCTTCAAATTTTTGAGCTAGTAAAGCCTAATAAAATGAACAAAACATCCTAAAGAGTTGATTAGTTATCCAGACATCAATGTGTAACAATAGTTTTAAGTGTAGAAAGCTATGAAGCAATTTGAAGTAAAATTGGAAGTGAAGCAAGACACGACTGAGGTTCAGGAGAGCAATTGGCAGTATACGAGTAAGTAAATATCATCTCTGTGAATGGAACATGAAATGTGGAGTTGAATCAAAGTACAGTTTTGTTGAGATTGCAGTACTTTGGTCTAAATGCTACAATTTCATGAAAAAAAAAAAAGTTTAAAATATTAAACTGAGCTAAAAGGCATGTTATAGTAGACAGAGGACCATGTTATCTGGAGTTTTAAAAAGATTTTTTTACATACACTTTTCGAAGATACAATAATGAAAATGGCACAAAAAGCGCTATCGCAACGCCCCCTTTCAGCGGAATATTCCCAAATTAAAGGAGGACCTGCTGGTCACAGTCACAAACCTATAAATGAAATTAGGTTCAATTCTATGGATAACTTCATACACTTTTCGATGATACAATGAAAACAAACACACACGGACAGACACACTGTAAAGAAAATCTATAATTTTGACAGAAAAATATTATATTTTTTACAGAAAAAAAATGTTTTAAAGAAAAACAGCTTTTTTTAAAAAAAAAGGGGTTTAGTAATTTTTACAGGAAAAATCTATATTTTGTACAGAAAAAAATTGTTTTAATGAAAATATACACATATTTTTTGTAAATTGAACGGTTTTCCACTGGCGCCAAAATTGACAGTTTTTTTCTGTCGATGAGAGATTTTTTTTTTTTACAGTGCAGACATTTTGTAAAAACATGTTTTTCGGAATCTCTGACCCTTAAAACGTGTAAATTCATCGAAAAATGGAAGTCGAAAAATATTTCGAATGCAATACTTTCTTGTATTATAGGCAGAAGAAAGTAAAAATGAAAGCAGACGATAAATAATTATTCGAAAGTCTCTATTATTCCTGACATTTACCTCGAGTAAAGTAACCTCTGCTCACACTCTACTTTCGCGTGGGAAGTTTGTATCTTCGGAAAATAAAACCTTATTCGTATAGAACTTTCTAATTATCAGTCGCAAAACTAATTAATATTTCGGGATCTTGCAGAGTGAGTCGAGACTTATTAAGAATACATTTCTGTTCTCTTCGCTGCAATCTTATACAGGGACCGTTCTTATCGTGAGCGAACACTGGATTCCGTTTTAGAGGTAGAGTTCTAACTTCAAAAATGTTAAAAATGTTGTTCTTTACTTAGGGTGATGGTATCTTATACAGGGTTTACGCTCTTATCGTTGGCGGATCGTTGATTTTTAAGCCATTCGTTTAAGAGAAAAAGTTCCAATTGCAGAAACGTGTCGAATGGTTTTCTTTATTCTATGAAAAAAAAAGAAGATTCAAATTAACAATCAACCATGATTTTTGTTTTTAATCTATCTCTATCGGTTGCAGACGATTACAAAATATTAATCAACTTGCACTTCAAACGGTACTTCTCTATTATCCCGTCGACCACTTTTCATAACAAAAAAAAACTATCGCCCAATAAACGGGAGAACGTTGCCACTGGAATATCAAAATAAATAAATAAATAACAAATAAGAATTTAAGGACACAATTGTTATTTTAATCAATGAAATAAGGGTACTTCTGTATTATCTTGTCGACCACTTTTCATAACAAAAAACGATCGCCCAACTGTAAGATGAAACGCCCAAAATGCGGTCCCATTGACTGATGTCCGATGCATTATTACGTGTTTGTTGTGTCATCAAGTGGTTTTCAATTCGGCATTGGCGTGTCTTTTTCATTCCGTTTTACTGATTTATGCGTTATTTCATTCATTAAAATACCAAGTGTGTCCTTCAATTCTTATATTTTATTTATTGATTTATTTTGATATTCCCATGGCAACGTTCTCCCGTTTATGGGACGTTATAGTTGGGCCAAAGTTTTTGGTTATGAAAAGTGGTCGACAGGATAATAGAGAAGTACCGAAATAAGAAATAAGTCAGTAAAACAGAATGAAAAATAAACGCAAATGTCGAATGGAAAAACACTAGATGACATAACACACACGTATCAATGGAACTGCCTTTTTTGGCGTTTCATCTTACAGTTGGGAGATGTTATGAAAAGTGGTCGACGGGATAATAGAGAAGTACCTAAATAGTTCAGCATTTGTTTCCAGAACGAAATTAAAACTTCATTCATCAATCCATGAAATGGTATATAAATAAAACACAAATGGAACAGGCATGTAATTGAAAAAAGCGCTTAGAAACGCTGAAATGATCAGAATAAAAACAACTGCTGTAGATAACGAAATTTTTAGCGATTTCTTCGGCTAGTAACTTCTGGCATACGAAATGACCGCTTTTAATAAATTTCACAATTTTATTTGAATATATAATTGACCTATTAGGGGGCAATCTAAGAAAATATTAAATATAAAAAATCTATTAGAGTTTTCAATTAAAAAAATGGTTTTCACCTCTATTCTCTTTCCCGGATGCCCTAGTTGGTAGTAATTATTCACTTAGTAAACTGAAAAGTTTCGTTTCAGTGTTCTGAATGTGTTGGAAAGTGTTTCATAATCCACGCTTCACGCATGATTTTTCGTTCTTGTGTACAATTGTATGCTTGTGTACAATGTGTCTTGTGTACAATTGTATGCTTTCAAATAAATGTTTATTTTCTGTTGAAACTCTTTAAATAACTAAAAAATACAATATCGAGTTAATATTTAAAGATTTCAAAATCTTAATTGAACGCCTGAAATTTTTTTTTCAAAATTTCCACATTGAATAGCAATTTTTTTTCTTCAAAATTTCCACATTGAATAGCAATTTTTTTTTTCAAATATTTCTCTAAAGTCAATTTTTTTGTTTTCTTCTGTTTTTATGCACCCTTTAGAATAATAAATATTGCCAAAAATACGTAAGGAGTGCTTATTTAGTTTAAAAATAATTTGAACTAACCATTGCAGAATTCTGGCAAAACGTGAGCTTCATTTTTACAGATTTTCTCGTTATAAAAGAATTTTTGAATGATCTACATAAATTATTATGATTTTTTTTATGTTAAAACATTAATATATAATAAAATGCTTCAGTATAAAATGCTTTCAGCTGATTATGTCATGTGTGGGGTTTTTTTTTTTTTTTTTTTTTTTTAGGTAACATTGGGTTATTTTTTGAAAAAGTAGTTTTTTTTCACATTCTCAATTAATTGGCTACCATTTTGTAATAAAGTGATAAAATGAAAAATGCTCAACATTAAAATCTTAGTCAGAACAAGCTGTAAAAAATTAGTCATGTTTAATATTTTTGCATTCTTTATTAGACTTTATATAGAGAAAATTTCAAAAAATACGGTTTTATTTAGAAAACAGCACACTATACAAAGAAGTTTAAAAACATCCTTTATTGGAAGTCTTTTAACCCTCTCGGCACCGATTTTTTTTTCCAATTTTGGGAAAAATTACTTTTACGTTAACAAAATTAAAAGTAGCTATCGAAATCACAGAAGTTACAGTTTACTGAAATTTAACGAATGTAGTTGTGTTGCGTGTTTTTCCAATGAAAATAGTCTAAGGAAGAATTTTTTAAAACGTTTGGAAAATGTCGTATTACAACAAGATTAAACAAACATAAAAAATTTAGTAGTATTTTTTGTCTTTTATCACAAATTACTAATTCGAAAAAGGAGTCCCTAATTAAAATTTAAAGAGTGAAACATATGTTTAAATTAAAAGAAACGCCAAAGGTTTACTAATAATTAATAAAATTTTTATTAATATTATTATTATTAAATGCTGAAACATAAGTAACGTCATAATAGTAAATGTATCGACATATGCTATCACTATTAGGTGCTGGAATTAACAAAAGTAATTTTTTTTCTTTCAAATATTACAATTCGAAGTAGGAGCCTCATATGAGGCCCAGGGTGACGAGAGGGTTAAATATCACATTTTTGTTCTTCAAAACAGAAAGATCTCATGCAACCCATAGCGTTTCCACGGCTAAATCTATTCAACGAGCGAGATATAGAAAGTATATCCTCTTCCACAAGTTACACAGTTTCTAATTATCAAGCAGCCGAACTCATTAACAATTGGAGAGAGATTCTCATCTCGCTGATTTATTAAGAAGCTGTGCCTCTTTTGTTCTTTTTGCCGCTTACACGCTTTTCTCCGAGGCGATCATGTCATCGCTCGATTTTCGATTAGCGAATTTCGATTAGAGGCCGAATTCTAGTCACATGAAACAGTATCCTATCAAAGTATATAGCAGTGTACTGAGTGTATCAGAAGGTCTCGATTATGAAAAGATTCGATAACTTTTGAATGAAATGATCATATATTCACTGTAAAAAAAATTCTAAAATTGACAGAAAAGAAAACTGCCAGTTTTGGCGCCTGTTGAAAACCGTTTAATTTACGGGAAATATCTGTATATTTTCATTAAAAGAGTATTTTATGTAAAAATTATATTTTTATGTAAAAATTACAAAAGTCACAATTTTCAATATTACAAGGAGTATGAGTATGTGTAAATACAGAAAACAGGTTAATAGGACGTCATTATAGAATTAAAAAGAAAATTAAACTGGCGTCCTATTGGAAGTTTAGAGGACTTTTTCAAATATTTGAGAATAATACAAAGACCTATGAGTTTGAGGAACGTATTGAATCAGGATAAAAAACTGATTTTGGAAATATTGGCCTATTTTAACATTTTGAAGGTCTCTATACAGCATGTTTAATTTTGAAATTGATTTTTTTTTAAATATAGCATTTTGTCCACATGACAGATATTATTATGACAGAGTACAATAGCAAGTTTCGCCCGCTATCGGGCCGGTTCAGTAATTCGAAAAAACGAGAAAAATAGACCGGTAAATTTTTATTTTATAAAAAACATGACTTTTTTTTTTTTTTTTTTTTTTTTTTTTTTTTGAAAATGAAATTTATTTGGATTTATTAAATAAAGGATAAAGTGTTTTGAAAGGAACATTAAACGAAACCCTTCGTGTGATCTTCGATCACTCTTACCTACTTGTTTTTAATTATTTATTAGACTTTATATAGAGAAATTTTTTAAAAATGGGTTTTTTTAGAGGACAGCACACTATACAAAAAAATTTAAAAACATTCTTTATTGGAAGTCTTTTAAATATCACATTTTTGTTCTCCCAAACAGAGAGATCTCATGCAACCCATAGCGTTTCCACTCTGTTACGGCTAAATCGAATCAACGAACGAGAAAGTATATATCCTCTTCCACAAGTACACTGTTTCTAATTATCAAGAAGCCGAACTCATTAATAATTGGGAGAGAGAGAGAGATTCTCATCTCGCTGACTTATTAAGAAGCTATTCCCTTTTTTGTTCTTTTTGCCGCCTACACGCTTTTCTCTGGGGCGATATCATCGCTCGAATTTCGATTAGCGTATAAAGCAGGCCGAATTCCAGTCACATGAAAGAGTATCCTATTTACTGTATAGCAGTGTACTGAGTGCATCGATTGAGTCTCGATTATGAAAAGATTCGATAACTTTTGAATGAAATGATCATATATTCACTGTTTAAAAAAAAAGAAAACAAAATTGTAAAATTGACAGAAAAAACTGTCAATTTTGGCGCCAGTGGAAAACAGTTTAATTTACAGAAAATATCTGTATGTTTTCATTAAAACAGTTTCTTTCTGTAAATAAAAATAGATTTTTATCTATTTTTATCTTTTTCATGTCTATGCATAATTTACTTTCTACTTTTTAGCTTTTTAACTATTTCATTGTTGTCGTTTCGTAATTTTGGATTATATTTGAAATAAAGATATTTTGAAGCCATTAGGTTTATTAAACGAAAACGAAACCCTTTGATCACACTTACCCACTTGTTTTTAATTCTTTATTAGACTTTATATAGAGAAAATTAAAAAAAAAAAAGGTTTTCATTTAGAGGACAGAACGCTATACCAAGAAATTAAAAAAATTCCTTTATTGGAAGTCTTTTAAATATCACATTTTTGTTCTGCAAAACAGAAAGATCTGCTGCAACACATAGCGTTTCCACTCGGTTACAGCTAAATCTAATGAACGAGCGAGAAAGTATATGTCATCTTTTCCACAAGTAACACAGTTTCTAATTATCAAGAAGCCGAACTCATTAATAATTGGAGAGAGAGAGATTCTCATCTCGCTGACTTATTAAGAAGCTATGCCTTTTTTGTTCTTTTTGCCGCATATACGCTTTTCTCCGAGGCGATAATGTCATCGCTTGAATTTCGATTAGCTTGTAAGGAGGCCGAATTCCAGTCAGATGAAAGTATAACCTATCAAACTATATAGCAGTATACTGAGTGCAGCAGAGGGTCTCGATTATGAAAAGATTTTTGTGAAAAGATATAGATTTTTTTTCCTGTAAAAATGACAAAATCCACATATTTTTTACGGGAAAAAACTTTTCATAAAATAGTTTTTTTTCTGTCAAAAATACAGACTTTTTCTGTAAAAATTACAAAATTCACGTTTTGTTTACAGGAGAAAAAATGTTTTTCTTTAAAAAAGTTTATTTCTGTAAAAAATATAGATATTTTTATGTAAAAATTACAAAATCCATATTTTTTTACGGGGGAAAAACGGTTCTTCATTAAAACATTTTTTTCTGTAAAAAAAATACAATATTTTTTTGTCAAAATTACAGATTTTTTTACGGGGTTTTAATACGAGCAAACCTTGTGGTCTGTGTTTGCAAATTTTGTAGTGGACTAGCAACTATCTTATGAAGGCAATCTAGTGTTTTGATTGTGGACGTGATGTCACAACCTCATGTGTGCGCACGTATCTGTGAAACATAAACCTTTGTACTTTATTTTACTTTAACTTTCGAGGAATGCATGTAGCTTTTCGGAAAGTGTGGGTTTTCTGTGTTTCGCAGTGTTTTTATGCAAATTTTGGCTTCTCTGGTGAATTAGCAATGATATATAAACAGGGATAGAAGTGTGTTTCATCGGATTCGGGTCGGATCTCGCCTGCAAGGTATCCTAGACCAGCTCCAGATATGAAGACCGTGATAGTTGCCTGAAGTGGAGATTGCATAGAGTAAGGAGTAGCCGTTGGTAAGATAATTTTGGATTATATTTGAAATAAAGATATTTTGAAGCCATGGGTTGCTGTTATTTAGAAAGTGAAGATTGTTTTTGACGAGTTTCTTAAGTGCTGCGGTTTTAGCTGAAAGTATCGAGAGTTTCGTGTCTATGTATAATTTACTTTCTACTTTTTAGCCTTTTAACTATTTCATTGTTGTCGTTCACAGCCATTTGGCCTATTTTGTCGCTTCAACACGTACATATTTGTACGAGTTAGAGAAAACTTGAGGTGATGTGTCACTTCTGATCGGTTAACGAAAAATACCGTAAAAATAAAACATTAATTTATAAGTAAGTTCCTAAAAATATTAAAAGGTTGTATTGGTCATCTGACACAAAAGAGAAAAATCGTTGAAAAAAATGTTGCAATGCGTAGCTACGTACAATAGGTCCATTTCAACTGACGTCACAAACATTTATCCAACAGCCGAGAGGGATAATTGAGAAAAATAAGGTAAATAAATAAATATCCAAGATTATTTTGTTTCTGTTTTCATTAATATATGTGGTCGCAATAGTTCTTCATCTGAACTTCAGACTGCAAACCAAAGCACATATTTTATTGAGGCTTGTGAGGGTGAATCCAAGTTCGATGCCTTGCGAACAATAGAATATTGATGATGTGCAATTTTGATCGTGAGAATAAAGTAGATGTGCTACAGCCTTCGTCCCGATCAGACGGATCGAATGATGGTCTCTTGTTAATTCTATGCCGGTCGGTGGAACCGCGCATTTAACTAATACTTAAGCCCGACAGACGGTCGGATAAATTCAAAATGTATATAAGTTTAAATTAATGTTGTAAATATTTTAAGTTTAATCAAGACATTAAAAGTATAACGTTTAATCAGTTTGAAAAACGTCTGGACTATTTTTTATCCCCCTAGACGCCGATCCAAAATCCCACATATATTGTAAATTTTATTGTTTAAAGTTACTGAGAAATGATACTTATGGGGCTTTTACTAATTTCTTTTTTGCGATTCTAATGGCAACATTCTTTTATTTGCTTATTGGGCGCTCGCTACAGTTTGGAGAATAATTTGGCGATAGTTTTTTTTTATGAAAAGTGGTCGACAGGATAATTGAGAAGTACCCGAAATTCCATCTTTACGTACAAAAACCAGGTTGAGTGTCATAAAAAAGAGACAAAATCACATTTCTCTTCTCCAAAACAGAAAGATCTCACGCAACCCATCGGGTTTCCACTCGGCTAACTGCTAAATCTAATCAACGAGCGAGAAAGTATATATCCTCCTCCACAAGTACACAGTTTCTAATTATCTCGCATCCGAACTCATTAATAATTGGAGAGAGAGAGAGATTCTCATTTTGCTGACTTATTAAGAAGCTATGTCCTTTTTTGTCCTTTTTGCCGCTTATACGCTTTTCTCTGAGGCGATAATGTCGTCGCTCGAATTTCGATTAGCTTAAAAGGAGGCCGAATTCCATTCACATGAAAGAGTATACTACCAAACTATATAACAGTGTATCGAGTGCATCAGAGGGTCTCCATTATGAAAAGATTCGATAACTTTTTAATGTAAAATGATTGTTATTTCAAATTTTCGAGACTGAATAACGGAAATGACAAGACGAATTTCAGAAAGCAACTCTCAAAGGATCAGGGTCCATAAGCCGTGTTTTTGGCCCATGAAATAAGACTAAAACTCGATTTTGTTATACCGACTTAATTATTTCACTTTTTAATATCGGAAGGTTTACCCTGTACGATTTCAACACTAGTTTTTTGCATTTCGTTCGGATTTATAGGACTTACACAAGCTCAAAGTTCGTATTAGTCGTAGTTTTGGATGAAAAATACGCAATTTCTCCTTATTTTACCTCAATTTTTAATATATTTTTTAATATTTTACTAGGAGCGTAGCTTTGCAACACTTTTATTTTTACATAGAGTGTACATTTTGATGTATTTTATAATATAGGTAAAGAAGAAAGTTGTTGCACGATGGCGCTCCTATAAATAATGGAGGTAAAAAGAGGAGAAATTGCGTATTTTTCATCCAAAACTATGAATCATACGAACTTTGAGCGTGTGTAAGTCCTATAAATCCGAAGAAATGCAAACTAGTCGTTGGGGGCGACCATAATACTTACCCAACATGGATATGCATAATGTAAAATATTAAAATAAAAAAATGTGTAAACTACTTATAAAATGCATTGCCATTCGAATAAAATCGTGGCTCGATGACGTCCTAAACTTCAAAGCTCGATTACTGAATTGCTTAAAACAAACATCCTTATAACTCCAAAAACAATAATCCTATTCACGAGCGGTTTATTGCATCGGATGAAGCGTCTCATTTCCAATTAAAATATATCTTTGAATTGGAATTTGGATGAAACACAGGGTCATGAAACATCAAAAAGTGTGAAAAATAGGATTACCAATATCTCGGCCACTCATGATCCGATCGACTTCATGCTTGATGCAAAATTTATGTTTTTTATTGTCTTTTATAGTCACTCCATAAAGTAAACCATTTCGAAAATTTTTATAGACCTTTTATCAGAACGACTCTTTCGAGAGTCCGAAAAAAAGAGTTCCGGATCATCGAGGTGACTGAAATTCAATAGGCTTACATACTAAGTACATACCCAATTTCAAGTCTTTATCTCATTTTTTTCGGAAGATAGAGCGTTTACAGACACACAGACGGACGGCGAAATTTTTCTTTCTAAAAATATGTTTTTCGGAATCTCCAGTGTCTGAAACGTGTCAATCCGTCTGAAATTTTATTTTCGATTTTCGAAACGATTGCAAGGCTTACCCTATACTACGTATGATGGGTAAGTAAAACTATTGTTGAAATCGTACAGGATAGACCTTCTAATATTAAAAAGTGAAATAATTAAGTCTGTATAAACAAATTCGAGTTTAGCCTAATTTCATGGGCCAAAAACACGGCTTACATGCCCTGATCCTTTCTTCAACTAAAACTTCTCTTCGCCGATATCGCCGATTGCAAAATCATATGAATTTAATCGGATGTATCAATCTCAAAACTTTCTTCTATCCAATACAAGTTAATATTTCAAAAAGCGTATTTGTTTTTAATTATGCATTTTAGAATCCAAAAATGCAGCCTAGCAGGGCGACCTGTTATACGATTTATAAGGAAAAGGCATGTTTATAAACAAACAGTTCCATCAACTAATCTACCACTACATTTTCGTCGTTGCGATCATTGCAGTATTCGTTATGGTGACGTAGGCCAATCATATCATAGACCAGTTTAATACTAGAACGGCGGTAGGGGTCATTTTCACCCCTGATCACTTTTGTCCGTTGATTACTTTTATTTGATTGGAAGAAATTTTTTGAAATTTTTTGACTTTCCTAAACAGATAACAAGTATTTAAGAAAAAATTCAGCATTCGTTAGTTTTGTTAGTTTTTGAATTATTGTACAGTATTAAATATATATATATATATATATATATATATATATATATATGAAATATTGATGAAAAAAAATATTAATTTATAAATTATGTTTTATTTTAGTTAGCATTAGTTTCAATTTGTGAAACCAATCAATTTTTATACCAAACTAATGAGTTATTTGAGTAGTTGTAGTATGAACCAATTGACATTATTGTTACATTTACACTACTTTAAAAATTCAATAAATTATCAAGTAATATTAAATATAAATTGTGAAATACACGTAAATTACATATTTGTTCCAATAGCTTTTCATTTGAAATTGTTTTATCATTGTTATTTCAGTAGTTTCATCGGAGGGGGGGAGGGTCAAAATGACTCCTTCCCGCCGTTCCAGTAGGTAATTTTTTTCCACCATTCTAGTGTTAATGTAAACGAATCAAATCGTTCTATCTCACGTGTACAGTAGGAGTCATAAAGAACGAACAGGTTTTCCTTGCGAACCAACAGTAATTTAACCAACAGTGACGTCAGCTGCACTTTCCTTATACGAAAATCTAATCAGTACCAACTTATATCAAGGTCTAACGGAATCTAACGTTTTATTGTATTCCGTGCATTAGTTCTTGACATAGAGCGCAGTGCACACAAAATTTTTGTCAAATAAAGACAGACAGACAAACGTTTTCTAAAAAGAGTCCAATCGTGTTCATGACCTTCTAAAACGTATAAATCCGTCAAAAACCGGAAGTCGAATTTTTTCAGGAATCCGTTACTTTGTTCTTGTAAAGATAGAACCCTCGTGGATTGCATTACAAGTCAAAAGTATATGCTGGGATTCCCGGGAAGGGGGGGGGGGGAGGGAGGTCATCTCTGTCCCTATAAAGATAGAAGAAAGTAAAAATTTAAACAAGAAGACGTTCGATGCCAATGTATTGCGTATTTGAAAAAAATCCTAAATTCTAATTTTTTTTAAAAGCACGATAAACTCTTCAATTTTTACTTGGCGGAAAATTTTCAAAATGTATCTTCTTGAAATTTAATTTTCTTTTTGAAAAAGCAGTAGGTGAACGGAGTTTTCTGATGATGAAAACGATGACTGTATCAGTTCATTAGGTTAACATGGTTGGTTGGTTAGTTTTATTGCAATAAACTCCACATTTGGACATGCTGCGTCAAACAAGAGTTTTAAAAAAAATTGTAATTTAACAAATTACAATAACCATTGGAAAAATGTTCCAAAAGCTTATAAAAAAAAAAAAAAAAAAATTACCGTACTTTCGTGTTATAGCAGCCTCCAAAATAATGTTAGTGCCAAGGTTGCAGTTATGATTTCCCCAAGATCATCGCAAATCCTATTGAATCCTATATACGCACATAGATAGTCCAAACACTCCTCTATGTGCCCTATGCGTCATTATGCACATATTATTTACGTCTTATAGGTCGTATGTATTTCCTATACACATGTCATATATATACATCCTATAGGACTATAACTTGGCCACATACGTCAAGAAATGTTATATATATATATATATATATACCATATATTATTATAATGTCATACATGCTTTATAATTGGGCGATAAATCTGGGTCGCTTGGCAATTCATCCTTGGGAGCGGCTATAACACGAAAGTACCAAATTTGCAATATATTAATGAAAACAGAAACAAAAAATATTTCATCCTTGAGGGCCGCAAAGTAGCAAATTTCTACTTTATTTTTCATATCTCATAATTTGCATCTATCCTTTTTGTAACTTTAACATTTTTTGTAACGATTTTATGCATTTATATTGCTTATTCAAAGAAAAATTCTTCTAAAATTACAGAATTTCGTTAAAAATTCTTCTAAAGTTACAGAATTTCGTTAAAAACACTTTAAAAAATGAAGTGACGACGTCAAGAGGTCCATTTTCAACCGAAAACAACCATTTTTCCAATGGTTAAAAAAAAAAATCAGGATAGGTTAACATGAAATTTCGGAATCAGCCCCCTAATGCGTTGTCCAATATAACTTGAACCGACATAATCACCACTTTGATATCCAACATTTATATTGCATTCTTGTGTTGTCTTCAGAAGAGCTATACAGCAGCTCGCAAAAGTTTTGAGACGATAGGTTTTTCTGTCCTAACTTTTTCTGTAAGCGAACTTTCTTAATGATGTAAATTAATAATTTGTACCCCTTTTAAAGCTCAACAAAATGCAACATTAGAACAATTAATACATATGCATGAATTAAAAATAATTTGGAAATTCGCAAAATTACTTCGCAAAAGTTTTGAGACGATTCAGTTTTTCTAAACTTTTATTGAAATGAAGCGTCTTAATGTAATACGAAGTACAGCAATATTTAATATTTAGTTGCATATCCCTTTGCTTTGAGGACTGCAACACATCGTCTCAGCCTCTGAGCGGGGCATGAACCAGGCTTTCTAAAGTGGACCTAAGGATTTTCGCCCATTCAGATTGAAGATCCTGCCTTTGAAGAATGCTTCCGTCTCCCGACTTTTCTTCCATTCTTTTCCCAAAGATGTTTAATTGGATTGAGGTCAGGTGACTGACTTGGCCAGTCCAAAATTTTAATTTTTTTCGCTGCAAACCAATTTGACACCATTTTGAAGGTGTGCTTTGGATCATTATCCTGCTGAAGCAGCCATCCACGAGGCATCTTTTTACGAGCATAAGGCAGCATGTGATCTTCTAAAATGTGTTAATAAATGTGTGTTAAAATGTGTCACTAAATATTTTTATCCATTATCGCATCGATGTGTACGAGGGGGACGATAGCATTATGGTGGAAAGCCCCCCCCCCCCCACAGACCATTACTGATCCATTTCCGTTCTTCACTGTTGGACGTTCGTACCGGGGATCCATTCTGGACGAATATAACGTCGCATTAATTGCCTAAAATTCGCGGTTTCGCGTGATTTTTCCTTTTCTACGTCCCTTTTATACCGAGACACTTGCGGAAGCCAGGTAGAAAGGAAAAAAAATTCTGTTATTTGGACCTTATGTTGGTTTTTGATTTTCTGGTTTCATTTGTGTATGTCATTAGGGGCTTAATAGTGTCGATTTTTGCCATAATGCTGACACTATTGGATGAAATGAATACTATGAATATTCTTATAAAGCCCTTCTGAGGATTCTATAAGATATTCATAGTTTTCCAATTTTGCTTTTCCAGCTTTTGCTTTGGGTCTCAAACCTTCAAAATTTTCGATTTTTTAATTTTTTTTATATATTTAACTCCTACCTTTTCTTAACATTTTAGTGTAAATTGTTTTCTTGAAATTCCCATTAGAACAGACGTTATGGCTTTTAGAATTATACCCACTCAAAGCTGAAGTGGCGTTTCCGAATTTAAAGGGGCGCCAGACTACCATATGCTCTTTGTTTACATCGTTCTTCAACTGTTATTTGATTCAGAAATGTTTGTATACTCCATGTTTGGCTACTCCATATTTTAGAATGGATCTCCGGTACAAACGTCCAGCAGTGAATCACGGATACTGATCAGTACTAGTCCTGGGAGCTTTCCATCATGAGGGTGTTGTCCTCCTGGTACACATCGATGTGATTATGGATCAAAATGTTTATAAAACATCTCATATGCTGCCTTATGATCGTAAAAAGATGCCTCGTGGATGGATGCTTCAGCAGGATAATGATCCAAAGCACACCTTAAAAATAGTGGCAAATTGGTTTACAGCTAAGAAAATGAAAGTTTTGGACTAGCCAAGTCAGTCACCTGAGCTCAATCCAATTGAACATCTTTGGGAAAACAATGGACGAAAAGTCGGGACACGGAAGAATTCCTCAAAGGCAGAACTCCTTCAGGATCTTCAATCGGAATATCCCTAGGTCCACTTTAGAAAGGCTTGTTAATTCCGTGCCCAGACGATGTGCTGCAGTCCTCAGAGCAAAAGGATATGCAACTAAATATTAAATATTGCTGTATTTCAATAAAAGTTTAGAAAAACTGAATCATCTCAAAACTTTTGCTAAGCAGTTTTGCGAATTTCCGAATTTTTTTTTAATTCATGCATATGTCTCAATTGTTCTAATGTTGCATTTTGTTGAGCTTTAAAAGGGGTACAAATTACTAATTTACATCGTTAAGAAAATTGGCTTACAGAAAAAGTTAGGACAGAAAAACATATCGTCTCAAAAATTTTGCGAGCTACTGTATATGTAAGGCAAACTCTTCATCGAAAATGGAAAAACAATATCCCATTTTAAGATGGGAATAAAAAATTTCTTCTTTTTTTTTGAGAAAAAAATAAAAATAAAACAATGATTAGTATGACTATGATGTATCGGTTGGAAATAGAACCGTCGCGCGTCGTCGGTACTCGCGAATTAAGGGGAACCGCGATTTCTGCTTTTAACGGTAAGTAAAACCGAACACGAAACATCCCACAGATCATCAAATTAAAAAGCTAAACTCAATAAATTTAAGACATCGAGCAGCGGGTTCGGGAGGGATGGGTCGTTTAATACACATTCCGCAGCGGTTTGATCTCGGCTCTTTTTGAGTCATTCCAAAAACAAACTTTTCTGACATATCCATACAAGCCATCCCAAAGAAATAGTGGTCGAGAAGCTAGTAAGGGTCGCTCTATTAGAATGCTTGGTATAAGGAAAGGGCGTGTTTAAAAACAAACACTTCCATCAACCCATCTAACATTACATTTTTGTCGTCAGGAATCGTCATGGCGACGCAAGCCAATCCTATCGTAGGCATGTGAAACGTAGACCAATCAAATCGCCCGAACTCATGTGCAAGAATAGGAGTCATAAAAAACGGACAGGTGTTTTTTGTCACCCCACACTGACGTCAGCTTCCCTTTCCTTATGACTAAGTATGGGTTGTCAATGGTCTTTACCCATGTCACGTCATCTGCGGGTATATAGAAGAAAAACACCAATAGGCGTGAAGAACATTTTAACACAGCTTCCCACGGAGTAAACAGGGGGATGAAATGTTTATGTTTGGTGTGACGCCAAAAATGCACCCTAAAGTCGGCCCAAACAACTAGCGGCCTGCTTTGAAAACCTCTCCCCGTCCAATGGATCCAGTCTTTTGTTCCACGTCCAGCCTCTCTCCGTTCAATGAAGTGGCTTGCTTGGGCCTAGTGATTTGAGCGATAGCCGGCTTCATATTACAAGCCGTTTTTACGGTTCTCTGCCCCTCTATTCTTTCTATTAACTCTGTGACAGCTTTCCCTTCTTCCAATAAATGGTCTTTTTTGGAAGGCATATACCCGCAGAGGCGTGGCTGTTGCCACTCGTGGGTAAAGTCTATAGAACATTACGTGAAAGGGTCCATAGGGGGAACATTTCGGACGAGTCACTGTCATGAACAGTCCCGTTCTCATTGAGCTTTCGAGCGACTATTGTGTAGACAACATAATGTAGTAGTGTGGTTTTAATAAGGATCACGTGTCCCAGACGTTTTCTTCTTTGCTCATTTTCTAGTATATAAATAACAAGAATACCAAAGCCTTCGATATACAAAGTGTCGGGATTATAAAAAAGTATTTCACTCAGAATGGAAATTATCAAAGTAGCAGATGTTACACTGAGAGAAAAAAAATACCTCCACTCATTCCTTCATCACATCCTAACAAGGAACTAATAATTGTGATTTATAGCTTTTCAACATCAACCAGCAACGGTGAAAATAACTTTTTCTATGTAATGAGCGTCTGTGAAATATGTTGAAAACTTAACATGAATTGCATTATATGTTCAATATTATCGCTAATTAACTGCTATCATCTCTTGCAAAGGAATGCAGCAACTATGTAAAGTCCTTGATGCGTCATCTAAAAAGAAACCAAGTGACTTTATTGATAGGACATTAATGTTTAATTTTTACTTCTGCCATGAAATGTAACGCGTGTTGTTGAGAGCTAAAAAGGCTCTAAGAGAGAACCTTTAAACTTTTTTAACAGTAGTTTGAAGAATGGTTGTACGTGTAGAAAGTAACCTTAATTATATATCCTTAAATTAAACTCAAGTGTATTTATTAAGCGTCGTCTAATACACAAATTTAGTATTTTAGCCATGAAAGTGATAGAAACAAAGTATCGATGCGACAAAGGGATATTAACAAAATACGGATTAACTACAGGAGATTGCAACGCCATAAAAAGTAAGAAGATTGTGTTAGCCTTTATTTAACTATACCTGGATCGTTAGAACACCTTTTCCCAATTTTAATCTTGTTAAGATGTTCTCCGTGCTGGGACAAATTCCTCTATCACAAAGTGGACGTCATAAACACTCTCGTTTACCTAACACAATGCAAATGATGAAACGCGGAGTTTCAAATAAACAGTTTTGGACTCAATGGATAGTTGTCTCTTAAAAATGCAGGTCACCTATGTGACATAACTCATTGTTCAACACAATCTTTAGCAGATTTTTTATGATGCCCATTCAAAGAATGATTTGTGAAAAAGAAATAATAATAATAAATCGTGAGCGAGTGATGCTTAGAGATCGAATATGAAAAGTCTATTGCAAACAACGCAACAAAATTTTGTGAACCAACCGAATGAACAAGAAGAAAACAGGTTTGGACTTAATTTTAGGTGTGTTCGTAATTATATAAATTCGTAGCACCTATAGTTGTCATCTGGTCCGTCCGCATATAACGACCCAGTCGAATGGTTTGAAATTTAATATATATTATCGTTGTAGAATTTTGTCGATTCATTTCACATTTTATGAAAATCGAATCAAAATTTGAAAATATATTAATAAAAGTTTCCTTTATTCTATTAAATCCTATCATACGTAATCTACGCATCGTACATAATAAAAGCGCAAGTCATGTGACCGAGAAAAACCAATACGGGCAAACCACTCCTTTTTTCATAGGCCAGGCGGCAAATTCAAAATTATTTTTTCGAATAAAATGGTATAAAAGTGACATGTTTAGAAAGATCGTTGAAAAAAAAAATGGTTTGTTTCAGAGATGAGTTACATTAAAAAATTGATAGATTCAGAGATAACTTCAGTAGAAATTACGTTAACAGCCGAATATCTCAATCATTAGAGTTCATAAACACAGGAGATTCGTTCATTATGAGTCATTAAAATATTAAACCATGGACGTAATCATTCACAAAGCACGATCTCCAGGGTGAATTTTACAGTGCTGTTTGGTGTAGAAAAAAATTGCTTTTGTAAACGTGGCATACGTAATAAGAAAAAAAAAGGTATGACCATTTCGCTCATAGCAGACTATATAATTGATTTCACTGAAATAATAAGGATGATTTTTTTTACATTGCGAAACTAGTTATAAAACGAACGCACCTCCTATGTCACGTTAAACGTACAACTTCCAACTGGTTAAAATTCAAATCAGTGTTAATGATTTTGTTACTGAGCATTTTAACGATTTAGCAACAGTCTTTCGACTTGGAGGATTTTCTTTTACTATAAAAGGTCTTATTTTTGCGATATTCGAAGAATTCTTTTTTCTTTTTGGGTACATATTTAGAAAAAAAAATTCCTTCAATTCACGTTTTTTCCCCGTCTTATTGACACTATTACCTACTGTGGCTTTAGCTATAGAAAAACCTCCCTTTTACAGCGTGTTTTAATAACTTAATACGAAAAATTCTTAAAATACAAAGGATGTGAAATATCACTTTACTTAACAGCGAGCAACCGTTAGAGTGAAAAAATGTCCAGACCGGTGTTCGATCCCGGATCCCTTGGTATTGCGCACCTAGTGCTTTACCAATTAAGCCATCCGGTCTAGCATTCTCTCACTCTTATATGGATAGGCTACAGCCCGAGATGGAACGTCAATCATGAGCACAACACCAATTGACATACATGAGACAAATCAAACCCAGTATCGGTGAATATTTATATACTAATTAACTTTTAAATTACGCTGTAAATTACTGAAATACAAAGGATCTGAATTATCACTTTACTTAACAGCAAACAACCAAACATACCTAGCCATACAAGAGTGAGAGAATGCCAGACCGGATGGCTTAATGGGTAGAGCACTTGGTGCGCTATACCAAGGGATCCGGGATCGAACCCCGGTCTGGACATTTTTCACTCTAATGGTTGTACGCTGTTAAGTAAAAAGTGTTAATTCACATCCTTTGTATTGTTAGTGAAAGTGAAAAACTGTTTCGTCCTTAAGAACATTCCTTCATTTCACATCTGTTTGATTGCAAAGTGTAAAGTAGTGAATCAATCCGCTAGATGTCGCCACCACACGGAACATTACTTGAACACTATGAACTCAGAATAAGAATGTGCTTACTTAGACATTTTTCTCTTGTTCTACAGAAACTGAAAAACATTTACATATACACTGTTTTACTCTCGTACTGTGGTTTTAAGCAGAATAAATCTAATCGGAAGTTATTACACGCTCTGATAGTTTTAAAATGTAAATATTTAGAAATGCAAATTAACTAACTGTTCTTTATTTTATAGAAGTATAATTTACAGATTAAAAATCTGATTAATTCAAGTATTTAGGATCTTTTTCCTGAAGACTCATCATATCGTCGAATCAGTCAATAACATAAATAAAAATTCACTACCTATTATACAAATCATTATCCTTCTACGATAATTGCAGACTAATTTTCAGATAAGAAGAATTTTTCTACCTATAAATTTTCAAGTTGAATAGATAATATTTTTGCGAAATATATCTTTAAAATTATTGGGCTTAGAATTAGAACTTACCACCCTTCAATATTTTATAATATATATTTCAGTTATTTACAGCGTAATTTCAGCTCTGCTGAAAAGTTAATATACGAAGTACACGAATACGAAGAAAGTATACGAAGTAAAATAGTACGAAGAATTCGAAGAAGAATAATTCTAACGAAGTAAACGAAGTAACGAGTAAACGAAGAATTCTTTTCGGAAAGTGCAGAAATAGAGCCTTCCATCCATCGGCTCTTTAACAGCGCTATTTTGCATGGAAGTAAAAATCCCAGCTGCCAGACGAGATTTTATACTTTCAAAAATGTATTAGTTGTGAAAAATAATTTCCCTATGCAAACGATTTTTTTTTTTACACCAAAACAAACTCGTCTATAAAATGTGAAAACAGCCTTTGTATACCACTGAGGATGAAATCACTCTATATTGGAGTAAAAGGGCGACTCACCTGTTGCTTTTTTCCAGTGCATGCTGGGAATGGGCTGTCCTTCGGCCATGCACTCCATGAGCACCGACTGACCCACCACGGCGAAGCTGTTCGTAGGCTCGAGACTCCAGCGGGGAGGAACTGAAATGAAGAAAAGAAGAAATGGATGGGTTTGTTTAGAAATAGACGTTGAAGCATCAGAGGCTCTTTCTGCTAAGTAATAGACACTTTCAGTTGTGACGTCAGCCATGACGTTTTGGTTAGAAATGACTCCAAACAAAGAGTTGTTACATCCTAAAAACGACATTTTCAAAACCAAGTCAAAAATACTCAAATCTGAGTAGGTCGCATAATCAAAATGATGCAAGTTTGAAACATGTATAGACTCATTTCTGAAAACAAGAATAAAACATCCTATTTGAGTATTTCAAAAATGAGTGACTTCTATGGGCTCATTTTTGAGTATTTCCATGTTTTAAAAATGAGTTTGAACTCACTTCTATGGGCTCTTTTTTGAGTATGTGCATGTTTCAAAAATGAGTTTGAACTGACTTCTATGGGCTCATTTTTGAGTATTTCCACGTTTCAAAAATGAGTTTGAACTGATTCCATAGGTGCCAACCTCTCATTAATATTCCGTAATATGCAGGTTAATTTGACCCACGTTTAACAACGCTTCAAACCAGAAAAAATATTGGATGAATCTTTATTGATTCTACGTGGAATTTATTTAATTTCATTTCTTAAAAAAATTTCTGGTGCGAAACGTGTTAAACCTGGGTCAAATTAACCCGCATATTATGGAATATTAATGAGAGGTTGTGATTCTAATCCTTTTTGAGTATGTCCATGTTTCAAAAATGAGCATGAACTAAACTCTATGTGCTCAGATTTGTGTATGTCCATGTTTCAATATTCTGAGTATTTCTGGTATTTCTGAATTTGAAACAAAGAGTTTCATAACAAAATGAAAACATTGATTTACTCCGATTTTTCTCAGTATGCTACCTCTGTCAACACAGTACACCCGGCTCTGATTCAAGACTTTTTGTTGAGGCAAGTCCAAGCAATCCAAATCAAAAGGGAAAGTAGGGTAAAACCGGGTTCCTAACGGTTTTCCCTTGTTGAACAAAAGTCTAGAAGGGTGAAAAATCTTAACACCCAAAAAAGTGTTCGGGGATATTGAAAAATCCCACCTGTCGCCACAGGAAAATTCTTCTTTACTTGGGAAAACAGTTTTCTAGGACCTTCTGAAACAGCTTCCGAATTTTGGTGGTAGAGTGAAACGGAGTACTAATCAGAAATTAAGATTTTACAACAAAAAGATTTATTATAATAAATTTTGAGTCAAACTTTAAATCATATATACATTTTTAAAGACTAGTAACACTATAGCAATATTATAAATTGTAACACCTTCTAATAATATATTTCTTTTAAATGCTAAAAGGTGTCAATTAACAACATAATAAATATATAGTAAAATAACTTTTATGAGGTTGTTTCACCTGTTTTGGCTCACTCCGAGCCATTTTCAAAAACAAATGAGAGTGTTCCATATTTGCACGGTCTTTTAAGTTATTCTTTAAAACGCTATATGAAGATTAAACTTCATGTACTTTATAAAAATTGCACCCGTTATCTTTTATTTTCACTGGGTTGTTTATTTTCATATTTGTAACCATGGAGTCACTCGAGCCCGATTTCGGTAAGTTAAAAGATGCTGCATCGTTACCTATTGTATTTTTGCGTGTTACTATCTCTATGGTTTCTCTTATTATGGATGGATAGTACAGACTGGTGGGGAAAATTATGTTACTTTCATTGAAATTTATTACGATAATTAACTAGTAACACTTTTTTCAGGTTTCAAGCAATTTTAAATGTTGTCTATGTTCAGCTTTTACTTCTCGTATCCACTGCAGTGTCCACTCTTTCCACACTTCACCACCTGTTGAGTGGAGAAACAATTCAATGCAAAAACATGGCCGCCCCAACAAACGACCAAACGTCAACAGGGTTGTTTTCCAGGATAGCTGGACGTACACGCTTCTACTTGGAATCGATATATCCTCTAAAAGCTTTAGAAAAAAGTGATTTACTTACCTAAATCGATCCATCAGACTTGATTTAGTTGAAAAACAGAGAAAAAACGACGAAAAATTAAGACTTTTGAGGTGAATTTATTTCTAATAGCAGTGCATGGACACAGAGATTAACTCACTTCAAAAGCCGATGGTACAGTGCTAGGGGACGCTAAAGGATGTAGTTCAGACGGATGCTGTCGACAGAGCAGCACCCATTAACGGGAAAACAAGGTACCCTGTTTGACTCGTTTACCCGGTATTACCCTTCTCTCCCTTATATGAATCTATTGGGAATCTAAACAGGGAGCGATTTACAAATTTGGGGGTTTTGAACAAAAAAATTATCATTGAAAGCGCTAATTATTAAGATAACCACTATTGAGTTTAATAATTTTGTGATATTTAATGAATTTTTTATAAATTTTCTTCGCAATTGTTTAGCAATAAAAGTTTTTATAACATCCTCATAATCAATGTTTAGTGTTCTATCCCGCTTACGATTTTTCGAAATCGGTTCCGAAAGTGAAAGTATCCAAGTAAAAAAAAAAAAAACCTGTAAACAAAATCGAAAAAGTAAAAAACGGCCTTTGTAGAGGAGCCAAATCTCAACTATCCAATGGGAAAAAAAATCTTTAAAAAAAAATTGAAATGCAAACGCGATAGTAACAAAAAACTCACATAGAATTAATATTAGCGAGCGGGTGTTTTCGCGTGAGTGAAATAGCAAATCTGTTTATTTTTAATGAAAAATTAAACAGATTTTTCCATATTAATTTTGTTTTTTAATATTTAAAACTTCATCAGATTTTGGGCAATAATTGAAAAATCTTCAGTAGCATTTGGGAGAACCTGACAATCGGGGGCCCTGGGACCGTGCTCCAAATGCCTTGCCGTAAATCAGGCACTGAGTCTGAAAAAGTGTCACTGTAAACAGCCACTCTATAAGAGCCCCTATTGAATTCAATAGAAATAATAACGAAATATTTCTTGTCAATGGTGTCACAACTTAAATACCCCTCTCGCGGGTCAAAAGTAGGGAAATTATAAACATTTACTAACCAAATATTATTCTGATAATGTTTCTAAAAATTGATAGATCGGCTACTTGCAGGAGAGTCGTGTTTCTTGACCCTATTTTCTTGTTTCAGTTTCTAATATCACCGATAGAGGGCGCTGAACGATCTTAAAGTATAACACAACTCGTAATATCTATACAGTTGCAAAACGCAAACAATTTTAATTTTAATTTTTTTTTTTTTTTTTTTTTTGCCGTTTTAGCAACAGAATCGAGTTTAAAAGCTGAATGGACCTGAATCGGGGCCTCGGAGATGACGCTGTGTGCTTTTTTTTTTTACCGGGCCTGCTACAAGTATTAGTGACCTGACAAGCGAGATCCAGTTCGGTCATTGTATCCCAGCAGAAAGATTTAATAAAGAGAGATGTTTTGAATTTCCAGTCTTAAATTTGTCCTTATATAAATAATAGTACTGAATTTCATAATCGTGAAATAAAAGGGAGTTAATAAACTTGTTTTATAAAAGGAAATTAAAAGTTTTAAATTAAAAAAAATGCTAAGATTAATAGATCTGATTAAACACATTACCTTTTCCTAAAAACATTATTTTACAATACATATACGTACAAAAAGTATAATAACAAAAACTTTACTAAATCAATCCCATTCCCCCCATTTACCACTACATACCATAATTTAACCAAACACAAAAAATGTCAAATTAAATAGAAAAATCGATATTTTTCAACTATACAGACCTTGGCACTTTTTTTTAAACTTTGGCGCAATTCGGGCTTCAGAAAGTTAGATACGTTTCCAAATTATATAATACACAGCTATGAAAACAACTTAATGAACTTTTATGTTTATATATAAAATTATTTATATATACAATTATGTTCTATCTGTATATATAAAAAGAGATAAATGGCTTCTTTATACTAAATAAATTGTATAAATATTGAAAAAATGCTTATTTTTATATGAAACTGCGAATAGGTTGCCAGAAAATATGTTGCCAAATTTCCTTCTCTCGCCATAAGCCATTTTCTCTAAATCGCCTATATTTGCTTTTCTGTTTACCTTAACTTGATAACTTATAAACAATATTTTCAAAAATAGTCTATTTATTGTACTTGTGTCCAGGACCTAATAACCACTCAAATAAACTTATCAACAGATTCATTTTCATAATACATTTGTACACTTAAGTTAGCTAAAATTTTAAATGGAACTACTAATTTGGGAAAATCAGTTACTTTTAATTTTATAAACAAATCCCACTCACTTTTAACTATGTGTATCCAGATTTAATTCAATTTATTACCGCATTTATTTAAAAATCTTCGAAAGATTAATTAATGTCATCATTGCACCATTTTTTAAACTGTTTATCGTCTATTTCTTTTATTTTTTTTTCCAAAGATCATTTGACTCTTTTCGTTTTGGAAGTACACATTCATTCAAATATACCTGAATTTTTCATTACAGTAGGATAGACATTCGTTGTTAGGGTTAATTTTTTTCTCCGCACAACAAGTTCAGTACCATCATATTAATTTTAGCTTCACGAATTATAAAACGTATTTCGATACGTTTAATGCAGACCACTGCTGTTGAAATAGGAGTCAAATTATCACGATGTAATTTTCGTAGCTAAAATTTCTTCTTTATATTTTCAGTTGGGAATTTGAAGACTTAGATTTGAAACCAAACGCACAACATTTTCTTCTCATTATTTTATAGATATAATCTACACGTTCTTTAATAGTCATAATCTATAATTATTGACAGCGTTATAATCTAAATACACTGAAAAATATTATTAATTACTAAATAAAACAATAAATAATATCAAAATACTATGGTAAACAATCCGTACAAATGAGCAAAGTACGGGGAAAATTTTAAGTAGAATAGATCTCACTTGTGACGTCACGCAAGTAAATTTGCTCTTTGTGGCAGGGCCGGTAGAAAAAGCAAACAGCGCCATCTCGGAGGCCGTGCCTGGATCCATTTTTGTACGTTATTCTACTCGATCTAATAGTTTGAGACCGTTCAGCGACCTCTATCGGAGATATGTGTCATGAGTATAATATAATCTTCTGAGTTATCTCAAAATTCCGAATAGCGTGTTCCATTGTCTTTTGAATCCCCAGAAACCAATTCATCTCCAAAATTAAAAAAATTATTTATAAAAACAAAGTATTTTTCGCTGCCCGTATTATTCAGAAACGTTTAATAAGGGTTTTTATAGTATATTAATGAGTGTCCTCAGCCTGAAATACCTGTTTTTCAAATTCCATTCTCAAGTAAACGTTTTCAGCCGCATAAATTAATTTATACATGAAAGAGTAAAGAAATAATCTTAATTTTAATGTTATTGTTAACGCTGTTCATTTTGCACGTTTGTCTGTTCAACATATTTTTTGAGCATGAAAATGTTTACTTGAGAATGGATAGCATTCGAAAAACAGGTATTCGAGGTTGAGGACACTCATTAATACACTATAAAAACCCTTCGGAAACGTTTCTGAAAAATACGGGCAGCGAAAAATTCTTTGTTTTTATAAATAATTCTTTAAATTTTGGAGATGTATTGGTTTCTGGGGATTCAAAAGACAATGGAACACGCTATTCGGAATTTCGGATAACTCAGAAGATTATATTATATTTTCGTTCGTGGTTATAGTATATTTTCATAAAATAAGAAACATTTGTAATTTTTTACAGTGTAGCTTTGTACGTTGTATTCGGAAACAGGCCCCGATCATGACTAATTGGAGCCCTGGGCAAAAAAAAAAAAAAAAAAAAAATTAGGGGGCCCCCATTCGAACCGTTGCAACATTATTCAAATAGAACTGATGGTCAGTCATATGTGTAATGCCTAAACAATATTTTCTCACCTTGGATTTTAAATAGTCCGCCAATTCTAAATTAAGTACCTTAATTAATAAAAATACTCTTTTTTTTTTCTTAGTATAGAACAAAACTCTTTTATATAACTTTAGCAAACTTGTTATATGACTTTAAGGTGAAATTAATAATAACTTCAATTCATGGAATAGTGTCAAATACTCTAAATATGAGTTAATCAAGTTCCTTTTTTATTTTTTTTTACATCTTTTTAAGTTGTACTACACACAACATAATATCAAATCAAATAGATCATACTTCACAAATAGAAAGTGTTTTTTCAGTAAATCTAAAAAGATGGTAATTTAGCTAATAAAGCATATTAGCTATTATATTCTATGTTCTGTGCTTGCAGCCAAAGCGGAGCGGTGCTTTGTGGTTGAGGTTAGCTTTGCGAAAGCACTTAGCTCTGTGAGTTCAAAATGAAATTTGTTTTTCAGAAAGTTTAATAGAATCTTTTAAAGATGAAATTTGTATTTTGTATTTGAAAATTTTTAGAATTGGAACTAGGCGGAGAGAAAAAGGTAAATATTTTATAAATTAATATATGGATTTGGGGGCCCCTTGAGGTCTGGGGCCCCTGGGCAAAGTCCCGATTTGCCCATGCGATAATAAGGGCCTGTTCGGAAATCCTCCTGTAAATCTATAAATAATCTGTTTATAGTAATCTATTTCTTAAATATTTTGTAGTCTAGTCTAGAGTATATTAAATAATTGTTCGACAACTGCCAAAGTCATTAGTGTCTACTTAAATCGTATATATGAAAATCAAACAAGGAAGAGTTGTAAAATAAATCGCGCTCTAATATCCCGCAAGAAAAACGTCCAAAATTGCAAGCCAGCAATGACCACTAAAATAATAGATATATAAATCAAATTATTTTAGTTATTTATTTTAAAATACATAGTATTTATATACTATGGCCTATAAAATAATACATAGTTAAATCAACTATTGATTTAGATGTTATTTTAATTACTATAAAAATCAATTAGAGGAAATGTACTAATTGCAATAAACCACACTGCGTTAGCAAGATTAGCGCAAACTGAACCTATAAAAGTTGATTTCAATAGATCCAAAATTATATTCCGCACAAATAATCACCTGGAAGCAATCATAAGAGAGTCTCTAGAAATAATGTCTAAAAAAGAAATTGTCTGTAACGATGTTTTATCATATGATATCCACACAGTCTGGAATGAATTAATGCATCATTGATTACCTTTCCCATCCCACCTTATTTCCAAACCCTTGAAGTAAAATAGTTTATTCCGGGCAAGCAAGAAAACGCGAAGAGATAACAACTCAACTCAACAATTTAGTTTTTCCACTGATGATGACCGGGTTTCGGTTGAAAACGTTTTGGAATTTTTAAAAGGACTTTAATGTGCTTTTAAATGTTTTTATGTATGTTTTTACGCACCTTCAAACAATATATTTACATTTAGTTGTATCTTAATGAATTTTAGTACTAATTGCAATTGGCAATTAGACCTGGTAATTATGTAATCTAGCACAGTAATTTAAAATATACATCTACCTCTTATCGATATGAATCATCTTATCAGTGACGTCACAGATTAGGAGTATCAGGGGGTCCTATGACGGATAAGAAGTATTAGAGATAACTGGTTAATTTAATTTAAAAACCATTCAGTCTCATTTAGGTCATCGTTATACTGTATAAAATTTAATACAGGGTGACTTTTAACTCTTAACTGAAATAACTTTTGAGTCGTTGCACTACAAACATTTTTTTATTGAAAATAACATGGAAAAGGATAAGGTTTTCAAAGTGAGAATCTCAATAGCGCAATTTAGTCACAAAGTTGTCAGTAACAGAATCAAGCGTTTCTTTTTTGATGCTTGAAAATGAGTCAGTTATGGAGCTTTTGAAGCTAATAAGGTCTGTCGGCTTCTTTTTATAAACCAAATCTTTCCTATGACCCCTAAGATAGAAATCCTATGGATTCATATCTAGTGAATAAGGTAGCCAATTTTCTTATCAGATCTCTTACCAATGCTCTAGAAGGCTTAGGTCGGTTTCTGAATGTTGAAGACCACTTCCATAGAAATAGTGTTGCATTTTCACCGTGTAAATATCAATTTTTAACAATAAAAATACGATCTTCAGTTGAATAGGACCATTCAGTTGGTTTGGGAGACATTTTCAAAATTACTTTAAACTGACACTAAACAAATTCCTTTTAGGCCCTTTCTTACTCCACGCATTCGTGCCGCCATCTAGCGAGGCTCGGAGGAGTTATTTCAGTTTAAGGGGTCTCAGGACTCTTAATCCTTCAAAATTTTCGAATTTCTATTTTTTTTATGTATTAAACTCCTATCTTTCCTGAACATTTTAGTGTAAATGTTTTCTTGAAATTCCCATTAGAACAGACGTTATGGCTTTTATAATTATACCCCCTCAAAGCTGAAGCAAAACATCATTTTTCTCAAAATGATGTTTTTGGGCACAATGCGCATGATATCTCAAAAACTTATCAATACTTTTTCATGAAATTTTCCAAAAATATGTGTCCTGTTAGTCTACATAAGTTGAACCTAAAATTTCATATTTATTATTAAAAAAGATATATTTTTTAAGTGGTTATAATGTTGAAAATTTAAAAAAATTGTATTAGCTCTATACAACTTTGCATTAAAAATATAAAAATGCTTTAAATAAAAATTTATTGAGGTTCAGTGTCCTTATTACAATATAAAGTATAATTAGTCTCCAAAATTTTTATTCTAGATGCATAAATTATTTTGTAATCGTGCGCGTAAGCTGTCATGTCAATTTTCTGCTCGACAAATGTCTGACAGTTTGTAGCCCCCTATAAATACTAATTCTGCATCTTTTAACTTTTTAAATATGAAATGAAAGAAGACGCTTATATCTTTTCATCCCAATAAAAATTGTGTTTTTAAATCATGTACATTAGAAAATATTAAGAGTTAAAAATGATCATTTTTTTTTTCTTTTTTTCCAATTTTAAGAGTCCCGAGACCCCTTAAAATTGTAGGTTAATTAAAAATCACCCTATATGTATCTATGTATAAAATGTAACTATTACCGTTCACGACTAGTTTCGTCGTTCTGTTAACAGTGTCCGCAGCGTTGGAGGCGAAACAGGTGTAGTTGCCGGAGTGCCTGGCAGACGTCTTCCTGAAGGCCAACATCGAAGAGTCATCTAAACTCTGGAGGCTGATGTCACCCTGGTGGATGGAGAGGGGTCGGCCGTCTTTCTGCCACGTGATCTGGACGGGCGGGTCACCCTGGGTGACGGTGCACATCAGTTTGGTGCGTTTGCCTTCCACCACTTCAATCGCTTCGGGCAGCATGACAGATTCGATGGCAGGGGGCACTGAAATTAGAAACAATGAAAACATTCAAAACTATTTTTAGGTAATTATATACATATCTATATTATAAAGGACAAACGCGTCCATGGGTAACGCTGACGTCATTTTGCGAATGGCAAAACTTGACGAAGACATTTTGGTTTTGCGATTTTTCCTACTGCCATTTTTACTT